>OV121137.1:54728296-55960780 GCA_921294245.1 Brassicogethes aeneus
ACAGCTAAAACATTCCAAACAACCTATTTTTTAAATAAAAATCCAAACAATTGAAATTAGATACCTACCTATTTATTAAACAATTAATTGAATTCAATGTAATAGCAAAAATACATTTCTACTTAAATCATGTTGCTAGGTATTGTCAAACTATTACTGCTTCTAAAAGCAATAATAATTATTGTACATTTAATGTAATCTTTAGCTAATAAATAAATGAGATTCTAAAAAAGTGAGGTTAGGCCGCTTTAATGTTGAATTAAATTGACCTAAATAAAGTGCTTTGAAGATAAAATGTTGTATGCCATTCGGCCAAGAAGTGCCTTTTTGTGCTTCGCTCAACCTTGAGCTTAGCACAAAAAGCCTTACTTCTTAACCTAATGACATAAATAACTATTATCGTCCGTAGATTAAAACCTACCCAATTTTTTATTATTATAAATAAACGACTTTTAATTATATCTGACGTTAAACCCTACTTTATAAAACAGCAGGACTCCTGTAAGACCTAAAGATATATATTCTTGTAAGAATTATGATATGGTCGTTGCGCGTGTAATATCTGCCATCTTAAAACACAATAATTTACAGGAGACGTAAAAAATGGTCTATTTCTAAGGTTGAACTTTACAGTTTAATGAATAAGTTTTTAGCTAGCTGCGCACATATGCTCTACAGCTCTAAAGACTCGTTGAATTTAAACTACATTTAGCAACAGGTTTTTAGTCACGGGTTGAAGTAAGTATAGTCAATTCTATATTATATGTAAAATTGATTATATTTCAAAAACTGTTTTACTTTTATAACTTTTGACGACATTTTCGGATTCAGCGATTGCTAAATGTCCTGGATACAAATTATTACTGGCTGCTTATTCGCTATGACATTTTTGACAAATTCATTTTTAGAGTGTAAGTAGTATAGTGATTTATTCGTCACAGGACATCTTGCAGAATAAGTGATTTAAATACAGTGCATGATAGAGAACATAAAAAAACTAATGGCAACAAAATTAATAAATTCGGAAAATACTTTTAACATACCACCCAAAAAAATATTAGATATATATAAATTATCCTGTTCCGGCCTAAACATTATAAATGCTTCACAAACTAGAGATACCACACTTAATGATATTTGCAACAAACTATTTCAGAAGTCAGACCAAGGAATTAGTAGTTACCTTCAGAGTCCAAAAGGGATGAGGAATCCGAGAAAGAAATATATGAATTATGATATTTACAAAAACGAATTAAAAAAAATACCTAAAACAGCAATTTATCTTTAAAGAATATTTAACAATTTATGTTATTTGATGTGAAGTTGTTATGTTTATATAAAAATTGTATGTCCAATTACTATACTTTCTTTGCATGTTTTTATAAAACTATTATTTTTAAGTAAACGTAAATAAAGTTTAAACAAACAACTATCCTTTTAATATATATTTAAGAAAAAAACTAAAATCTTTAAAACAAATTTTAAATAAATAATATTTCTTAAGTGTCCAATAACTATGTGGTTTACCCTATCAAGCAAACTTTTAAACTTGTTCAAAATCGGTCAGTAGGTACTTTGTTATCATTAATTACTGACAGGTGAAATTTAAAATCCTCCTGGTGATACCCTGCATGGAAGATTAGAATACGCCAAATACAATTTGTTCCTGCGCGTGCAGAAGGAAACTGTTTACTTTTTTATTTGTATTCAAATGTCAGTAAACAGAAGCTTATTCTCCGAAGTAGTCATTAATATTTATTAGTCGGTAACGTCCATAACCCAGCAAATAACACAAGGAAATTGGGACAATAAAGTCCCGCGTATGAATACTTGATCCATTAAATCAACGTCTAAACTTCCTCGGGTAACAATGAATTGTTGCTTACGTCGTAGCTATGTCTTGGAAATGGACCATTACTTATTTATTATTCAGAAAGTTGAGGTTAAATCCGGGTTGACAGATGACAACTTTAAACAAATAAAA
The DNA here is from genome assembly GCA_921294245.1 of Brassicogethes aeneus. NCBI lineage: Eukaryota > Metazoa > Arthropoda > Insecta > Coleoptera > Nitidulidae > Brassicogethes > Brassicogethes aeneus. Next base: position 54,730,281 of record OV121137.1, read on the forward strand.
TTGGCTTTAAATTCTGTTTTGTGCTCGTCGTAGATAAAGTATACGCTAGAGAAGTATCGGGTTTTCGCAACGCGCGCGCCATCTGGTGGACTTCAAAAGCATTGCGTGAATTTAAGAATTGTCAACAATACATTTAAAGCATACGAACTGTACATCATTTTTAAATAAATAGAAAGTTTTTCACAAAAGACAGTCTTACTCGACAAATTTTGTTTAATTGCACAGCTAAATCGCGCACGTTATTTGTGTTTTACGTTGCAAGGAAAAAACTAAAAAACTGGTTTAGTACTCGATTTCGATTGATTATTCTTTATATCATTGATTAAGAAACTCAACGCTTTAATGCTTATATACTTACGTTAGTGTGTGTATTTTATCTAAGGGATCATGGTGAATTATTGTGTTTTTAATTGTAAATAAAATTCAATAACTATATCGTTGCATTTTCATGTTTTGCCAAAGGATCCAATTCGGTAAGTACATTTGTTGGTGCAGAATTAACTAATAGACCAGGGTCAATAATTTTTGAAACCAAAAAAAATTACAAAATTATATTAGTGGGATGAAACCCATTGGAAAAGGAGAAGAATATAATAAAAATGAAAGGAAAAATAAATTACGGGCGATCTGACTTCGGGAAGTGGGAGGGGGGGGTTTAAGGGTAAAAAATGGTTTATCTCGATTTCCGGCAAAACTACAAGTCCTATGGAAAAAAGTTAAATGACAAAGTTGTAGGTAATAAAAGGATCTACAACTTTTGTAATTACAATTTTTTTACATAACCTCAAAATTTATGTGAAAAATTCAAAAAACCAAGTTTTTGGTTTTTTATTTTTCTTTTAAAAAAAAAAAATTTTCCACGAAATTTGGTGAAAACTTATCTTTTTATGTCCCAAATACACTGTAATTTATTTGATTTGAAATATTTATTATTTCGGCTTATTTTGACTTAATATCAAAAAAGCACCCTAATTTTCAATCGAAAATTCTCGCGTCAAAATATCAGCTTTTTTCAAAAAGTCGGTGTGCTTTTTGTTCGTTGAAATCTCTACTTTCTGATGGTGTAAAAAAAATATACATTACTATAGTAAATGTTCTCGAAATACACCCAACAACACAACAAATCGTGCCACGGTTTTTTTTCGATATTTTTTTACATTTTCCGACGCGTTTGACAGCTGATTATCAAAAGTTGTACTTTTGTTACGATGATAACAGCCGAGTGGTGGCGCTACTAGCGATACTTCTTTAGCGTATAAACCACAGACCTGTGGTATAAACTATTGGTTTATTTTAATTTTTATATTTTTGAAAAAAAACCTTTTATGTTTATGTGCATGTATAATTTTTATAATTAAAAATGTTTCCAACAATAAAATGTGTTTTCCACAGTGTTTGTTTACTATTTATTAGCTTATTGTTTGGTATTGATTAAAAATGTGAAGCACAGTAAAAGGTTAAAAGGTTTAAATAATTTTTTCAAAAGCAAACTTTAACTAAAGTATAACAATTATTTACAACTTTCAACTCAATTAAGAGAAAAATATCTGGAAAATTTGTTGTTAAATTATAAATTTCTTCTTACAGCGGATAAACTTTTATAAAGTTTTATTTGTTCAGCCAACGATGTTTTGAAAAGAATCGATTTAGTTTTGCTCCATATACGAGGTGACTTCAGAAAATAACGGGAATTGTTAAATTTCGCGGCTTCGGAGGGTCCGGTTGTCATAAAATTTTCATTATTATGTTGGTATACATGCCCCCGAAGTATAATAAAAACTTTAGCTGTTTTCATTGTTTACTTTGTCTGTGGCAGCCGCTAAGGTTAGACGTGTTTTATGAGCTCGGCGATTTTTCGTTCGTTAAAAGAAATGGATCAAAGAATTTGTATCCAATTTTGCTTAAAAAATGAAATAAATTCTGTGAAATGTTAACAAAGGCCTATAGTGAGTCTGCTATAAGTAAAACAAGACTTTACAAGTAATATAAGAGTTTGCAAGATGGCCGTGAAGACATTGAAGATAACGAACGCCCCGAACGCACAAGCACATTAACAACCGATAAAAACATGGAAAAAGTGGAAGAAATGGTTATAAACCATCAGAGAAGTCGCTGATGATGTTGGTATATCGATTGGCTCATCCCATGAAATTTTTTCGAATGTTTTGGGTATGAAACGCGTGGCAGCAAAATTTGTTCTAAAATTGTTAAATTTTGAACAAAATTTTTGGTCAAAAACAATACTGTAATGATGCCCCAGCTTCCATATTCGCCAGACATGCCTCTGTCTGACTTTTTTATATTCCCAAAAATAAAGAGAACCTTAAAGGGCCGTCGTTTTGCAAGCATAGATGACATTAAAAGCGCATCGCTGAAAGAACTAAAGGCTATCCCAAAGATCGAGTTTTAAAAGTGTTTCGAGTATTGGAAGAAGAGCTGGCACATGTGCATAATATCCAATGGGGACTTTTTTGAAGGCGACAACATTAATGTAGACGAATAAATAAATATTTGTTTCAAAAAACGAAAATTCCCGATATTTTCTGAACACACCTCGTATGCATTTAATTTCTTTCAGCTTTTTAAAGCAAATTACCATATTTGTTTTAAGAACGTCGCGACGCGTCGGCGCATGTTGTTTGCGAGTCTCTTAAAATTCTTCTATGTTTTAAAGTATTTTTTTTTAACAAAAAAGTCACCCGGGGCTAAACTGTTATAAAAATCAGATTCCGACTAAATGAACCTGAAGAGCAAGCATGCAATGTAAACACACCCTTATGCATTTAAATCGATATGGCTTTAAGTTAAACTAATAATAAATATTACAAAAATGTTGTTTAGAAAATTGATTAATAAAGCAATATTTTAATCAAAATTCTTTTCATTTAAATTCCCAATTTCTAACAAATACTATTTTTATAGGGTCTAAAACACAGGTTTGTAAAAATAAGAATTAAGGTTGAATTATTGACACAATTTTGTAACAAATATTGTTGATTTCGCCCAAAAAATCGCAAACAAAAAAATGAAGTGTAATTTTTTATTTTTATTATTATTATTATTATTATTATTATTATTATTATTATTATTATTATTATTATTATTATTATTATTTTAATGTGCTTAAAAGTGATATACAGTTCGTATCCTTTAAATGTATTGAAATCTGTGCCACAAATATAATTCAAAAGCTGAAAATACTTGGTGTATAGAATATTAATTTAAAACACATTCAGTTTTTTTTTGCCGAGGTCAGCAAGGTATTTCGAGCGAGGTATAATGAAAAACCAATAAAACCTTTCAAGGCAAAAAGGTATTTTTAATAAAACACAATAACCATTTTACTGCTTGTTTTTGGTAAAAGTAAAATCAACACGTTTTTCGACTCCAAAGCTTCAATCTATCACTGTTGGGGTCCCCTATGTTTAACGCTTACGCCTGGCTCAATCGATACATAATGCCTTTAAATGTAATTAAATACTGGGTTGTTTTGTTTACTATAATTTAAAGCCATATTAACAGTTTTACGGCAATGTAGAACCCTTGAACACTATTTCCATTATACTTCTCTGAAATGAAAATGATTATTTTTTTATTTTTGGTTGTTTCACTGTTAGTCTAAAATGGGGTTTTTGGGAAGCCACTAGGTCTAGTAATAATATAAATAAGTGGTTCTGCACTAATGCAAGAATTTTAAGAAATCATACATTTTGAATATTAGAGCTTCACGGAGGTTAGGATTTCGTATGTTTTTTTTAAACATTCCTTTGTATATTTGAAATAAGTTATTGTATCTTTTGACACCTTAATATTCTTTAAAAATATAATTGTACATACATAAAATATTTATAAAAAAATCTACTTACTGAGATATCACACTTCACGGTGGATAGGTTTTTAAATAGCAAATTAATGAACTTAAACTTTTGAATTATAAAACAGCAACACTCTTATCTGCATATAAATTCTAACTGACCTTCAGGAATCACATGCATCTATAATGTCGTAAACAGAGGTTTTTGCTTATTTAAAAAGATTAAAGCGCCATCCGTTGCATAAAATTTAAGGCAAAAACAGATTCACGGAGGATAGAATCAATTTTTGTGACACCTACATAAATGGTTATAAAAATTATTTCTTTTGATTTTTAATAATATTTTATATTTGATTCGATTGCTTTGGATGTGATTAATTTACTTGGTGAAATGATATTTTTAGTATGCTTTTACTACCTCGGATATTTGAAAACATATAGCTACAGCATACAGCTCTAAGATATAAGGCTCTATGAAGACCTTTTGTTACCTTTCACATTAAAAAATGTAAAATTCGGTCTAGCGTTAAGCGTTAAGTTTATTTAAATAATTAAAAAATATTTTGCAAAATAATAATAGAAAGGTAGGAAATTAATTGTTGCATATGGGACATTCCACGAAAATTTGAACTTTTTTATAAAAATTAAACATTTAATATTTAGTATATAAATATTAAATTTTAAATTTTAAAGGCTTAAAATAAACAAAAACAATACAAACTAAATATTAAAATTAAAATGTAGTATTTATTTATTAACTTGAACTTATTTAATTCGTTTATTTATTTTCGATGCAAAATATAAGTAAATAATTTGGCTTTGTATTAATGATCTAGCTCTTTTTAAGAACTGTCTAACTTAAAATTTATTCAAATAAGTGTTTATTGTTAAGCTTGTTTAACGTTTATCAAAAGAAGGTAAGTTATTATTTGTTAAATTAATTGTTTTAATTGACATGCTTATTTGTCCCACCCGTCACAAAAAAAACAAAATAGTTTTGATTTTAATAGAAATAATAATTTTTTTGAAAGCAGATTTTAATAGCAAATAAAGTCAATAATATCAATATATTTGGGGGCAATTTCAAGTCTATTAATTAAAATTTAAATTTTTTATAAATTATTATAATTTGTCCCACCCGTCACACTATGGCGTGTTTTGTAACTTTTTAAGTTAATCTATTTAAAAATCAGTTATCAGTTATTGTTAATGCAGGTGCAGTAGGTAAAATCCAGTTTTTCTGCATCTATATTTAATAAATATATATACTATAATGTTAAAAAAATGCCGTTATCATACTTTCTTTAAATAATTAATTAAATAAAATACCAAGATATAAGGTTTTTTAAATTTAAATAAGATGTATATAAATAATATATATATATATATTAATTTTTTCGCTCCCAATTCAAAATCTTCTTAAAAATGTTCAAAAAAATTCCCTGAAAATTTGAGCCCTTAATAATATGTACTAATATAATATATACTTTGAGTTAATATTATTAACTCAAAGTAATCTACCAAAGCGTGTAAAGATTTCCCATTTAAAATACACGTAAACTTTGATTATTTTTTTTAAATATCTATATCTCAGCTATGCTATTGGATGGATGCTACTCGTAATCAAAAGTTCTACAAAAATGCTTAGCTGTAATCTGCACCTGTAGGATGGTACGGGTCACTAAATCTTATTTTAGTGAAAAATTCTCATATTTTTAAAGATATTTTAAAAGTGACTGGATTCTTTGAAAAAATGTAAAGGACAAACTTGTAGAAAATTTAATTTTCTTTTAAAAAGGTCTTATCAGTTGAATCGCTAAGATTGATATTTGTTGAGATATAAAGCGTTTACATTGACATTTTATGAAATTTCAGGATTTTTTTACTAAACTTTTTATAAATGATGATTTTTAATTGTTTATCAGTACAATTTTATGTAATTACGTTTCTTCTACAGTCGGGTGATTGAATAAAAATAAATTTTTAATTGTTTTTTACATAAATAAAAAAAGCTGGCGCAAATTTAGCAGACAAATGGAGGAATATTAAAACCCATACATAATCTTCATTCACAACATTTTTTTAGAGCTGAAAATGAAAATCTTTTACATAGTGTAACAGCATATTTAAAACAAAATCTTCAATGCATATTATAGGGTTTAATAATGTTTTTTCTTATAAATTTAAATTAAATAAAGTAGTAATATATTTTCTAACCTTATTATTTTCAACTTGTCCCACCCGTCACATAATAATGTCCCACCCGTCACATTTTTAATAACGCATTATATTTTTTATTGACTTTATCAACACGTTTAAAAAAAAAAAATTTAACGCATTAGATAGTCCATAGACTTATGTAACGAAAAAAAATTTAAACATATTATAGTTTTGTATAATTTAGCAGAAATTTGATTCCAAATAATAAGTCATAAAAATATCGTTTTTTGCTTGTCCCACCCGTCACAATAAAAAATTACTTTATAAGACTAAAAAAGTCTATAAAACTAAATAGTGTGACAAGAAACTTGTATTGTTTATTAAGATGTTGTATGGGTGTTTAAAAATATCAAGGTTCCATGGATAAAAAAGCTTACAATAATAAAATATAAATTAAAAAAACATATACAAATTAGTACAAGTGTCCCACCCGTCACATGGAATGACCCATATGTTACATTAGGCCGTCCCTATATTTATAAATTTTCGAATATAACATTCCAACCCAGTCACCCGCCAGCTTTGGTTCGCACATGACGTCACACGGTGCGAGAGAGATAGAGAGATTCGCATCAACAGGTTTTTGCATAAATGCAATTAGGGAGCTTTGCCAATAAACGATTTAAATATGTTTTAATTAATTTCTAAAATTTTATCATTATTTTAAAAAATGTTAAATTTAATTTTTGATTTCAGCTGACATTAACGACAAGGTCACTCGTGAATTGCAGTCCTTGAAAGAGTCCAGTGTCATCAGAGATTGGAGATCGAATGTGTTGGGTGGAGGGCGCATACAACATGATGCCGATGCCAAAAAAATTAAGGTGTATGGATACTCACAGGTAATTAAAAAAAAGCTATTTTATAACACAAGTTTACAAAATCGAAAAAAAATTTTGCCCACCATGTCCCATTATAATTTCCCCATGTATTTTGACCCACTAAACACGAAAATCACATTGAATTTTATATTATTTTTTTTTTAATTTTCGGAGGTTTTTTGACTTTTTTTAGTATAGCATGGAATCTAACAATTTTTTTTTCGTGAAGCTGACATTTTTACAAAGAACCAAGCTTATGTAATACATACATGAAAAAATGGCGAAGTTATGAATTTTTCAGTGGAAGCCAAAATTCAGCTTTTTGACGATTTTTGTTTTGTTTTTGTAATATGTTTAGTCTTTAATGAAAACCTAAATAAAGTGCATGATTGGAGTTTTTTGAGTTTTTTACGTACTTTTTTCACCGAAAACATTATATTATTCAAAATTTAAATTTGACATGACTCCGCAAACTTTTATTTTGTTTCTCGTGTTGGCATAGTGACATTTTACTGCTATTTTTTGATATTTCAACAAGGTATTTTTATCATGGTTTTATTATTATTTATTATTTAGTCAATAAAAGTGTAAAATGAGTAAAAGAAGAAGAGAGTTCGAGTGCGTAAATAACCCGGACAATCTGGGCGACGTAAGTGATGAGCACGGAGAACGTTTTCACCAGCAAATGAAGTCTATGGAGCGGCGGTATCACGGCTTCTGGGATGCAGCCATGACGGGTGATTACATTTGGTCCCTCATACGAGAAACGGAATACGAAAGCAACAAAAAAACAAAAAGGAGCCAGAATTTATTTAAACAAAATAAAACTTTTAATTTCTTTAATGTTCAATATTAAATTTTATATAATTCAGTAAAATGAAGAAAAAACGTAAAAATTCTCGAAAAACTGAGTTTTGGTCTTCCACTGAAAAATTCATAACTTCGCCATCTATAAGTAAAGTAAATAATAATAATAATAATAAATTTATTAATCCTATTGACTACAAAACGGACAAGACAACAATAATTTTACAAAAGTATTAAATATAAATATTAAATATAAATACAACCTGTATCATGCAAATACTAAATAATGAGCAGTAATAAATAACATAAACAAATAACAAGTAAAAAACATAAACACTTAATATAATATAATACAATAACGAAATGCATTGATTAAAATAATAAATAGATAAAATAGATATTAAAAAGCATACATATGAAATTCCCTTATAGAATAAAAAGCATTTGTTATTAAAAACCCTTTTACACACTTAAAAAATCTTTTAAGTGGTAAAACTTTCCACTCAGCTGGTAATATATTATATAATACTGGACCCATATATAATGGATTCAATTCGAATAAGCTCATTCTATGACGATCATGTTGCAAATTAAAACCATATCTTGTCATATATGTGTGATTTATGTTTAAGGATTTAAATTTGTCCATATTATTCCTTACAAACTTTAGGATTTCATATATACAGGGTGTCCTGGAAAAGGAGGTCAATCCGTTTACCATATATTCCTTGAGTTAAAACAATAAGACTTTCATAATACCATTTTTCAATTTAGAGCTTCATGTTCGATATACAGGGCAGGGCGACAAAGTTTAAAATTTAAAACTGATTTTTTTTAATAATTCGAGTAATTGATAAGATATTAAGTTTCAATTCGGTACACTACTTCAACATAAATAGTTACATTTTTGGAGACCAACAAAACAAAAAACAATTGTCAAATAAACAAAATAGGGGAGTTCAGTACTCACCGACTCCCCCTATTTTTTAGTACGTGCGCCAATGACTTCCAAACGGTATTTTTTCAGGTAATCATTTATTGTTGAACATGTTTTGTATCTTATAAAATTTTGATAAAATGATTTGTTTTAGAGATAATTTGTTAAGTATGGGTCAGTCCATATGAAATTTTCAAAATTTAATTTTTTTTTTTGAAAAAATTTAGGTCATGTGATATATCAAAAAAAAGGTCTCTAATAGGCCTTTAAAATAAGCTCACCTTTCTACTTTTAATAGTTTACGAGATATCGCTATTTTTGTAAGTACTTGCAAGACCCAAATTTATCGGATTTTTTTGATTTTCAAAAATCAATAAAACAAAAGCCACCTATCGAAAAAAATTCATATATGGGATTTTTGAGATTTACCAAAAATTATTAAAATCGGAGATGGTGGGGGAAGAACCTTTGGTTGATTTGATATGGACTGACCCATACTTTACAAATTATCTCTAAAACAAATCATTTTATCAAAATTTTATAAGAGACAAATTTTTTTTATCAATAAATGATTAACTGAAAAAATACCGTTTGGAAGTCATTGGCGCTCGTACTAAAAAATAGGGGGAGTCAGTGAGTACTGGACCCCCCTATTTTGATTATTTGACAATTGTTTTTTGTTTAGTTGGTCTCCAAAAATGTAACTATTTATGTTGAAGTAGTGTACCGAATTTAAACTTAATATCTTATCAATTACTCGAATTATTAAAAAAAATCAGTTTTAAATTTCAAACTTTGTCGCCCTGTATATCGAACATGAAGCTCTAAATTGAAAAATGGTATTATGAAAGTCTTATTGTTTTAACTCAAGGAATATATGGTTAACGGATTGACCTCCTTTTCCCGGACACCCTGTATAAATACAGGGTACAGTTAAAATACATTCATTAATAAAAAAATATTTACAAGATTCATTCAAACTTGGACCAAACATACATCGAATCGCACGTTTTTGCATTTTTAAAACTCTATCTACATCTGTTGAATAGCCCCAACATAATATATCTATATGTGTGATTCAAAATTTGAATAGTAAAAAGTCTTGACAACAAACTTGCTGGAAATGAAACTGGAATTATATTTTCGATTTCTATCTTTCCCAGAAAGATATGTAAATTTTCGACCTCGATTTTTGTAAAAAAAAAAGGACTTTTTCAACTTCATAAAATCGCCAGTATCGAACTACTGAGCCGATACCAAAACTATCCAAGAGAAAGTTGTAGAGGGCTCAATTACCTTTGATTTAAGTGCTTGTTTGGTCAAATCGATCAATTAGAACTCGAAGTATGCTCTAAAACGTCAAAACACCTCGGAAAATTAGTGAGCCAAACTACACAAGAAAATCATAGTGAGACATGGTGGGCAAAATGGCTGTAAACTAGTGTAATCAATAAGAAATATCTAAAATATTGCCGTATAAAGTAGAAACATATTTTAGGGTGCATATTTTACCTGATGAAACTTCCCAAAGTTCGTTATAACTGCGAAATAATTTTTGCCGATGATTTTTGTTTCTTTTTCTTTTTACAATAATTGCTAGTTTTTTTTTAAACGCCCTTCAGTGAACTTTACATTTAATAATTGAGTATTTACACGTTTGTTGTAACTTTATATCCCAAGGGTGTAATGTAACAATGTTTTTTATTACATACCTACTACCTTAATTACAATGAATTAATTGAACTGAAATAACAATCAATCTCATCTCATAGTAGGTACCTTTATAAATTTATTTTTTTTATATTAAATTAAGTTTAGTTACACACGTGACATTTGGCACTTTTGCATAAAACTCTTTTTAGGTTTAATACGCACTTTTGTGTTTGAACTGTAAGTCTTTGATTATTTTTTTGAATAATTTATGGAACTGACTTTTTGATGACATGAAATAATATTATTTTTGCTGTAACATTTTTTCGGGATTTATCTTGGCATCACTACGAAATTTAACTTAAAAAAAGAGGAGTTGTCGAGTACATTGCAGACATCTGGCAACGCCGATTTAAGCATTATCGTTGATTGATTGATTGATTGATTCAATCAATGGTATTACGTGAGCACTCAACCCCAGGGTTTCATTCTGCATATTTTTCTGACACGTGCAAATTTTAACTAACAAGAAGCATGCCAAAATTGTTTTCACTGAATATTTCCATTTGAAAATTTAGCAACGTAACTATCTATTTTTAGTTTCTTTGTCGATTTGTTTTATAAATTCATTCAAAACAATTTTCGTGAACATTAACTAAATTGGTTTATTATTTGTAGCTTGCTATTTCAGAAATGTTAAATAAAGTAAGAAAGTTTAATATTAAAGTTTTTAAACTTATAGCAAAGTTCTCTAAAAATTGTTTAAAGGTGTGTCCATTGAATCGCAAGCAAGCTTTGCCCCGTCAAATCCAATTTCTTTCCCCATCTTTCTGTTTTGTGAAGCCGAAAATTTGAGAATTTTTGCTGAACAGTCAGAAAAAATATGTGTTTATTACATTGTAAGAGTGATAAATTTTAAAAATGTATTTTTAAATATACACATAAATAAATTTATAGCTGACTAAACCTTATTATTGACAAACACAACAATTGGGTTATGTTCGCAGTTTGCAATGTGTTTTGTTGTTAAAAGTGTTTGTTCTTGTAAAAGATTAATAAGTTATATTATAATTATAATAATTATATTATGGTTATAGGAATACTAGACCTGTTTCTAAAAGGCAATGCCCTTTTACCTATTCTTTTACAGGTACCACCTTTTTAAAAATAAATGCAATGATGCCGAAGACATCGAGAGGGAAGAAAGACATTTAAATTTGTGACAAGAATATAAAAAATTAAGAAACAAACTCTAGAGGATAACATATGTTTGTTAATGCTTGATATATGTACTATGCTCCACACCTCAAAGTCCCACCACGTGACCACGTACGGAACGCAGTCTTGAAAATTTGGCATTTAAGGCTTTTCAGGTTATGTATCTGTCAAAGTATAGTCAATGAAAGAAATAATATTTATAGTGTTACCGCTTATGTTTTGCCTTAAAAGTTAATAAATCTTTATAGTATCAGTGAATAAGATAGCTGCCAAAATTAAAACCATGAACTATATTTTATATCAACATTCTTTTCAATTTAACACAAAAACAAAATATCTTATTTACAATGCACATGTTAACTCACAATTAACCTATCTCACTGCTTTTTGGGGACAAACAACACAAACAACATTAAACCAATTACAAACCCTTCAAAACAAAATTATCTAAACTATACTTAATAAACCCATTTTAACCAACACCAAAGAACTCTATAGTTTTCATATATGAAAACTTAAAAATACATAACATAAAATCTTTAATAAAGATTAACAGCGTAAAACTAATTTATCGAATTAAACATAATCTTATTTGTGGTAATATTAACCTAGTCAGGAATTGTGATATTCATAATTATAATACAAGAAAAAAACAGCTATACTACCTTACTGCTTGTACCACAAATGTTACTCAAAAAAGAATAACATATAAAGCACTACAATGGTTTAATGAATTACCTGGTGAAATTAAGGAACTGACCAACAGATAAATTTACAAAGGCTGTGAAGCAATATTATATAGACTCTGAAATGTGATATTTAAATGTGATATAGTTTAATATATACCTACCATATTTATCCACTTTATATATATTATAGTTAATCTTGTATTTATGTTTATATTTATAGTTATTTGTTATATCTGCTTATGTAATGCATTCCTGTGATGGATTTGTTGTAATCTTTTTGGGAAATAAATAAATTAAAAAAAAAAAATAACAATGGTTGGTTTAAGAATTTAGGAAAATAAATACTGCATTTAATGAAATTCCAAAGTGTAAGGTGCAATATAAGTAATATTTTTGTGCATTGGGTCTACATTTCTCCATAAAATAGTTTTAACTATTATTAAAAAAAATATTATGAAATAAGAATATCTGTATCAAAGGTAGGTTAATGTATTAGAACTAAAAATATCACCTAATTTTGTATTTTAAGGTTAGAAAAATCTATTTTGACCAAAATAAATAAGTGGATTATTTGGAAGAGTGTGTTAATATGGTCATAAATAAATATAGGTATACTAAATAATTGTTGAATATGGTTCAAATTAAATTGAAGCTTTTATACTTCTAATGACAAAACTTGTGCATACCTCTCGGCATACCTACTTTAAGTTAGATTATAAGAAAAAAATCAATTTTTAGAGAAACTTGCAATGTGAAAATATTTAATACTCCCATGACATGTGATTTATTAAAATTTTTAAAGTTATAATGATTTTTCGATGTAGATCAAGTTCAGTCGAAGCTTTTTAACTATTTGTATTGACAAAACTTTATGTAGGTACACTTTAAGCTGGATAAGAAAAACTACCACATTTTTAAATACCATATTATACAGTCTTTTAAATAATCCAAAATACTTATTTATTTTGGTCAAAATAAATTTTTCCAACCTTAAATTTACAAAATTAGATGATATTTTTGTTATAATATATTAACCTACCTTTAAAACAGATATTCTTATTCCATACCAGAGAAGCTAGTTTTTTTTAATAAATGCTGTTTAATTAAAATTATTTTATGGAGAAAACCAGATATTTGGACCAAATGCACAAAAATATTACTTATTTGGCACCATACACTTTAGAATTTCATTAAATGCAGTATTTATATTCTTAAATTCCTAAACCATCCATTTTTATTGTAATGTTATAAAGATTTATACATTTTTAACGCCTAAACATAATATTATTTCTTTCATTGACTATACTTTGACAGATACATAATCTGAAAAGCCTTAAATGCCAAATTTTCAAGACTGCCTTCCATACGTGGTCACGTGGTGGGACTGAGGTGTGGAGCATACTTTTATAAAGCAAATTTTAAAATATAATTGTTGTAGTTCTAGTCCAGATTTTTTTACCCTGTGCATTTTATTTTAAAATTAAAAATATTGTTTCAGAGCATATTTTTAATTATTTGTCAAATAAATATTACAAGTACTAAAAACAATTTGATACATAACATATTATTATTGTCCAGTCTCTATATTTATCTGAATGAGTTTTTTTACTTTGTTTTATAACTAATTAATTTTTATTATTGAAGCAATTTTATGGAAACTTTAATGTAAAATAATTGAGCATAAAAATACCCTGTTGTGTTTAGTGTTATTAATATCTGCCTTATAAAAGATTCATAACTTAAAATTTATGGTTTCATAATTCTATTACTAAAAACTATTTATTTATTAATTAAACAATAAATATTATATTTTATAAAACTGTTTTAGAATTCAATCACGTCAAGTTTTTTAAAAGGCAACTAACTATATTAAAAAACTAATTATGGGTTCAAACTTTATTTAAAATGTTTCCAAATTTTTTAAAATGTTATTTAATATGCAGTAATTACCTTAAAAGCAAATATAATTTTCGTTTAATTTCGTGGCTTTTAAAATTTAATATTTTTGCGTTTTGTTATGTTAATAGGAATAATTATAATAATCATATATAATATGATTTGTATATTTTAAATAACTTATTGTATTTTTTGACACCTTAATATTTTTTAAAAATACTATTGTACATACATAAAATTTTTATAAAACAATCTACTTACTGAGATATTACACTTCACGGTGGATAGGTTTTTAAATAGCAAATTAATGAACTTAAACTTTTGAATTATAAAACAGCAACACTCTCATCTGCATATAAATTCTAACTGACCTTCAGGAATCACATGCATCTATAATGTCGTAAACAGAGGTTTTTGCTTATTTAAAATGATTAAAGCGCCATCTGTTGCATAAAATTCAAAGCAAAAACAGATTCACGGAGGATAGAATCAATTTTTGTAACACCTACATAAATGGTTATAAAAATTATTTCTTTTAATTTTTAATAATATTTTATATTTGATTCGATTACTTTGGATGTGTTTAATTTACTTAGTGAACTGATATTTTTAGTATGCTTTTACTACCTCACATATTTGAAAACATATAGGTTAACCTAGAAAGAGTAACAGTCACGGAGGATAGGTTTTAGACTTTTAAAACATTGTAATTTATTGTAATTTACAAGTTTAAATTTTAAGGTGTTTTTTTCTATTGGAATCAATTTTTAAAACACTTGAATACCCCTAATTATTGTTAATATATTCCCTTTTAAATTGCAGGGTTATGGAAAAGCTGATCACGAAGAAGCGGTAAAAATTTTAAAGGCCAAATACTCTGATTATGAAATTACTTCATCTGATGAAGGCTATTAATTGTAAACAAAATTAATGATCAATATTAAGTTGATGGAATAAATAAAATAACTTACTTACGACTTTGTTTCATTATCTAACCGTTTAATTAACCCTTAAAATTAACTGTGTTGTTTGTGCCTATACATACAGGGTGTCACCAAATAAGTTAACATCCTTTAAGGGAGAAAATAAGAAAGTTTTTCCTCTATCATTTTTCCATTTTTTTTTAATAAAAAATCATTAAAGTAAAGTTATAAACTGTTTCTTTTTTACATGGAAGAATAATATCATTGTTTTAGAGGTATTTTCAAACAACACAATTAAGTAGGTATCTGCAGATGCTTAGATAATATTATGTGGAAGGAAAAAAGTAAAATAAAACCAAAGTAAGTATGTACATAAGAATGTTTGTTTTTTAGTTTTTTAATGAGGAATCTAATCACCTTATGCAAGTTATAATTAGTAGGTAAAAAATAACATAATACGATTATTTATTATGTAATTAATACCTAATTAAATACTCAAAAGACTTATGTATAGGCTTTTTTAAAAATTTATTGTTTTTAAATGTTTACAGAACAACGCCTAGATACATATTGCACTGAAAGAAATTTATGTTTCATATATGGACTACCACATACATTGCTAAAACAAACATATAATATATTTACCTTAACCATTTTTATATTTAGTTTTAACATATTATGTTAAAACTAAATATAATATATGTGGGTCAGAATTTCTCAAACGGGCCACCTGAATTAGGTCAAAATTAGTTTTTGTTTGTAGATACATTTTTTTGATAGTATTTTACATCACTAACACAAATCCTAAAGGATTTTGTAAAAAAAAAAATTTCAATTGATATATTCATGATATTAAAAGTCAAAGTTTTTAATAATTAAAAAATAAAAAAATTCATTATGGCTGAACTAATTATCCGATTCCAACGATATAACTAGCGTTGGAATCTTGTTTTGACATAGATTCTTTGTTATTTTTTTCAATTGTCCTATTTTCATTTAGGTCGATTTTTTTTTGTTTTTTTTATACCAAATTCGGAAATAATTGCCTTCTGCGCCAGCTATCGACTCGAGAAAAAAACACATATACTCCAATCATTTCTCGAAATTATGCTGCTGAGAAAAAAAATGGCCCGCAGGTTGACAAAAAGTTATTCGTCCTTTTGTGGCCGCGCGCGGTGTCAGCTCACGCTCCGAACCGTGTACGCTGTACGCGCTTGTGACGCGACGTCTTACGGTGGTCTGGAACCTGCGGGCCATTTTTTTTCTCAGCAGCATAATTTCGAAAAATGATTGGAGTATATGTGTTTTTTTTTTCGAGTCGATAGCTGGCGCAGAAGCCAATTATTTCCGAATTTGTTATAAAAAAAACAAAAAAAAATCGACCTAAATGAAAATTTTACAATTGAAAAAAATAACAAAAAATCTATGTCAAAACAAGATTCCAACGCTAGTTAAATCGTTGGAATCGGATAATTAGTTTAGCCATAATGATTTTTTTTTATTTTTTAATTACTAAAAACTTTTACTTTTAATATCATAAATATGTCAATTGAAAATTTTTTTTTTACAAAATCCTTTAGGATTTGTGTTAGTGATGTAAAATACTATCGAAAAAATGTATCTACAATCAAAAACTAATTTTGACCTAATTCAGGTGGCCCGTTTGAGAAATTCTGACATGTTTGTTTTAGCAATGTATGTGGTAGTCCATATATGAACCACAAACATTGCTAAAACAAACATATATTTCTTTCAGTGTGAGATAAAGTAATGTTGTTTTTCTTGTCGAACATAGCATATTACTTGAAATGAAATATAAAACTCTGTAGATAACAGTTTAAAAATAAAATATGCATGCATATAACTACCTTTTTGGCAGAGACGGATACAGGTCCTATGTTATTTTTTTGCTACATTTTAAATAAAAAGACACGAAATCTCGTTTGAAATTTCTTTATTTATTTTTAATTTCATCAATACAGTATTGACAATACTCTAACTGTAATGATTGTTATGGTTTCATTACACTAGTTTACAAAATCGAAAAAAAATTCTGCCCACCATATCCCATTATAATTTTCAAGTCAATCGTTCAATAGGTTTTTTTTCAATTTTCGGAGGTGTTTTGACGTTTTTGAGTATAGCTTGGAATCTAATTGATCGATTTGGTCAAACAAGCCCTTAAATTGAAGGTATTTGAGCCCTCTAAAATTTTCTTACAGACTTTTGATATCGGATAAGTATTAAAAAAAAACAAGCTAATGTTGATAAGTACATGAAAAAATGGCGAAATTATAAATTTTTTAGTGGAAGATCAAAATTCAGCTTTTTGACGATTTTTATTTTATTTTCTTTATTTTATTTTGTAATACGTTTATTCTTTAATGAAAACCTAAATAAAATGCATGGTTGGAATTTTTTGAGTTTTTTACGTTCTTTTTTCACCGAAAACATTATTCAAAATTTAAATTTGACATGACTCCGCAAACGTGAATTCTTTTGTTTCTCGTGTTGGCATAGTGACATTTTACTGATATTTTTTGATATTTCAACTAGGTATTTTTATCATGGTTTTATTTAGTTAATATAAGTGTAAAATGAGTAAAAGAAGTAGAGAGTTCGAGTGCGTAAATAACCCGCACAATCTGGGCGACGTAAGTGATGAGCACGGAGAACGTTTTCACCAGCAAATGAAGGTTATGGAGCGGCGGTATCACGGCTTCTGGGATGCAGCCATGATGGGTGATAACATTTGGTCCCTCTTACGAGAAACGGAATACGAAAGCAACAAAAAACAAAGAAGGAGCCAGAATTTAAACCTATGCTTATTACAACAAAATAAAACTTTCAATTTCTTCAATGTCCAATATTTATTGTTTAATATTCAATATATAATTTAATTTCAATATTTAATATTTAAAATAAAAGATTTTTCTTATTTTTCTAGATTTTTTTAATTTAAATTTATTTTGATCAATTTTAACGAAATTTAATGATGATGCGAATCTGAAGATGGCAAAACTCACAAAACTTTTTTATTATTTATAAAAACTCCTGATTATTGAAAAATTAAATTGCCATAAAAAATTTTATTGCAAGTCTAAATACGAAATAATTTTTTTATTTTAACATTAACCTAAATTTATTTTTGTTCAATTTGCCAACCTTGCGACGTTTCTGGAATCATTTTGTCACCATTGCATTTAAGATGTGAAGAAAACATAAAATTGCTTCATGAGAAAAGTATTTATTATTTTTTCTAGCCACACCTTTAAACTTTAGCAAGAGGTTTTTAGTGACGGGCTAAAGTTAGTTTTAAGATAGTTGACATTTTTTAAATGTCATATAATCGTTAAAATAAAGTGCCTTTCTTGTAAAATAATACTAAATGTAAAAAATATTTTATTATTTCAATATGAAAATACAAGTTTTAAATAGTTTTTCAACGCCAATATTTGAAAAGTTTATATGAACAAGTTGAGATAACCCAATTTAAAAATTGTTTATAATAGCCATTCAGATTGTATTTTTCTAATTTAAAATTGAGAAAATCTAATTTAAAAGTTTTTTCAACCTGTTTTTTTTGTCCGTACGATGTGAGAGGCAGTTTGAAACAGGCATGGAGTTTTTTAATAAAAAGTTTTTGGTTGATTTAAGTGGGATACGAACTAGGGAAAAATAAATAAAAAGGAATTGTTATGCTGGTATTTCTGTAATTTACTAAATTTATATTACGTTTGGGTGAATATATTGAGATGTACCCCAAGTGAAAGTGATTATTTTTTATTTATGGTTGTTTCACTGTTAGTCTAGAATAACTGAGACTTCACGGTGAATAGGTTTTTAAATAGCAAATTAATAAACTTACACTTTTGAATTATAAAACAGCAACACTCTCATCTGCATATAAATTCTAACTGACCTTCAGGAATCACATGCAACTATAATGTCGTAAACAGAGGTTTTTGCTTATTTAAAATGATTAAAGCCCCATCCGTTGCATAAAATTTAAAGCAAAAACAGATTCACGGAGGATAGAATCAATTTTTGTAACACCTACATAAATGGTTATACAAATTATTTCTTTTAATTTTTAATAATATTTTATATTTGATTCGATTGCTTTGGATGTGTTTAATTTACTTAGTGAACCGATATTTTTAGTATCCTTTTACTACCTCAGATATTTGAAAACATATAGGTTTACCTAGAAAGAGTAATAGTCACGGAGGATAGGTTTTAGACTTTTAAAACATTGTAAAAAATAATTAATTGCGGTTAAAAATCTGGAACCTGAGCTGTAATATCTACTTAATTATGAAAGATGAAAACACAATAAAAGTGTACGTCAAACTCATTTAGTTTTATTAAATATCATCGGGGGACCCGGTTGAACAGGAAGCGGCAGTGGGTTTGTTTTTTTCAAATGGAACTCTATAAATATTATTGAATTTTTAAATTTTACGTAAAATTCTGGAGCTATTGCATTTTAAATTGTTTTTCTAGCTTAATTTGTTTTTGAGATATTTATTTTTTTTTTAATTTGACAGATAGCTAACTAACCAAAATGTATGTATAGCCAACAATACAATTATTGGTAATATTATCGCACGCCGTTTGAGGTTTGAAAATTGTGTGTCTTATTGAGACAAAAACCTACGATTTGTCAAAGTGATAATTTTTATTTACAGAATAAACTTTTTTTCTGTTAATAAAATTTTCATTTACTATAATGAAGCAGCAATGTTGAGCTTTTATAAAAAAAATCTTCATCCAACAAAGTAATAATAGTTGTTATCAAATTATCATGGCAATAAGAAATACTTTATGTTTATATTAAATCTTGGTCGAACTTAAAATGTTTTTGTTAAATCTATAGTTGTGTGCGAATTGCGCTTACATAAAGTAATGCGCAGTTGTTATAGTAAAATTTGTTCATTTTACTATGGCATATTTGTCTTTTTTAAATTACTATCGTTGTTATTCAAATTAATTTTATTTCAGTTAGAAAATCTTTGTTTATAGCTTACGTTAAGAACAATAACAAAAATATTTTATTGCTATAAAAAGACTTTTTTAATATTTACTATTGCTTTGCAATGGTAACAAAATTGTTGTTATTTCCCTTGAAAAGAGGGGGAAAGGGCCAGCGCTGTCCTTGGTGAACATAACTTTATAATCCACAGTCTGTGTCATAATCTTATTGATGTCACTTGTGCGAGTAAAGTGTGGTAAAATCTAGTATGATAAAAATATCAAAAAGATCACTAAGAAAATTAAAATTTCGACGTTTTCTAAAAGAAATATTTAAGGTATATTCTATAAACGAAACAGGCTTGTTGTTTAAAAAGTGAGTTCATATTTTTTTATTTTGTACATCATATAATATGAGTTAATTTTTTGTTGTAATAAATAATTTGTTTTAATGCCTTGCAGTAGATTGAAAATGTGACCAATGTTACAATGAAAATAGTTTATTGAATTAACAATTAATTTGTTGTAAAATTTACAAAATTTGTATGAATAATACCAAACTATATTTATCAATGCGTTTCTGCATCTGGAAGAGTGTTATTTTTATAAACATAACGTAAATTTACTTTATAATTTATGCAAATACTATTACTGAAAGCAGCGTTTGTAGATAAATAATTTTTATAAAAAATGCACTTGTGCCTCTACGATCTGAAATCTAGGTTATTTAATTTATTTGAAAACTGTGCCTCATCTTCTGTTCCATTTTGTGGATTAAATAAATAAAAGTGGTTTGTCAATAATCTACACCACTTGTATATTTATGACTGCGGATAAATAAGGCAAAATCTAAAATCGATTAATTTTCTTCAGGAAAATGTTTTCAACCTATAAATGACTTCGGATTAATTATTTTTCGGCGTCTCAATGCGATTACGCTCTAATAATCCCAATAATAATTTTTTTGTACTTAATTGAGTTTTTTATTTTCTTAATTGGATTTTTTTTACCTGTAAGGGAGTATTCGGTTCTGGTATGTATTCGTCTGATGGTTCTGGGGGGGGATACAACTGTGCTAAACACATGATTGCCTCGTTGCAGAATTTTAAACCCATTACTTCTTCATCTTCCCTGCCATATCTGAAACAAAAAACAAACATAAATTGTTAAATATTTTTTAAAGATAAATTGCTGTTTTAGATAATTTTATTTATTTCGTTTTTGTAAATATCATATAATTCATATATTTCTTTCTCGGATTCCTCATCCCTTTTCTAGATTCTGAAGGTAACTACTAATTCCTTGGTCTGACTTCTGAAATAGTTTGTTGCAAATATCATTAAGTGCGGTATCTCTAGTTTGTAAACCATTTATAATGTTTAGGCCGCAACAGGATGATTTATAAATATCTAATATTTTTTCGGGTGGTATGTTAAAAGTATTTTCTGAATTTATTAATTTTCTTGCCATTAGTTTTATATGTTCTCTATCATGCACTGTATTTAAATCACTGTTATTCTGCAAGATGTGACTGTGACGAAGAAATCACTATATTACTTACTCTCTAAAAATTACGTTTTTTTTCAGAAAAATGTGTTTAGCTAGCTTTATATATCTCCACAGTGTTACCAATATAGAGTAATTATTATTTGTGGTATTCCATTGATTTTAAAATTTTATATATAACATAATATGACATATTGTGTTATATACAAAATTTACCAAAGAAATACGCACAAATAATATTTATGAAATATTTTTGACAGTTCTGACACTTCTCCACCAAACATGAAAGCCATCTAAATTTTAAATTATAAATAAAACTAACAATATCGCTACTAAACGGGCATTAAAAAAATTAATATATCTTTTAAAGGAATAAAAATAACAAAACAAGACTAACTGGACTGAAAAGATGAAGGTGGGGACTACATTTCCTGAAAGTTTCAGATTTTTATTTTTTCCTCAACATAATGATTTCTGAGGGCAAAATTGGCTAATTTTGAGAATTATCAATTTTCAATAATTTTTTTAATAAAGAAATTGATAGTCTAGAAACTTAAAATAATAGTTAAGTTTTCTATTGTATAAGTACTTTATACCTGAAAAAAATTAACCTTCTAAATTCAGTAGAATAGGCACAGGAGCCAGACAAAAATCACAAAAATTGGCAAATTATCATGAATCTTTAGTGGTTTACCATTCTTTTATGAGATTAACTAATTGGATAATAATAATTTATATCGAAAACACACTTACTGGACAGTAAAACAAAATTAAAATTATTTCAATATTTGTTGCAGAAAAAAAGTTCTGGCCCACTATAAGAGAGTAAGAAATTGACACTATTTCAGACTTCTAAGGGGTGCCAAATAAAAGTAAAGCAAAAAAAAAATAAAACGGCAACGGATTTTCATATTTGACACCTAAAAGATCATCCTCAATTTTTTTCATTACAATAAAAAATCATGCAGCGCACTTTTAAATTCATTTTTGGTGTTTTCATTTGGATTGACTCTATATACAATTATAACTATCTCAGTCGGTAATAATATAGAACTACTTTACTTCGGTTCCAATATAGGACAAAAAAGTTCGCACGTTACTTTGGTGGTAAGATTTTTGTTTTTTTAATAAGAGCAGGGCTGTGTTTAAATTACAATAAAAATATTTCTAAAAAGTGTACAGATCAGTGTGTGGTATAAATGTGATCCTCATGATTTAAACATTGTCACTTTAATGCGTTTTAATTTTAATTGTGAAAACAAACAGTAAAATGGCCAGTGTCCAATTACTGGTTAGTTAAAAATGTAAATTTCTATTATTGGACATATGTCCAATGTCATACTCTATTTGTATCCCGGACACTTACCAGCCAATTCTTATGTAAAATTGTCCCCTGAATCCGAAAAGATCGTCAAAAACTATAATAGTTAAGCAGTTTTTGAGATATAGTCAATTTCATATTATATGTAAAATTGATTATATTTCAAAAACTGTTCTAATTTTATAACTTTTGACGACATTTTCGGATTCAGCGAATAATATTTCATAGGAATTGACTGCTAAATATCCTGGATACAAATTGCTGTAGACGAGAATTATTAGTGGCTGCTTTTTCACTATGACATTTTTGACCAATTTATTTTTAGAGAGTAAGAAATATAGTGATTTCTTCGTCACAGGACATTTTGCAGAATAACAGTGATTTAAATACAGTGCATGATAGAGAACATAAAAAAACTAAAAATTCGGAAAATACTTTTAACATACCACCCGAAAAAATATTAGATATATATAAATCATCCTGTTCCGGCCTAAACATCATAAATGCTTTACAAATTAGAGATACCACACTTAATGATATTTGCAACAAACTATTTCAGAAGTCAGACCAAGGAATTAGTAGTTACCTTCAGAATCCAGAAAAAGGATGAGGATTCCGAGAAAGAAATATATGAATTATGGTGATATTTACAAAAACGAAATAAAAAAAATTACCTAAAACAGCAATTAATCTTTAAAAAATATTTAACAATTTATGTTATTTGATGTAAAGTTGTTGTTGTTTATATAAAAATTGTATGTCCAATAACTATGGTCCATGTGTCCAGTTACTATATAAAATGTCCAATTACTATACTTTTTTGCATGTTTTTATAAAACTATTATTAAAAATTTAAATATTCTTATTTTTAAGTAAACGTAAATAAAGTTTTAACAAACAAACTATCCTTTTTATATATTTATAAGAAAAAAACTAAAATCTTTAAAACAACGGCATATATAAACTTTATATAAATAATATTCCTTAAGTGTTCAATAACTATATGGTTTACCGTAGTTAAAATGTTTAAAACATAAAAGTTAAAATTAAAATGGAAAAAGTTTTGTCGAAATAAATGTCCACTCAAAAAGTACGTCCACCTCGATGAATTATTTTATTTATTCAGTGTAAGCATGGCTTCACAACCAGTTAGTTAGCACACTCTAGTGACTCCACTTAAAAGGGATTATTTTAAGCACACTTCTATGAAGGATTTAGCGAATTATCATTTTCAAGTTATCCAAAAGTAGGTATCGTTAAAGTACATATAAAATTCCTATAAAAAATAATTGCTTATCCACTGCAAGTAATTTTGACATTTTAATTATGGTTTCGCGTAAAAATCGTGATGCCAGAATTGAAAATATTTTTTAACCTTGTTTTTACATCTTAATGGTACATTTTTTCAATTAAAATCTAAAAATAGATAAATTTTGATATTTTGTAATAACATTTTTATTTAAAAACGTATCGATTTGAAATTAAGTTAAAATGTAGACCTTATTAGTGGCAATAAATCCACGTATTATTTTTTTTAGATTTTAACACACAGGGGGCGCTGAGGACAATTTAATTAAGAATTTTATCATTTTTTAAGGGTTAAAAAGTCGAAGAAGCAACGTTGTTTTATAATTTTGGGTATATCACGTTAAAGTACTGATAATTAAGTATTATATGATATATAAACTTCTACATGAAAATTATGTTTCTACGAGAGACACCATTTTTAAGTTAGGCCTTCAAAGGGCATAATACTAATGTTTTTGTTATTATGCTGACATGTGGTTGAAATTTTTGGAATATTAAAACATTGTTTAAATAATTTAATTTTTTAAAGGTTTTTTAACAAATAGCTTTAGAAAAACCACTTGAAATAAGGCAAACTTCAAACAATAATAACGTTTTTATTATAAATGTAAAACCTTGTATGTTTTAACATGATCAAATAGAACATTAAAGAATCTTTAGATTTCCTAAAGTTAAAATATCAGAGACATTTAACAATTTCTAAATATTTTGTATCAAAAAACTGAGACATTCTACATGTGGTTTAATATGACAGTATCCATGGTTACCACCAAATCTTATTGTTTAAAATTAATTAAAATATTTAGAAAAATAGACTTCATTGTCTATACTATACAAAAATTCAAATCGATATCTTTTGCCGTTCCCCATGGGAAACGGCAGAAACTTTTAATGAACCAAGAACGTGAAACACCCTGTATACTTCTAACTACAAAACTTTATGCATGACAACTTTTAGTTGAATTATAAAAAACACATACCATACTTAATATCTGATTTTAATTTTAAAAGTTATAAGGTCCACTTAGATTTTTCAATGTAGATCAAATTCTATCGAAGCTTTAAATTTTTATTGACAAACTTTACGTATACTTCATACTTAAATTTAAATTTTAAAGGTAGTTGAAGTGTGGGAAACATATACTAAATTAATAACCAATTTTTGTAACATTGGAAAAAATATTTCAAAAATTTTAACATTGTAAGTGACATTTACATAAATTCCAATATTCCATTTAAATCCTAAATGGTAGGCAGTGGACTGTATAACTGTGAGAAATAGGGGATGGTGGTGTTAGTTGACTGAATTATGTTACAAGATAAAACGTGGGCAGTAAGAATATTAATAAGGTCCTACCTTGTGGCTGGTGCTGATGACGACACTCAGGGCCCTGGTCTGGTTTCTGGCTGTCAGCGTTGGTTTCAAGCGGTTGAGATGCACAAGCGGGATAAAGCGGGATTAAGCGGGATAAAGCGGGTATAATGTCGCGTGGTAGATCACTCTTGCGCGCGGGGATGCTCGCCGTTCGAACTCTTATTAATTAATGCACTTACGCCCTCACGCGGTTAAATGGGTAATTAAAAATAGTTGCAATAAACATGCGCGTTGGGGGGCAATAAGCTAAATATAATATTTAAATAAATGTAATCAAATTAAACAAATATTAAACATTTCGCGAAGACGAAACAAATATTTTTATACAGTTAGATAAACAGTCCTTATTTTAATATATGGGTGATTCTACAAAAGTTGGACAACTTGATGTCATCAGTCAATAGAGTAGGTATTTTAATATTTTTTATAAATATTTTAGTATTTTACAAAAGATTTTTTAACTTGTCCACCCAATTTTAATATATTTTTTTAAAAGCACGTTTGTAGAAAAACATAATAAATATTCAAAACATCAGTTCCTTGGCGTGTCACAACTCCTGAATCAAATATTTGAGTGATTTTATTTTAAAATATATTCAATTTATCTTAAATTTTTCACTTTCACTACAAACTGTGAAACATCAAATAATGTATTTTTCATATTTTATCATAGATTCGAAAAATAGCAATTTTTAAAAAATTGATAATCTTTGTACTCACTTTTACCCGTCAGTTCTGTGTCCAATGTTAAAAGTTTAAATTTCAAGTCCTCGTTTTAACTCAAGTGTTGGTAAAAAATTACCTACAGAGCCCGCCCTTTGCACGACAGTCATCTTGAAAACAATGCAAGCGGCGAAGTTGTGGTGAATGCACGTATAGTTCCAGTCAAAATGTCAGTACTGTGGTGAGTAGTTATTTTCTTACGTATTTATATTTCATTGTAATTTATATAAGGCTATATGTGATTTGTTGATAAGTAGCATCCACTAATAAAAAATATCAGTAAAATACTTAATTCCGAATAATAATCTCAAATTTGTATCCCATTCATCAGTACCGTGTCGTCAGTTCCATGTTCGATGCTTCGGTTATCTTTTTTTTGCAAACTTCAATTTAAATTCTGCTTGCGCAGAATTTGTTTATTTAATGTCATTATAAACTCATAAATTTAGTGTGGGTCCCATATCTAATAATTGAGATATCGGTATACCCAAAATCCACCAGCCGCCATTCATGTGTGGGATTATTTGATTTTAAGATATTTAATGTATAATATGCTCATAATTGCAATAAATTTTATATTTTCCAATAAATTATGTATTTAATTAGTACCCTGGTATACTCGTCACTTCCCTTGCATTCAAATTTAGAAAACATAGATATTTCAGAAACTGTTTGAAAAAGTGACTGGCCCGGTCTGGAACAGTATATTTGTTATATTATCTATGTTCTCATAACAAAATACTGTTTAATTTTCTCCGAAAACTATATAAACAAAATGAGGTCAAAAGTTGCCCAACTTTTGTAGAATTACCCATATACATGTATTTTTTTAACTTAAAAATATTAAATTAAAATCAAACTGATCATAATTAAACAAGAAACCAGAAATTACAATGTTTTTCCTAATACAATAGCGTTAAAAAAAATTGTAAGAATAACATTATTACGTATATTCAAGCTTTATATATATAGTATACTGGCGCAGATAAAATACAATTTCTTTGGTACGAAATAAATTAAGTTATCCTTAGAGAAAAGATCCAGAAATAACTTTAATAATATGGTGTTGATATAACCTTTAAAAGCGTAAAAAGAACTGAAGCATACGTTAAGCCTAATAGGACCTTAGTGCTCAGTTTATGCTGGTAAGCTTTACGCCTTGTGTTTAATAATTTTCGTATAAAGTTCGCATTTGAAAGGCTACTCGAAAATATTTTAATATTTTAATAAAAGTAGCGCTACACAAAATAAAACAAAACAAACAAGACTGTTTTATGCCTTTTATTTTTATTAAATTACAAGCAACGTTTTTGTTATACAAAATAAACTAATATAAAATTTTAACGTTGTTTAAATTCCCAGAAATTTTTTTGTCTTCATCATAGTCATCCCAATACAATACAATTGTAAAGTAGTTAACATTAACATTAATACTGTAAAAACAAGAGTTCTATAAATAGTTACCTTAAAGTCAAATCATTAGATGGTGCTGTATACAATTATAACTATCTCAGTCGGTAATAATGTAGAACTACTTTATTTTGAGTCCAATATAGGACAAAAAAGTTCGCACGTTACTTTGGTGGTGAGATTTTTGTTTTTTTGTTAAGAGCAGGGCTGTGTTTAAATTACAATAAAAAATATTTCTAAAAAGTGTACACATCAGTATGTGGTATAAATGGGTTCCTCATGGTTTAAACATTGTCACTTTAATGCATATTAATTTTAATTCTGAAAACAAACAGTAAAATGGCCATTCTTATGTAAAATTGTCCCCTGACGAAAAGACCGTCAAAAACTATAAAAATTAAGCAGTTTTTGAGATATAGTCAATTCCATATTATATGTAAAATTAATTATATTTCAAAAACTGTTTTACTTTTATAACTCTATAACGACATTTTCGGATTCGTCGAATAATATTTCATAGGAATTGACTGCTAAATGTCCTGGATACAAATTGCTGTTGACGAGAATTATTAGTGGCTGCTTTTTCGCTATGACATTTTTGACTAATTCATTTTTAGAGAGTAACTAATATAGTGATTTTCAGAATAACAGTGATTGATAGAGAACATAAAAAAGTAATGGCAACAAAATTAATAAATTCTGAAAATACTTTTAACATACCTCCCGAAAAAATGTTAGATATATATAAATCCTGTTCGGGCCTAAACATTATAATTGCTTTACAAAGTAGAGATACCGCACTTAATGATATTTGCAACAAACTATTTCAGAAGTCAGACCAAGGAATTAGTAGTTACCTTCAGAATCCAGAAAAGGGATGAGGAATCCGAGAAATAAATATATGAATTATATGAAATTTACAAAAACGAAATAAAAAAATTACCTAAAACATCAATTTATGTTATTTGATGTAAAGTTGTTATGTTTACATAAAAAGTGTCCAATTA
Source organism: Brassicogethes aeneus (assembly GCA_921294245.1). Lineage (NCBI taxonomy): Eukaryota > Metazoa > Arthropoda > Insecta > Coleoptera > Nitidulidae > Brassicogethes > Brassicogethes aeneus. The sequence continues at coordinate 54,758,880 of OV121137.1, forward strand.
CCATATAAAATGTCCCATTACTATACTTTTTTGCATGTTTTTATAAAAGTATTATTAAAAATTCAGATATTCTTATTTTTAAGTAAACGTAATATGTATATAAACTTTATTTTACAGTTAACTAAATTTATAAGCAATTAATAAAATTTAACCAACCAATAAATTATATTCATTTAACTGAAATACCTAAATTGAATAAAGCAAAATATCAAATATTTCATGGTGGTTAAATTTAAGCATTGTTCAAACAATGAGTTTGAAATATTCAATTTTAATACTGTTTAGTCCTTAATTTTAGTAAATTGCGAATTTAAAGTATAAACACGGTGGTCAAAACTTAAGTATAGGACGAACAAAAATGCCAACCAAAACTGATAGCATATTTTGATTATAGACCCTTTTGGTAACACTAACATGTATTTATCAAAATCCCAGCTGATCCTATTTTAAAGTTTTGCAAACTTTTTTGTTTTTCTATTTCAATATATTATTTTACAATTATTGTACTAAAACTACCTGTGCAATTTTAATAAAATTAAGCAAAATAATAAACTTTGTATCATATAAATTACTTTACTCCCCAGTATTAATTTATTGAGTCACATATTATTTTTTACCACTCAAAACAAAACATAATAAAAAAAACGAAGATTTATATCTTAAATATTTTTTATAACAAAAAATACTGTAAGTTTGTCTATGAAATAATTACAACTTGCAAATTTTGTAAAACAATAATTAAGGTGGTTATGAAAAAAATTGCTATACGTTATAACGCAAGTGACATTTTGCTTTAGTTGTTTATTTAATGTATACTTTATAAAGTTAAAAATAGTATTTTAAAATGAAAATTAAACCGAAATTCAAGTTAAGCCATGAAGAAAATCGAAAGAAGGTATGTGCTGGCTGTGGAGACAAAATTGTTTTTGGTAATCGAAAAATTCAAAGTTTAGGGTTTCTGAGAAAATATAAAAATTACTGCAGACTTTTTCAAACGAACACTTTAACTTAAGTGATTCAAAATTACCTACTTCAATATGGTAAAAACGGTATTTTTGCATAGCCACAATTGCCAAATTTTCAAAATTTAGAAATTGCTAGATAATTTCGCGGCAGCCAAGAATGTATGTGCTTTATCTGCAAATTGGCAAGATATAAAGGGCATAAAAAATTATTAAGGGAAGAGGACGGACGAACGAACTAAAGTTTTGATATGCTCTTCCTTTCTAGGGGATATCGCTAGATGTAAGAAGCATGTTTGTACAGAGAATAAAGAATTTAAAAATACTGTTTCCATGTTAAAAACAATTCCATGTAAAACCCAAGAAAAAGTTTTACTGAAAATTTAAGGCAAGCAGTAATCGATTTTGCTTCAAAGAATCTTTAGTTATTTATTAGTTTTGTATTAGATACCTTAAAACAATAAATAAGATATTGCAAACTGTATTTTACATTATTTTGTATTTATAATGTAATTTATCCATATTTCAGTCATGTATCTGCCAAATTTTTAAAAACATTTGATAATGGTACTAGAGTATTTTATCGAAATGGCATAAACAATTTTAAAATACTAAGAAATATGCAAATACATTTTTGTGTTACCAAAAGAGTCTATAATAAGAATATGCTATCAGTTTTGGTTGGCATTTTTGTTCGTCCTATACTTTAGTTTTTTTTTATCCTATACAAAATATAACAAAATCCTTCATCCATAATATGATACTATAGTATATATTGAAAATGCGCTCGAAAACGAATAAAGAATAAATAAACCTTTTTCCTCATAAAACTTACCGAAAAGTAAGCGTAACTTGGCCATAGACTTTCTTGTTTTCCAGGAATTCGGGGTCAACGAGTAAAACTCCCTGTAATCTATCGATCCGTCCCTGTGAAACCACCAAATCTCGAGAGCTTAGGTACAGGGTGAGTTTGTTGTTGGGAGATGACTTTTTGAAAACTCTGAAAATGAATAGAAACGCTTAAATTATAATTATATATACCTAGTTAAACTTATTTATAACCTAGTTATATAATAATATTGAGTTTTATTTTAATGAAAAAATTTGAGGATAATCTTTTAGGTATCACATATGAAAAACCGTTGCCGTTTTAATTTTTAGTTGCTTTATTTTTAATCGGCACCCTTTACAAACCTGAAATCGTGTCATTTTCTTACTCTCTTACAAGAGGCTAAAACTTTTTTTCTGTGGCAATTATTGAAATCATTGTAATTTTATTTTACTCCCTAGTAAGTATGTTTTCAATATTAATTATTATTATCTAATTAGTTCATCTCATAAAAGAATGGTAAACCACTAAAGATTTGTAATAATTTGCCAATTTTTGTGATTTTTGTCTGGCTGCTGTGCCTATTCTGCTAAATCTAGAAAGTTGCTTTTTTCAGTTATCAAGTACTTATACAATAGAAAACGTAACTATTATTTTAAGTTTCTAGAATATCATTTTCTTTATTAAAAAAACTTTTGAAACTTGATAATTTTCAAAATTAGCCAATTTTGCCCTCAGAAATCATTATGTTGAGGAAAAAATAAAAATCTAAAACTTTCAGGAAATGTAGTCCCCACCTTCATCTTTTCAGTCTAGTTAGTCTTGTTTTGTTATTTTTATCCATGTAAAAGATATAATAATTTTTTTAATGCAGTTAAGAAGCGATATTGTTAGTTTTATTTATAATTTAAAATTTAGATGGCTTTGACTTAGTCAATTCATGTTTGGTAGAGAAATGTTAGAACTGTCAAAAATATTTCATAAATATTATAAGTGCGTATTTAAATTGTGATTTCAAAAGGTTTGCAAGTTTGCAAGTGTAATAAATGACGGAGTGTTCGAGATTCATGAATTTAATTGCAATTAAAAATGCAAGAACATATCATAATTTTGTACCTCTTTCTCATAGAATATATTCAAGTTCTGAGAAGTTTTAAATTGTTAAAAATAAGCAAAAACCAAAAAATATTCTAAATAAACCCCTTTATTATAACATGTTTTATTTTAACACAAACATTTAAAATACATACATATAACTATTCAGTGCCTTACTAAATGGATTAAAATAATAGACTAACTTGGTTTAAATTGTGAAAGAAACCGACAAAAAACTGCATTTTTTATACGTTTAAAGTAACTCTTTATTAATTTCACTTTTTATACTTTACGATATAAACCATAAGGATCTTGAATATATTTTTTACATTTTTCTTCTTTAGACACCAATTAGCCAATTAAATACTTCATTATTATGTATATAATATATACAAAACATAAAATATAACATCGTCACCCTAATATAACAAGGTTGTATGTTAAAAAACCGAAAAATTTGAGTTTATGCTTCTACAAGGTTTTATGTAATCTACCCTTGACATACAACTTGAAAATAACTCTATATATATGTATACATAGAATATACATTCTATAGAATTATTTTTAAGTGGTATGTGAAGCGTAGGCCACGTATAATCCTGTAGAAACATAGACTTAAATTTTTCGTTTTTTTTAACATACAACCTTGTTATATTATAATTAGTTATATCGTCACCCTATAGGGTGACGACATAACTACCAAATCATAGAAAAACCAAATATATCAGAACTGTCAAAAATAATTCATAATAATTATGAATAATAATTATTTATAATAATTATGAATTATTATTATTTGTGGTATTCCTTTGGTGATTTTAAAAAGTTTTATTTAGATAATAAAAAGCGAAAATGAGTAAAAGAAGTAGAGAGTTCAAGTGCGTAAATAACCCGCACAATCTGGGCGACGTAAGTGATGAGCACGGAGAACGTTTTCACCAGCAAATGAAGGCTATGGAGCGGCGGTATCACGGCTTCTGGGATGCAGCCATGATGGGTGATTACATTTGGTCCCTCATACGAGAAACGTAATACGAAAGCAACAAAAAACAAAGAAGGAGCCAGAATTTTTTTAAACCTATGCTTATTACAACAAAATAAAACTTTCAATATCTTCAATGTTCAATATTCAATAATATTGTATAACTTAATTTCAATTTTTAATGTTTAAAATAAAAATCAATGTTCAATATTAAATTTTATATAATTCAATAAAATGAAAAAAAAACACGTACAAATTCTCGAAAAACTGAATTTTGGTCTTCCACTGAAAAATTCATAACTTCACCATGGATTTTTATCAACCGCATTTTTTTTATATTTCCAAGCAACAAGCTTAGTAAAAATAATATTTATAACCACACTTTTTCCTTCAACTTTAACAATTTAACATTTTTGGTGAACCCTGTACGTACAATGTAAATATTCAAGTTCATTAATTAGGATGTAATCCATCGTGTCAACTGTGGTTAACTACGTGTAGTATACGAGAACATCTGCTCCTAGGTTGACAGAAACTATCTTCTCAAAATACACAAACCATTTTAATACACTAGGGGCCACTATATTCACCTTCCACCAAATTTATAAATACCCAATGCTTAATTATCATACTTAAAATTATGTCAACAATTGAAACTTTGACAGTTATTTATTTAGTAAATTTAAAGGGAGGTAAATACACTGACCCTAAGAGAAATTTGTTATTTGTTTAATTTTTACTACCATTTATAGATAATTCTTTTTTTTTTAATCGTAGGTATATTAAAAAACGATGTTATAAAACGTGTTTTTGGGCATTTTAGTCACGGGCTGAAGTTAGCTTTATTATAAATTGCGAAAAAGTGAGGTTAAATTCGTCATATCGGCCATTCCAAGCCCATGGACAGGACACATCAGAAACATGTCTAAATATATTCTTGTTACTTCCTTAAGTTTACTTATTTTTTCTACGAGTATTTATGAGAAGTATTAGCCAAATTTGGCTAATACTTCTCATAAATACTCGTAGAAAAAATAAGTAAACTTAAGGAAGTAACAAGAATATATTTAGACATGTTTCTGATGTGTCCTGTCCATGGGCTTGGAATGGCCGATATGTCAAATATTTTTGAATTAAAATTGGCTTTAAATTCTCGTTTATAAACTTTTTTAGATACTCATTTACTTACACACTCGCTCGCTAGCTCGCTCGTTCCCAATTAAAAGTAATAATAATAATAATAATAATACACTCAGACATTTTTTTAATAAATATAACAAATAAGTAGTTTGTCTTAATAAAGTAAATATTTTTTTATAAAAATTATGCATCAACAAAGCTGCTTTCAGTGATAGCATTTGCATAAATTATAAAGTAAATTTACGTTATGTTTATAAAAATAACACTCTTCCAGATGCAGAAACGCATTGATAAATATGGTTATTATTATTTGTCCAAAAAAAAAACAGTTCTATACCGTTTACAAAAACGTTTTGTAGTATTAATAAAACCCTAATGGTATTATTCATAGAAATTTTTCAAATTTTACAAATCCCTTTTCGTTTAAAATAAAACTTTTTTTATAATATTAATAAAATTTATGTAGATTTAGCAACAAATTAATTGATAATTCAATAAACTATTTTCATTGTAACAATGATCACTTTTCAACCTACTGTTGAGTGTTGTGTAATTTTTTTTAAATAATTGCAAGGCATTAAAACAAATTATTTATTATAACAAAAAAATTAATTCATATTATATGATGTACAAAATAAAAAAAATATGAACTCACTTTTTAAACAACAAGTCTGCTTCGTTTATAGAATAGACCTTAAATGTTTCTTTTAGAAAACGTCGAAATTTTAATTTTCTTAGTGATCTTTTTATTATGCTAGATTTTACCACACTTCACTCGCACAAGTGAAATCAATATGATTATAACACAGACTGTGGATTATAAAGTTATGTTCACCAAGGAGAGCGCTGGCCCTTTCCCCCTCTTTTCAAGGGAAATAACAAAAATTTTGTTACCATTGCAAAACAATAGTAAATATTAAAAAAAATCATTTTATAGCAATAAAATATTTTTGTTATTGTTCTTAACGTAAGCTATTAACAAAGGTTTTCTAACTGAAATAAAATTAATTTGAATTACAACGATAGTAATTTAAAATAGACAAATATGCCATAGTAAAATGAAAAAATTTTACTATAAAAACTGCGCATTACTTTATATTAGCGCAATTCACACACAACTATAGATTTAACAAAAGCATTTTAAGTTCAACAAAGATTTAATATAAACATAAAGTATTTTTTATTGCCATGACTATATGATAACAACTATTTTTTTTATAAAAGTACTTTGTACACAAAATCAGTGCTTAAAAAATTAAATAAGGTTTATTAAAATTACTCAATTCCCTCATGTAAATTTATTTAATACCCTTGTCTTGTTAAGCAAAATTATTTGTTAAATGTCTGTTTTCAATTTTCCTGGTTAAAATTACAACATAAATATGTAAATTAAATTTAACGGTAGCCACCCTTAAAAACAATAAGCTTTCCCAGATTATAGAATGGACCTAAACAATTTAACCCTAGAGAATTCGACCCCATAATCAATAGGTCTGATTGAGTTCGTCAAGAAATTTCGCTGAAAATTCCCCTAAAGACTATTAAATTAATTTTAACGGAAAATAAATAATAGTAAGTTTTGGTAAAAAGTCCCAAAAAGACTTAAATAACATGGATTAATATTTTTTTCTACTAGCGTGCGCAAAGTAATACTTATCCGCACCCACATGCGTGCGCAAAGTTGCACTTTTCCGCACGCATTTGCATTTAAAATGTACGTAAGTAAGTTCATTTTAGACAAATTCAAATTTGGTTAGTTACAGTGAAACGTCATAATATACGAGGTGTGTTCAGAAAATAACGGGAATTGTTAAATTTCGCGGGTTCAGAGGGTCCGTTTGTCATAAAATTTTCTTTATTATATTGGTATATATGCCCCCAAAGTATGATAAAAACTTTAGCTGTTTTCATTGTTTACTTTGTCTGTGGCAGCCAATAAGGTTAGACGTGTTTTATGAGCTCGGCGATTTTTCGTTCGTTAAAAGAAATGGATCAAAGAATTCGTATCAAATTTTGCTTAAAAAATGAAATAAATTTTGTGAAATGTTAACAAAGGCCTATAGTGAGTCTGCTATAAGTAAAACAAAAGTTTACAAGTGGTATAAGAGTTGTCAAGATGGCCGTGAAGACGTTGAAGATGACGAACGCCCCGAACGCACAGGCACATTAACAACATGAAAAAAGTGGAAGAAATGGTTATAAACCATCAGAGAAGTCGCTGATGATGTTGGTATATCGATTGGCTCATCCCATGAAATTTTTTCGAATGTTTTGGGTATGAAACGCGTGGCAGCAAAATTTTTGGCCAAAAACAATACTGTAATGATGCCCCAGCCTCCATATTCGCCAGACATGCCTCTGTCTGACTTTTTCCTATTCCCAAAAATAAAGAGAACCTTAAAGGGCCGTCGTTTTGCAAGCATAGATGACATTAAAAGCGCATCGCTGAAAGAACTAAAGGCTATCCCAAAGATCGAGTTTTAGAAGTGTTTCGAGTATTGGAAGAAGAGCTGGCACATGTGCATAATATCCAGTGGGGACTATTTTGAAGGCGACAACATTAATGTAGACGAATTAATAAGTATTTGTTTCAAAAAAACGAAAATTCCCGATATTTTCTGAACACACCTCGTATATAATTATAGTTATTTATTTGCTTTGCAAAATATCTCGTAAAAAATTTAATCTCAACGTAAAAACTAACAAAAGCAAACAAATACCTAATTTAATATTTATGTTATAATAAAAAAGGTAAGGATACGATAAAAGGTAAGTCTGAGGAAAATGTAGAATAAAATGCGTCCCTTTTACTTTATACGGCCCTTGACAAAACACAAATGAAATCAATAGCGTGCCAAGGATCGCATCAGGAACTTTATGCTGATTTAACAAAAAATTTTATTCGTTTCTTTGGTCTCATCTTAAGGAATAATTAATGCACAAATCATTGGTACCTGAAAAAAATTTCTTAGTTCTTAAAACTTTTATAAATCGATAACTTTATTTGTAAAATCAGAACATGTTTTGTAAAATTATGCGGTTTTGTAAACATGAGTTTGTAGTTTCTAATTTTATTTTGTAAAAGTAATATGTTTGTAGTAAACTGCTTGACTGTTCGGTGAAATAAAGTACGTGATCGAATTTTATCCGGAAAACGCTGAGCGTAGATATTAACGGCATCATCAAGATTCCTGCCTGCTTCTCCATAAATCAAAATCATTTCTATTTTTTCTTCCACTGTTAAACAATCCATCATGAATAACTGCTTAACGAAAGGAGGTTTTTGTTTGCAAATTAATCTTCGAACTAAATTGATTAAATAATGCTAAACTATAAATAGTTTTTTATACCTCAATAATAATTATTATTTATAACTAAATACCATTTTTTTATACCTCAATTAGGATTAAATGAATTAATTGACAAAATAATGTTTTTTTGCCTTAAATGAGGTATTTTTTTTAAAAATAGTACAATAATCCTTTAAATTAAAGGATTTAATGCTGGCAGGTAAAAAGTGACCATGGTGCGCAATTGATAATTATCACAGAATGAAATATTGTATAAAACTTAAATTAAAAAATTAATGTACAAATCATGATGGTAAAAAAGTAAGAAAAAACAGGTTAAAAAACTCTATCTGGGACTTAAAGTATATTATTAATAACCAAAATAATTTTCTTTGAAATGGCGGTAAAAATCTTTTTGCTAACTAAATTCTAGCAAACCAAGTGTATGTTTGATAAAGAACTTAGTTTCCAGTAATGTTCTTACGTTAATTAATGTAGAAGTTTTGCTATTCAAAGGAGTTTTGATTAATGCATTGTGTTACTTTTCAAGTACAATAGGATCTGAAACTCAATACTTTTACACTTAAATTGGGTTATTTTATCTAGATTGTACTCAAGAAACCTTCGAAAGCACCATAATTTCTTGGGAAAACTTATAAATACATAAAAAGCTTTAAAGTTGGAAGTCTATTTCGCGTTAACATTTTATTTGGCGTAATAAAGATCTTTGCCAAGTGCATTGAAATTATAGTAGGTACATTGGTACATTGTTCAGTATTGGACATAATTTTCAAAAAGGTTGACACGTTAATTGCCCACATCAGTTTCAAATTAATTGAAAATTTAACCAGTCACCGGCCTATTTAAACTTTCGAAAGTGCTTCTCTTACAGAATTTACATTAAGGTAAAAACAGGTCAATTAGGTCTTTGTTAAGTGTAAATTACACTGTGTAATAATAAAGCAACCCAAAAGGTTCTTATATAAAATTATATGGTTTACAATAGTATATTATGTGTCAAGCTTGCGAGCGAGTTCTTAATTAAATCAGTGTCTAAACCTGTTGCATACTATACTTTTTTTTACGACAAATACTTATTATTATCTAAAAATAATTTAAATTAAATATTTGTATAGAGCGCCATCTATAAAACAATAACAAAAAAACAAAAATCCTACCACCAAAGTAGTTCTATATTATTACCGACCAGTGGCGGCTCGTGGGTGTACAGGAGGGTGAGGCTACATAAGGTTAATTTTGTCTAAATACGAATAAATTTCCACGTCACCCGGGAGGTATTATTCTGCGACGCGTTGACCTTTTTTAAAATGGAGCCGATAGCACTACTAAACCAAAAAATAAACTCTAAAAAACAAAACAAACAAAATATCACATCAAAGACTAGTTTTAATCTTAAACTTAAAATATAGTCTTAAAAAAGTTAAAAATAAATAAATTAATCAAAAAATAAAAATAAAACCCCTACCTAAGTATTAAAAAATATAAAATACTATACGTCTATCTTTTAAGATTGAAAATTTATCTATTATTTGGTCGTAAAATTGTGGGTCTGCAGTGAGATTTTAAAGTAATTCTAAATTTTCAAACCGCGTCTCTAATTGAAGAATTATGCAATCTATTATTTCAAAATATAAAATTTGCTTAATAAAAACTGCTAAATCTACCTTAGTGTGTTCCCTACAATAATTAAATAAGAAATTTTACTAATCGAGACAAAAACTATAAAAGATCAGCCAAAAGTTTTAAATAATTTAATCTGAATCAAAACAATAACGTGCTCTACAAACGCTAAGAGAAGACTGGCAACCTTCTTTGTCTCCGCTGGCATCCCACCATAAACGGACCACCAATCAGAACAAACCAAGCCAACTAAATTTCGCCTCATCTACGGTGTTTATTCGCGAACTTACGGCGATATTTTTGTTGGTGAGTCATTTTCGCTTTCAAGAGGTAAATGGGAGCTTCCGAGGCTGTGAAAATTTCGCCTCTGTCCAAGCGACTCAACGATGCACGTTAACTTGACGCGCTTTGCGCCTTGATTTTTATTTACGCTTAATATGATTGATTGGTTTTTTACTTTTTATTGGGTAGAACTGTTGTAAAAAAACACTTGTAATAGGCAAAAATATAAATACAAAAAGTCGTTCGTTCCTTTATTTTAAGGGTGAGGCGCGGCCTCAGAGGCCTACCCTGACGAGCCGCCACTGTTACCGACTGTCTACTTTACCCTATATCTATTTGTATTTATAAATGCGAGGTTCAGTCAATGAAACATGCCACTTTCATCTTTTTTCGAATGACCGTTGAACCGAAAGAATCGATAATAATTGGTGCGTATACGCATACTACGATCACACAGCTTGAAGACTTTGAAAGTCTGCCACATCCTATACAATTTCAAATTCGTTATTACGGGATTTGAACCGCATATTTAAGGTTTAAATTGTTGAGTATTAAATCAAAATGAGATATAATCGGATTTATTTTCTTGTTCTGTGCCTAAATATATTTTAAAGCACCAACCAAAAATGTTATCTTTTTATGATTAAAGAATTAAAATTATCCCCATTTGTTTGTCAAAGTTATAAAAAATATCATTTTTTTTAAGAAAATTGTATAAAAAATTATTATATTTTGTAAAAATTCTATTTTATATTTAAAATTTAAATTACTTTAGTAAGAAAATTTTTTCAATCAAATTTTAAAATTATTACAAAAATGTTTTCAGTTTCAATTTCTTTTAACAGTATATTATGTTAAGCGAATGTTTATAATAGTATATTATGTATCAAGTCGATAAACGCCATTTTATACACGAATTTAATTTAGACACGACCGAGCTTGCGAGCGAGTTCTTAAATTAATGAGTGTATAGAAAAGTTTATAAACGAGGTGCATACTATACTTTTTTTACGACAAATACTTATTATTATCTTAAAATGAAATAAAAAATTTGTATAGAGCGCCATCTATGAAACAAAAGGGGAATCTGTGTGACACCGTCAAATTTCAATTTTTTTAATTTTATAAACACAGATTATAAAGGTTATAAATCGAAATGTATTTCTTGAAAATGGACAGTTTTTTAAAGTGAAAGTAAAGAAAATGTTTTATGAGCACTTTACAGTGGAGTCCGTGCCCGAATTTAAGTTATAGTTTACTGCCGGCGAAATTAAAAAGTCAGTACAATGTTCATACAAACTTTTCAAATATTGGCGTTGAGAAACTATTTAATACTTTTGTATTTTTGTATTGAGATAATAAAATAATTTTCACATTTGGTATTATTTTACAAGGAAGGCACTTTATTTTAACGATTGTATGACATTTGACAACTGTCAACTAACTTAAAACTAACTTCAGCCCGTGACTAAAAACCTGTTGCTAACTTCAGCCCGTGTATTAAGAGGTCACTTAGTGTCATGGAAACATGTACGATAAAGGGCGTTTTAAAGGAGGGAGTAGAAAAAATATATTTTTTAATTATCTTAAACTGAGTTGAAATGAATTGTATAGTATAATTATAATACACCATTTTAAAATTACTAAACATATTTAGTATTTTTTTTATCAAAATTACAATACCTGTAAAGTTCTAATTAATAATATAATAATATTAAACCAAATACAATAGTAGATAGTAGTAGTTTGACCTTATACCCGTTATCAAAATATATAATGATCCTACCAGTATTGTTAGTTACAAACTATTGTAGTAAACCATCCTACATTATCTAAGTATTAACGTATTGAGTTTTGGGTGGGAATTGACTATGTTCAGTGTACGTTGTGGGGTGAATTTATAGTCGTGTACCAACATATTATAAAGACATTGTTGAATGAACACATTAGATCCTACTTAAACTGTTGATAGTCATCGCAATGCTTTGTAAACCGCTTTATAAGGTATACAGCTTAAAGTCATAAAACAACTATTTTAACTCCAAATGACAACAGGGTTTAATTAAACTTTTTAACATGATTACCTATCTCAAAACAAAACAAAATGTACTTGAATATGAACATTATTCATTGGTACATTCACACTATTTATTATTAAAATAAATCAAAAGGGTATAAAAACTTAATGCGAGTGTTTATTACCCCTTATTGTGTTACATAGTGACAAAATGTACACTACAGTGCATGCCAATTTCTTTGTCTGTTTTGATGTTACTGATGTTTTTTCTTTACACTACTAGTGCACATTGTATCACAATTAAAGTTAAATTACACCAATAGTGGCAAAATAAACTGAAAAAACTGGTAATAACCGAAATGCGTTTTAAAATGTTTGGAAAATTTGTACACGTAGTGTAAATCCCCGACATACAGCCGCCTGACGCCTCTCTACCAATGGGATCACCCATTTTTTATAACAGAAAATTGGATAACTGATGAATTCTCAAGATAATTCATTACAAGTTGACAGCCAGTAAAACATTGCATTGATCTAAAACTTTGACGTTTTAAGGAACCATTTTGCTTAAGCCAGCCATACGGACTCAAATATAAAATTATATTTTAAAAGGCACCGATTTTGATAATTGTCATAGATTTTTGTTCCAAATAAATGTTTCTCTTTATTTACCTTTTCGTTTTATTCACTACCACCAAGGTTTTACTCAAATAATAGTGTTAATTTACACTAGAAGTTTGCACTAAAAGTGTAAAAGTACCTTTCTAAAATTAGAACTTTTCCAAAGTAGTGTTAATTTACACTGAACAAAAGTGGGATTTTACCCAGGAAGTGTAGAAGTACACGATTTTAGGTAAATTAACACTTTTTAATACAGTGTAAAATTACTTTATCCTCAGTGCTATAGTGTTAAATCATACTTGCTTACTTGGGGAAAATTACACTACAAATTAACTCTAATTGTAGTGTTATAAAACAACACTATTTAGTGTCGACCTGTGTAACTCTAATTAGTGTTGCTTAGAGTTGATTTTTTTTACTGTGTATTTTCCACATTTTTTCTTAGCACGTGCACGGCAGTGGACATGTCCGCTTTTGATTTCACAGGGCTTAAATATTAAGGTAATGAAATTAAGACTAAAACGTATTGAAGTGTCAATTAAGGGACTGCACTTAAAGGCAGTAGAACAATTTCGTGACGAAGATCAAAGCAAGTACCCCAAATTTATAAATCAATACCTACCCTAGTAAGAAACGTTTAAAGGTTTTTAATTAAAAGGTTTAGAAATGTAAAAGAGGATAATTTATTGCCTATAGGCAGTATACAATTTGATAAAAAAAAATATTATAAGAATAAGATAAGAAAAAATAAGAACCAAAAAAGTAATATAACGTTAATTTAAATTTTGTCTTGGGTCCTGCAGATATATTTAATGCCGAGAAATTCGAAGCTTATTTATTTTACTGTCAATTTTATTTTGTAAAATTTCTATAGACAACCAGGGTTTAATTATTCTAACAAAGGAAAATGTTTTACCAAAAGTTTTGTAGACGTAACATGTAATTTTGTACACTGAAAGAAATACTAGGGTTAATTTAATTTATTTTTCATAAAAAAATTATTTATTTGGGTGGAATTTATTTGTTATTAATATACTAAATTTTTGTCAAATAAAATCATTTATTAATTTGATGTAAATATACATTATATTCGTATTTAGTTCACAGTTTATTAATAATAAATATTGCTTATTAATAGTTGCAAAATTTTCATTTCTTAAATAATGATTATTACAAATAAGGCACATTTTCTAACTATTAAATCTATGTTGTTTGTAAAAAATATGATATATTAATAATTAACAAATTAAAATGCCACGTAGTGGGTGGTTTACATCTTTGCTGATAAAGGTGGTGGTGGTTTGTGCTCTGTTTGTGCTTTTGCATCATTTTTCATATAATAAGGAAATTTGTATTGCGTATAAACTGTTGCAGTGATTGTGTAAGTACATAATAATATTTTTCTATGGTGTTGAATGCTAACAAAACAAAAATAGGTCCTTAAACATGGATGTTGACATGGACATAAGAGATTCTAAACTGTTATACGGTTTACAAGATCTGGCTAATACTTTTAAAGGTAAGTTTATGAGTTATTAAAAAAAATAATAATTGATACCTTGTTATTTCGTTAGTATTGGGTGAATTTTGTCGCAGTTTGTTTCAAGATGATTCCACGTGTTGACTACCCCATGGGATGCATTATTAATAAATAAAGTATATTTACTATAAATTCACTTGTTAATTATTAATCAGATTACTTTAAAGAAAATCAGATTATATTTATTATTGACAAATTTTTTCAGATAATGGAGTAGATTCTTTTAAAGTATTAGCAGATATCGCCTGTGACGATGCTATGAATATAGTTTTAAAGGTTATATTATTATTATTATACTATATCTTTATTTTTCTAAGTTTATTTATGTTTTTTAAATAATATATACCTATATATAGGTCTATGTATAATACATTGTATATAATTTAAGTTTTAAAATATTGGATTTTATAAAATATATAAATATATATATATATACTTTGCTTTCTTAATAAAATCATCTTAAAAAAACAAGTATTTTTTTTTAAATCACCCAAACTGAAGTACATTTTATTTCAACGATATATCGTCGACAACATCACAAAGTGATTTATAATGTTAGAGATTTTTTATAATTTTACTGGAGAAGATTTTTTCAATATTCAGGTTAACAAATTTTATGATTAATAGTAAATAATTAAGGCAGAACTGTATTTTTATAAGTATATATTTACAATAAATAGCATACCTATAGGTATATATAGGATATTGACGACTATATATAGTCGTCAATATCACAATGCCATTTTTATAATTTTACAGAAGGACATTTTGAAAATTACTGCAATATTTGGTTTAACAATATACTTCGTTTAACATATAAAATTACAGATATAAACCATAATAATTTTATAAGTTTATTTTATACTATAGTATATTTTTAACCTACAATAAGTTTTATGCTCTCTTGTAAAATACGTCCATTTGTGAGATTGACAAGGATATGCCATGTTTATTGTAAATATAAACATATTTTTTAAAAATACAGTTTTATGCTTATTATTAATTATTAATAGTAAAATTTGTTAATTATAAATAAACTAATTTATAAAAAATAACTCAAAATTAAAATTAAATATATTAATGTTAATAATTACTTTCCGGGTTATTTATAATCAATTTAATTTATTTATAATAAATAAGATGTTTGTCACTTTAAATAAAAATTTGTTTTTTAAAAATATGTGTTTGTTAATTTTTAATAAATTATTAACTACTTATTAAAATTGCATATTTATAATAAATAAGGGTTTGGTTGTTTTTAATACAATTTTATTTCTCACAGATAAAGTATTTGTTTATAATAAATAAATTTTTATTTACCTCAAAAAAGTGTATTAAATTAATACTTAAACTGTTCTTTCAGTGTAACAAAAGTAAGTATTTGTTTGAAATTTGGAACTTTTGTAAACCCATGGATTTCCAAAAAGTTTTGTTGAATTATTGAAATAGGATTTTGTCATTAAATCCAACAACGGCAACGTTGTGCTATGCGATTTGTGCGCTTAACTAAATGGAAAACCGCAAATTTTAGGAGGAAATTACCGAATGGTAAATCGTTCTAAGTGCAAAGCTAATAGAACTTACTGACAACTGTGCACACTCTGATTTAGAAGCGACTGGTTGAGAGTTTACAATTTTATTTTTTATTTAAAGTAAAATAAACCTTTTAAAGTAATTATAATTTTTACAAAGTCTCCTTTAAAAGTCATTTTAAATCGACTATTTCCCTCGTCTTAATTTCCACCAATCACAAACGCGAAATTTTAAATTACAAATGGTTTCTAGGTGAAAAAACTGTGTGACAGCACCTGTCAGCAGTTTTTTCGAGTTTACCCGCGGCAAAACTTGACAGCTGTTGTCACCACAAATTGCAATTTATATTTTAATTGTTAACTGTTACTCATGAAATAGTCTTGTCAAATACCATTCGGGCATCTAATTTTTCCTGTGAAAAAAATCGAAAAAACACAATGCTAAGTAATATTTTTTAACAAAATGCATTCGTGCAGGTGCAAAAATCCTCCTCTTCGACTCGGATTTTTGTTGCCACCAGCACTCATGCTTCTTGTTAAAATATTACTTAGCAACGTGTTTTTTCGATTTTTTTCGGAAAAATTAGATGCCCTTATGATATTACTTACGAAAATTTACCCAGTAAAAAAATATTTCCTTATTTTAAAGGATTATTAATTAATACAATTGTACTATTTTTAATAAAAATACCTCATTTAAGGTAAAGAAAATATTATTTTGCCAATTAATTAATTTAATCCTAATTGAGGTATAAAAAATGGTATTTACTTATAAATAATAATTATTATTAAGGTATAAAGAAACCATTTATTGTTTAGCATTATTTAATCAATTTAGTTCGAAGATTAATTTGCAAACAAAAAGACCTCCTTTCGTTAAGCAGTTATTTATAATGAATTTTTTAACAATGGATAAAAAATAGAAATGATTTTGATTTATGGAGAAGCAGGCAGGAATCCTGATGATGCGTTAATATCTACGCTCAGCGTTTTCCGGAAAAAATTCGTACTTCATTTCACCGTACAGTCGAGCAGTTTACTACAAACGGGAGTGTTCAACCGAAAAAAAGAGTTCGTCGAGCAACAGTCACAGGTGGAAATAATGAAATTAATGTGTTAGCAGCAACGGCCGCTAATCCTCATGCAAGCACACGAGAATTATCCAATACCAAAGCAGTGTTAGCAGAATATTAAAAGGAAATGCGAATTATTTATTTATATTTTCTCCCTAAGGGGTTATAAAAAATATAATCCAGCGTCAATTTAAAGAGAATGCCTCGTAAAAAATGTTTTTAGACCCTGAATAAAATAAAATCTGTATTCTGTTCGAAATAATAAAGCAAAATAATGAGATTACGTTTTTTGTTGACTAAACCAAAGTAATGATGTTACAAAAACTGGGAACAAAGATTTTTTTACACATTTTTAAAGGGTGTTAAAATGAGAAAATTAAATCATGTGTTAAAAAATAAAACAGCAATTTAACCTACCTGTGCGAACTAAGGGAGTCGTTTGCAGAAGCGCTCTGTATAGAGTCCATTTTGCTGACGCTGCAAAAAAAAAATATAGGTATTTTAATATTTTTTGTAAATATTTTAGTATATTACAAAAGATACAGGTTATTTTAACTTGTCCACCCAATTTTAATGTATTTTTTCAAAAGCACATTTGTAAAAAAACATAATAAATATTCAAAACATCAGTACCTTGGCGTGTCACAACTCCTGAATCAAATATTTGAGTGATTTTATTTTAAAATATATTCAATTTATCCTAAATTTTTCAATTTCACTACAAACTATAAAACATTAAATAATGTATTTTTCATATTTTATCATGGATTCGAATAATAGCAATTTTTAAAAAATTGATAATCTTTGTACTCACTTTTACCCGTCAGTTCTGTGTCCAATGTTAAAATTCAAAATTCCTGCGAAATATTGAATTTTAAAACGTCAAGTCCTTGTTTTAACTCAAGTGTTGTTCAAAAATTACCTACAGAGCCCGCCCTTTGCACGACAGTCATCTTGAAAACAATGCAAGCGGCGAAGTTGTGGTGAATGCACGTATAGTTCCAGTCAAAATTTCAGTACTGTGGTGAGTAGTTATTTTCTTACGTATATATATTTCATTGTAATTTATATAAGGCTTTATGTGATTTGTTGATAAGTAGCATCCACTAATAAAAAATATCAGTAAAATACTAAATTTCGAATTATAATCTCAAATTTGTATCCCATTCATCAGTACCGTGTCGTCGATGTTTCGGTTATCTTTTTTTCGCAAACTTCAATTTAAATTCTGCTTGCGCAGAACTTGTTTATTTAATGTCATTATAAACTCATATAAATTTGGTGTGGGTCCCATATCTAATAATTGAGATATCGGTATACCCAAAATCCACCAGCCGTCACTGATTTGTGGTATTATTTGATTTTACGATATTTAATGTATAATATGCTCAAAGTTGCAATAAATCTTATATTTTCCAATAAATTATGTATTTAATTAGTACCCTGGTATACTCGTCACTTCCCTTGCATTCAAATTTAGAAAACACAAATATTTCAGAAACTGTTTGAAAAAGTGACTGGCCCGGTCTGGAACAGTATATTTTTTATATTATCTATGTTCTCATAACAAAATACTGTTTAATTTTCTCCGAAAACTATATAAACAAAATGAGGTCAAAAGTTGCCCAACTTAATGAAACTTAATTAAATTATCAGTAACAGCTACTATTTTTTAATAAAAAAAATTATAATTTTTTTTTGACCTCTAAAAACAATGATATTATTCATCCAAGCAAAAAAGAAACAGGTATGCGCATAGTGTATTATGAAATATCAAGCAAACTTTTAAACTTATTCAAAATCGGTCAGTAGGTAGTTTGTTGTCATTGATTACTGACAGTTCGTTTGTCATTGTGGTTTCTCTGGGGCTACATGAACAGTTTAGCGTACCAGAGCGAAGTTGACACATTAGAACAACTCCGCGAATTTGTCACTGCAGAGGCAGATGAAATCCGAAATCACCCGGGTATGATGGCAAGAGCGACATATCATAATTTTCTACGCAGCCATCGACTTTGCGTGGATAATAACAGCGGGATAGTTGAACATTTATTATGATTTTGTGGTACACTTAAAAAATAGCTAAATGAGCATCAATCGACGTAAAAAGTGAAAGGTGAAATTTAAAAGTTATTTTTGATGCATTTGCTTTCTACCTTTCACAACTCGTCTTAATTTATTTGTCTTAACCACATCAAGGAAACTAAAAATAAAATAGCAAAAGTTATGAAATCTTTACAATATAACTCCTTTAGAAAAAAGCAATTTTTCCAGCTCGCGTAGATATTTCCATATATGCACTCGTCCGTATACGTATAGGTACGTGATAAGGATGCCAAAAGCTGGCTTAATACGTACATACCTACAAATCGCTTGCACTTAAAATTGAAAAATAGATATCCAGTTTTTTATTGATATATAAAAAAAATTAAACAGTTTTGAAACTTTTTTGCATTTTTAAATATTGCGTTTTCCTTTACGAAAAACATAATCATGGTATGTTAATTATAATTAAAGTAATATGCATATACGAGGTGTGTTCAGAAAATATCGGGAATTTTCGTTTTTTAAAACAAATATTTATTATTCGTCTGCATTAATGTTGTCGCCTTCAAAATAGTCCCCATTGGATATTATGCACATGTGCCAGCTCTTCTTCCAATACTCGAAACACTTCTAAAACTCGATCTTTGGGATAGCCTTTAGTTCTTTCAGCGATGCGCTTTTAATGTCATCTATGCTTGCAAAACGACGGCCCTTTAAGGTTCTCTTTATTTTTGGGAATAGGAAAAAGTCAGACAGAGGCATGCCTGGCGAATATGGAGGCTGGGGAATCATTACAGTATTGTTTTTGGCCAAAAATTTTGTTCAAAATTTAACAATTTTGGAACAAGTTTTGCTGCCACGCGTTTCATACCCAAAACATTCGAAAAAATTTCATGGGATGAGCCAATCGATATACCAACATCATCAGCGACTTCTCTGATGGTTTATAACCATTTCTTACACTTTTTCCATGTTTTTATCGGTTGTTAATGTGCTTGTGTTCGGGGCGTTCGTCATCTTCAACGTCTTCACGGCCATCTTGGAAACTCTTATACCACTTGTAAACTCTTGTTTTACTTATAGCACACTCAATATAGGCCTTTGTTAACATTTTACAGAATTTATTTCATTTTTTAAGCAAAATTGGATACAAATTCTTTGATCCATTTCTTTTAACGAACGAAAATCGCCGAGCTCATAAAACACGTCTAACCTTAGCGGCTGCCACAGACAAAGTAAAAAATGAAAACAGCTTAAGTTTTTATCACACTTCGGGGGCATGTATACTAACATAATAAAGAAAATTTTATGACAACCGGACCCTCCGAACCCGCGAAATTTAACAATTCCCGTTATTTTCTGAACACACCTCGTATATCTGTATAAAACTTGCTGGGGTACCTATTCTACAAAGCAAACAATAACAATAGGGTCTAGATTTATAAATATATATATTATTATTATATCCATCGATGTTGTAGGCAAATATTTAAAAAGCCGGAAAGTGATGTCGTTTTTTGCTCAAGAACCAATTGATTTTTATCGATCCGAAATTAAAAATTTGCACAGTTGATGAGAAAATCTTAACGTTGTTGATGACGAGGGTGATTAAATTAAAAATAAAAACTTGTTTTTGTTTTAGGTTCTCTTATAAACTTTTATAGACACTCAATAATTAAAACACTCGCTCGCAAGCTCGCTTGTGCCTAATTAAATGGCGTTTATCAAACTTGATACATAATACACTATTATGTTTTTATTAACTTTTTACCTAAATTTAATTTGTGTAAAAGTTGTCCCTACATCAACCTTTATTGATTAAATTTTTTTTTAAAATAGTTTAACTATTGGTTTATTACCTTTCAGCTGCAACGCTTGATCCTGGATCTTCCTCGCTAGTCATGATTAATTATATAAATTATTGCACAAACACTGATTTTAAACACAATAAATTAAACACATTCCTTAGTCCTAATTTATTAACATTGATTGCACAAATCTGAAACAAAGAAAAATATATTAATTCTACAACTTTTAGGGTAAGTTCAACGAAATATATTTCGTATTATATCGTAACATATTATAAGAAGGCTTTACTAGTTAATACTATAAGAACAAGGAGTAAGTGAGGCGTATTTATAGGCGATTGTATAATTGGGACAAAACCTACGATTTGTCAAAGTAATGAGATTATTTTTATTTACAGAATAAACTTTTTTTACTGTCAATAAAATTCTCATTTACTATAATGAAGAAGCAATGTTGAGCTTTTATAAAAATTTGTTCATCCAATAAAGTAATAGTTCTTATCATATTGTCATGGCAATAAGAAATACTTTATTTTTATATTAAATCTTTGTCGAACTTAAAATGTTTTTGCTAAATCTATAGTTATGTGTGAATTGCGCTTACATATAGTAATGCGCAGTTGTTATAGTAAAATTTGTTCATTTTACTATGGCATATTTGTCTTTTTTAAATTACTATCGTTGTAATTCAAATTAATTTTATTTCAGTTAGAAAATCTGTGTTAATAGCTTACGTTAAGAACAATAACAAAAATATTTTATTGCTATAATAGTTATTTATGTCATTAGGTTAAGAAGTAAGGCTTTTTGTGCTAAGCTCAAAGTTTGAAGGCCGACGCGTAGCGGAGGCCTACAATTGAGCGAAGCACAAAAAGACACTTCTTGGCCGAATGGCATACAACATTTTATCTTCAAAGCACTTTATATAGGTCAATTTAATTCAACATGAAAGCGCCCTAACCTCACTTTTTTAAATCTCATTTATTTATTAGCTAAAGATTACATTAAATGTACAATAATTATTATTCCTTTTAGAAGCAGTAATAGTTTGACAATACCTAACTACATGATTTAAGTAGAAATGGATTTTTGTAAGAAAATGGTTTACTTACCCTCTTGCTATTACATTGAATTCAATTACTTAATTGTTTAATAAATAGGTATCTAATTTCAATTTGTTTGCATTTTTATTAAAAAAATAGGTAGTTTGGAATGTTTACGCTGTGTTTAACATTTAATTTTACTGAAAACTTAAAGCAAATTAAAATTTAAAGATAATTTAAATCGTAGAAAAAGAAAACACAACTGTGAAACGTCAAATTGCAATGTCCTAACCTCACTTTTTGTTTTATTATTCAAATTTAATTTTACAATAATTTAATGAAAAATATTAAACATTATAATGTTATAACAGTAAAACAAACAAATTAGTGCTTATTATAAATAAATTAAACCAGTTTAGTACGTTAATTTCTTAGAAAAGGATTAATTTGCCAAAACAATACCCCTGGCGAGAAAAAATCGAACTAATTACTTGCCTCATAAAAATTTTTATCGGCCTAGGCCATAACAAGGTATTTCTTTATCGAATGTTGACAACAATAAAGTTTAAATTATAGACCGCGTGGAGATAAAAATATTTTTTTAATATTTACTATTGTTTTGCAATGGTATCAATATATTTGTTATTTCCCTTAAAAAGAGGGGGAAAGGGCCAGCGCTCTCGTTGGTGAACATAACTTTATAATCCACAGTCTGTGTTATAATCTTATTGATTTCACTTGTGCGAGTGAAGTGTGATAAAATCTAGCATGATAAAAATATCAAAAAGATCACTAAGAAAATTAAAATTTCGACGTTTTCTAAAAGAAATATTTAAGGTCTATTCTATAAACGAAGCAGACTTGTTGTTTAAAAAGTGAGTTCATATTTTTTTTACTTTGTACATCATAAAATATGAGTTAATTTTTTTGTTATTATAAATAATTTGTTTTAATGCCTTGCAATTATTTAAAAAAACTACCCATCACCCAACAGTAGGTTGAAAATGTGACCATTGTTACAATGAAAATAGTTTATTGAATTAACAATTAATTATTTGTTAAATTTAGATAAGTTTTATTTTAAACGAAAAGGGATTTGTAAAATTTACATGAATAATATCATGTTCAACCCTTTGGGGCCGTCCATAAATGATGTCACACTTTTTTAAAAGATTTTTGACCCCCCCTCCCCCCTTTGTCACAAAGTGTCACAAATTATGGGACCCCCCCCCTCCCCATTGGCGTCACGTCACACTGATTTAATTTTTTTTAAGGTCTACCCCACGAAATTTTTGCTTAAAATAAAATCTTAATATCCAAAATATTTTTATAATTTTGTGACATCACAACCTCCCCAAACCCCCCCCCCCCCGGCTGTCACAAACTGTCACATTTTCGACGACCCCCCCCTCCCCCCTAAGTGTGTGACATCATTTATGGACGGCCCCTTTTATCTTCAACTTATTTTTAAATAAAAATTTAAATTTAAATGTATTTCGTCTTATATAGAATCTACAAAGTAATATTAATATTATTTCGTTATCCTTTATCCTTATCTGGAGAACTATAACCATAGAAACGATATATTATTTTTATTTCCACCACAAAGATTACTTTTACAAGCATTTTTACAACTCAGCGTGTTTTTTATTGGTGATAACATTTGTTTGTTTCCCAAAACAAAACAAAACAAAACAAAAACACGGCTAGTCGGCTTGATAGAATATAATTTATGAAACCTTTAAAATAAAATAATTTTTTAACAATTAATCAAACATTTATCTGCCATTACAACTTATCAAAGTAAAAAGCTTTGAAGAATTTTTATGGGATCAATAAGTTTGCAAGCTTTTAAAAGCTGTGTACCAATAATTAGTACGTTAGAAAGGCATACATATTTTGTATCCATCTTTAAGTGACAAGAAAGTAAATATTTACTTGATGTCTTGTTAACTTTACAGTGTTTAATTTACATTTTTTTAAATAATGTTATTTACCCTCAAATATTGAGTATATAGTAGGTATACTATACACAGTTAAAAAAAATTCATTGGTACATTCACACTATTTATTATTAAAATAAATCAAAAGGGTAGAAAAACTTAATGCGAGTGTTTATTACCCCTTGATGTGTTAAATAGTGACAAAATGTACACTACAGTGCATGCCAATTTCTTTGTCTGTTTTGATGTTACTAAGAGCTCTTTTTCTTTACACTACTAGTGCACTTTGTATCACAATTAAAGTTAAATTACACCAATAGTAGCAAAATAGACTGAAAAAACTGGTAATAACCGAAATGCGTTTTAAAATGTTTAGTTGGTACATATCTACCTACGCAGTGCATATCCGGAGATACCGCGTTGTGGAAGTGTGGCATTTTTGTTCATTTAGATTTTAATTACAGTGAATCCATAAGGGGACATTCTTATTTTTTGGTAAGTATTATACTTCCTTTTTCTTTAAGCTTCGATTTATAATCTGTTTATAAAAGTTGACATTTGACTGTGACACACAGATTCCTCTATTGTTTTATAGATGGCGCTCTATACAAATTTTTGATTTAAATCATTTTAAGATAATAATAGGTATTTGTCGTAGAAAAAGTATGGTATGCCCCTCGTTTATAAACTTTTCTATACACTCATTAATTGTAATATTGTCAAAATTGTTACAAATATTATAATATGTATTTTCAATTTGAAATACCCATGCTGCCCTTTTGTCCCTCCATTTCATTTTCTTCTATGTTTAATAGTATATTTCTGGGCCCAAAAATAAATAGAGTGTAAATTTCCTCTCAGAAAAAAATCCCCTTTACCCTGTCGAGCCCTTTACCCCAAAACCTACTGTTTCTATTTCTAAGAGCAAGCACATAATTTAATTTAAAAGCAGACTATAAGTTGAACATGGTCTAAAATTTAAAATTCTTCAAAAGTATTTAAAAAATAAGACAAATATTTTTTAAACACAATTTGGGTTTTATTTTATAATCTGTATTTATTAAATGGGATTCTTTTTAATTATCTATAATATAGGTATTATATTAAAAAGCAAATATTTTTTTAATTTAAAGAAAAAAATCAATAAATATTTTCACTCAAGTCAATGTTAGGGGTAATTATGAAGCTTAAGAAATTTATAAATCAATTGATTTCAAGTATTCTGCTTTTCAATCAGATAAAAAAACAGCAAAGATGTTTGATATAATTAACATGGAAGTAATTTTATTTTTCTGAGTTTTATTTTTTCATATATATTTACAAGCAAAAATACATACAATATTCTTGTATATAAAATGTATTGATTTTGTTTTTAATTTTATTTAATAGTAGATTATGTCATAAGGAGTAGAAGCGACTCTTTTTGTGGTGAGTACAGAGATTGACGGCCGAAGCGTAGCTGAGGCAGGCAACTGTACGAAGCACAAAAAGAGCTTCTACTCCAAATAACATATACAATTTTTTTTTCAAGGGCGTAATATAAATAGGATAAGCAATGGAATTATTTTATTTACTCTTAACTCATGTGGTATAAAATTTTGGCTAAAAGCATTAGAAATTATTGATAAAAACTAAAAAAACTTATAACCCTTACTTACAATGCCGATAAATATCCTAAACCATAGATAACAAAGCCTAAACTAAAAATAAACCCTGCTCTGTCAAAATGCTGCGCTTGAATTAATTTTGACGTACTGACATTTGTTTGGAGTTCCGACATTGGCAACTCGTCTATCATTATAATATTATACTAATAAACTAGTTGTTCTTTATTTCTTTCAATTAAAATTTAATAAATAATCACTAAATATTCCGTGCGATTATAATTAATATAATTAATACAACGTGATTGCTTTGTATGAAATTCTAAATTAATTTTATTATTTGACGTCTATTGAGACACCTATGGATTTACTTCTATCCCTAGGCTTTTTTGAGTTTTTTGTCTGCCGCTAATGAAAAAGACGCACTTCAACTATCTCTATACATGCATATAAGGTTGTATATCATGGCCGCTTGAAAAAAAAGTTATTTTTGTGAAGAATTTGTTTCTTTATTACTTGCTCTACTTTTTTTATATGAAATTTGTATTTGTAGAAACATTGCTTTATAATTTGTTGACTCGAAGCAAAACAAGATATATCTATCCATCTATCTATCGATATATCTATATATGTATCTATCTATCTATCCAAACCGCTGAACCTAAATGGCTAAAATGTTAACAATGCATTCCTTCAATATCAAGAATAAGGTGTTTTTTTAAGTTATTAATTAATTAATCCTGGCGCATTCGCCATTTTTTAAAGTATTTAACGGCGGAACGGATTTTGAGCACGTACGATAGAGGTCGTTTTAAAGGTGGTAGTAGAAAAAAGTATTTACCGACTATGATTTTTGAAAATAATTATATATAAAGTTCATATATGAAATAGTTCGTCTCGGTTTTTGTACATTGTTGCCAGATAACAAGATTTTTTTTATTTTATTTATTGATACCCGACTTTTTTGCATTTCTTCTGGTAACACTAACATCGGTATTTTCCCAATTAATTTTATGTTGGAATAATAAACGAAATGGCATCTCTGAACTAGTTGCTATTAATTTAAAGTTATCCCAAAGTAGCTCATTTAACTTTGTATGTAACTTTGGTCATTTCGTGACTAAAACTTTTAAAGGAGAAGCATTAATAACACTAATTACTGTATACATATATATATATATATATATATATATATATATATATTAAAGACGTATTTAGGTAGGTTACTTGGTTGGGATTTTTATATTAGATATAGAATATCGTATAAAATTTAATGTAAACTTAGAATATTTTATTGGAAGTTTAAACCAAGAATTGTATGGAAGTGTACATATTATTTTAATATATGCCTTTGTTTTAAAGATTTTAGTTTTTTCTTATAAATATAAAAAATGTAGTTTGTTTGTTTAAACTTTATTTACGTTTACTTAAAAATAAGAATATTTGAATTTTTAATATTAGTTTTATAAAAACATGCAAGAAAATATGGTAATTGGACATTTTATATAGTAATTGGACACATGGACCCTAGTTATTGGACATACAGTTTTTATATAAACAACAACAACTTTACATCAAATAACATAAATTTTTAAATATTTTTTAAAGATAAATTGCTGTTTCAGGTAATTTTTTTTATTTCGTTTTTATAAATATCATATAATTCATATATTTCTTTCTCCGATTCCTCATCCCTTTTCTGGATTCTGAAGGTAACTACTAATACCTTGGTCTGACTTCTGTAATAGTTTGTTGCAAATATCATAAAGTGTGGTATCTCTAGTTTATGAAGCATTTATAATGTTTAGGCCGGAACAGGATGATTTATATATATCTAATATTTTTTCGGGTGGTATATTAAAAGTATTTTCCGAATTTATTAATTTTGTTGCCAATAGTTATATGTTTTCTATCATGCACTGTATTTAAATCACTGTTATTTTGCAAGATGTAATGTGAAGAAGAAATCACTATATTACTTACTCTCTAAAAATTAATTAGTCAAAAATGTCATAGCGATAAAGCAGCCACTAATAATTCTCGTCAACAACAATTTGTATTCAGGACATTTAGCAGACAATTCCTATGAAATATTATTCGCTGAATCCGAAAATGTCGTCAAAAGTTATAAAAGTAGAACGGTTTTTGAAATATAATCAATTTTACATATAATATGGAATTGATTATATCTTAAAAACTGCTTAACTTTTATAGTTTTTGACGGTATTTTCGGATTCAGGGGACAATTTTACATAAGAATTGGCTGGTAAATGTCCGGGATATAAATAGAGTATGATATTGGACATATGTCCAATAATAGAAATTTACATTTTTTACCAACCAGTAATTGGACACTGTCCATTTTACTGTTTGTTTTCAGAATTAAAATTAAAACGCATTAAAGTGACAATGTTTAAACCATGAGCAACACATTTATACCCCACACTGATCTGTACACTTTTTAGAAATACTTTTTATTGTAATTTAAACACAGCCCTGCTCTTAACAAAAAAACAAAAATCTTACCACCAAAGTAACGTACGAACTTTTTTGTCCTATATTGGACCCAAAATAAAGTAGTTTTATATTATTACCGACTGAGATAGTTGTAATTGTATACGTCCTCTAATGATTTAACTTTAAGGTAACTATTTATAGAACTCTTGTTGTTCCAGTAAAGTGTCCTATAACTGCCTACTTTACCCTAATCGTTTCCAACCTAAATCTCAGATAAATTAAAACTTTCCTTCAGGGCCGGAGTAAAACAAAAGGGCCTGGGGCTAAATGTAAGGGTCCTTCAAAGTTTTTTAACAAAAGGAAAATGTACTTTATAAGTATTCAAGATTCATGGTGAGGTCGGTGGTTATATCCCCCAAAGCCCCATTCATCCCCGGCTGTTTTCCTGATTTTAAAGTGACTTCTTTTGTCTTTTGAAGTCGCTAAAGGCCCTTTTAATTTAATTACAAGACCACTCCCATTTAGACAATCCGCATCATTAAGTCTTCTCTTTACTTCAATTTGGGCTCGTATTTCGGGTATTTAATTTCATTATATTTCTGTTAAGAACGTCTTTAAATTAACCATGGTAAAATATAAACACCTACTTATAATTATAATTATTGTCATTGTATTAAGTATATAATTAATTATGCGTACACAGTAACAAAAAATCAACTCTAAGCAACACTAATTGGAGTTCACACAGGTCCACACTAAATAGTGTTGTTTTAACACTACAATTAGATTTAATTTGTGAGTAATTTTCTCCAAGTAAGCAAGTATGATTTAACACTATATCACCGAGGATAAAGTAATTTTACACTGTATTAAAAAGTGTTAATTTACATAAAATCGTGTACTTCTACACTCAAATCCCACTTTTGTTCAGTGTAAATTAACACTACTTTGGAAAAGTTCTAATTTTAGAAAGGTACTTTTACTCTTTTAGTGCAAACTTCTAGTGTAAATTAACACTATTATTTGAGTAAAACCTATTGGTGGTAGTGAATAAAACGAAAAGGTAAATAAAGAGAAACATTTATTTGAAACAAAAATCTATGGCAATTATCACAATCGGTGCCTTTTAAAATATAATTTTATATTCGAGTCGTATGGCTGGCTTAAGCAAAATGGTTCCTTAAAACGTAAAAGTTTTAGATCAATGCAATGTTTTACTGGCTGTCAACATGTAAGCAATGAATTATCTTGACAATTCATCAGTAATCCATTTTTCTGTTATAAAAAATGGGTGATCCCATTGGTAGAGAGGCATCAGGCGGCTGTATGTCGGGGATTTACCACACGTGTACAAATTTTCCATAATATTAATAAAAGTGTAGGTACCTATAGGTTAATATAACAACCATTACGCTTGAAAATAAAAAAGTAAATCAAGTGTGTATGTATTTATATTGCCGTAAATTATTGATATATAATATAGGTCGGGTATGGACATCCTTTTAACATATAGGTATTTATTGATCGAAAATTGACAGTTTTTCACAGTGAAAGTAAAGAAAATGTTTTATGAGCACTTAACATAGGAGTCCGTGCCCGAATTTAAGTTATAGTTTACTGCCGGCAAAATTAAAAGGTCAGTACAATGTTCATAAAACTTTTCAAATATTGGCGTTGAGAAACTATTTAATACTTTTGTATTTTTCTATTGAGATAATGAAATAATTTTCACATTTAGTATTATTTTACAAGAAAGGCACTTTATTTTAACGATTGTATGACATTTGACAACTGTCAACTAACTTCAGCCCGTGACTAAAAACCTGTTGCTAACTTCAGCCCGTGACTAAAGCGCCATAAAGCCACAACTTGTCAATGTGTATTTAAAAGGTCACCAAGTGTCATGGAAACATGTACGATAAAGGGCGTTTTAAAGGTGGGAGTAGAAAAAATATTTTGTGTTGGGTTACATATTTTTAAACGGAAAAATACATTGATTTTATAATTATTATTATGAATTATTACTTTTTATGACAGGGTCCAACCATGTCAATGGATTGTAATTGATTTTTTGAAAAGTAACGATAATTGTAAAAAACTGTAAACAAAACATTTTTATTATTTTTAGTACATAACATTTAAAAGAAAAGCTAATAACTCACGATTCGTTCGCAATAAGATGATTAAGTTGTAAAATGTTTCCTTATTATGATAAATAAATTCAAAAAATAAAATTTAAAAAAACTTGGTTTTTAATAAAAATTATTTAAGCAATTTTAATTCTTTATACCATCATTACAGTGAAAATTGTATAAAATGTACTTTGCCTTCTTATTTTAGAGTACATTTTTTAATAAATAATTGAAAATTCTTCGGTTCGAAATTTCGAAAATTGATTTTAAGTTTTTTTGTTACTTTCCATAAAATTAATAGAAAGTCATTGACACTTTAGCCGGGGTTTGAATAAAAATTAAATTTTATTTTTTATTATTGATGTTTTATTTTAAAATATAATTAACCGCCTAATAAAACAGTCCTATTGAAAGTTACATTATAAAGGTATCTGCGACTTAAGTGTCTAATTTTGTGTTTTTAATTAATTTATGGGCTTCGAGCAGAATAGAATAAAGTAGGTACCTAGGAATTTAAAAGTAAATTATGACCGAACAAGAATTAAAAGGGAATACGCGTTAAAAACACATCAGTTTGGCTATTAACGACCTGCTTTTTAGGACACTTATTAGTATAACAATGAAGCACTAACCAAAATGGCATATACCCGATAGAGAGGTTATTTTAAGTATCCCAAAAATTATTTTTTCTACTCCCACCTTTAAAACGCCCTTTATCGTACAAGTTTCCATGACACTAAGCGACCTATTAAATACGCATTGACAAGTTGTGGCTTTACGGCGCTTTAGTCACGGGCTGAAGTTAGCAACAGGTTTTTAGTCACGGATTGAAGTTAGTTTTAAGTTAGTTGACAGTTGTCAAATGTCATAAAATCGTTAAAATAAAGTGCCTTTCTTGTAAAATAATACTAAATGTGAAAATTATTTTATTATCCCAATACAAAAAAACAAAAGTATTAAATAGTTTCTCAACGCCAATATTTGAAAAGTTTATATGAACATTGTAATGACCTTTTAATTTCGCCGGCAGTAAACTATAACTTAAATTCGGGCACGGACTCCACTGTAAAGTTCTCATGAAACATTTTCTTTACTTTCACTGTGAAAAACTGTCAATTTTCAAGAAATACATTTCGATTTATAACCTTTATAATCTGTGTTTATAAAATATAAAAATTTGACATTTGACGGTGACACACAGATTCCCCTATTGTTTCATAGATGGCGCTCTATACAAATTTTTGATTTAAATCATTTTAAGATAATAATAAGTATTTGTCGTAGAAAAAGTATAGTATGCATCTCGTTTATAAATTTTCTATACACTCATTAGTTTAAGCACTCGCTCGCAAGCTCGCTCGTGCCTAAATTAAATTCGTGTGTAAAATGGCGTTTATCAAACTTGATACATAATATACTATTAAAAAAGGTTATAAAGTTTTTATGTTTTGACCAAAGTTTCGTTTTTTTAGGTTTGTATTAATTTACTCCATCTATATATTATTTTGTTTTAAAACATGTCTAAAATGTACGAGGGCAATGTTTTGGTCCAAATTAACTTTTACTTTTTAACATAATTTCCCTTAGCTCGATATTTTCATTCCTTCAGAATTATTCTGTTCTGGAAAAAGAAGAGGTCACAGGGGACCAAATCTGGAGAATACAGAGGATGCGGCAGCAATGCCCAGACCAATTCCTCGAGTTTTTTTCAATGGGGCTTTGTTAGCTAGGGAATTGTATACTTTTATTTTGACAATATAAAATTGCACAATCTCATGTACAAAAAGTTTCTTATTACTATTATATGCATATATTTAATAAGAAACTGTTTGTACAAAAATACATATTAAGAAGAAACAGTCACTTTTATTTCTTTTTTACTTTACAAATAAGAATATTTGAATTTGTAATAATAGTTTTATAAAAACATGCTAAAAAGTATAGTAATTGTACATTTTATATAGTAATTGGACACTTTTTATATAAACATAACAACTTTACATCAAATAACATAAATTGTTAAATATTTTTTAAAGATAAATTGCTGTTTTAGGTAATGTTTTTTATTTCGTTTTTGTATATATCATATAATTCATATATTTCTTTCTCGGATTCCTTATCCCTTTTCTGGACTCTGAAGGTAACTATTAATTCCTTGGTCTGACTTCTGAAATAGTTTGTTGCAAATATCATTAAGTGTGGTATCTCTAGTTTATGAAGCATTTATAATGTTTAGGCCGGAACAGGATGATTTAAATATATCTAATATTTTTTCGGGTGGTATGTTAAAAGTACATTCCGAATTGATTAATTTTGTTCCCATTACTTTTTATGTTCTCTATCATGCACTGCATTTAAATCACTGTTATTCTGCAAGATGTCCTGTGACGAAGAAATCACTATATTACTTACTCTCTAAAAATGAATAAGTCAAAAATGTCATAGCGAAAAAGCAGCCACTAATAATTCTCATCAACAGCAATTTGTATCCAGGACATTTAGCAGTCAATTCCTATGGAATATTATTCGCTGAATCCGAAAATGTCGTCAAAAGTTATAAAAGTAGAACAGGTTTTGAAATATAATGAATTTTACGTATAATATGGAATTGACTATATCTCAAAAATTGCTTAACTTTTAGTTTTTGACGGTCTTTTTTTAAAAAAAAAGTAGCGTGCTAACTTTTTTGTCCTATAAATGATAAATTATAATTGTACAGTATTAATGTTATTGTCCAATAATTATAAAGTGTCAGATAACTATCTACTTTACCCTATATTATCTTACATTTTCCACATTTTTAGTGGTTAGCATTTTTTTACAAATTATGTCGTTAAGTGTATTGGGAAAGATAAAGAAAAAGAAAAAGACATATGGTTGATAAAAAAACCCTTTTATGATTCTTTTAAATATTTCATAAAAAAATTTATTCGTTTTTTATATTTATAATAAAAAATATAGTTATAATTTTAATTCTTTAATATTTTTTGGGCTTAAATCTTACTATACTAACTTTTTTATCAGTTTAAAATAATGATGAATTTTATTTAAAGCGTAAATTTAATGTATACATACTGTTTCTGTAAATTTTATTAAACTATTTCGGTAAATATTGTGCCACAATAATTGTGGTTAAAAACTGGTTGGTGGTTAAAACTAATTTGCTTGCTCCAGACTAACAAAATAAAAATCAATGTTGTGAGTTTGCTTTAGAAAATTTAAATTGAAGTTGCATGCGCTACAAAATGCAAAACTAAATTACTTCTAAATAAGCATGTATACACAATTCTTTGCATACGAATAAATACATTAATTAAATCAAATAAAAGTAAAACTTGATATAAATGCCCCAAGTAGCAAAATAGGTTATTTTAAGGTATACAAGGGCTCCATAAAACTACTCTTAATGGTAATTTGCATTGCTTAGTTAAAACCTATTTGCTTTAACAGCAGCTATACAGCTTCTATAAAACCACCTTAGGGCTAAAAAGGAGAATCCTATCGCTGTCCTTAGCAAATTTGTGTATCAGCCACAAAGCAACTTTGCTTTATTGTATTACTCCTAAGGCACACCTTACAGCAGCCATAAAACCTACCTTACAGCTGTCATAAAACCTGCTAAGTGCAATAGGTTTTAAGGAGGTAGTGTGCTTTTCTCGTAAACACATTTTAGCTGACAATTTGTACTTATTGATATACCTTTTTACTTTGTTGTTGTACTTTGTAAATTCCATATTCCTTTAATCAAATACTTGTTTGGTATATTGTTGCCTTGAATCAGAAGCCTAGGCCATTATTGATTTTAAAAACTTAATAAAAAAATTATTATCTTTTGTCAACCAATAACTTTCGGATGCAAAAATCATAAAGAAATACCATTTTACTGATAAAAGTTGATTGCCGAGACACAAAACGTATGATGCCCACTGGAATAGGCTTAATTTAAACAATTTTAAAGGCTTTGGCTAAATTACTTACACGATCTACATTCCGATTTTTAAGCCATCTCTTATCGAAAAAATATTCTCTAGCCTTAACATTCTCGTAAAAACCAAATTTTTTGAATTTTTCTGAAAAATATTATCTATTCGTATTTTAAATTAAAATTATATCATCATGGCGGATCAATATTTTTTAATTGAAATGGCGGTTTCAGTTATAAAACAATGTACTCTTGCAAACAACTGCTAAAAAGTTTAATTGCTTTAAAAAGTGTTTACAACTATTTGTTAAAACTAATAATCCATATGACTGGATTTTTCAAGGTAATCATAAAACCAATTGGAATTTTGTGCGAGCATTTTAAAGTATTTGCAGCATTTTCATCAAAAGTATCGCCATCAGGGCTATAATGCTTTGTCAGATGATAACACCTAAAAATTGTCTTAATTGCTGTGATAGAATGATGCGGA
This sequence comes from Brassicogethes aeneus, assembly GCA_921294245.1. NCBI lineage: Eukaryota > Metazoa > Arthropoda > Insecta > Coleoptera > Nitidulidae > Brassicogethes > Brassicogethes aeneus. The sequence continues at coordinate 54,793,329 of OV121137.1, forward strand.
TTTAGCTCTTGGTTGGAAAAGGACGTTGAAGGAATACAATAAGTACTATTAACCGGATGTTTTGCCAAAAACACAGACGAACAACTTTTAACGGCTCTTACAGGAGCCAACTTTGTTTCTCTATAAAAATTTCCACTTTTAACCACTGCTCTAAACTCATGCATGGGGCGACATGTTGGCAAGAGTTATTTTCTACGCGATTATCAAAACAAAAACGTTTTAAGAAAGAAATAATAGCAACAAAATGGTTTACCCTCATGCAAATTTGCAAATTGGAAATCAAATTGGTTATATTAAAGACGTATTGCTGCTCTACTAGGAACAATCATAAAACCTTTTTACTGCGGTTCTGTAACATTCTTACATAGAAGAAAAGTAGTCCAAAGACCAAATGCTCCTATGTATAGCTTTAACAGATACATTAAAGACAACTTTCCCAGCAACATTAAAACCAATAGGCATCTGATAAACCTTTATAAAGCTTATTGGACTATAGGCATTTCTTAGGGGCAAGTTGCCCAAAAAAGCATTATTGCTAACAGTAATAAATCAATGTTAAGATCAATAATACTTTACTTTAAAGTCGCTCATAAAGCTTAATCATAAAGCTTCATTATCTCAAGACCAACTAGCACAAAGTAGAGCTGCAATAAAACAAAAAGCATGTTTTCATGCATTTATAAAGTAAAAGTAAAAGAAATATATCTGAAATTTTTCAGTTACTTATTTCAGTGCAAAAATTTAAGAGACTATGTAAACTTTTTGCCTCGCATTCAAGTGAAAAAATTGAATTGAATTATCAAATAGACGAGTGCGGTATAAAAAGAAGTCTAGAGTTTTTTCTTTGACAAAGAAAGATGGTGAGGGCAACGGACAACCAATCGAAGTTTTCATCATGATTACGAAATGCTTTCCGACTTTGAGAATACTCAACGTAATGATTCGGTTGACAGGCTATACCAAAAAGACAAACTAAAATAACATTTATTGAAAAAACTTTCTGGTTGAACTCCTCAATGCGTTAAACAAACTAAAGGCCGGGTTTATGACTCTTTTAATAGGGTTGAAACGATGTCGAAAATCAGTGTAAAACTACATTCACAGGCAAAATAATCGATCCACACAAATTTTCGATGAATTTCAATCGCAAATAACTTTTTTTTATTTGATTTCGGATATAAACAAATATTAAAGAATATTGTAGATACATTAAAGGAAAATCGCTCACATTTTAAAAATTACTAAAAAATACACGTACGTGTATAATATACAGTTTTTTACCATAAGCTTAAGACACTCTGTAGAGTGTCAAAACCGTATATTGTTCTATGTTAAGTTTTAATTATCAAGTCACATATATTTTTAACAGTTTTGTTTTTGGTTCACCTTGATATATTTATTTTTGTGGAAAATATTAATTTAAAAAAAAAAACATTGCAATATTCAATATTTTTCCTGTATGAAGAACTAAGGTTGCTATGGTCCATCCATAGCCTATGGAGGATGACAGTGACAGTTTTGTTGAATCATCCAATACTTGGACATGTCATATACAGCTTTCAAAAGGTATCAAATTGTTTTTTGTAAATTAATGTGTTAATTTTGAGGTGTCTTCTTACTTTTAAAAATGTCTCCGCCTGATGTTGCCCTTTGTACTTTACTTCTTGTGACGTTTAAAACACTTGCCACGTAATACTGTGACCGTCCATCCTGGATTAAATTAATGGCTCTGGCAACATCAGTCGGAGACATATCCATTTTTTAAAGTAAAAAGACACCTCAAAATTTAAACATTATTTTGCAAAAAACAATTTGATAGCTTTTGAAAGCCGTGTATGACAGGTCCAAGTATGGGATGATTCAACAAAACTGTCACTGTCATTCTCCATAGCCTATGGATGGACCATAGCAACCTTAGTTCTTCATACAGAAAAATATTGGGAATTGCAATGTTTTTTTTTAAATCCATATTTTCCACAAAAATAAATATATCGAGGTGAACCAAAAACAAAACTGTTAAGAATAGATGTGACTTAAGTCAATTGATAAATAAAACTTAGTTTAGAATAAAATACGGTTTTGCCACTCTACAGAGTGTCTTAAACTTATGGTAAAAAACATCTTTTTGTTTAAACCTGTATATTATAAACGTACGTCTCTTTTTTAGTAATTTTTTAAAGTGTGAGCGATGGTCCATTAATTTTTCTACAATATTCTTTAATATTCGTTTAAATCCGACATCAAATAAAAAAGTTATTATTTTGGCTGTGAGTGTACTTATAAAAATTAGTCACTTAAAACAACCATACCGTTGAAAAACACGATTTTTGCTTTTAGTTGGTAGTGGCGTGTCAAGTTTTACGAATTAAGTATATGCAATAATAAAAAATCCGAACATAACCAATTTATGGTAATTTTGACAAAGACAAAGGTATTTATAAAGACTATAGTCAGTTGTGTAAAAGGTTACATATTTTGTGTAGTAAAAATCAAAACCTTTGTTCCAAATTTGTATACATTTGCCCATACACCATTTCTTAAAAGCTTTTCTTTTATAATGACAGGGCATCATCGTAAAAAAAATTTATGAGAATGTTCCATTGAAAGTTTTTCCCTTGGGTACACCCTAAAAATTGTAAAACGTGGATACATTTCCTTTATAAAGTTGACGTAAGGTAAACCACATAGATATTGGACACTTAATATTATTTATTTAAAATTTATATACCTATATATATGCCGTTGTTTTAAAAATTTTTCTTATAAATGTATAAAAAGAAAAGTTTCTTTGTTTAAACTTTATTTGCGTTTACTTAAAAATAAGAATATTTGAATTTTTAATAATAGTTTTATAAAAACATGCTAAAAAGTATTGTAACGTTTTTACTGTTTATAATGTGAGTTTTATTGTGTGTTTATTAAAGAACTAAACTATTTATTTATAACTTAATTACACTTAAAACACTAAGAAACTATAAAACTAACCAAACACTTAACTACTAATTATTTATATATCACTACTGTTCAAGAGTCTATTTATTTGCACGTATATTTATTTATTTCGTCGCGAGTACCAAAACTTGACTGACTGCTCCATGCTGCGTCAATCCTTATATATTCAGTGCCTACGTGCATTCCCGAATATTCCAGCGTTTTTTTGTTTTCTATGAGGCACTGTATTTAAATCACTGTTATTCTGCAAGATGTACTGTGACGAAGAAATCACTATATTACTTACTATCTAAAAATGAATTAGTCAAAAATGTCATAGCAAAAAAGTAGCCACTAATAATTCTCGCCAACAGCAATTTGTATCCAGGAAATTTAGCAGTCAATTCCTATGAAATATTATTCGCTGAATCCGAAAATATTGTCAAAAGTTATAAAAGTAGAACAGTTTTTGAAATATAATCAATTTTACATATAATATGGAATTGACTATATCTCAAAAACTCCTTAACTTTTATTGTTTTTGGCGATATCGATACAAATAGAGTATGATATTGGACATGTCCAATAATAGAAATTTACATTTTTTACCATATTGGACCCAAAATAAAGTAGTTCTATATTATTAGCGACTTTAAGGTAACTATTTATAGAACTCTTGTTTGTGCAGTATTAATGTTAAGTGTTGACTAATTAATTTTTAGAGAGTAAGAACTAAAATTATTATGATAGTGGATAACCAAGTTTAAAAGCATCTACCTTAATATATTGGAAACTGCATAAAATATATTGGACTGTTTAAAAAAATCGAATGTTATTTTTCTCAAAAAGTATATTGAAAATATTGTTCATAATATCGAAAAAATTCTTTCCAAGGGACAAATTTTACACATGGAAATAAATAAAATAATAAATAAAACAGTTGTACAGTTTAAAAAATAGTTTTTGTTAGAAAATATGTACTATTTTATAATTGAATAATTATTTTTGAGTTCAAAATTAAGAAGTTTAAGAAAATTTAAAAAAATAGACAATAAAAGTATATCTATAAAATAGTTAAATAACTTTTTTATTCAAACAAGATTTGCGATGAATTGGGAGTTTGAATATTGTATTCAGCTAAATGCTCAACCTTGACAAAATATTGTGTATTTTATTTACACCGTAATGGAAAAGAAAATGACATTTCTAAAAATAAAATACTATTATTAAATTGCCATTTTGTCTTAAACTTTAAATATAAAACGTTTTATTGATTTTTAAGTTTTTGCTGCTTAAAGAATATTTTTTTTTATTTGTGCTTTTGATACTTGAGGCTTGAAAATTTAATTGGAAGTAAGTTTTTTAATCCGTTTAACTTAAACTTTTTAAGGACAGCTTAGCAATGAACACAATATTGACTTTAAAAGTTCTTACCCTAAATAGTTTATTTTAGTTTAGCCAAAACAAAAAAGTTTTTCCTCTATCATTTGTTTTTACCTCTAAAAATAATTTCAAGGCTGACCAGAGTTTACAAATTTATATTAATTATAACTTAAATTAATATTGATGGCCATTTTAAAATATGCAAGTTCATTATTGGTCTATTTTTTCATTAATAGGTTGGTAAGGAGAAAAGGAGTCCTGGGGGATTTTATAACGATAATGGTTTTTTTAAACGCAGACCCTTTTAATTATCGGTTTATATAAAACCTATAAATTCATTAGTGCCCTAATTTTAAACGCTCATGCCTTTATTGATTATAATCAATATAAGATTATGATTAAAATACTGCGGGAAAAATTAAAACCCAATAAGAGAGAAAAAAATTAAAAAAAATGTTTTTACTTCCACATTTTGTCAAATAAAATTATTTGGGGTGCGCCGTGGAAATGTATCAAACCTGCAAGCGAACTAAATAGGTATATTATGTATTAAGTTTGGTAGAGTTGCATACTATACTTTTGTTTGTATAGAGCGACATCTATACAACAATAGTGTAAACAACTTGGGAATCTGTAATATATTAAATGTCATTTAACTTTGAAATATCTCAGTGGAAGAAAAATTAAAAATGATTTTGATTTATGGAGAAGCAGGCAGGAATCTTGATGATGCTGTTAATATCTACGCTCAGCGTTTTCCGGATAAAATTCGATCACGTACTTCATTTCACCGTACAGTCGAGAAGTTTACTACAAACGGGAGTGTTAAACCGAAAAAAAGAGTTCGTCGGGCAACAGTCACAGGTGGAAATAATGAAATTAATGTGTTAGCAGCAACGGCCGCTAATCCTCATGCAAGCACACGAGAATTATCTAGAGATTTGGGAATATCGCAGAATATCAAAACGAAATAAATAAATACTAACTGAGATATTTCAAAGTTTCAAGTTAAATGAGTCACCCTGTATATATCTTACTATCCATAAATAAAAATAATAAATTTAAATATAATTCATTTAATAATAATTCACTAGGCGTTCAAGTATTCTGGTAAAAACGTAATAAATGACCTACATTTATCATGCCCAAATCAATAGAGAAATATAATATATTATGAAAACCATTAATATTCAATTAATGCATATTTGTAAATATGAATTATGTTCGTAAATTTTTCAGGAAAGGCTTAATTAATGTTTTATAAGACCCGAATACTTGAAATTTTTTTTTATATATATTTTTTTTTATTTAAGTCTATGAATTATTTTTAACAAATGGTAATCCAGACTGATAAGGGTGATTCTACAAAAGTTGGGCAACTTTTGACCTCATTTTGTTTACATAGTTTTCGGAAAAAATTAAACAGTATTTTGTTATGAGAACATAGATAATATAATAAATATACTGTTCCAGACCGGGCCAGTCATTTTTTCAAACAGTTTCTGAAATATCTGTGTTTTCTAAATTTGAATGCAAGGGAAGTGACGAGTATACCAGGGTACTAATTAAATACATAATTTATTGGAAAATATAAGATTTATTGCAACTTTGAGCATATTATACATTAAATATCTTAAAATCAAATAATACCACACATCAGTGGCGGCTGGTGGATTTTGGGTATACCGATATCTCAATTATTAGATATGGGACCCACACCAAATTATATGAGTATATAATGCCCATTAAATAAACAAGTTCTGCGCAAGCAGAATTTAAATTGAAGTTTGCAAAAAATAGATAACCGAAGCATCGAACATGGAACTGACGACACGGTACTGATGAATGGGATACAAATTTGAGATTATAATTCGGAATGAAGTATTTTACTGATATTTTTTATTAGTGGATGCTACTTATCAACAAATTACATATAGCCTTATATAAATTACAATGAAATATATATACGTAAGAAAATAACTACTCACTACAGTACTGAAATTTTGACTGGAACTATACGTGCATTCACCACAATTTCGCCGCTTGCATTGTTTTCAAGATGATTGTCGTGCAAAGGGCGGGCTCTGTAGGTAATTTTTTACCAACACTTGAGTTAAAACGAGGACTTGGCGTTTAAACTTCAATATTTCGCAGGAATTTTTAATTTTAACATTGGACACAGAACTGACGGGTAAAAGTGAGTGCAAAGATTATCAATTTTTTAAAAATTGCTATTATTCGAATCTATGATAAAATATGAAAAATACATTATTTAATGTTTTATAGTTTGTAGTGAAATTGAAAAATTTAAGATAAATTGAATATATTTTAAAATAAAATCACTCAAATATTTGATTAAGGAGTTGTGACACGCCAAGGTACTGATGTTTTGAATATTTATTATGTTTTTCTACAAACGTGCTTTTGAAAAAATACATTAAAATTGGGTGGACAAGTTAAAAAACCTGGATCTTTTGTAATATACTAAAATATTTACAAAAAATATTAAAATACCTACTCAATTGACTGATGACATCAAGTTGTCCAACTTTTGTAGAATCACCCATAATTTTAAAAATAAATTAGTTTTTCGTATCAATATAAAGTTCGTTTTAAGCCCCAATTTAAATTTTTAAGTACTAAACCTATAAGAAATACTTCAAAAGTTTCTTTCTAGATTTAATAAAGCCATTAAATATTACAGCATGGTATTGATCGATTTAACTGAGCCATAAACAGTCACGAATTATTGAAATGTCAACTATAAAGTGAAATTTTCAAGAGCACGCTTTGTTTTCGCACCATATTCCCAGCCCTTAATCATCTTGATTTTTTTACCCTTTCACACATTAAAATCCCGATATTTGCTAGAAGATCCTTTATAAATAAAAGTGGAAATGTCAACTAAGAAAAATATTTATCTTTTGCAAACATAAGACTTTTATAAAAAAAAATAAAGAATTCATTATGTTGCGTGGTAAACTACTTGAAAACCTTTTCTTTGAACTGAATTTGTATTGTATACGAATTTAGTTACAAACTAAATGGTGCTACTTTTTATTTTAATGAACGAACATTTTATTTATTGTGAAAAATGGCCCAAAAATCATTTTGTAACAGAATTCTCTTTTGTTCAATATAAAAAAAATTTGAATTTTTTTTAAAGTGAAATATAGGGTAAAGCAGACAGTTATCGGACACTTTATAGTTATTGGACAATTAACATTAATACTGTAAACACAAGAGTTCTATAAATAGTTACCTTACACAGTAAAAAAAATTGCCCGTGTAAATTTTTTAGTGTGGGGGTAAAAATATTAGAGTTGATTTGTAAGTTACACTACAAAATACACTTGGTAGCATTTAGTGCTTATTAACTTTATTAAGCAAATTTAAAGAATGTGTGGAAAATAAAAAGTAAATCAATTGTGTATTTATTTATATTATTAATGTTTCAAGTACCCGACCTACTGCTGTAAATTATTGATATATATTATGGTCGGGCATGGACATCCTTTTAACATATTGGTATTTATTGAGTATTAAGGCTTAAAGAAAAAGGAAGTATAATACTTACCAAAAAATAAGAATGTCCTCTTATGGATTCACCGTAATTAAAATCTAACAAAAATGCCACACTTCCACAACGCGGTATCTCCGGATATGCAATGCGTAAGTAGATAGGTACCAACCAAACATTTTACAACGCATTTCTGTTATTACCAGTTTTTTCAGTCTATTTTGCCACTATTGGTGTAATTTAACTTTAATTGTGGTACAATGTGCACTAGTAGTGTAAAGAAAAAAGAGCTCTTAGTAACATCAAAACAGACAAAGAAATTGGCATGCACTATAGTGTACATTTTGTCACTATTTAACACATTAAGGGGTAATAAACACTCGCATTAAGTTTGTATACCCTTTTCATTTGTTTTAATAATAAATAGTGTGAATGTACCAATGAATAATGTACATATTCTTTAAATGTGTTTAATAAAGTTAATAAGCACTAAATGCTACCTAGTGTATTTTGTAGTGTAACTTTTACTAATATTTTTACCCCTACACTAAAAAATTTACACGGGCATTTACTGTGTACAAATCATTTCTTGTGATGATTCACATCTGGATATTATTATTTATACAAAAATATTTTAATTTAATTTATAATTTTTTGTAATTTTTTACAAAGACGCTTAACATTTTGCATTTCCATGGACCATCCTATACAAATCGATAAAAACCTATGTTACGTATAACATCTTGACGTGATTAGATTACTTACACCTAGAGAGTACACTTAAACAGAAATCGATTACCTGCTATTGTGCTAAATTAATCTTTATCTTGAGTATGGTTACACAAACCAAAACCAATAGTTTGGAGAGCGCTTTTGGGCTTGAATCAGAAGAAAAAATACCACCAATAAAAACGCAGTTATTGTATTGTATATTGGTGACAATGGGGAACAGATTGTATTAATTTATTTAACCATCGACTGTTCAAATAATGATTTGGACAACGTCAATAAATTAAGTAATTTGTAACGATAGCGTACGTGCAGGTTTAATAAAATCACCCGTTCTCTTATCTTTCCTAAGGGGAAAGTAATTAAGATCTGGTTCCCAACGTAAATACTAAAACCGATAAATTTATCTCAAGCCTTTTAAGCCATTATCCTCTAAATTACTGCTTTATTGTTAATATAAGTTTTTTTGCGTCTTGTTCATTTTTAATAGAAATTCAAAAACATAAATATTTACTTTATTTTAATTTATAATACACAGTAAAAAAATTTGCCCGTGTTAATTTTTTAGTGTAGGGGTAAAAATATTAGAGTTGATTTGTAAGTGTAAAAGTTACTCTACAAAATACACTAGATAGCATTTAGTGCTTATTTATTTTATTAAACACATTTAAAAAATATGAACATTATTCATTGGTACATTCACACTATTTATTATTAAAATAAATCAAAAGGCTAGAAAAACTTAATGCGAGTGTTTATTGCCCCTTAATGTGTTAAATAGTGACAAAATGTACACTACAGTGCATGCCAATTTCTTTGTCTGTTTTGATGTTACTAAGAGCTCTTTTTTCTTTACACTACTAGTGCACCTTGTATTACAATTAAAGTTAAATTACACCAATAGTGACAAAATAGACTGAAAAAACTGCGTTTTAAAATGTTTGGTTGGTACCTATCTACCTACGCAGTGCATATCCGGAGATACCGATTACGGTGAATTTATAAGAGGACATTCTTATTTTTTTGGAAGTATTATACTTCCTTTTTCTTTAAGCCTTAATACTCAATAAATACCAATATGTTAAAAGGATGTCCATACCCGACCTATATTATATATCACTGCAGTGGGTCGGGTACTTGTAACATTAATAATATAAATACATACACACTTGATTTACTTTTTATTTTCAAGCGTAATGGTTGTTATATTAACCTATACCTACATTTTATTATTATTATGGAAAATTTGTATACGTGTGGTAAATTCCCGACATACAGCCGCCTGACACCTCTCTACCAATGGGATCACCCATTTTTTATAACAGAAAACTGGATTACTGATGAATTCTCAAGATAATTCATTGCTTACAAGTTGACAGCCAGTAAAACATTGCATTGATCTAAAACTGTTACGTTTTAAGGAACCATTTTGTTAAGCCAGCCATACGACTCAAATATAAAATTATATTTTAAAATGCACCGATTTTAATAATTGTTATAGATTTTTATTCCAAATAAATGTTTCTCTTTATTTACCTTTTCGTTTGATTCACTACCACCAATAGTTTTTACTCAAATAATAGTATTAATTTACAGTATTAATGTTAATTGTATAATAATTATAAAATGTCCGATAACTGTCTACTCTACTCTAATTGTTTATTAATAAAAATTTTGCCTAAAATATCGAATCCTCTAAAATTAATTAATATTTAAAAACACAGGCTTCTATGATGGGGTCAAATCAGGTTAAACCCTTATGGGGTTATATAAATTGCCATACTATAATATAAAGTAGGTATCTATAGATATAAAATTCTAAATGATGAATATTTAATGCAAGGCTTGGTAAGGTTTTAAATTATAAACTGCCACCAATACTAAAAACATAAAAGGGTCAATATTTGATAATCGGCCGAAAGAGGTCCCTGGCACTTTTCCATAATTTTTATGTAATATATTAACTTAAGTATTATTTTTATGCCGTAGTACCTACAATATTCTGTTTATATTCATACACCTTGGTAAATATAAATTTGATTATACGTTGAAAATAAGTGCAATTTTTTATTATACATTGAGGATTTAATAATAATTTACAAGGCCTTGAATTATTTAGGATAGTATGATATTTTAAAAACGCGAAAATTATCAAGAAAATATTCAATTAAACCAAAAATAAAACAGATTATTTTGAAAATATGTTAAAAAAATAATTAGTGCAAAAAATGTTACCAATTTCTTATAGGGTGCATCAGGAATAACAGCGGATGTCAATTTAAATAATACTGTAGTTTTATCTTTTCTAAACATTAAGATTTTTTATTCTCTTATTATATCTATCATTAACAAGACCTTGGTTTTAAAACAGCGAAGTAAAAATGTATGCATCGTAACTAAAGAGTAAACCTACAATTAAAAAAAAATCATTAAAATCAGATCAGCGGCTCGCGAGAACATCAACATGGAAAATGTTGTTTAAAAAATGGCGAATGCGCCGGGATTAATACATTTTTGTTAAATTTTAATTTAAATGCCATTCAAACAGTGGCGGCCCGTCAGGGGAGGCATGTGAGGCAGTGCCCCATCATAGAGAATTAAAAAATTAAATATAATTTAAATATTTTACTTTCTATAATATACAATAAATTTTTAATATTTGGATTACATGAATTGTGAAATAGTCAATAAAATTGATTGATTTTATACGTGGAATACCCAGCAACATTTAAATTATTTGAATTTGAAGCGACCGCAATTTAAACTAATTTTTATAGCTAGATGATTGGCTCAGAAGCATGCCTGAACTAATTTAGACTCACGATTGGCGTTAGCCTTGTTGTCTCGTTCTATTACAATACGATATCATAGTTGTTGTCTCCTTCTCTCGTATTAGCATACGCGAGGCAGGTACGCCTACATCCAAGGAAATAAGCAGGTGTTGTGGCAACACTGTTGCGGAATTTTAGATAAATTATACTTCACACGTTTTTCAAAATTCAATAATAAATGGTATTATTTTTCTTATAATAAATCGATTTAATCGGAATTATATTTCTATTCTAAAATAAACATATTTTAACACTATCGCCATCTTGTAGCCATCACAGTAACCAATAAAATAAATACAGATTCCTTCTTTAGGTTTGTTTTGGTTATAAAATTCTGAACTGTTTAAAGAACAAATCTGTGGTTATTTACGCAATATTTTGTTTATTCTTTTTCTATGAGTTTGTCTATTTTATGATTCTTTTGTAAGTGGTTTATTCTGTGGGTTTAGTTAATTGAACTTGGTGATTTATGTGAATTTAGTCATAATGGATATTACGGTGAGAAATTGTACCGATATTGTTGACCTTCACGTGGTTCTTGCTGAACAATGAAATATTAATTAGACAAAAATGAGGTTTATTTAAAATAAACGTCATTTTTACAATAAAATATATTTAATTGACAAAGTAGAGGATTCCTTCCCCACCACAGTTTTTTACTTAGTTTTAAGTATAGGTTGTGAACTGCGGCGTCAGTTTTTTAAGGTTGGTTTAAAAAAATGTCTTTAAATGAGGGCGAAACCCTGCCTTACCAAAATGAAATGTCACGGGCCGCCACTGCATTCAAAGCATGGCGTGTACAAAATAATCTTGATTAATTAAACTCTTTTTTGTGGATGACAAAGTTTTAAATAAGGGCTTTATAAAAGTCACTTTTTAAACGTTTAAATTATGATTTCAAATTTATTAAAAATTTGCCATTTTTAATAACAGTACCAAATTTCTTTATAATTTCATAATTTCAGAATGGTGTGTTGTTTAATTGTGTGTAGGTATGCTATTTGTGTGTTAATTTTCTTGTTTAATAAATTGATTAATAAAGCAACATTTCTTATCAAATTCTTTTCTTTTTAAGTTCGCAATTTCCCACAAGCCGATAATGTAAACCTAAATTTGTTGTTTATTCCTATAGGACATACTTTTAAATAAAGATAACAAAGGTTGCTGTACTTACATTGTTCGTATTGTTGGGGAAATTTCGTGTCAAAAGTTAAAATTTCCACCAAGTTTTATAAATTCACAAAAGACGATTCAGTTCAGAGATCCATTGTTAACCTGTGGCAAAAATTTAAATATTAAATTTATGTATAGTTAAGTTTAATTTAAACAGTTTAACATGCATATTTCATTATAAAACAATTAAAATACGCAAATTATAATATTTACTTTAATAAAACATAAATTATAAATTTAATTAAAATAATAAAATATCCCTTTAATTATTTTTCCTACTCCCACCTTTAAAACGCCCTTTATCGTACATGTTTCCATGACACTAAGTGACCTTTTAAATACACATTGACAAGTTTAGTTTGTTTTAATCAATGCGACCAAATTTGGTTTTACCAACCAAAACCCTAAATTTGCTCTCCATGCATTTAAGAAGTATATGCATGTATTTTTAATAAATATTTGGTTTTGTTTGTTTTTTTAGAAAATCGGATGGAAAAAGAGAAATAAAGAAAACATGTTGCTTAATGAGGACATTTGTAAATTCAACAAGATGGAATAAAGGAAATTAATTTGTGAAGAAAAATTATACTCAATTTTGATGATTTAGTATAAATACAAATACATGATGTTTCATTATTTTTGAAGTAAAATATTTGATTAAAAAAAAACAAAAAGTTTAGCCTTGTGTCACAAGAAATATTAGAACTATTACCCAACACCAAAACAACCCTAGTAGGTAAATGAGTAAATAAAATTATATTTAGGTCTTGCCTTTCTGGGTTAATGACTATTCAAACAAAGCCCGCAAAAGTCAAGTTTATAGTTTAAAAATGTACATGCACTGATAATGAAACTAATTTTGTAAGCGATTATTAAAATAATATTATTTAACTTAAATTAAAAATTGTAATGGCCATAAAAAAAGTACCTTTTTTATTAAATTTTTAGTGTCTTATTGGGACAAAAACCTACGATTTGTCAAAGTAATGAGATTATTTTTATTTACAGAATAAACTTTTTTTACTGTTAATAAAATTCTCATTTACTATAATGAAGCAGCAATGTTGAGCTTTTATAAAAAAAATGTTCATCCAACAAAGTAATAGTTGTTATCATATTGTCATGGCAATAAGAAATACTTTATGTTTATATTAAATCTTTGTCGAACTTAAAATGTTTTTGTTAAATCTATAGTTGTGTGTGAATTGCGCTTACATAAAGTAATGCGCAGTTGTTATAGTAAAATTTGTTCATTTTACTATGGCCTATTTGTCTTTTTTAAATTACTAACGTTGTAATTCAAATTAATTTTATTTCAGTTAGAAAATCTTTGTTAATAGCTTACGTTAAAAACAATAGCAAAAATATTTTATTGCCATAAAAATACTTTTTTAATATTTACTATTATTTTGCAATGGTAACAAATTTTTTGTTATTTCCCTTAAAAAGAGGGGGAAAGGGCCAGCGCTCTCCTTGGTGAACATAACTTTATAATCCAGTCTGTGTTATAATCTTATTGATTTCACTTGTGCGAGTGAAGTGTGGTAAAATCTAGCATGATAAAAATATCAAAAAGATCACTAAGAAAATTAAAATTTCGACGTTTTCTAAAAGAAATATTTAAGGTCTATTCTATAAACGATGCAGACTTGTTGTTTAAAAAGTGAGTTCATATTTTTTTATTTTGTACATCATATAATATGAGTTAATTTTTTTTGTTATAATAAATAATTTGTTTTAATGCCTTGCAATTATTTAAATAAAAAACTACCCAACACCCAACAGTAGGTTGAAAATGTGACCATTGTTACAATGAAAATAGTTTATTGAATTAACAATTAATTTGTTGTTAAATTTACATAAATTTTAGTAATATTATAAAAAAAAGTTTTATTTTAAACGAAAAGGGATTTGGAAAATTTGCAAAGTTTCTATGAATAATATATACCATTAGGGTTTCATTAATACTACAAAACGTTTTTGTAAATTTACTTTATAATTAATGCAAATGCTATTACTGAAAGCTGCGTTTGTAGATAAATAATTTTTATAAAAATGATCTTTTTGCCGTAACAAAAGCAATTGTTGGACGAATAGGGATCTTTACTTTACAACCTTAAACTTATTAAGGAAGTTAAGGAAGCAAGCCTGCTAGATAGTTTATACATCTATAAGAATAGAAATAAACCTTTAAATAGCGATAACGGACCGGTACCCAACTCTAGTTTGTTAAATTAGTTTGTTAGTTTCTCTTTACGTTTTCACTGAAGCGGTTACGGTCCACGGTTTAGTCCGTTCATGGTTCAGTCAACCTTAGCATATAATTAGTACAATATGGTAGATTTAACAGTGAGATTTAGTTACACTTTGCTTCTAAAGATGCTAACATCGTTAGCGAAAAGTATTGGTGTTGGGAAATATTTCTAATATTTGTTTAACATAGGGTAAAGTAGACAGTTATCGGAAACTCTATTGGACAATTAACATTAATACTGTAAAAACAAGAGTTCTGTAAATAGTTACCTTAAAGTCAAATCATTAGATGAGGCCTGTCATAGCAAAACCGACAATCTCCACTTTTAATCAAAAATTAGATTTTAGGCGGATACTATACTTCAACTAATTATCTATAAGATGATAAAGTTTATGTGCTGCAAAAGGAGCTAAATCCTGCCTAAAATCCTATTTTAAAAATGACATTTAGTGCAAAGTCGACAATCTCCACTGATAGATTTGCAGCAAAGTATACAATCTCCAATTCCACCATTAGAAATTAGTAATTTGTGTCACCTGATATCCTAACATTTGATGTTATAACGTATTTTAGAGATTTAATTTTGTGTTTTTTACTGGTACATACTGTTAAGTTCTATTGCAGTAAATTACACTTAAAAATATATTTAAAATAGGTAAATCTACGTTTTATTGTTTTAAGAATTATAAAAAAAGTTATCTTGTTTATTTTGTGCTATTATACCATAATAAGACGAAAAGGTAAAGCAAGAAAAGGCTGATAATGTCAAAACATTGCAAGTAAAACATTACGGAGCAAAGTGGGAAGAAGATGATGAGTTGTTGTACTATAAAATTTTTTTTGCACGAGGCAACCTGGTCCCAGATTTAGAAGAAACTCCAGATTTATGTGGTCCAGTTCAGGATTTTCCCACATTTATTGTATAGTTAAATTTTATAGCCATTAAAGGGAGAAAAATACGATTATTTTTTGTTTATTTTTCTAAATCTCGTTTACAACAAAATGAGCAATCTCCAGCAATTCATATCAAAGTCAGCAATCTCCAATTTATAATTATAGATTTCACCTATACTATGCATCCTGGAGACCTTGTAGTGGCTACTAGACTAACAACAACAATTTTTCAATATAATATATAAACAAAATTACAAATCTAGAATTTAAAATACCAAAATCGATCTCAATTTACTCAGTTTTAGTCTGACGGAAGATTGTTGACTTTGCTCTGACAGGCCTCAGATGATGCTGTATAACTACTCAGTCGGTAATAATATAGAACAACTTTATTTTAGGTCTAATATAAGACAAAAAAGTTCGCACTTTACTTTGGTGGTAAGATTTTTGTTTTTTTTTTGTTAAGAGCAGGCTGTTTAAATTACAATCAAAAATATTTCTAAAAAGTGTACAGATCAGTGTGTGGTATAAATGTGTTCCTCATGGTTTAAACACTGTCACTTTAATGCGTTTTAATTTTAATTCTGAAAACAAACAGTAAAATGGCTAGTGTCCAATTACTGGTTGGTAAAAAATGTAAATTTATATTATTGGACATTTGTCCAATATCATACTCTTTTTGTTTTCCGGACATTTACCAGCCAATTTTTATGTAAAATTGTTCCCTGAATCCGAAAAGACCGTCAAAAACTGTTCTACTTTTATAACGTTTGACGACATTTTCGGATTCAGCGAATAATATTTCATAGTAATTGACTGCTAAATGTCTTGGATACAAATTGCTGTTGACGAAAATTATTAGTGGCTGCTTTTTCGATATGACATTTTTGACCAATTCATTTTTAGAGAGTAAGTAATATAGTGATTTATTCGTCACAGGACATCTTGCAGAATAAACATTATAAATGCTTCACGAACTAGAGATACCACACTTAATGATATTTGCAAAAAACTATTTAAGTTAAATTTGTAAAGAGACAAAGTTAAAGTAAAAAAAATAACACCTAATTACCTCAAAATTTCACCTTTAAATCTGCGAGAAACAGTTCACCGAACAAGAAACTGCGATATATATATATATATATATTAAAACGCGTTGCGCGGCCCGTAAGGACAAATTCGACGAAACTGGTCCGCTTAGCTTACAGCGACGTACTGAAATGACGGCTGAAGCTTGTCTCTGGCAACCTGTAGTGTCCTGAAAACGGTCCCCTACTCACGTACGGCGAAACTTTGTTTCGGTGGGGAGGTTTTGGTCCTTTTCCCTCCGACATGACGTCGCGAGGGAACCCATCTGGGTGTTACACTGTACACCCTTCGAGTTTCAAACTTTCTGAGATATTGTTTCGTCGTTCAGTAGCTTATTAGTCTTTATTTTACCCATCTACTACAGGCAATACATGAGCGTAAAAAATACTGTTTCCTCTAAAAAGATTTAGGCGTTTTATGAAAATTAATATTTGTTATTTTTAAGAAACACCCGCTTTCAGGAAAATGAAGATCAAAATTTTTTTTGTTTAAATTGACTTTTGGTTTAGAGTTTTGTTTACTTACATTTAAGACAGGCAGTGCACTTTTTAATTTTTTTCACGTTTTTTTCAGAAAAATGTGTTTAGCTAGCTTTATATGTCTCCACTGTGTTACCAATTTGAAATCCAAAATTTAATTCAATAAAAAAGTTGTTATAAAAATAATTTGAAATAAAATGTACTTATAATAACTATAGTTCACAAACTTTTGACTCCAATTTTTTATTTTATTTTTTATTAAAAATTGTATGCCTTTTTTAAATATTTATGTTAGTTAAGTTACTTTTTAAAAGACACCATTCCGATTCTTTGTTAAAAAACAATACCATTAATATTTTCTTTTAGTCACTGTATTAGTGAGTTAAACTCTAATTTATAAACAGGTATTACCAATTAAGTGATAGTAAAATCATTTTAAGGTTTTTTTTTAACAAAAACTAAAAAAAGTAACGAAATAGACATTGGTATCACAACGGACTGGGGTACACAAAGGACTTAATCAGATAACGTAAAAAAGAAACTATAAAGGGTGGTACGATTTTAGAGTAATGCATAAACAAAATCCCTTGTAGTGGTGCTCACTTGCAGAATAACAACTTAGATTTCTAAATTATAGACACCCTTTTTCTTTGACTATAAGCTGGTGTCTTTTAGTACTTGTATATTGCGTGGAATTTCCCTTGGGTGTATCATGAGTTGTAATCACAAATAATTTTAAATTGGTTTATCATAAACTACTTTTAATAAAAGCGACGGTAAATATCCACTTTGTTGTCGAAAAATTCTATTGCGTTACCCTAAATTCCATTGCGTTACCATAAGGTAACGTAATGGACTCGGTAACGCAGTGGACAAAGTTTTGTGAAACCATATTTAAAATTATTACTATTAATGAGCTTTAGTGTCCTAAAATAAACATAAACATGAAAAATAGTATTTTTTCTTACCTTATTTTTATTATTTTTTTGAGTAACTTAGCGGACAAACAATTATTACATTCGCGTTACCCGCACCTGTTTCAACAGATATCTTCTTCCTGATTGAATAAATAAATTCAGGTGGGTAATGTGTACGTCCGAACATCATTTTTTAATCACGTGAGTGCCAAAAAAGTTGCCATATATATGTTTTTTTAAATATTCTATCGGTAACGCGACGGACGTAACGCAACGGAAAAAATGTCTGGGACATGAGTCAAATTTAAAAAAAAGTAGATTAAAATTAATTAATTTATATATAAATTGTTTAATTTATTAACTAAGGATGTTATGGATTGCTATAAAGCAACACAAAGTTCTGGTTATTCAATAAAAAAAAACATGTATGTAAGTTTTATAAAACGGGACATGCGAAAATGTGTGTTTCACAAGTTTCAAAATTAAAAAAAAAATATTCTGAAATAACTAAACAAACATTTTCTGAAAGAGTTTACTAAGCGCTTGTTAGGCTTTCACTTGGTTTTTAAATCAATAAGATCCGATAATTTTTAACAAAGCTATTGGAATTCAAACTTACGGACAGCGGAAGGCGGGTGTTTTTTGAAAACTACCCATATATATAAAATAAATAATGATTTGTATAATTCCAAACACTTATTGTAATTCAAATAGCAAATTTTGGTTAGTAATTTTATTGATTATCTTAGTAAAATTAAATTACGAATATGTATAGAAATTTTACAAAATTTCAAATTTATTTCTACAATACAAAATTGTAAAATTACTATAAGTATCTGACAAAAACAAACATTGTAAAATTGGAACCTGTTTAGTACTTTGGGTATAACAAAATGTAATATTACAACAAATGCGTAAATTTGGATGAAAAAAAAAATTATTTGCAACATTTTAAATACCAAGGATTTTTTTACGAGAATGAATATTTTGTTTCATTTATGAATATACGCTTGTATATGGGCGATACATTATTTTAACAACAACATAAAATATTCCATCAATATAAACCAAAACAGGATAATATTAAATTAATGGCAATACAGGTAAACATTTTGTCTAAAAGTTACGTAAAATCTCTGGGGCATTATAAAACATTTTTGCTTTTATTAAAATTGGTACATTTTAAGAATCATGCGATATTATTATTTTTTAAGAGTTCTTAATGGAATTACTTAATTTATTAAACAGTTACATAAGATTGCTGATGTAGAGGTAGATTTGGATTCCTATTTATATACAAAACAAGTTGTTTTAGACACGTGTATAAAATCCTGGACAATATATTTCTATTTTTTTTATTTGATTTTTAATTTATATAATTAAATGGAAATACAAAGAAAATAGATTATACTTAAAGGAAAAAATAAGCTGCTGTTTATAAAAATACATGGATAAATGGAGAAGTTATGAATTTTTCAGTGGAAAACCAAAATTCAGTTTTTCGAGAATTTTTACGTTTTTTCTTCATTTTATTAAATTATATAAAATTTAATATTGAACATTGATTTTTATTTTAAACATTAAATATTGAAATTAAATTATATAGATATTGAATATTAAACAATAAATATTGAACATTGAAGTAATTGAAAGTATATTTTAGGTTTAAAAAAATTCTGTCTCCTTCTTTGTTTTTTGTTCCTTTAGTATTCCGTTTCTCGTATGAGGGACCAAATGTAATCACCCATCATGGCTGCATCCCAGAAGCCGTGATACCGCCGCTCCATAGCCTTCTTTTGCTGGTGAAAACGTTCTCCGTGCTCATCACTTACGTCGCCCAGATTGTGCGGGATATTTACGCACTCGATCTCTCTACTTCTTTTACTCATTTTGCACTTTTTATTAACTAAATAAAACCATGATAAAAATACTTTGTTAAAATATCAAAAAATATCAGTAGAATATCAGTAGAATTCACGTTTGCGGAGTCATGTCAAATTTAAATTTTGAAAAATGTTTTCGGTGAAAAAAGTAGGTAAAAAACTCATGCACTTTATTTAGGCTTTCATTAAAGAATAAACATATTACAAAATAAAAAAAAATAAAAGAAAAATCGTCAAAAAGCTGAATTTTGGTCTTCCACTAAAAAATTCATAACTTCGCCATTTTTTCATGAATTTTTATCAACATTAGCTTGTTTTTTTTTAAATGTCAGCTTCACGAAAAAAAATTCAAGCTAAAGTCATCCGTTTGATTTAAACCTTTCCCAGGACGATATGTAAATTTTCGACCTTAATTTTTGCCATAAAAACGAATTTTTTAAGTTATTAAAATTGCTAGTGTCAAAATACTTATCCCATATCAAAAGTATGTAAAAGAAACTTTAATTTTAGAAAATTTAATATTTTTTTGTTGATCTTAATTATGGCAAAACTAATTATTCCTTGATAAATAAAACAAGTCCAAAATACTAAAAAGTGAATAAAAATAGTAAAAAAAATTACAAATTTACATAAAGTATTAGCTTGATATAAACAATAAAGTTTAAATTACTGGTTTTAATTATGCAGTACCTACTGAGCAGATGAAAGAAATTTGTCCTATTTGGTTAGCAAATTTGTTCCATTGTTACTTTAATTATTCAGTGATTCGCTTATAACAAACAATTCGCTTGGTTTGAATGAAAATCGACCCACCTGTATAGCTAAATGTGACCGTGACCGAGATACATAAAGGCACTCTGGTGTAGATATTAAAATTTAATACACACGGTTTTCAAATTTATATATTATTAAAAAGGCTTTTCCCTTAAGGAAATAAATTATTTTTAACGTATTAAGGCCATTACCAAAACTCTCCCTAAGATTAATAAAAACCAAGTCGATTCCACTCTGTATGTTGTGTATAAGACATCTGCAGTTAACATTTTTAGCAGTTTTTAGTTGTTATTTCTTTAACATACATATGCAGAAGTGTGGTTATAACAAGTTTTTGTACCGCCTTTATTACCTGTTATTAGCAATCAAAGTAAATATAATAAAAAATATGAAAGAACCACATTTAATCCACCATAATAAATACTTTACTTATCCATTACATTAACTAACATATTATCGTAAAATGTAATACTAAAACACACATAAATATACAAGAATATAAATAATTTATTTTAGGTAATAAATGGAATACACAATACATGTTTTAATGACACCAAATGACCATTGACACGTTGTGGCTTTATGTCACTTTAGTCACGGGCTGAAGTTAGCAACAGGTTTTTAGTCAAGGGCTGAAGTTAGTTTTAAGTTAGTTGACAGTTGTCAAATGTCATACAATCGTTAAAATTAAGTGCCTTTCTTGTAAAATAATTCTAAATGTGAAAATTATTTTATTATCTCAATACAAAAATACAAAAGTATTAAATAGTTTCTCAACGCCTATATTTGAAAAGTTTATATGAACATTGTACTGAACTTTTAGATTCGCCGGCAGTAAACTATAACTTAAATTCGGGCACGGACTCCACTGTAAAGTGCTCATAAAACATTTTCTTTACTTTCACTGTGAAAAACTGACAATTTTCAAGAAATACATTTCGATTTATAACCTTTATAATCTGTTTATAAAATATAAAAATTTGACATTTGACGGTGACACACAGATTCCCCTATTCTTTCATAGATGGCGCTCAATACAAATTTTTGATTTAAATCATTTTAAGATAATAATAAGTATTTGTCGTAGAAAAAGTATAAACTTTTCTATAAACTCATTAATTTAAGCACTCGTTCGCAAACTCGCTCGTGCCTAAATTAAATTCGTGTATAAAATGGCGTTTATCAAACTTGATGCATAATATACTATTAATTATATGAGTCATATGCTGTTAAAGGTGGTACAACCCACGGGGCGTTTCAAATATCCGAAAAAAAAAATTATTATCACTCGTGCACCCTGTAAATACTCAAAATGTAAATTTTAAAAAATATTTCTACCGAAGAATAAACCTAATTTAATAAAAAAAATCATCAAATTCGGTTTGACGGTTCGCGACAAAATCTATTAACTTTGAAATTGTGGAAAATTTTAGTGGTGCGTTAAATTTGACGCGAAGTGTATTCAATAATAGTATGTAAATTTAATTTTATAATAAATCTTCACTATATTTATTTTTCAAAATTGTTCAAATAAAACTAAACTACATTATGGAAAAATCCCGGCGCATTCGCCATTTTTGAAAAAAATATAAATATAAACATTAAAACAGTAAAATTTAAAATACCTAGTGGAAATTTTTAAAATAGCTTTTTTTATAAAAAATATTGAGTATTTCTATATACACACCTACATAGATATGTATGTATATTTTTGTTTTATTGTGCTTACGTAATTAATGAAAAATATAAAACATAAAGAGCGACTTTATTTACAATATTTTATTAATTAATCAGTAAGTGATTTATTTACTTTTATAATTAATGAATAATTCATCAATAAAGTCGTTATAATATCATTCAAAATCAATTAGGTACACTTTTAATTTGAAGAACAAAATAAAAAGATTAATTAAATATTAAAAAAAATATTTATTTATCAATCAAACCAAGTAGGCCTACTTTAGGGTAAAGTAGACAGTTATCGGACAATTTATAGTTATTGGACAATTAACATTAATACTGTAAAAACAAGAGTTCTATAAATAGTTACCTTAAAGTCAAATCATTAGATGACGCTGTTTAAAATTTTAACTATCTTATTCAGTAATAATATAGAATTACTTTATTTTGGGTCCAATATAGGACAAAAAAGTTCGCACGTTACTTTGGTGGTAAGATTTTTGTTTTTTTTTTGTTAAGAGCATTAAAAAATATTTTCAAAAAGTGTACAGATCAGTGTGTCCAATTACTGGTGGGTAAAAAATGTAAATTTCAACTATTGGATTTATGTCCAATATCATACTCTATTAGTATCCCGGACATTTACCAGCCAATTCTTATGTAAAATTGTCCCCTGAATCCGAAAAGACCGTCAAAAAGTATTAAAGTTAAGCATTTTTTGAGATATAGTCAATTCCATATTATATGTAAAATTGATTATATTTCAAAAACTGTTCTACTTTTATAACTTTTGACGACATTTTAGGATTCAGCAAATAATATTTTATAGGAATTAACTGCTAAATGTCCTGAATACAAATTATTACTGGCTGCTTATTTGCTATGACATTTTTGACAAATTCATTTTTAGAGAGTAAGTAATATAGTGATTTCTTCGTCTCAGGACATCTTGCAGAATAACAGTGCATGATAGAGAACATAAAAAACTAATGACATCAAAATTAATAAATTTGGAAAATACTTTTAACATACCACCCCAAAAAATATTAGATATATATAAATCATCCTGTTCTGGTCTAAACATTATAAATGCTTCACAAACTAGAGATTCCACACTTAATGATATTTGCAAAAAACTATTTTAAAAGTCAGACCAAGGAATTAGTAGTTACTTTCAGAATCCAGAAAAGGGATGAGGAATCCTAGAAAGAAATATATGAATTATATATTTACAAAAACGAAATAAAAAAAATTACCTAAAACAGCAATTTATCTTTAAAAATTATTTCACAATTTATGTTATTTGATGTAAAATTGTATGTCCAATAACTATAGTCCATGTGTCCAATTACTATATAAAATGTCCAATTACTATACTTTTTTGCATGTATTTTGAATTGTAAATAAAATAACGCTAAAATTTTACCCAAATTTCATTGCATCAATACTTTTACTGCCATTTGGTTTTTATTGTAAAAGAGTTATACAATATAATATAAGGTAGTATGTTTTATAAACTAATTAAATTAAAACACAAGTATAATATTTTATCATTTTATTTAACATCATGTATAATAATGAACTTCATATATCTGATATATGTTCAACCAATAAATACATTTTACTTAATTAATAAACAATGTATAATTTTTTTGTTCGATACAATTTCATAGAATGTAGAAATAATATAAAAGTTTTACAAAATATGTATTTAATTTACAAAATAATAAATTCTTTAAAGGTGCATATTTTAACTATTACTATATGAATATGCTTTTCCTTACGTATAAATATTTTAAAAACAAATTCAATTAAGCCTGTCTTGTTATAAATAAAATTATTTTATTTTTGGATTACTTAAAAAATTGATAACAAACAAGCTTATTAAATAAGGTTTTTCAATTGAAAGTTAAATATAAACCTTAATTCAAAAACCTTGATCAAAATTTGTTTTTATTCTTTGTCCCAGACTTTATTACTAAAACGGAATAAAGTATGTAAAGCTTATTTAAAATACAAAAAAGAGATTCAAACAAAATTAAAATATGTAATTATTAAATCTACGACGTTTAATAACACCTATTAATATTATGTTGTATAATGACGTACTTTTAAACGGATAGACAGGAACTTGTATTTACATTTTTTGGCACTAAATGCAACTCATTGCCATTACTTTTAAAGCTTCTACCATTTTAATTTGTTCAAAAAAAAAACAAGTTGCTGATTAATGATTGTAGCATCCTTTGGAAAAAACCTATTCTCGTACGCGGGTTAGAAGTTATATTTCTTTGGCTTTTTATTAAAAATTTAGGAAAATATGAATTTTTTAATTTTTACGAAAAAAAATATGACACAGAATTCCTAAGCATAGGTGACCAATAAACTCACTTAATAATAAATAGGCGATGTATTGATATAAAAGTAATTTAAGAATTGGGTAAGTATGTAATTTATAAAGTTTTTGGGATAAATTGGTTAAAGAAGTTGATAAATTACTTGCCCGGGTTTCAAATTAAGTTCTAATTTGAGATTACATTATCAAACTTTGGTTACATCAGTCATAATACGTTTTTTATGTGTGAATAAGATATGAGATGTAGCTGATAGTTTACCGCAAAAGTAATAAAGTTTTCAGTATGCATTTTAACTTATATCAATACATTTGTGCGTGGATCTACATATATTACAGTGTTCAGAAAATTCCTTAGATTATGTCAAAATAAAAATTTAGTTAAAATTAAATCTCCCGATTGTAATTTTAAAAATCGAATTTTAAATTTAATAATACAGAAAAATATTTTTTTTATTAACTAGTTTTTGTCGCTAATATTTTACTTTTTTTTTTTTAATAAATACACTTTTTTCAATCTACACTCACAAGGCAAAATAATCCACACAAATTTTGATGTCGGATTTAAACGAATATTAAAGAATATTGTAGATAAATTAATGGACAAACGCTCACATTTTAAAAAATTACTAAAAAATAGACGTACGTTTATAATATACAGGTTTAAACAAAAAGATGTTTTTTACCATAAGTTTAAGACACTCTGTAGAGTGGCAAAACCGTATATTGTTCTAAATAAAGTTTTATTTATCAAGTCACATCTATTCTTAACAGTTCTGTTTTTGGTTCACCTCGATATATTTATTTTTGTGGAAAATATGGATTTTTTAAAAAAACATTGCAATTTTCAATATTTTTCTGTATGAAGAACTAAGGTTGCTATGGTCCATCCATAGGCTATGGAGGATGACCGTGACAGTTTTGTTGAATCATCCCATACTTGGACATGTCATACACGGCTTTCAAAAGCTATCAAATTGTTTTTTGCAAATTAATGTTTAAATTTTAAACTTAAAAAAATGGATATGTCTTCGACTGATGTTGCCAGAGCCATTAATTTAATTCAGGATGGACGGTCACAGTATTACGTGGCAAGTGTTTTAAACGTCACAAGAAGTAAAGTACAAAAGGCAACATCAGTCGGAGACATTTTTTAAAGTAAGAAGACACCTCAAAATTAACACATTAATTTACAAAAAACAATTTGATAGCTTTTAAAAGCTGTATATGACATGTCCAAGTATGGGATGATTCAACAAAACTGTCACTGTCATTCTCCATAGCCTATGGATGGACCATACCAACCTTAGTTTTTCATACGGAAAAATATTGGAAAAATATTGGAAATTGCAATGTTTTTTAAAAAAATCCATATTTTCCACAAAAATAAATATATCGAGGTGAACCAAAAACAAAACTGTTAAGAATAGATGTGACTTGATAAATAAAACTTAATTTAGAACAATATACGGTTTTGCCACTCTTCAGAGTGTCTTAAACTTATGGTAAAAAACATATTTTTGTTTAAACCTGTATATTATAAACGTACGTGTATTTTTTAGTAATTTTTAAAATGTTAGCGATTCTCCATTAATGTATCTACAATATTCTTAAATATTTGTTTAAATCCGAAATCAAATAAAAAAAGATATTTGCGATTGAAATTCATCGAAAATTTGTGTGGATCGATTATTTTGCCTGTGAGTGTATTAAAGATAGAAAAGTTGTTAAAACAATTTTGTTGGTAATTAAATGTAACACAAATTTTTTACACTTTTTGATCATTAATTGTTTAGTTTTTAGACAAAAAAAAAGCGTAATTTAAAGAAAATAGTTATTTATGTATCGGCAGTAAAGTTGTATTTTTTATCACGTGAGTGATAAAAAATGACTTTAATGCCGATGTGCATATTAAATTTTATCCGAAATCACATTTAATGATCGTAATAATAATAATATTGATGATTAAATCAAATGTCATTTGAATGTAGGAAGTGTCTACGTATACTGTTTGTTGCGACGGTTATGATATATTTGCCCGCCGCGGCGATTTTTTAATCTAATTAAAAAACTTAACTCATTATTTTTATTAAACAACATTTTATGAAAGGGTGCTTTTTTTAATCTTATTTAGTTGCTGCTGAGGAGCAGTAGACACATCTTAAAATGTATAATGGGTTGCATACAATACTCGTATTAAATCGGCAGTAAAGTTCTACTTTACTGCCGATTGTTGACTACTTTACTGCCGATTTTGGATAAAAACAGTTATTTTTTTTATTAGGTGAAATATTATATTAGCAATAGAAACTTGAATAAACAGAATTTTTTGTATAGAATTTAAAATCTTGGATAAAAAAAACAATATGGAATTTTTTTAAACATCCTAATCTACATATTTATTATCCCTACATAACATGTTTTCTCTATCATTTTAACATTTAATATAATATTTGGCCAATATAATATTTAATATTATCCAATATATGAATATTTTTTATTCAAAATAATATATGTATTCTTTGTTCAATTTAGACATTCCTTTGTACTATCAGTCATCAATCAACTAGCAAATAAATTTTATACAATTGGGTTAAATTATTTGTTTTAAGTTAAATATTTTACATACAAAATTCGATTTAACTTTAATGAAATTAAAATTGATTTTGTTAAAAATATGCTATAAAATAATTACCAAATAAAACAACCCAATTTTATAAATAAATGGCACATAACATCCACCCTAAACTACTTCATAGGCCGGCAAATTGCAGTAAATAATATGGTAAATATACTATATATTTACATATTTGCAGCTTTTTAATATAAATGTATAAAAAATTGCCATTTTAATGTGACCTTATTTGCGTCTAGAAAAGGACGGTCAAAGAAAGTTATGACGTCATTAATTCAATAATTTAAACCCCTAAATTTGCAACGTTGCCGCAGTCCAGATAAAAAAAAAGAACTTTATATCTTGTTTAAATTAAGAATGTGGCAAGAATGGACTGAGATGCTGCTATTAGTCCCTCCTCCATTTATTAATGCGCATGTCCAAAGCTTGCGAAACTTTCTGTGACCGTCTTTTCCTAGACGTAAGTTAAACAGGGTGTGTACTTTTTTACCCGTAATTTCTGCCAACAAATGCTTCAATGTTTTTTTTACTATTTAAAACAGCAATCATTCGGTCATAAATTTTGCGAATTACTAAAAAATCCATAAGTGTATAAAATCGTTCAGTTAGTTAAAATACTGTTTTCTAAAACCTTGTAAATATACAAAAATTTGATAATTAAGTATCTAAAAATCTATATAAAACACTAGTA
This sequence comes from Brassicogethes aeneus, assembly GCA_921294245.1. Classification (NCBI taxonomy): domain Eukaryota; kingdom Metazoa; phylum Arthropoda; class Insecta; order Coleoptera; family Nitidulidae; genus Brassicogethes; species Brassicogethes aeneus. The sequence goes on from OV121137.1 coordinate 54,821,545, forward strand.
ACACGAAGTATGAATAAATACAGGATGTTGTCATTTTTTAAATTATTGTATAAAGCTTGTCCATCAGCATCAGTATTCAGTATGCATGCCATCAATAAATAATTCTAATGTTAATACCAAAAAACGTTTCATAAATATAAGTTCAAAGGTTTGTCATTAATTGATGGCGTCTTAATATTGTCTAACCCCTTCTATCACATAAAAAATAGTTATACAATATAGACAATATAATTTTGTGCTAGACATATGAGATTCATTAATTTAACATCACTTAATACTTGTGTGCTGTAAACACCCTGTATAAACATAGCCTTGAAATTACATAATCTATACTTCTATACTGCTTTCATTCAGCCTGTATCAATTTTTATTGCATTCTTTTAACCATTCTTAACCTTAGGACTAGACTTACGACTCAGTCAATTAAAATTCTTTTCTCCTTGAATTTTTACGTATTCTTTGGGAAAGTAACCCACCTGAAAATAAATATTTTAAATTTAAATGGGACGGGTTGTCCTCAATATTATAAATTAGTATGTATATTAGTATTGCCAATACTGTTTCCATGTATATTTTGTTCAAATAAAGTATTTCCTGTATACGCTAAATAAGTATCGGGTTTTCGCAACGCGCGCGCCATCTGGTGGACTTTGATAGCATTGCGTGAATTTAAGAATTGTCAACAATACATTTAAAGCATACGAACTGTACATAATTTTTAAATAAATAGGTAGTTTTATCACGAAAGAGAGGAAGGCAGAAGTCTTACTCGACAAATTTTGTTCAATTGCACAGCTAAATCGCGCACGTTATTTGTGTTTTACGTTGCAAGGCAAAAATTAAAAAACTTTTTTAGTACCTACTCGATTTCGATTGATTATTCTTTATATCATTGATTAAGAAACTCCACGCTTAAATGCTTATATAGTTACGTTAGTGTGTGTATTTTATCTAAGGGATCATGGTGAATTATTGTGTTTTTAATTGTAAATAAAATTCAAGAACTAAATCGTTGCATTTTCATGTTTTGCGAAGGATCCAATTCGGTAAGTACATTTGTTGGTGTAGAATTAACTAATGACAACTTTACCTGATATAATTTATATTTAAGTTTGGACATTTTTAAGAAATTGGTAAAAAATAATTTTTGCACAAACATAACCTTAAAATCAACCATTTTTATATATATTTGAGTACTCTAAAAAACGCCGATAACTGCATTTTAAACAACAAAATATACCTACGAATTCATGGCAACATAATATTATATATAATACATAATATAATGGTATTTTACCGTTGAGTAAAGACTTTCTTAATCAACGCTTTTAATAATGCTAAATGCTGTTTAAATTTAGACGACTTATTTAATTGACGATTTTTTTTAATTGAAATGTTTACACTTTTCACGTTAATCGTTACTAAAATGTGTATTTATTGTATATAATAGATACAATTTATATTTACAGGGACTGTATAAAATTTATTTCTTCATTCGGATTAACACTGTTTATTGGAAAACCGGTAAAAACTCAACCCAGGATTTCCTCTCGAAATACACCCAACAACACAACAAAAGTTATACTTTTGTTACGATGATAACAGCCGAGTGGTGGCGCTACTAGCGATACTTCTTTAGCATATACTGGACAAAAAAGTCTTCCCGTTTCAAATAGAACAATTTTTTATAAAATTAATCTCACACTGTTTCATGATTGTTATGTAATATTCCTGGTTACTCTTTTCCATTAAATACCTATTAGATTGTTTAATTAAAAAAAACAATAATGACTTACCTGACCGGTGCTGTTGTATCCCCTATAGTAGCCCTCCTTGTGTCCCTCCGTGCCGATAATGTAGATTTCTGCGCCCTCGGTCAGCGCCATCTCCTGTTCGTCGGTGGGATCAAAGTCCCGAAGTGAAACCGCCAGGTACTGCTTATAGGACCAGAGCAGTTTTGTGTCTTCAGGTAACCTAAAGTTATAAAAAATACAAACCTTATGACACGATATGTTTTAAAAACTGTTACGCGTAAATATTTCTAAAACATTCATAAACATAACATAAAGTTCATTATTTTATATGGACTGCGGCAACGTTGCAAATTTAGGGTTTTGGTTGGTAAAAACAGTTGTCAAGTTGGTCGCATTGATTAAAACATACTAAGCTATAAATCTAATTGTGGTTATGTATAAATTATTGTAGGTTACATTGTGCAGTTGTCAAGTTAAGTTGTCGAAATTCGTGGTTAAAAATGCAATTAATTTGGCTTTGGTGGTACTTGGATGAGTAAAATCATATAAAAAAGTAGTTAACAACAACATTGTTAAAATAAATATGCAATGAACTGTTAATATTTTGAAAATATTTACAGATATTTTTGTGATGTTGAGGAACCATTAATAAAATATAAGGTAATGTAGCTAAAACATTCACAAAAATGTCGTGAAAAAATATTTTATAAATATCAGAAGTGGGATATCTAAATGTTGTAAAAACATTTTATCTACGCCAGTGAGATAAGAACTTCTTATCCCACTCATTTTGAGTGAGATAAGAAGTTCATTAACGCACGCGTTTTTCTCTGCTTTTAACCAATCAAATAAAAAAGTCAAAATGTCAAAATAACCCTAAATTAAGTCTTAGACAAAAATAATTACCGTTTATTTTTTCATTTAGAGGCATAGATAAAAATTTGTACAATATATCCCACTTATATCGTAAATAACCATTAGAAGCATTTAAATGATAATGACTAATAATTCTAAAATATTTAGTACATTTAGCAAAAATATTTTAAGAATGAATTGAGAAATGTTTTCGTACCTTGCAAAGTTTTCCTTTAAGCAGTTGTGTTGATAGTTCAAAATCAACTCTTCAATACTGTTGAAATATTTCGCGGGAGACAGGTAGTACTTTATGGCGTCAGACGACGGTTCGGTGCACATTATTTTCATATGAGTTATGGATGTGTCAGTCCTAAAATAAAACAAAAAAATATGTTTATCTCCACGCGGTCTATAATTTAAACTTTATTGTTGTCAACATTCGATAAAGAAATACCTTGTTATGGCCTAGGCCGATAAAAAATTTTATGAGGCAAGTAATTAGTTCGATTTTTTCTCGCTAGGGGTATTGTTTTGACAATTTAATCCTTTTCCAAAAAATTAACGTACTAAACTGGTTTAATTTATTTATAATAAGCACTAATTTGTTTGTTTTACTGTTAATGTTTAATATTTTTCATTAAATTATTGTAAAATTAAATATGAATAATAAAACAAAAAGTGAGGTTAGGCAACCAAGAAAACGCACGATTCTTTTTCTACGATTTAAATTATCTTTAAGTTTTAATTTCCTTTAAGTTTATAGTGAAATTAATGTTAAACGCAGCTTAAACATTCCAAACTACCTATTTTTAAAATAAAAATCCAAACCAATTGAAATTAGATACCTACCTATTTATTAAACAATTAATTGAATTCAATGTAATAGCAAAAATCCATTTCTACTTAAATCATGTAGCTAGTATTGTCAAACTATTACTGCTTCTAAAAGCAATAATAATTATTGTACATTTAATGTAATATTTGGCTAATAAATAAATGAGATTTTAAAAAAGTGAGTTGATGTTGAATTAAGTTGACCTATTTAAAGTGCTTTGAAGATAAAATGTTGTACGCCATTCGGCCAAGAAGTGCCTTTTTGTGCTTGAGCTTAGCACAAAAAGCCTTACTTCTTAACCTAACGACATAAATAACTATTTTCTTTGAGTAAAAATTGTCCAGTTTTCTGACGGTTTCTTACTTCAAAGATAGAGCGTATTTGTCCATTTGGTCGCACTGCAGCCGCTTCCGGACCAAGTAGGTCCCGTCCTGCCGGTTTCTCAGCCGCATCTCGGCAACAGGCCGGTCCATCGTGCCCACGAACCAAAGTTTGTCCCTCAAAGGGTCGTCGTCTTCGTCGTCGTCGCCGTTCGCGTTCTCTGCCAGCCCGGGGGGCGGGAAGCCCTCCCAGCTGCTAGTCGACTGGCACCTAACAAAACAGCAGCTAACGTAACCGAACCCAACCGTTTCAGATGCAACTTAAATATAAACTGCGCGTCAAAATGGGGTAGTTAAATTTTTTCTGACCTATACCTTTTATGGTTTTATTCAAGGCGTTTTGTAATATTAAACATTTCTGTGAAATTGAGTTTACCGTTTTCGAGATATTTACAAAAAAAAATCTCCTAATTACGTCACTAGGCTATTGACAACGTTGCCAGCTTTTTCTATGGTTGCCAGTGTGTTTAGTTTAAGATTCTCACGATAGATGGCGCCACGTTATAATATTTTGGTTTTAAAACCACTTGATCTATAATTTTAGTTGAGAAGAAGAAGAATTTTTGACGTTTCTTTTTTTCGGGTTATGTTTTTTTTAAATTTAGATTATTGAAAATCAATGTTATTGTTATGTTATTTGTAATTGATATTATTGATAACGGACTCCAAAGCAGAGAAATCTTGTGGAATGGTTGGTTACATTGAACATTGGAGCTTTTAAACAAATAAAGTAAGTACCTATAATTATAATCATATTTTGTCGTTAATGCATTTCATTAGTATAATGCTTAGTTCTTTATATTCTTTTAGATATATCTTGGACTCTAAAATATCAAACAGTAATATGATACCTCGTAATAAGGAAGATAGGTACTTAATGAATTTGGTGACCATCTTTCACTCAACTGACAGTGACAGTATTTGTACATAACCTCTTCGGGTATTTTCTGACATAACCGAATGAAATCATTAACAACAACAGGGTAATTTTCAACCAATAGAAATCTGAGAATGTTGGTCACATGGCGAGGTTTGTGACGTCATAAAAATTTATATTTTTTATAAATATCTCGAAAACGGTAAACTCAATTGAAATTCTGATTTCACAGAAATGTTTAATATTACAAAACGCCTTGAATAAAACCATAAAAAGTATAGGTCAGAAAAAATTTAACTACCCCATTAACGCATAATAAAAATTCCAACTCAAAAACGCCTTCACCAATTTTTATAAAATTTTTGGATTAAAATACTTCAACTTATTATACAGGGTTGCCACCGATTTGTCTAAACCAAATTCCCTGACTTTTCCAGGAATTCCCTGACCTTCCCTGATTTTTTTCCATACAAAATGTGTTTTCTTTTTGGTTTCCTGACCCTCAATGATTTTTTCAACTGGACTTAAGCAGTAATTTTGTAATTTTTAACCCCCCCCCTTCCCTTTGTCAGCAAAAGTAAGTAAAGCTTATCATTAAAAATATACAAAAAAAAATCAAAGCAATCAAGCAAAGACCTTTGGTGCTTATCTAATACTTGAATTTATTTTTCTCTTGGTGGAGAATTATAACGATTAATTAAAAAACTTTTATTGAAGTTTATAAAATTAAAAAATTTTAACAAAAAATCAATACTACAATACTACAAATTTTCTGTAGCTAATTTTTTCGGGATAATTTTTAATTTTGGTTTTTGTTTCTTGGGTTTTTGTTACATTAATTTTCTGTTCAATCTGAACATGATAGAAATAATGAAATTTTTAAAAATGCCTGAAATTTTGTCTGCGGCAGGTCTTGTTTATCAAGTTGATAAGTTCTTATCAGTAAATATTTGATAGTACAAAAAAATATTTTATTTCTTTTAGCATTTTTTGCAGGAGTTTTTATTGAAGAAATTGATTTATTCTGGTTATTTTCTAAAGCAATATTATTATTAATATTATTATCATGTAAAACTGTAACTTTTTCAAGCATACTCTCTAAAAAAGAATTAGTCAAAAATTACTACAATACATACTCTATTTGTATCATACTCTATTTGTATCCCGGACATTTACCAGCCAATTCTTATGTAAAATTGTCCCCTGAATCCCAAAAGACCGTCATAGCAGTTTTTGAGATATAGTCAATTCCATATTATATGAAAAATTGAATAAATCTTAAAAACTGTCCTACTTTTATAACTTTTGACGACATATTCAGATTCAGCAGACAATTTTACATAGGAATTGACTGCTAAATATCCGGGACACAAATTGCTGTTGACTAGAATTATTAGTGGCTGCTTTTTCGCTATGACAATTTGTCATTTTTAACTAATTCATTTTTAGAAAGTAATATTTTCCACGTGGTTCTTTTTTTTTTAAGAAAATTTGACAAATTTGTGTTCTCCGTTTCCAAAATCCTTTTTTAATGGCACCCACTTTTTATGTGGCCTATGACTGCTTGCAAATCAAACATTTGGCTTGAAACGGTTTTTTATCAACAGGAACTATGATTTTTCAAAGTCTTTTACTGATTAATTAATTAATTTATTAATTATGATTTTACTGATTAATTAATTAGTTTATTAATTATGCTTACCATTTGCAAAATAAACAAATACTAATCACCCTAAACATAAAAATAGTTGGTTATAGTCTTAGAAGATTATAGTGATAAGTTTGACATATAGCGCTTCCATATTTTCAATAAATTAAACTTAAATTACACTAGTTAACATAATTTTTTTTTTGAATGAAATTTTTGTTGACCAGTTTTATTTATAAATAACCAATTCCCTGACCGACTTAGGAATTCCCCGACTTTGTAGATTTTTTTGCCAATTCCCTGACATTTCCCTGATATTACTAAAAAATTTAAATTCCCTGACATTTCCAGGTTTTCCAGTTGAGTGGCAACCCTGAATAATCCACTTTTTTACAGTGTTTGATTGTTATTCAAATAATAACACTGTAGGGTGGTGAAAATATCACAGCTAAACGCTCGGACACGTTAACTTAATTTTTGGTCGTAGATTATAAATCCGTGCTTGGTTTAGCTGTATCAGGTCAAAATTCAAACACCCTGTATAAATTTAAAAAAAAATCAATTTCCGTACCTGTTAAAAATGAGCAATGAAATACTCATTTTTACCCCATTAAAAAAATGATGAAATAAATCCACATTACCCATTAAAATAAATGAAATATTGCATTAAAAAAATGCGTTTTTCTGGATGGAAATCAAAAAAAATCCATTTCAAGGAAAGTTTCCAACATTTTTAAAAAATCATCTATCGGTAAAACGGAAAAAACACAATCTTACCTGACGGAGTTGCCGATGCATTGTTTATGAAAGCCAAAATGGCATTTGGAACACTTGTAACCTTGAAACAGCAATCCTCTTAAATACTTTGAGCAATAATTGCAGGTGGTCGGATGTTCGAAAGTTGTGTACTCGAGTTTGTGGTTAGTTTTTTTCGCTATAGACGGGTCCAAATTGTCCCTAAAATGTTTGTAAGTTTACTAACACATTTAAGGGAGTTCATAGTACTTACATAGCGTCTTTTAAAGCTTTAACAAGTTGATTTTTGAGCTCCAAATTGCGAACCGAAATGGTATAGCAACTTGAGTTATCGTTGCGCACAAGAAAAAACGAAAACATCAATCGAGCATCTCTTTGCAGGGTTGGGCGGCTGTGCGCCTCCTGCACATGGAAATCCTGCAGTTTTAGTATGTCTCTATAGGAAAATAAACCCTAAAACAAAATTAAATCAACAATGCAATTACAAAGTATGATGGTGTTGGTTAGACTGGGCCAACATATCGAAAATATTGTTTGGGGCGACAAAAAAAAATTATGGGGAAAGTTTGAGTCCATAATATTAATATTAAGAGGTCTATCATCGCAATTTTAGATTTTTTTTTCCTGAGCGAGTTTTTGTCTCAGAACTCCCAAATCATTGAGTTTAACAAAATTGACTTAAGAATATTTTTTGAAGAAAATTGAATGCTCCACAAAAAAGGTTTGATTGGAATTTCCCGTCAGATGAACCCTTTTCTTACAATCATGCCTTAAAAATTGGTTTAGTTTTACAATTTGATCTTTTAACTTTGGAATTTTGTAATTCAAGTAAAAATCAGTACCCTGAAAAAAAACGATAAATACTCTTATGGGAAATCAAATTCTCTACAAAAAAAGTTATCATTTTTGGCTAAATTCTTTCCATCAAAAGTTATTCAAGGTTACATTTGAAGTCAAAACGAAATTTTAACCTTGAATAACTTTTGATTGAGTGAATTTAGCCAAAAAAGTTAAGAGGCTTTTTTTGTAAAGCATTTGATTTCCCATAAGAATATTTATCGGTTTTTTATGGGTACTGATTTTTACATGAATTACAAAATTCCAATTTAAAAGATCAAAATGTAAAACTATACCAATTTTTAAGGCATGATTTTAAGGCAACGGTTCATCTGACGGAAAATTTTACTTTAACCTTTTTTGTAGAGCATTTAATTTTCTTAAAAAAATATTCTTAAGTCAATTTTGTTAAACTCAATGGTTTGGGAGTTCTGAGCCTAAAACTTGCTGAGGAAAAAAAAATTAAAATTGCGATGATAGACCTCTTAATATTAATATTATGGACTCAAACTTTCACAATAATTTTTTTTGTCACCCCAAAACATATTTTCGATATACTTTAAAAAAAAATAGTTGATTTTTTTGGCCCAGTCTAGTGTTGGTACATCTTTGATAACCCACATAATACAATGTTTTGAAAATGTTGTTCAAGGAAAAATATTTCTATAACTGTAAGGGGTAAATATTTTTGAAATATTAATAAATATCACGTAAATATTTTAGCAACATTTATTTCGCAATTATATGTAAATATTATTACCTAAATATTTTTAAGTTATTTAACAATATTTATAAACTTTTTGAAAAAAAGTCATCCACAAATCAGCGTCAGACGACCATTTTTACTTTGTTAAATGTGTTTCAAGTGCGAAGCCAAGTTAAAATAATAAATTATCCAGATAATCTTTCAAATTATCCAGATAATCCTTCCTGCTAAAGAAATGTATTATATTTATTTTTAATGTTTAGTAAGTATATTATTGGGAGTTATGTAGATTAAGGAGTACTTTAAACTTATTTCTTTTGTGTTAGGTGGGAAGTTATAACAATCGTCTTACCCTGTTCTGCTGCTTGCAGACTATGATGCATTTCTCGAAGATGAAAACGTATCGGCTTTTGAGCAATTTGTTGTGGTTGTCGTGCGCCTTGATCTTCAGATCGCAATCCTTGATCAGCCGGCCGTAATCTTGCAGCTGCACCCCGTTGCTGGTCGTCCAGTCGATTATCGTCTCCTGTACGTTTTTTATCACGGTGAGGTTGTCTCCGTCACGAGCTACCTCGTTTATGTAGCCGGCCACATCCAACATGGTCTCACGAGTGCGCGTCAGGTGGACGTATTCTTCGTGATTCTAAGTCGATAAAAATACAACTGTTACAAGCAGTTTAGCAATTTTCGGAGGTGTTTTGACGTTTTTGAGTACAGCTTGAAATCGAATTGATCGATTTGGTCAAACAAGCCCTTAGACCAGGGTCGGTCGATAATTTTTGAAACCAAAAAAAATAACAGTAGGATGAAACCCATTGGAAAAGGAGAAGAATATAATAAAAATTAAAGGAAAAATAAATTACGGGCGATCTGACTTCGGGAAGTGGGAGGGGGGGGTTTAAGGGTAAAAAATGGTTTATCTCGATTTCCGGCAAAACTACAAGTCCTATGGAAAAATGTTAAATGGCAAAGTTGTAGGTAATAAAAGGATCTACAACTTTTCTAATTACAATTTTTTTACATAACCTCAAAATTTATGTGAAAAATTCAAAAAACAAAGTTTTTGGTTATTTATTTTTATCTCGAAAACTCGAATTCGAAAATTTATTTTAATCATTATGTACAATTTCATCAAAAAAATGTGATTGTTGCAATTTTTTTAGTTAAAAAGTTTATTTATTAAATTCTAATAACATTTATGTCAGAAAATCTCATAAAATATAAAAATACATGTAAATCATACTATTGAATTTAGATACTTCATTCTGATTACGTTATTCATTATTTATAATATATTATAATATTTTTTGTATTTTCTGAGAACATTTACCATAGTAATGTATATTTTTTTTACACCATCAGAAAGTAGAGAGTTCATCAAACAAAAAGCACACCGACTTTTTGAAAAAAGCTGATATTTTGACGCGAGAATTTTCGATTGAAAATTAGGGTGCTTTTTTGATATTAAGTCAAAATAAGGCGAAATAATAAATATTTCAAATCAAATAAATTACAGTGTTTTTGGGACATAAAAAGGTAAGTTTTCACCAAATTTCGTGGAAAATTTTTTTTTTTTAAAGATAAAAATAAAAAACCAAAAACTTGTTTTTTTGAATTTTTCACATAAATTTTGAGGTTATGTGAAAAAATTGTAAATACAAAAGTTGTAGATCTTTTTATTACCTACAACTTTGACATTTAACTTTTTTCCATAGGACTTGTAGTTTTGCCGGAAATCGAGATAAACCATTTTTTACCCTTAAAACCCCCCCCCTCCCACTTCCCGAACTCAGATCGCCCGTAATTTATTTTTCCTTTAATTTTTATTATATTCCCCTCCTTTTCCAATGGGTTTCATCCTACTGTTATTTTTTTTCTCTTTTTACCATTTTTAAAGGCTTCTGCACTGGTCTACTTAAATTGAAGGTATTTGAGCCCTCTAAAACTTTCTTTTACATACTTTTGATATCGGATAAATATTTTGAGGCTAGCGATTTTAATAACTTAAAAAATTCGTTTTTATGGCAAAAATTGAGGTCGAACATTTACATATTTTTTTCGTGAAGCTGACATTTTTACAAAATAAACAACCTAATGTTGATAAAAATACATGGAAAAATGGCGAAGTTATGAATTTTTTAGTGGAAGACCAAAATTCAGCTTTTTGACGATTTTTATTTTATTTTGTTCTTTTATTTTGAATTTGTTTATTCTTTTGTTTCTCGTGTTGGCATAGTGACATTTTACTGATATTTTTTGATATTTCAACAAGGTATTTTTATCAAGGTTTTATTTAGTTAATAAAAAATGTAAAATAAGTAAAAGAAGTAGAGAGTTCGATTGCGTAAATAACCCGCACAATCTGGGCGACGTAAGTGATGAGCGCGGAGAACGTTTTCACCAGCAAATGAAGGCTATGGAGCGGCGGTATCACGGCTTCTGGGATGCAGCCATGATGGGTGATTACATTTGATCCCTCATACGAGAAACGGAATACGAAAGCAACAAAAAACAAAGAAGAAGCCAGAATTTTTTTAAACCTATGCTTAAATAAAACTTTCAATATCTTCAATGTTCAATATTTATTGTTCAATATTCAATATATAATTTAATTTCAATATTTAATGTTTAAAATAAAAACCAATGTTCAATATTAAATTTTATATAATTCAATAAAATGAAAAAAAAAACGTAAAAATTCTCGAAAAACTGAATTTTGCTCTTCCACTGAAAAATTGATAACTTCGCCATTTATCCATGGATTTTTATCAACAGCAGCTTATTTTTTTCCTTTAAGTATATTCTCTGCGTAAAATAAATCAAACTGGACTTATCTTTTTGATTTCTATCTGTCCCAGAAAGATATGTAAATTTTCGACCTCGATTTTTGTAAAAAAAAAGGACTTTTTCAACTTCATAAAATCGCCAGTATCGAACTACTGAGCCGATACCAAAACTATACAAGAGAAAGTTGTAGAGGGCTCAATTACCTTTGATTTAAGTGCTTGTTTGGTCAAATCGATCAATTAGAACTCGAAGTATACTCTAAAACGTCAAAACACCTCAGAAAATTTAAAAAAACACATGAAAGTGCATATCTCGAAAACGCTTCCATGAAAAATGAAAGAGAGACATGGTGTTTTTAGAAATAATTAAATAAAAAGGATTAATAAATTGTACTTGTACTTGATACTAGTACATAATAGTATATACACTATTTCATCTTATTTTAATAAATAGGTTTAATATATCAGGAACAACAATTTACAAAATACTTACATTTGACGTGTTTTCAATAAGTTTTTCCAGCAACAAGTGATATTTCAGAATCCTCTGCATAGGCACAGATAAAACGTCCCTTAATTTAAACCTACCCTGGTTTACTTCTTTTTCATGTTTCTAAAATAATTGATCTCTAACATTTTAAAGAAACAAGATTGGTAATTAGTTGCCTTACCAAAACTTCCTGGTTAAAACTCGTGTTGTTAGGGTTATCACATAGTTCCTGCAATAGAGTTGTAGCTTTCTGTAAATTTGCGCAATAACCACCGTAGACCAAAAATTTTTCGCGATACTGCATAAAAATTGTAGACAGTTTTGGAGATGTTGTGTTTGGATTTCTCAGCTGGGCCAGCTCAGAGTAGAAGGAACAGTGAATTTCATGCAAATCCTAATAAACAAATTTTATATAATAATAATGTTTATTAATTAATTACTTTACAAATGTTTAACAATTAGTAGCCAAGAAAGTAATAAACATATATGCAATCTTTGCTTTATTTCATTAACATAGGTACAGTGGCCGACACGGAATTTTGAACGACATAACTTGGTTGTCAATGTATACATCTGTAAATAGCAAAGATACAATATTGAGCATTTTTGCTTTCGCTGTCAAAATTACAATACCAGTGATAACCGAAAGTAAGGTTAGTTGTCCATAAAGAAAGTTTAGATTTTGATGTCAACGGGATGATAGTCGTTCAAAATTCCGTGTCGGCCACGGTACTATGCTCAACACCTCAAAGTCCCACTGCGTGACCACGTACGGAACGCAGTCTTTTGAAAATTTGGCATTTAAGGCTTTTCAGGTTATGTATCTGTCAAAGTATAGTCAACGAAAGAAATAATTAAAATTATGTCTAAGCGTTAAAAGTTTAACTAAACAGCATTTTTTAAAACAAATCTAACTTCTCTATTATGAAATAAGAATATCTGTATCAAAGGTAGGTTAATGTATTAGAACAAAAAATATCATCTAATTTTGTATTTTAAGGTTAGAAAAATCTATGTTGACCAAAATAAATAAGTGGATTATTTAGAAGAGTGTGTTAATATGGTCATAATTAAATATAGGTATACTAAATAATTGTTGAATATGGTTCAAATTAAATTGAAGCTTTTATACTTCTAATGACAAAACTTGTGCATACCTCTCGGCATACCTACTTTAAGTTAAATTATAAGAAAACAAACAATTTTTAAAGAAAATTGCAATGTGAAAATATTTAATACTCCCATGATATGTGATTTATTAAAATTTTTAAAGTTATAATGATTTTTCGATGTGGATCAAGTTCAGTCAAAGCTTTTTAACTAAATATTTGTATTGACAAAACTTTATGTAGGTACACTTTAAGCTGAATAAGAAAAACTACCACATTTTTAAATACCATATTATACAGTCTTTTAAATAATCCAAAATACTTATTTATTTTGGTCAAAATAAATTTTTCTAACCTTAAAATTACAAAATTAGATGATATTTTTGTTATAACCTACCTTTAAAACAGATATTTTTATTCCATAAGAGAAAAGCTAGATTTTTTTTAATAAATGCTGTTTAGTTAAAATTATTTTAGGGAGAAAACCAGATATTTGGAGCAAATTCACAAAAATATTACTTATTTGGCACCATACACTTTATAATTTCATTAAATGCAGTATTTATATTCTTAAATTCTTAAACCATCCATTGTTATTGTAATGTTATAAAGATTTATAAATTTTTAACGCCTAAACATAATATTATTTCTTTCGTTGACTATACTTTGACAGATACATAACCTGAAAAGCCTTAGATGCCAAATTTTCAAAAGACTGCGTTCCGTACGTGGTCACGTGGTGGGACTTTGAGGCAGTGTTACCAGATTCTGTCAAAAAAAGACCGTACGTTTCGTTCGAATTTACCTTAATTACAAAAATGACTCAATGGACAATATTAAATAACGTCAACTTGACATAATTGCATTTATTTGCATTGTTTCATTGTGTCATTTTGTAATTAAGGTAAATTCGAACGAAACGTACGGTCCTTTTTTGACAGAATCTGGTAACACTGCTTTGAGGTGTCGAGCATAGTACATAACTTAAAATTGTACAAGTTAGTATGTTAAGTCGAATAGTCTTTGCCGTTTTTCGATCAGACGCACCATTAATTAATTATTAAAAGAATAAAGATGTGGGAGAACTATAATGTGCAGCTTAATATTAGAAATTCTATATAAAATCGTAGTGTAAAATGACCTTAATTATATGGTTGACATTGTCACTGTCAGTGTTTTATTTTTTAGGTTAGTTTTAACTTGAGACATTCTTTTTTTAGGGAAAATTGGTGGCCCTAATACAGATTAATAATCGTTTTAAACGTTGTGTTCCTTACACAGGCGCTTGTAAGCCTAAAAGTGCTAAGAATAACCGTTTTACTCCTCTTTTGGTAAAAATAAACCTTATTCTATCAGGGCTGTCATTAAACTGTCAAATTTCGATTTTAAGGTTAATTTACTATAACCCACAAATTTAAATTTGATAGTTTGATGACAGCCCTGATAGAATAAGGTTTAAAATGGTTGTTCTTACCACTTAAAGGCCTCATTTGAGGCTTACAAGTGCCTATGTAAGAAACACAACGTTTAAATCGATTTTTAATCTGTAAAGACATAAAAATGGCCGCTGTTAGATTCTGCGCAGTGTTGCAGTGATTTTTAGTATGCGCGAAACAAGATAAAACAGGGTTTGTTGTGTGGATTGTGATTATTACATTTACATTCAAATATCTTTTATTAAATAATAATATTAATATTAATTATTATTAAAATTAATAAAATAATTATTTAAACTTATTTAAAAAAAGGTAATGTAAAGTATATCACCATAAACCTTGTATTAACTTATTTATTAAGTCGCAAGTTAAAAAAAAAACAATAACAAAAGGAAAAGGTAGGTCTATTTGTCTCACACAAAAAAATGAACATTTCTCCTGAACCTAAAAAACCAAAATGTTGTGAAAAAATATTGTATTAATATAAATTTGGGACATCTAAATGTTGTAAAAAGATTTTAGAAGCATTTAAATGATAATTACTAATTTTTCTAAAATATTTAGTTCATTTAGCAAAAATATTCGTTCAATATTTTAAATATATTTTTCTACTCCCGCCTTTAAAACGCCCTTTATCGTACATGTTTCCATGACACTAAGTGACCTTTTAAATACACATTGACAAGTTGGGGCTTTACGGCGCTTTAGTCACGGGCTGAAGTTGGCAACAGGTTTTTAGTCACGGGCTGAAGTTAGTTTTAAGTTAGTTGACAGTTGTCAAATGTCATACAATGTTAAAATAAAGTGCCCTTCTTGTAAAATAATACTAAATGTGAACATTATTTTATTATCTCAATTCAAAAATACAAAAGTATTAAATAGTTTCTCAACGCCAATATTTGAAAAGTTTATATGGACATTGTACTGACCTTTTAATTTCGCCGGCAGTAAACTATGACTTAAATTCGGACACGGACTTCACTGTAAAGTCCTCATAAAACGTTTTTGTCATTTTCTTTATAATTTTGTTTATAAAATTTCAAAATGTGACATTTGACGGTGTCACACAGATTCCCCTATTGTTTCATAGATGGCGCTCTATACAAATTTTTGATTTAAATCATTTTAAGATAATAATAAGTATTTGTCGTAGAAAAAGAATAGTTTATAAACTTTTCTATACACTCATTAATTAAATTAAAATATTTCTATTATGTGTTATGGGTAGAAGATTCTTACTGATTTATAACAATAGGAATAATTATTATAATCATGTATATTAGTGAATACTTTTTTCTTGATACCAGTGTACAAATATTTGGAAATTTTCAGAAAAATTGACATTTTCATTTTTTTCGTATTACCATTTGAATTAAATCACAGATTATAAAGAATAAAATAAAGTAAATTTTTGTGAAAATTTCCCAATTTTGTCGTTTTTTTTTGAAAATTTTTCAGAAAATTTTTAAACCATGCAGCAATCTTTTATATTTTTTATAGTTCTAAATAAATTGTCTATAATAATGACAAAATATTAACTTACGCTTATTTTATAAAATACGACGTTAAAATCATCAGGCTCCATTATCTTTTGTAGGGGAGTCATAAAGTTTTTTCTTAATTTTGATAAAACATCGACATAATTCTTTTCTGTTTCCAACATTTCGTTGATGACGTAATCCCTTTTTTCGAATGTATGAGGTTGTTGCTATAATACAATTTATTGATTAATAAAAAGAATAATATAATAGTGCAACATGCAAAAATATTACATTAAGTAAATCATAAATAAAATAACTTACTTGTGCTACTTTTTTTAAAGAAGGCCGTGCCAAAATTTCTTGATAAATGTCTTCATATTCATCAGACACACTTCTTGTGCGATCTGGCATTTCTCTAATAAAAAAGCCGTGCAAAATTAAAAAATTAAAAATAATATGGTGTTTTAAGGGTCATTCCATGACAAACGATAAATTAAATCTGATGAATTTTGAAAGAAAGAAAACATTCCAAATTATAACGTGCGACAAAAAAATAGAAGAAACGCGTAATTTTTAAGTTAATTAGTCCTCAAAATCTGTACTCAAGTGGACTGGCTGAATGACCATTGTGCCTCTAACTATTGGAAATACGAAAAAAAACTGCCAATCTGTCAACCGTTTTGTCACGTTGTGATTTGAGATTATTTATCGTAGTATTGGTGGATTGCGTCACAGTCCCGAAAAAATTGATAACTATCACGTTATAAGTGTATTTTCTTGATACTTTGCCACTGTAACACCCGAAACGAAAAATCATGTTATTGTTTTATTATTATACCTTACAGATTGATTAGTGTAATAATATTTAGTAAAAGAAACGTTATGGTGGTAATGATTTAAAATAACTAATATCTGAGCATGAGACTAATTTGATATGTGTTTTTCTTTATTAACTGTAACACCCGAAACGATGGAATGACCCTTAAACTAATAAATCAACAATGTTTCATTATCCATGGATCCACATTTCAAAAAAATATGAATTTATATTTATTATAAGCTATAAAATACATAGTACAATACACATTGCCCAAATATATAAAAAATCTACCACAAGCTAGAAAACATATTCAAATTAATTTTTGGATATCCCTACATATTTTGGATGTTTTTGTGATTTTTTATTTCGAAATTTTTCAAGTTTATTATGTTAGGGTAAAGTACAGTTATCGGACACTTTATAGTTACCTATTGGACAATTAACATTAATACTGTAAAAAACAAGAGTTCTATAAATAGTTACCTTAAAGTCAAATCATTAGATGACGTTGTATACAATTATAACTATCTCAGTCGGTAATAATATAGAACTACTTTATTTTGGGTCCAATATAGGACAAAAAAGTTCGCACGTTACTTTGGTGGTAAGATTTTTGTTTTTTTGTTAAGAGCAGGGCTGTGTTTAAATTACAATAAAAAAATATTTCTAAAATGTGCACACATCAGTGTGTGGTATAAATGTGTTCATCATGGTTTAAGCATTGTTACTTTGGCCAATTACTGGTTCGTAAAAAATGTAAATTTTTATTATTGGACATATGTCCAATATCATACCTATTTGTATCCCGGACATTTACCAGTATTGACTTCGTCAAAAAATATAAAAGTTAAGCAGTTTTTGAGATATAGTCAATTCCATATTATATGTAAAATTAATTATATTTCAAAAACTGTCCTACTTTTATAACTTTTGACGACATTGACTGCTAAATGTCCTGGATACAAATTGCTGTTGATGAGAATTATTAGTGGCTGCTTTTTCGGGATGACATTTCTGGCTAATTCATTTTTAGAAAGTAAGTAATATATCACAGGACATCTAGCAGAATAACAGTGATTTAAATACAGTGCATGATAGAGAACATAAAAAACTAATGGCAACAAAATTAATACATTCGGAAAATACTTTTAACATACCATCCGAAAAAATATTAGATATATATAAATGATCCTGTTCCGGCCTAAACATTATAAATGCTTCACAAACTAGATATACAGTTGTATTCAATAAAAAAGCGTACAAGAATTAGAATGAGAGAAAACTGTCAAAATAATATTATTGCTTAAAACCGGCTTATCACTGACATAAGTCATTAAAATAATTACTATAGGTTATAAAGAGCATTGACGTCGTAGGTTAATTAAATATTATTACAAAAATTATTAATTTTTAATACAGATTTTTAATTTCTATTATACCACGGTACGAATTGGCCATTCTTCTTCGATTCTTGATAATATTTGAGCCTTTTTAACTAACTAGGCATTTTTATTTTCTACTGTCAGTTATAGTGACTTAAGTCAGTGGAAAGCCGGTTTTACGCAATAATGTTGACAGTTTTCTCTCATTCCAATTCTTGTACGCTTTTTTATTGAATACAACTGTACCACACTTAATGATATTTGCAACAAATTATTTCAGAAGTCAGACCAAGGAATTAGTAGTTACCTTCAGAATCCAGAAGAGGGATGAGGAATACGAGAAAGAAATATATGAATTATATGATATTTACAAAAACGAAATAAAAATAAATTACCTAAAACAGCAATTTATCTTTAAAAAATATTTAAAAATTTATGTTATTTGATGTAAAGTTGTAATGTTTATATAAAAATTGTATGTCCAATAACTATAGTCCATGTGTCCAATTACTATACTTTTTTAAGTGTCCAATAACTAGGTGAAAAATAAGTTAGGTAATTTTTTTAACCTGTTAATCAAGGACTATTTATTAATTTGAATATAAAAACCACCATTAAAACAAACTCATTAATTTGAATAGTTCAGCCAATGCTTGGAATGCAAAAAACTTAAAAAATGCAAAACTGAGAAAATAATGTTATAATTTTGGGCACACCTCTTTTTTTGCCGGAGAAAAAGTGACATAACAAAGATCTTCGTAAGCTTTTTCGTCACTGTCCTCTGTCATATTGCAAGGAATGGTAAAATGGAGCCAACCATGCTCTGAACCAATCGATGAAGTTGATTGCGAGCGAGTTGGTCTAATAGAAATAAATTAGTAATTTTATTAGACCAACGGCCAAAACGCAATAATTAATTATTGTTTTTTATTATTAAATTACCTAATAGTATTTGTAAAACACATTTTTTTTGTTTTGGAAATAATTAATTAAGACTAAAGATTTTTTTTTATCACATCTGGCAACACTAAATAAGTGGGATTGCTATAGAACGCCGTTTTAGCATATTATTATTAAAATGATAGTCAATAAATTTTTGTGTAGTTTGTATGGCACGCCGTTTTAACATTTACTAGATAAAAGTTTAAAGATTAAAGTTTAACACTTAAATTATGTTTTAACAGAAATTTATAAAGTTATATTTTTTTAAACTCAAAACAATTGATAGCTATCAATGACTATAGTCAACAAAATATTTTAAATATAAAATGCAACAGTAAAAATTTATGTTTAAAAATATTGATTTTTAAACGTTTTGGTTGTAATATTTTATTCTACAAAATTATTGGTTTAAATTTTTAAAGAGTCATTTAAATGATAGTTGATAAATTTTTAATACAAAAATTCTCACATTACATTAAATGTAAGTTTTAAATTTTAAAGTAGTAATTTTTGGATTAATAATTTATCGACTATCATTTAAATGACTCTACAAATTTAAACCAAATTTTTTATTTTAAACAATTTTAAAGTGATATATTTTTAAGACAAAATTTATAACTTTATATTTAAATGTAAGTCGATAATTTTTAAATTACAAAGTCTAAACGTAGCTTTAGTAGAAGGCACAAGAGTCTGGGATCGGAGCCACGAATCAGCCAGTTTGATCCGTTGATGTTTTTTAATTGTCGAAATAACTTAGTACAATAGGCCCTAAAAATGTTGTTCTATTATTAAATTTATGTAATAAAGAAACATTTCATTACGATAATTTGTAAAACGCGTCAAATATTTATGGAGCAAGCACGATTTGGCAACACTGCGCCTTCTACTAAAGCTACGTTTACACTTTGTAATTTAAAAATTATCGACTTACATTTAAATGTAAAGTTATAAATTTTGACTAAAAAATGTATAAAAAAATTACCACTTTAAAATTAAAAACTAACACTTAAATGTAATGTTCAAATTTTTTTATTGAAGATTTATCGACTATCATTTAAATGATTTTTTACAAATTCAAACCAATAATTTTGAAGAATAAAATATTAAAAATTCATTTTTTTTTTTAATTAATATTCTTAACCTTAAACTTTTACAGTTTCATTTAATATTTAAAATATTTTTGATTATCAATAGTTTACAAAAATTTAACTTTTTAAACTATTTTGGTAGAAAATGTTTTTTATGTGTTTTTATTTTAAATGGCTTGATACTATTTTTAAATACTAAAAAATTTAACTTTACCAAATTAATCTCAATAATTTTATAAAATATTTATTTAAGTTAACAAAATGCCACCCAAATAAATTATACTTGGGAAATTATTTTTATTAAAAAATGATAGTTAGAAATTTTTGCAAAAATTGATAGATAATAATATTGTTTAATACAGAAGTGAACTGTTGGTTAGTAAATTTTGTCTTTCAATAAATGATAGTTGAAAATATTATAAATTTATAAATGTAAACCTAAAATTTTTAGTTGGGAAAATTTTAAACCAACAATATTTTAAATTAAAAAAATATTTAATAAATGTTAAAACGGCGTGCCATAAGTTTGGCTCACTAAACGCGAAAATCGCACTTAAAATTCGAGATATGATTTTTCAATTTTTTTTTTATTTTCTGAGGTGTTTTGACGTTTTAGAGTATACTTCGAGTTCTAATTGATCGATTTGACCAAACAAGCACTTAAATCAAAGGTAATTGAGCCCTCTACAACTTTCTCTTGTATAGTTTTAGTATCGGCTCAGTAGTTAGATACTGGCGATTTTATGAAGTTAAAAAAGTCCTTTTTTTTACAAAAATCGAGGACGAAAATTTATATATCCTACTGGGAAAGATAGAAATCGAAAAGATAAGTCCAGTTTGATTTATTTTACGTATAGATTATACTTAAAGGAAAAAAATAAGCTGCTGTTGATAAAAATCCATGGACAAATGGCGAAGTTATGAATTTTTCAGTGGAAGACCAAAATTCAGTTTTTCGAGAATTTTTACGTTTTTTCGTCATTTTATTGCATTATATAAAATATAATTTGTTTTTTGTTGCTTTTGTATTCCGTTTCTCTTATGAGGGACCAAAACGTTCTCCGTGCTCATCACTTACGTCACCCAAATTGTGCGGGTTATTTACGCACTCGAACTCTCTACTTCTTTTACTCATTTTACACTTTTTATTAACTAAATAAAACCATGATAAAAATACCTTGTTGAAATATCAAAAAATATCAGTAAAATGTCACTATGCCAATACAAGAAACAAAAGAATTCACGTTTGCGGAGTCATGTCAAATTTAAATTTTGAATAATGTTTTCGGTGAAAAAAGTACGTATAAAACTATAATAAAAGAAGAAAAAAACATCAGCTTGTTTTTTTTGTAAAAATGTCAGCTTTACGAAAAAAAATCAAACTGGAGATATATGTTTGATTTAAACCTTTCCCAGGACGATATGTAAATTTTCGACCTCAATTTTTGCCATAAAAACGAATTTTTAATAATAATAATAATATATATATATTTAAGTTATTAAAATCGCTAGCGTCAAAATACTTATCAGAAATCAAAAATATGTGAAAGAAAGTTTTAGAGGGCTCAAATACCTTTAATTTAAGGGCTTGTTTAACCAAATCATTCCATTAGATTTCAAGATATTCTCAAAAACGTCAAAACACCTCCGAAAATTGAAAAAAAAAAAAGAATTGAAAATTTATGTTTTAAAAACGCTCCCATAAAAAAAATTGAGTGTGATTTTCGTGTTTAGTGGATCAAAATACAAAAACTAGTGTAATTTTGTAGAATAAAATATTAAAACTACAAATTTTAAAAACAAATATTTTAAACTTAAACTTTTACATATGCATTTTATATTTAAAATATTTTTTGATTATCAATTGTTTTGAAATTAAAAAAACAACTTTTTAAACTATTTTGGTAGAAAATGTTGTATATGTGTTGTTATTTTAAATGTATTTACACTATTTTTACTAAAAAATTATACTTAACCAATTTAATATAAATAATTTTATAAAAAATTTATTTACGATTTTCAAAATTCTGCCCAAATAAATTATACTTAATGATGGTTGCAAAAATTGATTGGAAATAATATTGTTTAATACAGAAGTGAATTAGTAAATTTTGTCTATCAATACATGATAGATAAAAATATTTTAAATATATAAATGTAAACCTAAAATTTTTAGTAAGGAAAATTTTAAACCAAAAAAATTTGAAATTAAAAAAATTATGTAATAAATGTTAAAATGGCGTGCCATAGATTGCTATAATACAATAAAATATGTTTACACATCCCAAGAAAACATAACATAATTTAAATCAATGATTGTTGCCAAAAAATGATGATCAAAAGCCAATCATTGTTTTTATGACAATAATATAAATAAGATTTACTTACACAGCATGTAAACTTTGATATATTTCTTCCTCAGCTGTAGTTTTTTCTTTTTGCGCATAAAACCCCCTAAAATACAGATATATAAAGTAAAAAAACATAAATACAATCCTATGGGTACTTACTTAATATTGGATTTCTGAGATTTGGAATGGAGTGAAATCTTCGAGAGAGTACAAAGGACCTTATGAAAATTGGAGAGATCGAAAAGCATAGCCGCTTCAAACATCTCAGCTTTTTCCAGACCAAAGCTGTTTATGCACGTCAGCAAAAAAATACTGATATTTCTTAAGCACAAAAACTAAAATTAATAAACATGTGTGTAAACAAATAAAATGCGACATCTGTCAGACAGGTTTAACCTCACTTTTTTCAATATGACATCTGTCAAATGGTTTTAACCAATTTAAGAGTGGATTAAACAAAAAATGTATGTGATGAAATTAAAATACTAATAAATTGAAAGCAATTAAAAACAATCAAATAAAATATAAAATTTAGTTTTTTTTTTCTTTCCTAAAAAAGTATATTTGGTTCATTTTCTTAAAAGGGTGTAACTTATTTTATTTGGGTCCTAAGCAGCCCATAAAATTCTGCTTCGTTATAGCCAGACATAATAAGTCTCATATTATAATAACAATAAAATTTTGTATTGTCTGGCAAAAAAAATTATATATTAAATTAAATTGATAACTCTGGAATTTTTTTTGTAGACTTCCTGTTTTGGAAAATTAAATATTTAACCTATTCTTTAAAGGCAGTAAACTTTCCAGTTAAAATTATTTGTTCAGCTCGTTTTAATGTTTTTTCAATTTTGAGTGATACAGACATTCTCCAGCAATATAAAAACTTCTTACTTGAGCCATTGTGGGTTTGAGGTTAACAGTTTTCATGTCGATACATCCAGGGTCAATCTTGTTGAGCAATTTGCACAAAACCACCCCATCGCGAAGAACATTTGCAAAATCCACTATCTTTGATTCTGGCAAATTGACTTTGTGATCGGGCCTGATCATTTCCCAATTGGTTAACCATTGAGCGCAGTCCCTCCACAACTCATCATTCGGGTCCAAAACAAAATTTGATGCCATTTTAAGCTAAAACAACCCAAAATGTAGAATACACAACCTGAGGAAACAATCTGCTTACCTTGGTATTTTGAAACGCACCCTTTCTTATATCTCAAGCACTTTATTCAGTTTACGAATTCATTACATTTTAATACCGGAAAATAATAAATAAATCCAATATCAATAAGGAAAAACACAAATTTTACCGATTGACTAGAATTAGTGATCAAAGAACACTGAGAGAGGGGGCGTCGCTGTTGCCAGATCTACGAACAGAGACTACGACTGAAGATAAAACCAAAAAAACGTCAACAGGTGTTTTAAAAATCAATATCCTCGTATAACAACGATCAACAATTTACAGGCCTGTCACAATTAAATTTATTTAACAATTTCCATCTTTCAGATCTATATTTTTGTTATTTATTGGTTGGTAACTTTTATTTGTTGATAAATGCATAAAGTTTTAAAAGTAAGGTTAGGAATTTTTTAAAGTAGAAATCCAATTATTTAAATGTTTTAAATTACGTATGTAAACGCGTGTGTATTGTGTGTATATAACAAGCAGGTAATTAAATTTACAATATTTGAATCCTCTGATTTAATTACATTTATGTATTTACAATACCTTCACGAAAATGGAAAGTGTGCACTTGAATATACCCACTGGGTATACCCACAGAGTGCCCTAGCAAGGGTATAACCACTATGGTGGACGAAATCTATTGCTATAATTCTGGTATATACCCTAAATTTTAAGTATATACTACACTACAAACTGACAGATACAAACCTAATAAAAATTATTTTTTTTTATCTGGACTGCATCAACGTTGCAAATTTAGGGTTTTGGTTGGTAAATATATAATATAAATCAAGTTAGTCGCAATGATTAAAACAAACTAAGCTAGTTATAAATCTATAGATTATTATAATTGTGGTTATGTATAAATTATTGTAGGTTACATTGTGCAGTTGTCAAGTTGAGTTCATAGTTAAAATTTTTAACTTAAAAATGCAATTAATTTGGCTTTGGTGGTGCTTGGATGAGTAAAATCATATAAAAAAAGTAGTTAAATATAGGTTGCTTTACGGCCCAGAAGAGAAAGTATTTCTAGCGGATAAAAATCTTCGCTTTGAAAAGAATTTAGGTATATAATAGAAATTAAAATTTTTTGTGAACGTAAAATTTGTCCAATGGTGAATAATGTGAAAATAATGTGTGATGTAATATTTATTAAACCAAATTCGTTACTTTTTTACTCCAAAAATGTCCATAAGGTGATGTACTTTTTCTTCCATTGTGGCATCTGGCATCAAAATGAAGTTTTGCCCTCAAAAGGGCTTTTACATTCGAATTCGTTGCTATTATTTTTGGCATAATTATCTTTTATTTATAATTGACAAGTAAATTATCAATAATAAATATTATTGTCAATTTTACAGTTCCGTAATTTATTTAATTAAATTCTTTGGCAGAAGTACCAATTTTAAATAATAAAAATACCAAGTCAAACTGGCATAAGCCACCAACCTAACAAAAAATCACGAGTCCAGATAAAAGATGAACTGTGTGTAGTTCCTGTGTATAACACCTTATTAAAACCACATAATCTGGATGTTAAATAAATAAATAAATAATATTACCAAGGGACTGATTAACACATACTATTTTTCATTCTATAGCAAATTTTTCCCGACTGTACTTCATTTATGTTAGTGGAGGTATGGCGAATAGTCTAATAGTTTAAAATAAAAAATAACAAATGGATTTAAAGAGTTCCCTAAATATGTGGATTTTGCTGAGATTGTTTAAAAAACAACGTTGTAAGAATTAATACTAATAATAATCACACACACTGTAAATTTTGTATTTGTTGCCAACAAAATTTCAAATGTCACTAAAAATGACTTGTCATTGCTGTTAAATTGCAAATGGCAGATGCAATGGCCGCTAGCAGTGGCGGAGTAGATTGGTGCACTATACTTAAACCATTTTTATCGGCAATTAACGATACAACCAATAAAACAGACCTAATCGAGTTTTGTTCTTCGATAGTGAAGAGGTAAGAAATGGCATCTTTTTAAGCGCGTTGAAGACCAGTTCTATTATTATACGCAATAAACAAATACCTACTGTCATTCGAAAAATAATTTACTAGACATTTTGTTTATACAGTGTTTTTGTTTCAGCAAGTCTGAAATTTTTTGCAATAAAGAAACAAGCAAGAATTTCTACAATTCTTTTGCAGTCCTTGCAGCAGACTACATAAGCAGCAATAGTAAAAATTGTAAGTCTCATTGGTTATGTTATTTTTATCTGCGCAATTATTATGGTTTTTCCTGGAAAATAACTATCTGTAAAAATAAGTTTTGAGTTTATTAGGTTGAATTGAAAATGAAATGGGTTTATTTTTAGCTTTGCCATATTCACCTTCATGTCAACTTTATTGTGCAATAATAGGACATAGGTGGACCCTATGATAAATTAAATACTTGTATGAGTCAAAATAAAATAAACTCAAATGCAATATATGTATATATATATCCCTTATTTAAAAAAATGTGTCTTATTTGCTAAAATTAATACTATTTTTTGTGTAATTTTGTTTATTACCAAAGGCTCTTTACATTTTAGTATCTTCAAGCCAGTTGGAAGTGGTAAGCTCTGCATGCCGAGTTCTCCTTAAGCACTTGCTCGATACGCTACAAGTTTGGGCAAGTGAAAGTAGTCGAGACCAGGCTGAGGGCTCAATTGAGCGCTACCTGAATGCCGTACAGGTTCTGTGCGTAGGAACGGGTCTGCTAACCGAGCAAGACGTCGCCCGATTGGTGGACACAATGAAGGGCGAAAATTTGCCCCAACATGCTAATCCACCCCCAACAGGTAAATTGTTGTAAAATATAATTTAAAATTTAAATTTTCTTATATACCCTGTATAAATGTGAATTAAATTTTTAATACAATATTTATGGAATATTATAAGGCAACTCATTTTAATTACCATGGTAGCTTCACGGAGGTTAGGATTTCATACGTTTTTTTTAAAACATCCCTTTGTATATTTGAAATAAGTTATTGTATCTATCTATACTATCTTTTGACACCTTAATATTTTTAAAAAATACAATTGTACATGCATAAAATATTTATAAAAAAATATACTTACTGAGATATTACACTTCACGGTGGATAGGTTTTTAAATAGCAAATTAATGAACTTAAACTTTTAAATTATAAAACAGCAACACTCTCATCTGCATATAAATTCTAACTGACCTTCAGGAATCACATGCATCTGTAATGTCGTAAACAGAGGTTTTTGCTTATTTAAAATGATTAAAGCGCCATCCGTTGCATAAAATTTAAAGCAAAAACAGATTCACGGAGGATAGAATCAATTTTTGTAACACCTACATAAATGGTTATAAAAATTATTTCTTTTAATTTTTAACAATATTTTATATTTGATTCGATTGCTTTGGATGTGTTTAATTTACTTGGTAAACTGATATTTTTAGTATGCTTTTACTACCTCCGATATTTAAAAACATATAGGTTAACCTAGAAAGAGTAACATTGACGGAGGATAGGTTATAGACTTTTAAAACATTGTAAAAAATAATTAATTGCGGTTAAAAATCTGGAACCTGAGCTGTAATATCTACTTAATTATGAAAGATCAAAATACAATAAAAGTGTAGGTCAAAACTCATTTAGTTTTATTAAATATCACGGGGTAACACCATTGGGGGACATTTCGTGAGATTCACCCGTATATATTTCTAATTTTGTATTTTATTAATTTTATAATAATCTTGTTATAAATGTTTTAGTAATTTAATTAACGCCTATTACTCAAAACGCGTAATAATACTACCATGTATTACGATAAATTACCTAGTATTTATAACATTTGGTATTACCTCAGGTATTACTTAATATTAGGTTTTATAACTTAATATTACGTTGTATTACTTGGTAATACGTCATATTTTTATTGCAGATTCGGATCATTCGACTAAAAATAGGTAGATTTTGTCTAAATAATTTTTTCATATTTTTAATAGAAGTCGCTGTAATGAAAAAAAATAAATTTGTTTGATTTTTCTTCTGTACATGATTCTCCAATAATTTTTGAATAAAATACTTGGTTTTATTATTTAAATATATTTATTTATTTTTTAAATTTTTTTCAAAGTAGGTGCTCAAAATAACAATATTAAATATATGCTCGACGAACTCTTTTTTTCGGTTGAACACTCCCGTTTGTAGAAAACTGCTTACTGTACGGTGAAATGAAGTACGTGATCGATTTTTTCTGGAAAACGCTGAGCGTAGATATTAACAGCATCATCAAGATTCCTGCCTGCTTCTCCATAAATCAAAATCATTTCTATTTTTTCTTTCACTGTTAAAAAATCCATTATGAATAACTGCTTAACGAAAGGAGGTCTTTTTGTTTGCAAATTAATCTTTGAACTAAATTGATTAAATAATGCTAAACTATGTATACCTCAATAATAATTTTTTTTATACCTCAATTAGGATTAAATTAATTATAATAATGTTTTTTTTTACCTTAAATGAGGTATTTTTATTAAAAATAGTACAATAATCCTTTAAATTAAAGGATTTAATGCTGGCAGGTAAAAATTTACCATGATGCGCAATTGATAATTATCACCGAATGAAATAATGTATAAAACTTAAAAAATCGTGGGTACTTAAAAAAATCAGATTTAATTTAATAAGATAATAATTACCAAAAACGTGATATTTTTATCAGAATCGAATAAGAAAAAAAATCGAACAAAATTGATTTTTTTCATTTCAGCGCCATCTATTACAAATATGAAAAATGTTTTAGACAAAATCTAACTATTTTTTGTCGAATTATCCGAATATGCAATAAAAAATAATTTATTCGTAAAAAGCATACTAACTGAGATATTTCAAATTTCAAGTTATATTTTTCATCATAAAATCAATGATATGGATCTTTTTCTGTTGTGAAGTATTAAAAATATGTTCAGTCTGTATAATTGATTTTTATAAAAAGGATATAAAATTATAGGAAACGAAAAAGAGTCAAGCAATAAACAGGAAAGCTCCAAAACCCGATCGGATTTATCCGTAAGCATATTCGAGCAATTGACGTTACCGCTAAGAGATGGCAACAGTGTCAGCGAAGCCGGAAGTAGTGGCGGATCTGCGCAGGCCGAGGCTGGCAGCAGCAACGATCCCACTTCTGAAATTAACGTACGCCGATTGTTTAACTAAGCCAACGACGTTGTTAATTGATTTTTTTTTGTAGAGATTGTTTCTAAAAGCAAACACTGAAAGTCTGCAGGCCTTAAGAGCCGGCGATACGCTGGTGGATTTGTGTTTGAGTCTGCCTTCAATTAAAAGAGCTAAAACCAAAGTAGAAGAAGCGTTGGCTGGTAAACCCTTCAGTATTCCCACCAACCACTCGGAAGCCACGGCTCTAAGAAATGGGTATGTAATTTTTTTGGTTCATTTTTTTTATTTGGTTGGTAGCTTATGCAGGTTTGATTTAGTGTTTTTAGTATGTAAAAAATGGTCCTTCTGCTGAAGACCTTAATTAAATACTCTGACACTGTTTTTATGGACTTTTTTGGAGTAAAAAAGTAACGTTTTTGGTTTTACAAATATTAAATCGCACATTATTTTCAGCCAAGCAGATCAAAATTTTTCGTTTTTTAAAACGAATATTTATTTATTCGTCTACATTAACGTTGTCGCCTTCAAAATAGTCCCCATTGGATATTATGCACATGTGCCAGCTCTTCTTCCAATACTCGAAACACTTCTAAAACTCGATCTTTGGGATAGCCTTTAGTTCTTTCAGCGATGCGCTTTTAATGTCATCTATGCTTGCAAAACGACGGCCCTTTAAGGTTCTCTTTATTTTTGGGAATAGGAAAAAGTCAGACAGAGGCATGTCTGGCGAATATGGAGGCTGGAGCATCATTACAGTATTGTTTTTGGCCAAAAATTTTGTTCAAAATGTAACAATTTTAGAACAAATTTTGCTGCCACGCGTTTCATACCCAAAACATTCGAAAAAATTTCATGGGATAAGCAAATCGATTTACCAACATCATCAGCGACTTCTCTGATGGTTTATAACCATTTCTTCCACTTTTTCCATGTTTTTATCGGTTGTTAATGTGCTTGTGCGTTCGGGGCGTTCGTCATCTTCAACGTCTTCACGGCCATCTTGGAAACTCTTATACCACTTGTAAACTCTTGTTTTACTTATAGCAGACTTACTATAGGCCTTTGTTAACATTTCACAAAATTTATTTCATTTTTTAAGCAAAATTTGATACAAATTCTTTGATCCATTTCTTTTAACGAACGAAAAATCGCCGAACTCATAAAACACGTCTAACCTTAGCGGCTGCCACAGACAAAGTAAACAATGAAAACAGCTAAAGTTTTTATCATACTTCGGGGGCATGTATACCAACATAATAAAGAAAATTTTATGACAACCGGACCCTCCGAACTCGCGAAATTTAACAATTCCCGTTATTTTCTGAACACACCTCGTAGTTTACAAAATCGAAAAAAAATTCTGCCCACCATATCCTATTTTAATTTTCCTATGTATTTTGACCCACTAAACAAGAAAATCACACTAATTTTTTTTTATGGAATCGTTTTTGAAATATGAATTTTCAATTGTTTTTTTTTCAAATTTCGGAGGTGTTTTGACGTTTTTTAGAATAGCTTGAAATCTAATTGTCCGATTTGGTCAAACAAGCCCTTAAATTGAAGGTATTTGAGCTTTCTAAAACTTTCTTTTACATACTTTTGATATCGAATAAGTATTTTGACGCTTGCGATTTTAATAACTTAAAAAATTCGTTTTTATGGCAAAAATTGAGGTCGAAAATTTACATATCGTCCTGGGAAAGGTTTAAATCAAACAGATAACTTCAGTTTGATTTTTTTTCGTGAAGCGGACATTTTTACAAAAAAAAAAACAAGTTATGTTGATATAAATGCATAGAAAAATGGCGAAGTTATGAATTTTTTAGTGGAAGATCAAAATTCACCTTTTTGGCGATTTTTATTTTTTTTCTTTTATTTTGTAATATGTTTATTCTTTAATGAAAAGTGCATGGTTGGAATTTTTAAAGTTTTTTACGTACTTTTTTCACCGAAAACATTATTCAAAATAAAAATTTGACATGACTCCACAAACGTGAATTCTTTTGTTTTTCGTGTTGGCCTAGTGACATTTTACTGCTATTTTTTGATATTTCAACAAACACGGTGGTCAAAACTAAAGTTTAGGACGAACAAAAATGCCAACCAAAACTGATAGCATAATCTGATTATAGACCCTTTTGGTAACACAAAAATGAATTTATCAAAATCCCAGCTGATCCTTTATTAAAGTTTTGCATATTTCTTAGTATTTAAAAATTGTTTATGCCATTTTGATAAAATACTCTAGTACCATTATCAAATGTTTTTAAAAATTTGGCAGATACATGACTGAAATATGGATAAATTACATTATAAATACAAAATAATGTAAAATACAGTTTGCAATATCTTATTTATTGTTTTAAGGTACCAAATACAAAACTAATAAATAACTAAAGATTCTTTGAAGCAAAATCGATTACTGCTTGCCTTAAATTTTCAGTAAAACTTTTTCTTGGGTTTTACATGGAATTGTTTTTAACTTGGAAACGGTATTTTTAAATTCTTCAGTCTCTGTACAAACATGCTTCTTACATCTAGCGATATCCCCTAGAAAGGAAGAGCATATCAAAACTTTAGTTCGTTCGTCCGTCCTCTTCCCTTAATAATTTTTTATGCCATTTTGCAGATAAAGCACATACATTCTTGGCTGCCGCGAAATTCTCTAGCAATTTCTATATTTTGAAAATTTGGCAATTGTGGCAAATTGTGGAAAAATACCGTTTTTACCATATTGAAGTACTTAGGTAATTTTGAATCACATAAGTTAAAGTGTTCGTTTGAAAAAGTCTGCAGTAATTTTTATATTTTCTCAGAAAGCCTAAACTCTGAATTTTTCGATTACCAAAAACAATTTTGTCTCCACAGCCAGCACATACCTTCTTTCGATTTTCTTCATGGCTTAACTTGAATTTCGGTTTAATTTTCATTTTAAAATACTATTTTTAACTTTATAAAGTATACATTCAATAAACAACTAAAGCAAAATGTCACTTGCGTTATAACGTATAGCAATTTTTTTCATAACCACCTTAATTATTGTTTTACAAAATTTGCAAGTTGTAATTATTTCATAGACAAACTTCCAGTATTTTTTGTTATAAAAAATATTTAAGATGTAAATCTTTGTTTTTTTTTGTTATGTTTTGTTTTGAGTGGTAAAAAATAATAGGTGACTCAATAAATTAATACTGGGGAGTAAAGTAATTTAAATGATACAATGTTTATTATTTTGCTCAATTTTATTAAAATTGTACAGGTAGTTTTAGTACAATAATTGAAAAATAATATATAGAAATAGAAAAACAAAAAAGTTTGCAAAACTTTAAAATAGGATCAGCTGGGATTTTGATAAATACAATACGATTTTTGTATTTACCAACCAAACCACTAAATTTGCAACGGACTACTCGTGACCAATTGCTCTCATTTCCCCTTCCAGCTTGTCCTTTAACTTGTCCGAGATCAACCTGGCCATGTCGGCCATCACCTTGCCGGTGCTGGAACCGCTCACTGCCAGCAAACTGGATAAGCTGTGCAGCCTGGCGATGGCGGTTTTGCACTGCGCCATCGGCCAAGCGGCGGCCAGCGCGGTCCTTTCCACCGCGACCGTAGTCTCGCCTAAGTGTTCGTCGCAACAACAACCTGCTGGCGGAATCAAGGAGGAAGATTTGGACGCGAACGCGGTGGCTCTGGTCGAAGAGGCGCTCAACATGTATCAGTACATTGGAACTACCATTAAGTTGTCTACCAGAGCTGGCGGACATGTGAGTACCATTTGGTTTAATTTTTTTTTGGTTTTCATATCAATTTCATTTTCTTTTTTCGAGTGACATTTTTTCTTGAAATTACGATAAATTGCCCAACGATCTTTATAATTCACGGTGCTGTTCTGAGAGGTGATTTTTGGACTTTCTGTGAAACCTAATTTTTTTTATATTCTTGTTAATTAGCTCATAACTAAAATTATCCAATTAAAAGCGATTTAATTTAAATATTTAATATTTGCATAACTAAAAAAAAAGGTTTTTACAATTTTTTAAAATATTTTTTACTGTTTTGTTGTAATAAACGTTCAAACTTTTAATCTAACCTTTGACGTATACATTTATGTTCCCTTAATTAATATATCCTTAAAGGTTGCCATGAAACTTAGATCTTTACGTTTGAATTGTTATTTTCAGTATACGTATTCTATAATTTTTGTTTAGTTTTTTAAAGTTTTTTTTATAAACAAAAATGAAAAATTGTAGTAAAAGTTACGAAGAAATTCATGAAATTTAACTAAGGATCGGTTTATTCATCTTTAGTAAAGTTTATCGGGCCGGTAACTTTCATGTCTTGGCAATATCTAGTATCCAAAGAAATTATTCGTCAAATAATTCAAAAATGAATAAATCGGCCCTAAATAAAATGTGGGACCCTTAGAATTATTGTTTAATAAATGTATACTATACATTTAACCTTAAATTAAAACTTTAAACGTGTATTACAACAAAACAGTAAAAGATATAAAAAATGTATAGACCTTTTTTTAGGAAATTAACTAATATTTAATCTGATTTAAAAAGTTTTGATAATATTTAAATAAAATCGCAAGTTTTAATTGGAGAATTGAAAGTGTGCATACATATTTTTAATAAACATCCAATTAAAACAAAAATAACCGTCAAATTTTTTTTATTTTGCTCTTAAAATTTTAGTTATGTAGGTCATAACAAGAATATAAAAAAAATTTGGTTTCACAGAACAGCACCGTGAATTAAATTGTAGGTAAATATGTACTGCATACAAAAAAAATAAAATAACTGAATTTACTCAATTTTTTTTAATGGTTTTTCTAAGAAAGGCAAAAATAATTTCAAAATTTTGACATTTTTTTTTCGTTTAAAGTTGATAATATAAACAACTTTTATTCGAAATCGGCAGTAAAGTAGTCAACAATCGGCAGTAAAGTAGAACTTTACTGCCGATTTAATACGAGTATTGTATGCAACCCATTATACCGAATCCCGCCCACTGGTAGGGATTGAATTATTTTTGTTTGAGAACTTATAGGTTTTATTTTTATCGAATTCGTTTGTTTTGTTTTAATGCATTTCTGCAAATAAAAACCAAGTATTGTTTAAAATCCATTAAATTCCAGTTAATGGCGAAAATGTATTTCTTAAAAACTATACACATTTCCCTACGATAGTTTCGGAACTACTGAACAAACACAGTAGATCAAACTGCATGCCCTTGTATCTGGCTGTATGCCGCGCTGTTGCCATATGCTATTATTGTTTCCTAAAAGGGTTGTTTTTCATATTTTTTAATATTAAAAGTAATAAAATTAACTAAATCAAATTATTTTTGACACATTATTAATTTTTTTGTTATTTTTAAAGTTTCAAACAAATAAAATTGAACTATTTATTAAATAATTATAATCGTTCTCTTCTGATTTAAAACAACCTAGCAACTATGGTTCGTAATTACGAATGGCTTGGTTTAAACCACGCCCAATTAAAGTGTGTTTCTTTTTCTCTGATCAGAATATAATTTGTCATACTTGTCTCCAGCCTTACTTACTTGATTCTATACAGTCTGTATATCGATATTTTGATATTTCATGATATTTTCGAACCCTGGATATCAGAGTATAACGAAAATTTAACCGAATTTTAACTTGATCTTACTACGGTTTCGCGAAGAGAATCGCGTTTCGTCCGTACACTAAACGCGTTTCGGTTTTAGATATACCAAAACTACCTGTTGGCCGGAGCCTGGGTGCTCGTAACGGGCCTGCAAACGCACCTCTCCGCCAGCACGTCTTACGACAAAAACCCGCACCTGCGCGACCGCGACGAAAAAGGCCGCAGCCCGTGCAAATCTCGCGAAGGCTCGGCCCGCTCGGGCCTGCAAAAGTTCCAGCAGTCGTTCGGCGTGCTCTCCGTAGCCCTGGCCAACCGCGCGCTCGCCCTGCTATCCGAATTGTTCGACGACTTGCACCTGGAGGTGTGCGGAGGCGCCGGCAACGTCGCTCAAGTCGAACCGGCACCGCTGGCCATCATGGGGCAATTTACGGCCCTTCAAAGAGTCGGCAGGATACTGGGCGCCGCGCCGTTGAACCACCTGCTGTTCTACCTGGCCATAGTCAGCTACAGGAAGGCGTGCGCGTTGAAGAGGCTTCACCCGCCAGAGGGCGACACCTTCAGCCAATCGGATTCCACGACGTACTACGAGGATATGATCATTTGTTCGGACGACAGTTCCACGGATGGTAAGAGTCCTAAATAATTATTATGATTCACTCTATACACAGGAGTCTAGAACGGTTCAAAAGTTAAAAAAAAATGACAACAAAAACCTACAGTAGGGTATTGTTTACGGAAATCCCATCTGATCTTTTTTCTGACTTTTTCATGTTGATTTTTTGTGTTATTTTTTATGATAAATTAAAACTACAGCACCACTTCGCTACTTCAATGTTTTTAATGCGTTACTAAAATATATTTTTTTAATATTTGGATTTTAACTATTTTTTATATCCGGTTTCATTTTGTCTATACTTAATTTTTATTCAAAATTACATTAAAAATGACAGAACAGAAATAATTTATGAAAATATTTAATAAACATCATAAAGTCTTAAACCAACTGTATTAATTTAAATATTTTTCAAGGAAAAGTCAACAACAGCTTTTTGTACATTTTTCCACAAATTCAAATTTAAATCACTGCTACTGACTTTATATCGTCACGGACGATAAACGGACTCCCTTGCTTGTTTAGACCAGGTTCCTAAGGAGTGTATGTAATGAAGGCATTCTTCTAAATGGTTAAATTAACACGTGAATTTTAATAAACTTCTGTAGCTAAAAACATTTTCTTGTTAGACGATGATAGCGAACCGATTTTGGGTCAGTGGTTTGAAGAGACCATCGCACCTCCAGAACCAGTAGAAAGCAAAACTTCACCGTCATCTGAAAATGCAGAAACCAAAACCGCGCAAGGAGATGATGCCAACTCTATTGTCCCGCAAAAAGGTATTATATATGGTGATACGTTTTAAATCGCAAGCAATATACATATAATTATATTCTAAACTATATATTTTATTGCATTATTGCAAAGGTCATTTTTAAAAGAAAATTGAATTTGCTATACAAATCTTATGACGTCTTTACCTGTAACTAGGGTTTTAAAATTTCCGGAATAATTGAAAAATTTTCAGAAAAATTGACTTTTTTCGACTTTGATTAAAATCATATACAGGGTGTAATGTAATTAATGTAATATATTAAAATACTGAAACCTTTTGACATGAAACGGAAAAATATTTGCATTAGAAGTTTTTTATATTTTTTGTGATACGCCACTGGTTACACACTTGTGTTCTGTGAGTACATAGATACCAACCAACAAAGTAGCTGCGCGTTGCCAATTGTTACTAAAAATTTTCTGGCAAAAAAATAAATAAAAACCCAATAAATACAAAAGTTTTATGCCCTTAAAGCTCTAATACCCTTCTGTATTTATTTAATCATCCAGCTATTTGCTTAAGCAATGATTAAAAAATTTAGTACCTATTTTAAAAACTCTATAACCACAAAATTAATTTTTTCTTTCTGTTTACTCAGATGAAATTAGGACAAGTTCTCAGGTTAAACTTTAAGCATTCAATTTGTGTAAATAAATCCAAAAGCTTTTCCCTTAGTTAAGAATAATAAATAAATAAATAAAGTTTTTATTGCATATTCAGTACAATACAGAACATATACAAAATATACAAAAGGCCATCGACCGGGGTCCTTCAGCCTGGTAGTTAAGATATTTACAATTTGAGCACATAACCTAAAATGCAGAAGATTGAACTAGATTTTGTCATAAAAGTTGACATATTTTGTTTGAATTTTCCTTTATTACAAAAATGACATAATAAACAATTAATAAAAACACCAAATTAACAATTTGCATTGTTGATTTTGTCATTTTTGTAATTAAGCTAAATTTAAACAAAATCTGGCAACTTTTTTGACAGAATCTGGAAACGCTGGTTGTTACCAACCATAAAATTATAAATTAAATTAGGCAACCAGATTAGCCTACAGTTCCTAGTCGATCACAAGTGTACTTTTTGGTAGGATACAGGTTATTATAAATTATTTTTAGTCTTTAGAATTTACATTAATTACATAACACCCTTTATACATGATTATAATTATTCCTATTATTATAATTCAGTAAGAATCGTTTCACACATCGGTTTATAAAATTATAATTTAACTTTATAAATCATTCGTTATTTTGTCAATGGATATTTTCAATTGATTAACGTTTACTTTTGTTTTCTTAAATCAATTCAATCATTATTTTTATTAAATTAAAATAATGTTAACTGGTTGATTGTTTTGTATATTTTCAAAAAAGCAAATTTTTCCAAGGCCTGAGAAAAAAGGAAAAAAACAGTTTTTTCCCCAACTTGCAACTTTCAAAATTACTGTTTTTATTCAATATATGACTTCTATAATATTCTATAGAAAATTTAAAAAAAAATTCCAATTTCCTGTTAAAATCAAAATAAAATACTTGATTTTAAAGTTTTTTCATTAGAATAACAGGAAATTGGAATTTTTTTTTCAATTTTCTATAGCATATTATAGAATATTAAGGGCTGAAACTTTGAGGACCTTTTTTCTCTCTACATGTACATAAATATTTTGCTTGGGTAGTGACAAAAAATAAATATACACATACAAACTATAATTCTTGTAGGGGAAGCTCATGGTTACATTACCCTGGCCACAAATCTATTCACATTTCTCAACAAGCACTTTTTGTGTTCGAGAAGCACTTACATAAGTAGGTACGTTAAAAACGGCCTAACCGAGCAGCAGATGATTATTTTGGCGGCGATTTTGAGAGACTTGGACAGAGAAACGGCTCGCACCGAAACCGGTATGTTAATTTTGTCGGGAAAAACCGCGCGAAATCAACTAATAAATGTTAAATTGCAGGAACAATTTCGGTGTACTTTGGCGCCCAACTGGGTCAGTTGTACTGCGACTTTTCGGGCGCGCTCACGCGGTTCACTCACAACTTAATCACGAACCAAAACTTGAGTTCGCTTCAGGCGTGCCTTTTGAATCACCTGGGCGTGTCCCCCTGGACTTCCGACGTGCCCCACGGGTGGCCCCTTCAAGTCTACCCGAGGACTCTGGCAGTCCTAGCGCAGGTATGTACGATATTTCTGTTTTTATAATTTTTCAGAACACCCAGGAGCCGAATGTCGTTTTAGAAGGCTCCAGTTTCAAGTAGAGATTCATTCCATTATATCACATAAACCAAGCTATAATATTTTTTGTATTTTCTGAGAACATTTACCATAGTAATGTATATTTTTTTTACACCATCAGAAAGTAGAGAGTTCATCGAACAAAAAGCACACCGACTTTTTGAAAAAAGCTGATATTTTGACGCGAGAATTTTCGATTGAAAATTAGGGTGCTTTTTTGATATTAAGTCAAAATAAGGCGAAATAATAAATATTTTAAATCAAATAAATTACAGTGTATTTGGGGCATAAAAAGGTAAGTTTTCACCAAATTTCGTGGAAAATTTTTTTTTTTTTGAAAAAGAAAAATAAAAAACCAAATACTTGGTTTTTTGAATTTTTCACATAAATTTTGAGGTTATGTGAAAAAATTGTAAATACAAAAGTTGTAGATCTTTTTATTACCTACAACTTTGACATTTAACTTTTTTCCATAGGACTTGTAGTTTTGCCGGAAATCGAGATAAACCATTTTTTACCCTTAAAACCACCCCCCTCCCACTTCCCGAACTCAGATCGCCCGTAATTTATTTTTCCTTTAATTTTTATTATATTCCCCTCCTTTTCCAATGGGTTTCATCCACACTGGTCTAAAATCCATATGAAAACGACGAAACTCGTTGCTCGACCATCTTGGATTTCGATCAAATTTTATAGAAATATTCATCGTCATTTTTATGCTTTAATAATTTAAGCTGTAATTTTTTTTCTATTAAAGATACTTTAAATTTTAAGATGTCATTTTAAAGCTAAAAAATAGTAGTTTTTATAAAAAAAAATATTCAATATTTTTGCTGAAAAAACGGGTATTTTACTAATTTTTCGTGTTTTTTAAATGCTTCCCATGTATCGGCTGTTTAATATTAACAGCTAATTTTTTATATATATATAAAGTTTACATACCAAAGACAAAACAAAACTTGGCATACGGTTTCCAAACAAAAAAAATGCTTGAAATTTTAAAATTCTAGAAAATCGCATTATTTAAGCCGTTATATAAAGATGTTGACTTCCAAATAGAATTATGAAATTTACAGGATAATTAATCCCTACCTTAATGTTGAAATGTCTGGTAGTTTGGTTTTGTTATTTTCATCTTTGAAGCTTATACAGTAGCTTTAAAAGGAAAAAAATATTGAAATATTAAAATTCGCATTATTTCATCCATTTTATAAGTATGTTGACTTCAATATAGAAATATGAAATTAACAGGATATTTAGTCCTTACCTTGAAGTTTAAATGCCTATTTAACTTGTTTTGATATTTTCATCCATTTTGCTTTTACATGGGCTTTAAAAGGAGCAAACATATTGAAATTTAAAAAACGATTATTGTTTAATTTTCTATTCTAAGAATGTGTTGACTTCAAGATAGAAACATGAAACTTACAGGATATTTAGAGTCTAAATATTAGACCTTACTATGATGTTTGGCTTATATGTTATGCATATGTTATTTATGTAGGTAGGTACTTATATGCATATAACTTTTTTTAAATTTTATTATTTTTTTGATGCTTTTAAAGCATCTGTACAATCACAAAAAAATAAAAAAGCAAAATGAGCTATACAAGCTTTTAAACTTTGTGATAAGGACTAAATTTCCTGTAAGTTTTATATTTCTATTTAGAAGTTAACATTTATATGATTTAAGGATAAAATTAATCGTTTTTTAATTTTCTGTGTTAGCCTTTTTTAAAGCCTATGTATAAGCAAAATGGATGAAAATATCAAAACCAGTCAAACAGGCATTTCATTTTCAAGGTAAGGACTAAACATCCTGTTAATGTCATATTTCTATATTAAAGTAAACATACTTATATAATGGATGAAATAATGCGACTTTTTAATATTTCAATATTTTTCTCCTTTTAAAACTACTGTATAAGCTTCAAAGATGAAAATAGCAAAACCAAACTACCAGGCATTTGAGCATCAAGGTAGGGATTAATTATCCTGTAAATTTCATAATTCTATTTGGTCAACATCCTCATATAACGGCCTAAATAATGCGATTTTGTAGAATTTCAAAATTTCAAGCAATTTTTTTGTTTGAAACCGTATGCCAAACGGGCCAATTGTAAGTTTTATTTTGTCTTTGGTATGTAAACTTTATATATAAAAAAAATTAGCTGGTTATATTAAACAGCCGAGACATGTGACGCATTTAAAAAACACGAAAAATTAGTAAAATACACGTTTTTTTAGCACTGTGTAATTATTTAGAAATAGTAAACTTATATTTTTTTATAAAAACTACTATATTTTAGCTGTAAAATGACATCTTAAAATTTAAAATATCTTTAATAGAACAAAAAATTACAGCTTAAATTATTAAAGCATAAAAATGACGTTTTTAAAAAGTGTTAATTCGAATAGGCCGGATTTTACACATGCGAAAAATTAAATAAGGGTGGATTTTGTCCTTTGGGACCCTAATGAATATTTCTATAAAATTTGAGCAAAATTCAAGATGGTCGAGCAACAAGTTTAGGCGTTTTCATATGGATTGACTCTCTACAAAAGGTCTGATGAGTTTAATTGAATAATCTAACCGTTGAGAAGATATTCAATGAATATTATTCATATCAGCACGTATATGATATGTCATACTCATTTGACAATGACTATTTTTCAATGAATTTTTTTTTTAATAAATTCTTTAAACTTTGATCTTGAATATCTTTTAAATGGTTGGAGTAATCGCTTAAACACATTCGTCCTTTTGTGTAGAACATTCAATTTCCTAACAAAATATGTATACAAATTTGATTAAACGCTTGATTATTAATGAAATATGTTTATAGAAACATTTTTTTTTTATTTTTACCAAAATATATCAACGTTATTTTCCCATTTTACCTTTTCATGTTTTGTTTTAAAGGTGTTATTGTTGCGTCCACAAAACGAAAAAGAGGCTTCCGTCATCAGCATCTGGCATAAACTAGTCAACACCTTAATCGAAAACGTACTGAATGCACCTCAAGGTGCGACTGAAATCGAAAACGAAGGTAACTAAAAGACGACCCTTTCCTCGCAAAAATATTTGCACCGATGTTTATTTTAGACTTGAACGTGGAGCACGCGCAGGTGCTCTTGTACCTCTTCCACTCCTTGACCTTGATGCAGAAGAAGTCGGTGGTTCTCTTGATGGCGGGCGGGGTGTTAAGATGCTCGGAGGTGGTGTCTAACCCTCTTAAAGACTCTCAGTTGCTACATCTGTCGAGACTTTTGCTTCTCTTTGACTATATTATGAAGCATTTGTACGACGCGCCCAATTCTTTGCTTGAACCGATACAGTGGAACTTGTTTTATTCTACGAATTTAAACCAACCGAAAGAGAAAGACGGCAACACCACTAGGTTGTATATAATGTGGCAGGATATAGAGGTTAATTACAGGTAGGGAAAAGTGAAATTTTTAAAAATTTCAAATGAAATTTTCAATTCGAAAATTTCAACATTGCCTGTGAAACTTTCAGAAATCTCATTGAAATTTTCGCAATTTACTGAAAATTTCGCGTAAATTTCACATGCGGCCTCCCCTGGGACCTTTAATAATAATTTACAACAGATTCCGAATCGACCAATAAGAACGAGTTATCGAGCGTCTGGGCGTTTTTGTTTAGTTCGGCTTGGATTTGAATGCACTATAAGTAATTATTGTTACTTATAAGCATAAATTAATTTAAATAATTTAATTCAGTTACCAATTTAATTTGTAAATTAAATCAGACTTTAAAATTTTTTTAAAAGACATGATTAATTTCAACTTTTACTTTTGCTATAATTGCATCGGAAAACGGATAAAAAATGCCTTTGGCTCATAAAATTTTGATGAAGTTTCTTCAATTTTTGTAAAATTACAGTAAAATATATAAAAATAATAAATACCTATACAGGGTGTTATGTAATTAATGTTATATATTAAAATACTGAATACCTTTTGACATAAGGAATAAAGGAAAAATATTAAAAAAAACATTTTTCCAAAGATAAAGAAAAAATATGCATTAGAAGTTTTTTATATTTTTTGTGATACGCCACTGGTTACACACTTGTTTATCTCTGCACACTTGTATTTTGTGAGTACATAGATACCAACCAACAAAGTAGCTATGCGTTACCAGATGTAAAAAATTGTTACTAAAAATTTTTCTTGCAAAAAATAAATAAAATTCAATAAATACAAAAGTTGTATGCCCTTAAAGCTCTAATACCCTTCTGTATTTATTTACTGATCCAGCTATTAGCTTAAGCAATGATCAGAAAATTTAGTACCTTTAAAATTTGAAATCCATAACCACAAATTTTTTCATCAGTTTTTTTCTCTGTTTACTCAGATGAAATTGGGACCAGTTCACAGGTTAAACTTTAAACATTTAATTTGTGTAAATAAATCCAAAAGCACTTCCCTTAGTTAAGATATTTACAATTTGAAAACAACCTAAAATTTAAAAGAAGTGCACTAGATTCTGTCATAAAAGTTGGCAGATTTTGTTTGAATTTACCTTCAGTACAAAAATGAAATAACCAACAATTAATAAAAATGCCAAATTGACAATTTGCATTGTTAATTTTGTCATTTTTGTAATTAAGCTAAATTTAAACAATGTTTGTCAACTTTTTTGAGAGATTTTGGAAATACTGTTGTTACCAACCATAACATAATAAATCCACCAGATTAACCTAAAGTTCCTGGTCGATCAGTGGCGTACTTTTTTGTAGGATAAAGGTTATTATAAATTATTTTTAGACTTTGGAATTTAGAAAAAAAAAGTTTCAGGTGCTTCTTTATGGACCCTAAGGAACAACCCATTTTAATATTTTATTTATTTATTTCTGACCCCAAAACTATATATAACATTAATTACATAACACCCTGTATATATAAACATAAAACAATGAAAGTGGCACAATCTCATTAGCTTACCAAAAAGTGCTAAATCTCTTTTAGTTTTAGTAATTTTAAAAATATTTTAAAAGGAAATCTCAAGAAATTTGTGGTAAACATAGGTATTTACTATTTATATTATTGGAGGTCAGGGGCCCATAGAGGGGTAGGAGGTAAGAGAGGCAATTTGCCATGGTCCCTGAGTGGGCTTATTTCAATATTAATAAATTACACTTAAAGTGATTGAAATTTATTGAAAGTTTCAATAAATTTCATAAAATTTCAGACATTTAGGAAGTTTTAATAAATTTCATAAATGTCGTGAAAATTTCAAGTGAAATTCAATTACAGGAAAGTCTCCGGTTGCGATGAATTTGCGATGAAGCCTAGGTTTTACGTTTTGACTAATCTGGAGATTAACAACCAAGATGCGCCTAAGTTGGACGGTTTGGCGTGCAATTTTATCCTGGGAACCCCCGATAAGTTGAGGTATCCTTTGTTGCTCGACGCGCTGATCAAAATATTGAACGTAACGAATATGAAGTCTGCGGCCGCGTCTAAGATGAGTTTTCTGGGGCAGTGCGCGACGCAGTATTGCTTTACCATTTGCTGGAGGCTTTTGCAGCTTTTACCGCCGTCTATAACCTACTTCGAACGCTTGGCGGCAGGGGAGAATTTTAAGCCTTGCCCTCAGTTATTGCACTCGCTAATTTGGGGGCCTCGGTCTTCCAATAAACACTTCAGCCGCTGGCTCAAAGATTGCCTGGTGAAACAAGGGATGTTCACGCAGGTGACTGATAAGCTGCTAAAATCGGTTGCCGACGCCGTTAACAACCTCAAATACGACATCACCAACGCCAAAAAGTGCGTGGTGACCCTCACGCCAGAAATCACCGCTGGGTGCATGGCCAAAGAAGATTTACCACCCCTGTGGAACTTAATATTACTCGACGCGCTTCTGGCTAAAGTCCAAGCATCTTTGGAGGAAGCCGAGACTCAAAACGCCGCCTCGGAATCTGCGACTTTAGTTCAAGACCTCCTCCCGCACGTCATAAAACTCACCCAAG
This sequence comes from Brassicogethes aeneus, assembly GCA_921294245.1. Lineage (NCBI taxonomy): Eukaryota > Metazoa > Arthropoda > Insecta > Coleoptera > Nitidulidae > Brassicogethes > Brassicogethes aeneus. Next base: position 54,865,709 of record OV121137.1, read on the forward strand.
CGATTCAACACTGCGCCAGGTGGTCTTTACTTCACAGCGCGGTGGATCAAAGCGACGCCGCGAAGAAACTCAACTTGCAAGAGTTTGAGGGGGTGCAAGATATGCTCGCGATTTCGTCCAATAGGAACGTCCTCACCAACAGTTTGTCCTCGGAGTTGTCCACATTGTTGCCGACGGGAGTTTCTTCGGTTCAACAGCAGTGGAACAACTTGGTTCTCGAAGATATCACCTCGGTAAGTGCAAGTGTTTTTTATTTCATTTTTCAGGAAAAAGTTTAGAGATAAATTGTGAACAAAAATCATTCTTTAACGGGATAATAACGGCGGTATAGTTGAACATTTATTATGATTTTGTGGAACACTTAAAAAAATAGCCACATGAGCATAAGTTACTGCCGATGACGCAAATGTTGCGTCACGGCGACCAATGAAGCACCTGTCGAGTCAAGTACCATTGAATATAATATGAATATGAAGCCATGATACATCATGATACATGCGAGGCAGTTCATTTTACGTTGGCCTCTACAAAACACTTTTTTGAAAGTTTTAAACAAAAAACTATTCGGTTTTTCGTGAGTCCTTAATCTGGCATCGGCAGTCAACGTGTTAAAATTGTATAGCTTTAAAATATTCCCATCTAAAAATTTTAGGTTTAACTATCATATGAATATATTGAGATGTCCCCCAAGTGAAAATGATTATTTTTTATTTTTGATTGTTTTACTGTTAGTCTAGAATGGGGTTGCCACCAGGTCTAGTAATAACATAACATAAGTCACGGTGCTGTTCTGAGAGGTGATTTTTGGACTTTCTGTGAAACCTATTTTTTTTATATTCTTGTTAATTAGGTCATAACTAAAATTTTAAGAGCGAAATAAAAAAAAATTGACGGTTTGAATTGTTTTAATTGGCTGTTTATTAAAAATATTATGCACTCTTTCAATTATCCAATTAAAATTAGCGATTTAATTTAAATATTTAATATTTGCATAACTAAAAAAAAGGTTTTTACATTTTTATATATTTTACTGTTTTGTTGCAATAAACGTTCAAACTTTTAATCTAACCTTTGACGTATATGTACATTTATGTTCCCTTAATTAATATATCCTTAAAGGTTGCCATGAAACTTAGATCTATTAAAAATTTATTTGACGTTTGAATTGTCATTTTCAGTATACGTATTCTATAATTTTTGTTTAGTTTTTTAAAGTGTTTTTTATAAACAAAAATGAAAAATTGTAGTAAAAGTTACGTAGAAATTTATGAAATTTAACTAAGGACCGGTTTATTCATCTATAGTAAAGTTTATCGGGCCGATAAGAAATATTTCGTCAAATAAATCAAAAATGAATAAATTGGCCCTAAATAAAATGTGGCACCCTTAGAATTATTGTTTAATAAATGTATACTATACATTTAACCTTAAATTAAAACATTAAACGTGTATTACAACAAAACAGTAAAAGATATAAAAAATGTATATACCTTTTTTTAGGAAATTAACTAATCTTTAATCTAGTCGTCTAAATTTAAACAACATTATTAAAAGCGTTGATTAAGAAAGACTCCACTCAACGATAAAATACCATTATATTATGTATATAATATTATGTTGTCGGCGTTTTTTAGAGAACTCAAATATAAAAATGGTTAATTTTAAGGTTACTTTTGTGCAAAAATTATTTTTTACTAATTTCTTAAAAATGTCCAAACTTAAATATAAATTATATTAGGTAAAGTTATCATTAGTTAATTCTGCACCAATAAATGTACTTACCGAATTGGATCCTTTGGCAAAACATGAAAATGCCACGATTTAGTTCTTGAATTTTATTTACAATTAAAAACACAATAATTCGCCATGACCCCTTAGGTAAAATACACACACTAACGTAACTATATAAGCATTTAACGTTGAGTTTCTTAATCAATGATATAAAGAATAATCAATCGAAATCGAGTACTAAACCAGTTTTTTAGTTTTTTCCTTGCAACGTAAAACAAAAATAACGTGCGCGATACTTCTTTAGCGTATAGCATATTTTGACGATGTAAGGGGCTTTTTTGTTCACAATTTTCTTTTTTTAAACTTCTTCAAGCTGAGCATTAATTTCTTCAGGTTCCATTCCAATCGGACATAATCCCATCCGAAAACTTTATACTGAAAATAGTGGACACCCACGTTTCGAGTCTCTCGATGAGCTCGCCGTTCAGCATAAATCTGCCGTTGAAAAGGTTGCTGCAATGCTTGGTCAAGTTTATCTGCGAGCACGCTCCCAAAATCGACAACACGGACACGAAAAACAAGGCCATAGAGATGCTTGTATCTATCACTCTAGACTTGAGAACCGAGTACCTACACGAAACCGCGTCTAAGACTCTGGACAAAATGATTGGGGAGCCGGAAACTGACGAGCACCAGAAAAGAGTGTACTTGAGCGTTCTGGAGCATACCTACAGATTGATAATCAACTGCACCAGCAATAACCCGAGTTACTCAGCGAACATCAACGAACGCGTTCTGTATCACTGCCTGAAGTTTTACGAGAGAATAATCGAGAAATCCTCCGGCAGACAGGCTCTGGAAGCCTTTTTCTCCGGTGATAAAGATTTGGTAAAGGTCTTGATGTCAGTGTCAAGTCCACAGACGTCGCAGCAATACAGCACCAGGGTGTTGCACTTCTTCAACAAGCTGTTCCAAGCAGCTGACAAAAGTTCCACGGATCCCAGCCTCAATTATCTGTGTTCCAGCATCAGCAAACTGGCAAACGTCGAGGCGGAAAAATTGCAGACTTGGTTGCAGCACATTATCATTGGCGGAAATAACCCATCTGTCGCTTCCATAACGGTAAGTTCTTGTTCATTGAGGTGTTGGGTCGGGATAGGAAAAATTTGGTTTTTTTTCTCCAATGAAAAATTCCTTTGTGTTTTAAAAATAATCATAATTTCAGACACGTCATTTTTTTGTGCGATCCAATAAAATGTCATCCACGATATTCGGCACATTAGACCAGGGTCGATAATTTTTGAAACCAAAAAAAATAACAGTAGGATGAAACCCATTGGAAAAGGAGAAGAATATAATAAAAATTAAAGGAAAAATAAATTACGGGCGATCTGACTTCGGGAAGTGGGAGGGGGGGGTTAAGGGTAAAAAATGGTTTATCTCGATTTCCGGCAAAACTACAAGTCCTATGGAAAAAAAGGTAATAAAAGGATCTACAACTTTTGTAATTACAATTTTTTTACATAACCTCAAAATTTATGTGAAAAATTCAAAAAACCAAGTTTTTGGATTTTTATTTTTATCTTCTTCAAAAAAAAAATTTTTTCCACGAAATTTGGTGAAAACTTACCTTTTTATGTCCCAAATACACTGTAATTTATTTGATTTGAAATATTTATTATTTCGCCTTATTTTGACTTAATATCAAAAAAGCACCCTAATTTTCAATCGAAAATTCTCGCGTCAAAATATCAGCTTTTTTCAAAAAGTCGGTGTGCTTTTTGTTCGTTGAAATCTCTACTTTCTAATGGTGTAAAAAAATATACATTCCTATTCCTATGTTCTCAGAAAATGCAAAAAATATTATCATTGAGTAAAGAAGTGGGGAAGAGGCGTGGTCTAATGTATTTAAAATAACTCCAAAATCGATCCTCGTTGTTAGAGGCGCCACCGTCGATCTTATCTTGAGATTTAAATTCTAAATTAGAGTGAGACCCTTAGAGTGAGACAGTAAGAAACGCGTCGTCATCAGCATCCCCACTTTCTATGCAATGCGCGGCGGCCGCCGGTCGCATGCATCGTGAAGGTCGACTAGATTAAATTTAATTCAGTTTGCACAAAGCAATTGCTGAAGTAGGTTGTTGTACTTAATTCGTTAGCGAAAATGAATAATTTACCTACAAATACTTGTTTATATAACAAATGTTTTTAAAAAAAGGCAAAACCAGCTTTGTATTGTTCCAATTTCCAATAAAAGACACCGAACGGTGTGAAATTTGGAAGAAAAATTCCGGAAATCAACTTTTATTGGATTTAGATTATAATGATCTAAAATTTAAATGTATTTGTGAAAAACATTTTTTGCCGAAGGACATTCTTACAAGCCTTTTTTAATAATTAATTCTTTAAACGCATTAAACAATTAATTTTATATTCTTTATGTAAATAAATCATTACAGGTGCGTGAAAATATATTTATTAATTTTTAAGTGAAAATAAAGATAAAACTACAAAAAAAACAATATAATTTGATTTGTTTTGTTTATCTTAAAATGACATTGTTATTTTCAAAAATCTTCACTTAACGGTATTTGCTTAATGTTTTTGATGTTTATATTTCAAACTATTCAAATGTGTTGCTTAATATTTTGTTTTTGGTGATTTAATTTAAAAAAAATGCTACATACTAATCGGCAACCAAATTTTGTTTTAGTTTTGAAATAGACACACCCGTGCGCACGGGGGGTTTGGGGGTTTAAAATTTAAACCCCCGGGGTTTTAAAAGAATATTAATAATTTTTTAAAATTATTTTGAACAAAATTCCTCTTCCGGTTTTAACAGAAGCGATTGTTTATTAATTTAAAAAGGGGGTTTAAAATTTAAACCCCCGGGGTTTTAAAAGAATATTAATAATTTTTTAAAATTATTTTGAACAAAATTCCTCTTCCGGTTTTAACAGAAGCGATTGTTTATTAATTTAAAAAGTAATATTTAAAAATTTGAAATATTTAATACATAATAGGAATTGTACAATATCTTTGTTATTATTAACTTTAGGTATGGTATAGGAAATGGTTATATCAATGAAAAGGTACAGGGCGTTGCATTAAAAATAAAAAAGTTATTGCTAAATAGTAGTCATAGAATTTGAAAATAAGGCACTTACGTGTTGTTAATTAAATGGTCATTATGTTGTTGAAAATGACAAAAATTTGAAAACTCTGGGGTATATATATATATTACAATTTTGGAGCTGCTTGAGAAATATTAAAAAATAATTTAATTTTTGTAAAGAATAATATATATATGTATATATGAGAAAAAAAATCGGCAAAATGTTAGTGTTTTTAAAATTTGTCTTTTAATTTAATACTTTTAAATAGTTAGTTAATTTTTAAGTAGAAAAATTTAAATTTATTTATTATTTAATATATTCCAAAAAAACTACCTTTTTTTAAATAAAATTTGCATAAAAAAGTATAAGATTTCTTGAAATTCATCATTGGATATTTTGCCAACAAAAATTAGGGATTTGTTTAATCTTATTTTATTTACAAACAATTCTAAAAAAATCGATTAGTTTAGAAAAATCATAATTATCTAACGTAATAAGGGCCGTTCATAAATGATGTCACACACTTAGGGAGGAGGAAGGGGTCGTCGTATACAGGGGAACCCAACAAAGTATCCAACAACACTTTGACAGATGTCAAGTGAACAGGTGACATATGTCAAGTGACAGATGTCAAGTTAACAGATGACATATGGTAGGTGATATATGACAGGTGATATATGACAGGTGGCAGATGACAAATGACAGGTGACAGATGATAAATGGCAGGTGAGAGATTACAGGTGACAGATGCATGGTGCTGTTCTGAGAGGTGATTTTTGGACTTTCTGTGAAACCTAATTTTTTTTATATTCTTGTTAATTAGGTCATAACATAAATTTTAAGAGCAAAATAAAAAAAATTTGACGGTTAATTTTGTTTTAATTGTATGTTTATTAAAAATATGTAGGTATGCACACTTTCAATTCTCCAATTAAAACTTGCGATTTTATTTAAATATTACCATAACTTTTTAAATCAGATTAAAGATTAGGCCCGATAAACTTTACTAAAGATGAATAAACCGGTCCTTCGTTAAATTTCATGAATTTCTTTGTAACTTTTACTACAATTTTTCATTTTTGTTTATAAAAAACACTTTAAAAAACTAAACAAAAATTATAGAATACGTATACTGAAAATGACAATTCAAACGTCAAATAAATTTTTAATAGATCTAAGTTTCATGGCAACCTTTAAGGATATATTAATTAAGGGAACATAAATGTATACGTCAAAGGTTATATTAAAAATTGAACGTTTATTGCAACAAAACAGTAAAATATATAAAAAAAATTGTAAAAACCTTTTTTTTTAGTTATGCAATTATTAAATATTTAAATTAAATCGCTAGTTTTAATTGGATAATTGTAAGAGTGCATAATATTTTAAAAATATCAAAAAAACGTGTGACATCATTTATGGACGGCCCCTAAGATACTCAATGATTTAATATTAAAAAATAATAATACGTGTAAAATTTTTACCTGTCAAACAAAAAATATACCACAGACAAATTTAAATTTTTTAAAATTTGCATATCTACTCTTGACTATAACTTGATAACATGATTGGTTTTAATTTTTTTTTAATTTAATATTTTTTAAATTTGCAGATACTGAAGAAAATTTTAGTGTCTTAAGGGAAACAAATGTAAAAACCTATGAGATTAACAGGCAAAATATTGAGAATGAAAATTTTGTAGATAATTTAGATAGCCCAGAAAGACCAAACTCTGTACTTAGTGACCGATATTTAAATATGCCATCACCAGAAAAAACTTGTTTGAGAAAAAATAACAAAGAAATGTCCTGTAAAATAATAAAATTACGGAAAAAAATTAAATGCAAATTACAACAAGTTAAAAGATTAAAAAATAAAAATAAAAACAACCATTTTTCAATCAAAGAAATTTTAAATAATTTATTGAGCAATAAGAGTCATTTTTTAAAAACTTTTATTTTAATGCAGCTTTTTCATAATTAATGCATTTACATTACATTTGTACAAAACATGATAATTTTTGAAAGAAAGAATTACAAGTAAACATTTCCATTTCTTTGCCAATAAAAATTAAAATAGTTTCAGTTACACTCACATTAATAATATCTTGGGCAGCCTGTAAAAATGATTTATGTTTTTAATAATTCAATATTTTATTAACATTAATATTACCTTTCCTGGCTCAGTTTGCTCCGGTTTCTGTTAAAAAAAAGATGAATAATTTTCTGATATTTAATTATTTTAGTATTAATAATAAATTTTATTACCCCTTCAGTTCTGGTTGAACTTTCGCCGTTTTTCTGAAATATTAATTAAATTAATAATAAAATTTAATATTTTAAAGGTATTATTATTACATTTTCGGGATTTTTGGTTTGCTCCGACTCCTGGTAAATAAATTATTAAGATTAATTACAAGTTTTATATTTAGGTATTTTATTATTTATATTATTATTACCCCATCCCCCTTCTCTTCCTGGACCAGCTGAAAAGTTAATTAGATTAATAAAGAATTTAATATTTTAGAAATATTATTATTAGATACCTTTTCGGGCTCAGTTTTCTTTGCCTTCTGGTAAAAAAATATTTAGATTAATGACAGATTCAGTTTTTATTATTTCAGTATTATTACCTCGTCGGTGTTGTCCGTCCGGCTCTATTGAAAAATTAATTAGATTAATAATACATATTTAATTCTATTATTATTATTACCTGGATCTCCTCAACTAAAAGCTAAAAATAATTTTATTAATATTTTGTATAAATTATAAATTAGGTAACTTACCTTATTTAGAATATCTTCCAACTGTCCCTAAAAATAAAAAAAACGTTTAAAATACTCTTAAAAAAAAAAGACTTACCTTTGATATTTCCTTTTCCCGCTTCTAAAAAAATGATCGATATTAATTATCTAGAATCTAGATGAAAGAGAAAATATAATAGGTACTCACTTTATCAAAATTTTTTTCATCTGCTTCCAACTTAAAAAAAAAAAAAAAAAACAATTTTAGTAGGTACCTATACCAAATATTTTTTACACACGTTAACTTAATTAAAGTACCTATAGTGTGTTAATATATTTCTTTCAATATATTTTATATTATTAAGTACTTACTTCCTTAATGTCCTTGTTTAATTGTTCCTAAAATAAGTAAAGCGTTATTAAATATAATAAATAAAAATAATTAAGTATATTAAATATTACAACACTTACTATTAATTTTTTCAAAGATTCCATCTAAAAACAATAAATTAATCAAAATATACATGGAAATTTTGTATATAAATAAATAATGCACGGTTCTAAGAGGTCATTTTCCAACTTTTTCTTTAAAATAATAAATAAAAGAAATCATGTATTTTCTTCCTAAGGTCTTTTTTACTTTGCTCGATTATTACTTACAGTAATTCATATAGGGGATTTTTGCTTTAAAACGCAATAATTTTATAAAATCATTAATAATTAATTAACAATTCTAATTTTTTGAGGAAATGAAAGGAAAATATGGTACTTTTAAACAAAAAAAAAAGAATTCATTTATGTCCATAGTAAAGTCTTTTTTACTTCATTCAATTATTACTATTATTGTATTTTTATTGAAAATGGCATAATAAACAAAATATCAGTGATAATTTTCATTTAATGCATAATTGTTTAAAAGTACCATATTTTTACTTCATTTCCTCAAAAAATTAGAAATGTTCATTAATTTAAGTTTAATATTTTTTAAAAACAAATGAGGGGGCGGCACGATTAAAATTTCGATATTGGCCAAATAAGAACCACAGTATATGTATATAAATGCTGTGATAAATAATGTAGGCATATTATTTCTTAAAAGTATTTTAAAACAAAAATGTATATTGATAATTTAACTTATTTTTGTTGTTTTTTTTACGAAAATATGTATGTAAATATTTGTTAAAAAAAACTTTTTTTTTTAATGTAAAGGGTGTTTTCTTATAAATGGGACACTCCTATGAAATCTTTATTAGAATATCGAAAAAATTTAAAATCCAGATGCATTGTTTAAAAAAGTAATTTTTTTGACAAAAATTCAAAAACAAAAAAGCATCGGTAAATTTAATAAAATAGCATCGGCATTGTTTTTTTTTAATGAAACACCCTGTATATTTTTGAAAAACAATTCAATTGGGCTACCACTAGATTAATTCTAAATTTAAAAGAAATTTTGTAAAATTTTGAAGTTAATTGATCAGAAAAAACACGTGTCCCTGAGGGTTTTTTTTAAGATAGGTAATTTATGAAATTGTAAGTGTTATTTTTGCAGATTTTTTTTAATTCAAACATATACCTACAAATTATATATATGTGTATTTGAAATTATAATAAAAAACTCTATCTAAATGTTCAAAAATATACAGGGTGTTTCATTGGAAAAATCAATGTTATATCTACATATCGCTCATTCGAAACAACAGTGACACAACTCAAAAATCAGTTTTTGAGAAAACGCATTTTAAATTTGTTATTACTGTTTTCCATTAACCAAGCCGGGCTAAAAAAATAAAAGCTGGGCTCAAATATTTTGGTTGTTTAGGCATACTCTCTAAAAAATAGTACCTAATAACAAATTTAAAATGCGTTTTCTCAAAAACTGATTTTTGAGTTGTGTCACTGTTGTTTCGAATGAGCGATATGTATTTCATCAATTTTACCGATGTTTTTTTGTTTTTTAATTTTTGTCAAAAATTTTTCATAAAATTATTTTTTCAAACCATGCAAGCTAGATTTTTTAATTTTTTAATTTATTTTCAAATAAAGATTTTAAAGAAGTGTCCCATTTATACATAAACACCCTGTACATAAATATATTTTTAATGTCAATTAAAATATCAAATACCAATTAAATACATCAATTTTACCAATGCTTTTTTGTTTTTTAATTTTTGTCAAAAAATTTTCATAAAATCACTTTTTTGACCATGCAGCTGAATTTTTTATTTTTTTAATAATTATATTAATTTTTAATTTAATATATGTAATACAATATAATAATATTTTCAAATAAAGATTTTAGAGGAGTGTCCCATTTATACGAAAACACACTGTACATACATAGATTTATTTTTAATGGCAATTAAAATATCAAAAAATATCAATATTAAAAATATCAAATACCAATTAAATACATCAATTTTATCAATGCTTTCTTGTTTTTTAATTTTTATCAAAAAAATTACTTATAATAATATGTATGTAAGTGGTACCCTATTTGATATTTTAATTGTGGTATAAATGTATAAATATAATATTATGTATGTCCAGGGTGTTTTCGTATAAAAACTTTATTGAAAGAGAAATTTAAAAATCCAGCTTGCATGGTTTAAAAAGTAATTTTTTTGATAAAAATTATTATTATTACTAATAATAATTATAATTATTAATTAACTATCTACCCACTTTATCTAATTAATATTTATAATAATTAATAATAATTATTATTAATTAATTATCTACCCAATTATTATTTAATTATCATTTAAAAGTAAAATTCTATTTTAAAAAAATATGCCTCTATGTATACATTCTATGTATACATACATATGTACATTTTTAATTAAAAATAAATAAATTTCACACGTTTCAGAGGCATATTTTTTTTAAATAGAATTTTACTTTTAAATGATAATTAAATAATAATTGGGTAGATAATTAATTAATAATTATTATTATTAATTATTATAAATAATTATTAGATAAAGTGGGTAGATATATCTAACTATAGTTAATTAATAATTATTATTAGTAATAATAATTATATAATGAAATAGAATAGAAATTACCTCTCAGAACAGCACTAGGAATTGTAAATAAATAAATAAATTCTTTTGGTTACTTACTTTACTCAATGATGAAATAATAAACCACTAAATTCAGACACAAATAATCCTAGGACAAATAATATTATGACTGCAAATAAAAAATTGTTGTCGTCTCGTTGCTAAGCGACGAGTTTAGTGAAAGGAGGGGTAAGAAGCTAGCGTGGGAGATCGGAATTTCAAACAAATACCCCTTATTTTATCATATTTTCAAGCTTGGAACATTGGTGGGTAGATGGCGACACCTTACGGACACATTTTCTTGTAAATTAATAATAATACGCCTGGCACAGATCTTCCTACCACCTTGCGTCTCTTCACACACTTTACTCAATGATATTATAATGAATAACGAAAAAAACTCAAATTCGAAAATTTATTTTAATCATTATGTGCAATTTCATCAAAAAAATGTGATTGTTGCAATTTTTTTTAGTTAAAAAGTTTATTTATTAAATTCTAATAACATTTATATCAGAAAATCTCATAAAATATAAAAATACATGTAAATCATACTATTGAATTTAGATACTTCATTCTGATTACGTTATTTATTATAATATTTTTTGTATTTTCTGAGAACATTTACCATAGTAATGGATATTTTTTTTTTACACCATCAGAAAGTAGAGAGTTCATAGAACAAAAAGCACACCGACTTTTTGAAAAAAGCTGATATTTTGACCCGAGAATTTTCGATTGAAAATTAGGGTGCTTTTTTGATATTAAGTCAAAATAAGGCGAAATAATAAATATTTCAAATCAAATAAATTACAGTGTATTTGGGACATAAAAAGGTAACTTTTCACCAAATTTCGTGGAAAAATTTTTTTTTTTGAAAAAGATAAAAATAAAAATCCAAAAACTTGGTTTTTTGAATTTTTCACATAAATTTTGAGGTTATGTGAAAAAATTGTAAATACAAAAGTTGTAGATCTTTTTATTACCTACAACTTTGACATTTAACTTTTTTCCATAGGACCGGAAATCGAGATAAACCATTTTTTACCCTTAAACCCCACCCCCTCCCACTTCCCGAACTCAGATCGCCCGTAATTTATTTTTCCTTTAATTTTTATTATATTCCCCTCCTTTTCCAATGGGTTTTATCCTACTGTTATTTTTTTCTCTCTTTACCATTTTTAAAGTCTTCTGCACTGGTCTACATAACACTAGTTTACAGCCATGATTTTCTCGTGTAGTTTGGCTCACTAAACGCGAAAATCACACATTTTTTTCAAGGAAGCGATTTCGAGATATAATTTTCTGAGGTGTTTTGGCGTTTTAGAGTATACTCGAGTTTTAATTGATGGATTTGTCCAAACAAGCGCTTAAATAAAAGGTAATTGAGCCCTCTACAACTTTCTCTTGTATAGTTTTGGTATCGGCTCAGTAGTTCGATTATGGCGATATTATGAAGCTGAAATAGTTATTTATGGCATTAGGTTAAGAAGTAAGGCTTTTTGTGCTAAGCTCAAGGTTCAATTCAGCGAAGCACAAAAAGGCACTTCTTGGCCGAATGGCATACAACATTTTATCTTCAAAGCACTTTATATAGGTCAATTTAATTCAACATCAAAGCGGCCTAACCTCACTTTTTTAGAATCTCATTTATTTATTACCTAAAGATTACATTAAATGTACAATAATTATTATTGCTTTTAGAAGCAGTAATAGTTTGACAATACCTAGCAACATGATTTAAGTAGAAATGGATTTTTGCTATTACATTGAATTCAATTAATTGTTTAATAAATAGGTATGTAGGTACCTATCTAATTTCAATTTGTTTGGATTTTTATTTTAAAAATAGGTAGTTTGAAATATTTAATTTCACTGAAAACTTAAAGCAAATTAAAACTTAAAGATAATTTAAATCGTAGAAAAAGAATCGTGCGTTTTCTTGGTTGCCTAACCTCACTTTTTGTTTTATTATTCAAATTTAATTTTACAATAATTTAATGAAAAATATTAAACATTAACAGTAAAACAAACAAGTTAGTGCTTATTATAAATAAATTAAACCAGTTTAGTACGTTAATTTCTTAGAAAAGGATTAATTTGTCAAAACAATACCCCTAGCGAGAAAAAATCGAACTAATTACTTGCCTCACAAAATTTTTTATCGGCCTAGGCCATAACAAGGTATTTCTTTATCGAATGTTGACAACAATAAAGTTTAAATTATAGACCGCGTGGAGATAAAAGTCCTTTTTTTATAAAAATCGAGGTCGAAAATTTACATATCTTTCTGGGAAAGATAGAATTCGAAAAGATAAGTCCAGTTTGATTTATTTTACGTATAGATTATACTTAAAGGAAAAAAATTAACTACTGTTGATAATAATCCATGGATAAATGCGAAGTTATGAATTTTTCAGTAAAAAATAAACATATTACAAAATAAAAGAACAAAGACAAAATAAAAATCGTCAAAAAGCTGAACTTTGGTCTTTCAATAAAAAAATTCATAACTTCGCCATTTTTTCATGTATTGTTATCAACATTAGCTTGTTTTTTTTTGTAAAAAGGTTAGCTTCACGAAAAAAAATCAAATTGGAGTAATCTGTTTGATTGAAACCTTTCCCAGGACGATATGTAAATTTTCGACCTCAATTTTTGCCATAAAATCGACTTTTTTAAGTTATTAAAATCGCTAGCGTCAAAATACTTATCCGATATCAAAAGTATGTAAAATAAAGTTTTAGAGGGCTCAATTACCTTCAATTTAAGGGCTTGTTTGACCAAATCGATCAATTAGATTTCAAGCTATACTCAAAAACGTCAAAACACCTCCAAAAATTGAAAAAAAAACATTTGAAAATTCATATTTCAAAAACGCTTCCATAAAAAAAAATTGAGTGTGATTTTCGTGGAAAATTATAATGGGATATGGTGGGCAGAATTTTTTTTCGATTTTTTAAACTAGTGTAATATATCAGGCAAAAGATATCGATATGAAACTTTTAAAGCGTTTATAATCCAATCAAGCCTGTTTTCCTAAAATACAAAACAAAATGTCACTTCCGGTTTGACCGGAGAGACATCATCTTTGTTAGTATGCAAATTAAAAAAAAATTAAATATCTCAAAAACGTAAAATTAAACAAAAAAATTAAATTTTATTATTTCTATAATTTTACGTAGAATTTAAAAATGCAATAATAATAATATGGTTCCATTTGAAAAACCAAAGTTGATATCATTTCCGGTTTAACCGAATTTTTAAAAATAGTTTACCTTGCCTTATAAATTATAAGTTATAATTGCTATACAAATTTTTAATCGATATCTTTTTTCGTTCTCCATAAACTTCTAAAGCCTGATTTAGATTGCCTTCCTTCCTTCCTTTCTTCCTCCCGTAAAAGATGAACAATACGAAAATCTTAGTGCCATTTATACACTCACGTGCAAAATAATCGATCCACACAAATTTTCGATGAATTTCAATCGCAAATAACTTTTTTATTTGATGTCGGATTTAAACGAAAATTAAAGAATATTGTAGATAAATTAATGGTTTATAATATACAGGTTTAAACAAAAATATGTTTTTTACCATAAGTTTAAGACACTCTGTAGAGTGGCAAAACCGTATATTGTTCTAAATTAAGTTTTATTTATCAAGTCACATCTATTAACAGTTTTGTTTTTGGTTGAACTTGATATATTTATTTTTGTGGAAAATATGGATTTTTTAAAAAAAAAACATTGCAATTTTCAATATTTTTCCTGTATGAAGAACTAAGGTTGCTATGGTCCATCCATAGCCTATGGAGGATGACAATGACAGTTTTGTTGAATCATCCCATACATGTCATATACAGCTTTCAAAAGCTATCAAATTGTTTTTTGCAAATTAATGTTTAAATTTTGAGGTGTCTTCTTACGTTATAAAATGGATATGTCTCCGACTGATGTTGCCAGAGCTATTAATTTAATCCAGGATGGACTGTCACAGTATTACGTGGCAAGTGTTTTAAACGTCATAAGAAGTAAAGTACAAAGGGCAACATCAGTCGGAGACATTTTTAAAAGTAAGAAGACACCTCAAAATTAACACATTAATTTATAAAAAACAATTTGATAGCTTTTGAAAGTATATGACATGTCCAAGTATGGGATGATTCAGCAAATCTGTCACTGTCATCCTCCATAGGCTATGGATGGACCATAGCAACCTTAGTTATTCATACAGAAAAATATTGGAAATTGCAATGTTTTTTTAAAAAATCCATATTTTACACAAAAATAAATATATCGAGGTGAACCAAAAACAAAACTGTTAAGAATAGATGTGACTTGATAAATAAAACTTAATTTAGAACAATATACGGTTTTGCCACTCTACAGAGTGTCTTAAACTTATGGTAAAAAACATCTTTTTGTTTAAACCTGTATATTATAAACGTACGTCTATTTTGTAGTATTTTTTTAAAATGTGAGCGATTGTCTATTAATTTATCTACAATATTCTTTAATATTCGTTTAAATCCGACATCAAATAAAAAAGTTATTTGCGATTGAAATTTGTGTGGATCGATTATTTTGCCTTTTACGTGAGGAAGGAAAGAAGGAACTAAACGTGCGAATTTTAGCCCGCACCTTCGACCACAACCACCGGAACAACCTCCTCCACGACTACAAATTCCAGCGTCGATACCACCGTAACTTTAAACAAGGGTGGCGTAACTGCGGAGGGCGGTAAGTGGACCATCACGCAGGTGGTCAGCGACGAGAACAAAAAACCATCTCTGCGGGATTCCAAAAAATCCCTGGTGCAGGAAAACAGTCAGCTACTGCAAGCACTGACGTCGTTTATCGTGAAGCAAAACAGCAACGTTTCCGAAGACGTGGCCATCACCATTCTGAAAGCCTTGATACCTTTGGGGGAGCAGATTCTCTCCCCCGCTTTGGAGGGCGCGGGGTTTACGGAGTTGATGGTGGTGATGACGATGCTTGCCGATGCCGGCACGGGGAGAGGGCATACGTTGCTGTTTCCGGCTACAGCGGAGTGGATTGAGATTTGCAACAATCACGCTTCCACCAAACAGGTTTTGGAAAAAGTCGGTACAGATTGCGAGAGCGTTAATAAAAATGTCATGCTGGAAGCGGCGTGTTGCGTTTTGGAGTACGTTAGCGATGTAGTGGGGGGTATAACGCAGAGTGCAAATCAAGCGGGGGTGAGGGCTTTAAGTCCCCCGTGGGAGAGCGAGACGCCTTTGGATTTGGACGTCGAATGGCAGGATGATGTTAACGAAGAGGAAGACAGTGGAGAGGATTCCGACGAGGATTCTCTGTGCAATAAGCTGTGCACTTTCACTTTTACTCAAAAAGAGTTCATGAATCAGCATTGGTACCACTGTCACACCTGCAGAATGTTGGATGGTGTTGGTGTGTGCTCTATATGCGCCAGGGTGTGCCACAAAGGCCACGACTTGAGCTACGCCAAATTCGGCAACTTCTTCTGCGACTGCGGGGCCAAAGAGGACGGTAGTTGTCAAGCGCTGGTGAAAAGAAGCCCGCTAACCAACACAGAAGCTCTCACTAGCGAGTTAACACCCGGTGGTTTCCCCAGCGAGCACTTGCTCACCTCTTCCTTACGCAGAAGAGCCTCGTCTCCGGTGCCTACAGACCAAATGGTGCTCAACAAGAAACCGTTAAACGTCGTAAAGCAGATGGACGGGGCGCGGGAGTTTATCACCGACTATCTATCTTCGAGCGGGGTGACGGGTGCGCTGGTGGACTTCATGGAGACGCTCTTGTCCGCGGTGGAGACGACTTGCAGCCGCAATTCGCCCGTCGGCTGCCACCAGAGGGCGATCGAGGCGCTGCAGCAGCTGCACTCGGGCAACAAAAAGTTCCTGCACACCGATCAGCTGATGACGCCCACGTTGGGTTCTCAGGAGGGGGCGTTCGAGAACGTCCGCATGAGCTACGCAGGTAATCCATGCAGTTATTTTTTTCCTGATTTTCAATCTTAAATTTATTAAATCTTATGAAATATCGAATTAAATTAGGGTAATAATTCTCGTCAACAGCAATTTGTATCCAGGACATTTAGCAGTCAATTCCTATGAAATATTATTCGTTGAATCCGAAAATGTCGTCAAAAGTTATAAAAGTACAACAGTAAAACTTTTATAGTTTTTGACGGTCTTTTCGGATTCAGGGGACAATTTTACATAAGAATTGTCTGGTAAATGTCCGGGATACAAATAGTATATGATATTGGACATTTGTCCAATAATAGAAATTTACATTTTTTACCAACCAGTAATTGGACACTGGCCATTTTACTGTTTGTTTTCAGAATTAAAATTAAAACGCATTAAAGTGACAATGTTTAAACCATGAGGAAAACATTTATACCACACACTGATCCGTACACTTTTTAGAAATATTTTTTATTATAATTTAAACACATCCCTTCTCTTAACAAAAAACAAAAATCTTACCACCAATGTAACGTGCGAACTTTTTTGTCCTATATTGGACCCAAAATAAAGTAGTTCTATATTATTACTGACTGAGATAGTTATAATTGTATACAGCGTCATCTAATGATTTGACTTTAAGGTAACTATTTATAGAACTCTAGTTTTTACAGTATTAATCTTGATTGTCCAATAACTATAAAGTGTCTGATAACTGTCTACTTTACCCTATAGTATTAATCCTTATCATAGTCATATATGGAACGCCGTTTTACTATTTATTATACATTTATACCAATGTTTCATTTAAATGATAGATGAAAAAGAAAGAAATTCGATAATAGAAATGAAATGCATTTTGTTGACCCAAGTATCATTTTAATGCTAACTTGAAATTTCTTTCCTATTTTTCTTATATATGCATGCGGTGAAACAATTTCAATGACAATTGTAATAAACTTGTATTTGAATTTAAAAGACACTCAAAATTTTAAGACATGTAAGATATCTAAGGAATCATTTAAATCAAAGTTGAATTTTTCTTACACATGAATTTAAATAACATGTGAATTTATCAAGTACATAAGCAGCTGGGTATCATTTAAATGGTACTTGCATTTTACTTTCATTTGAATTTAAATAGCACTTTAATTTTTATAATAGTTGGAAATAACAGATAAAAAAATATATATTTTTTCATTTTTATTTAAATGGAATCTGCATTTAACTAAAAGTTGAATTTAAATAACATTTGAATTCAAACGAAACTTGAATTAAATTTACACTTGAATTTAAACGAAACTTGAATTTAAACGACACTTGCATTTAAATGGTACTTGAATTTAAATGAAAGTTGAATTTAAATGACCCAAATGTCTATTTCTTTGACCTTCACAGCTGCCATCTATCGACAGGTAGTTGAAATAATTGATTTTACAGCGCCATCTATGGTTACAACAATGCATTCAAACAAAATGTCGGTCTATGCGCCTGCTTGTATATATCTACATGGTTTACCATAGAGTATAGTCATTGTTTTTAAAAACAATGGTATAGTGCACGAATCCCCCACAGTTTTTCCCCTGGATTTAAATTTTATTTATTACTTAAGGATAAAGAGTTTTGTGTGGTTACTATATAAGGATTAAAGACTTAGATTAAGATCATGTATCATGGATTAAGATCATGTGTGATTATTTTTTGGTGTGAAACTGCAATTTGAAAATGTTTCAACTACCTGTCGATAGATGGCAGCTGCTTAGGTCAAAGAAATAGACATCTGGGTCGTTTAAATTCAACTTTCATTTAAATTCAAGTACCATTTAAATGCAAGTGTCGTTTAAATTCAAGTAACGTTTTAATTCAAGTGTCAATTTAATTCAAGTGTCGTTTGAATTCAAATGTCATTTAAATTCAACATTTAGTTAAATGCAGATTCCATTGAAATGAAAATGAAAAAAAATATATATTTTATATCTGTTAAGTAAATCCAACTATTGTAAAAATTAAAGTGCCATTTAAATTTAAATGAAAGTAAAATGCAAGTTTCATTCGAATGATACACAAGCTGCTTATCTACCAGATAAATTCAGATGTCATTTAAACTCATGTGTAAGAAAAATTCAACTATGTTTTAAATGATTCGTTAGATCTCTACATGTCTCGAAAATTCGAGTATAATTTAAATCTAAATACAAAAAAAAATAATTTGTTGTTGAAATGTGAACGTTTCTTACTATTTTAAAAATTTAATGTAATTTTGACTGACCCAACATTCATTTAAATGTTATATAGGGGCCAATATTCATTTAGAATAAACTATGTTTGAAATACAACTGCATAAGTTTATTTTTCATTAAAATCATGTTTAACTTTATTTGTCGTTATAAATGCACTGGAGAGAATAATCCAACTATCATATAAATACAACCATAACTTTAAAACTATAAGTTAAATTCATCTGTTTGTTTCTATGTATCATTTAAATGGTTTCCAGCTCATATTAATCAGATGTAGGTCATTTTTATGACTTAAATTTACATTGGAGACTTCATAAGAGTAGGTATGATAAATTTAACTTTCGTCGAAATCCGTCTACTAATTCTTAAGTTTCATTTAAAAGACACTTGGGTCAACGAAATGCATTTCATTTCTATTATCGAATTTCTTTCTTTTTCATCTATCATTTAAATGAAACATTGGTATAAATGTATAATAAATAGTAAAACGGCGTTCCATAGTCATACGTCTTTTGCTGCAAATTTCAGCAAATGTCTCCTAGCAATGAATCCGCTATACCAATGCTCTAGATTTACAGTTACTTGGTAAAATCGTTCGGCAAATTTTCATGGATGAAAATGAAAAAAATGCATTTTTATTGACATATTAACGTCAATTCTTTGAAAAGCGGAGAGCATTTTTTCAATTAATAGGCGCCAATTTTGATAAGATTTAATAAATTTAAGATTGGAGATTGAATTTTTAGGTACTTAGCGAATAAAAAATATCAAATAATAGTCTAATAATAGAGTAATGTTTATACTTTGTTGCCTTTTTAATTTAGTAATTAAAAAAACGAAAAAAAAATTCAAAAAATTTTTACAAAAAAATACGTCATAATTTTAGTTTCGGTACCTATGTAAAACACAGACCACCAAAACAAATGGACGGATTTGTTTACGTTTAAAAAGCGAGTAAAGCATAGTTTCACATTCTAAACACCGTCGAAAGAAACATGGCTTCCAACGTTGTCAGAAGTATATATTACACGCCTTTTTGGACGTTCATCATAACATAATGAACATTAATAATTACCAGTAACTCGTTTGAATAATAAAAAAATTATAAAAAGGATTTGTTCATCATTGTCTCTCTATTTTTCTCTATTTAAAGAAAGTAAATAATTTAATGATTATTAAAATTAAATATTAACAACGTTGGTAAATTCGTCATATTTGACAGCATAGAAAAAGTTTGACAGCTTGTTGTTTTGTGTTTTCGTTTGTGTATTTCTATCGTGTTTAAGTTAATTATGGAGTTTAAATACATTATTTTTTACTAAAAATAATAATACATGGAAATATCGTTTGTAAGTACCTACCTACTTATTATTTTTTTGTTTGTTGACCGCAAACAACTCATTGTTATTGATTGGCAATGCGCCGTCCATTTGTTTTGGTGGTCTGTGAAAATGACTTACCATTAGTCTATTTGACATACAGTTCATTTTTTTTATCTGGACTCGTGTTTTTTGTTAGGTTGGTAATATTTTTAGGGTAAATTTTCACTTTAGCGACTTTTCCGAAAAACGGCAGGAAAGTTGCCAAAATGCCAAAAATAGGTGTGGAGGGATGTAAAAGTGCATAAACAATCGGCGCAGGGTGAAAAAGTTGTATAATTATCGCGTATTTAATAAAAAAAGGGGCTGATAATTGAAGTGACTTACCGTGATTTTCTGTGAAAAAGAACATGCAGCGAGCCAAAAACAAGTATCTAATAGACGTAGAATTTGAAAGTGGAAGTGAAAAAGCGTGAATTATGAAAAACAACGTCATGAATTGAGGAAAATGCAATTTTTAAAATCAGGAAATTTGAGGTTATGAAGATTAGCTGTCATCTTGGTTATGCAGGTACACTAAAATGGGCAAAGGTGAGCGAAACCAACCCAAACCAACCCAAACTTAACAACCCAACCCAACCGACCCCGCCCCATTGGCCCCCCCCGCCCCATTGAGCAATAGAGGTATAATATATCTATGGGCAGGCTGGACTGTGAACCTGCATAACCTCAAATTACCTGATTTTAAAAATTGCATTTTCCGCAATTTATGACGTTGTTTTTAATAATTTAAGCTTTTTCACTTCACTTTCAAATTCTACGTCTATTAGATACGTGTTTTTGTCTCGCTACATGCTCTTTTTCACAGAAAATCACTGTAAGTCACTTCAATTATCAGCCCCTTTTATTAATTACGTGATAATTATACAACTTTTTTACCCTGCGCCGATTGCTTATGCACTTTTACATCCCTCCACACGTATTTTTTGCATTTTGGCAACCCCCAATCCGTTTTTCGGAGAAGTCGCTAATGTGTAAATTTGAGGGCAAAACTTCATTTTGATGAAATTATGCCAAATGCCACAATGGAAGAAAAAGTAAATCGCCTTATGGACATTTTTGGAGTAAAAAAGTAACGAATTTGGTTTTATAAATACATTACATCACGCATTAATTTCACATTATTTATCATTTACGTTTACAAAAAATTTTAATTTCTTTTATATAAATTCTTTTCAAAGCGAAGATTTTTATCCGCTAGGAATACTTTCTCTTCTGGGCCGTAAAGCAACCTATATTTAACTACTTTTTTGTATGATTTTACTCATCCAAGCACCACCAAAGCAAAATTAATTGCATTTTTAACTAGGAATTTCGACAACTCAACTTGACAACTGCACAATGTCACCTACAATAATTTATACATAACCACAATTAGATTTATAACTAGCTTAGTTTGTTTTAATCAATGCGAACAACTTGACAACTGTATTTACCAACCAAACCCCTAAATTTACAACGTTGCCGCAGTCCAGATAAAAAAATGAACTTTACGTGGTAAGCAAATTAAATCAATTTGTAGGGGAACAGGGCCAAACCATAAGGCAACTTTTGTCGGCTCACATCGTCAGAAGAGTTGCTATGTGTTGCATGACTTCCACGCAAGGGCGCAGACAACATTTGGCGGTGTCGCACGAAAAAGGGAAAATTACCGTGTTGCAGCTTGCAGCTTTGTTAAAGCAAGCCGATTCCAGCACCAGAAAGCTGACTTTAACGAGACTGGCGTCAGCACCGATACCATTCACGGTAAGAATTTAATTTTTGAACAATTTTAGACGCACCATTTATTAGTTATTAATAAAATAGAGGAGCCAATCACAGGCGTGTTTTAGCAGAATGATTAGAGGTGGGAGAACTATAATGTGCAGCTTAATATTAGAAATTCCATATAAAATTTAGTGTAAAATGACCTTAATGATATGCTTGACATTGTCACTGTCAGTGTTTTAGTTTTTAGGTTAGTTTTGACTTGAGATATTCTTTTTTAGGGAAAATTTGTGGCCCTAATACAGATTGATAATCGTTTTAAACGTTATGTTTCTTACAGAGGCGCTTGTAAGCTAACAACCGTTTTACTCCTCTTTTGATAAAAATAAACCGTATTCTATCAGGGCTGTCATTAAACTGTAAAATTTCAATTTTAAGGTTAATTTACCATAACCCACAAATTTAAATTTGATAGTTTGATGACAGCCCTGATAGAACAAGGTTTAAAATGGTTGTTCTTGGCACTTAAAGGCCTCATTTGAGGCTTACAAGTGCCTCTGTAAGAAACGCAACGTTTAAAACGACTTTTAATCTGCATAAACATAAAAATGGTCGCCGTTAGATTCCGTGCAGTGTTGCGGTTATCTATGATTTTTAGTATGCGCGAAACAAGATAAAGCCTGAATTATAGATTGCCTTCCTTCCTCCCGTAGAAGATGAACAATACGAAATTTTTAAAACATTTTTGACGTACAGTTGTATTCAATAAAAAAGCGTACAAGAATTAGAATGAGAGAAAACTGTCAAAATAATATTATTGCTTAAAACCGGCTTATCACTGACATAAGTCATTAAAATAATTACTATAGGTTATAAAGAGCATTGACGTCGTAGGTTAATTAAATAATATTACAAAAATTATTAATTTTTAATATAGATTTTTTTTTCTATTATACCACGGTACGAATTGACCATTCTTCTTCGATTCTTGATACTATTTGAGCCTTTTTAACTGACGAGGCATTTTTATTTTCTACTGTCAGTTATAGTGACTTAAGTCAGTGGAAAGCCGGTTTTACGCAATAATGTTGACAGTTTTCTCTCATTCTAATTCTTGTACGCTTTTTTAATGAATACAACTGTAATTGTCACCATTAACATTTCCCGTGTAAGAATTTTTAATACTTTTTGATATTTTGCAATTATAGTAATAAAAAAAATCAAAGGATAAAATATTTTCTTAACAAAATCATATTTTGAAGTTATTTTAATATTTGAAAGTATCAATAATTGTTAAGTTTAATTAAAATTAATAACGGGCAATGTAAATGGTGACAATTACGTCAAAAATGTTTATTTAAATCGTAGTGCCATTTATAGATTCCCGTACCGTAAGGATGGCATTCCTTCCTCCCGTAGAAATTTTTAAGTTTTATCTTTCACCGTAAATGTCTGCTTATTATGGACATTCGCTGTAGGGTGACAGCGCGTAGGCACAAAATATTTAGAATACATGATTGTGTAGTATTATTTAAGATAGGTGTTCAGTTTATTAAATAATTTGTGTCTCTAAATAGGATATTTAGATATTGTTTATGATCAATGTCTTTCATTTTTAGAAACGTTGCTTTGTAAAACCCCGTAGTTTTCCGGTCTTGGTAAAGTGGACGAGTCCTCCAACGTCTTGTTCGATGTTTTTTTTTTCATAATACAACAAGCTGCCTGGGCAATTAAAATTGTGATCACTACACTAATATATAAATGTGTATCTTTCATATTTACACACAATGGGTTAAAAGCAGAATATAAACAAAAACAAATGTCAATCATTTTAGGTGTCATCGCGCATGGTTACGGAATTTTACACGGAAATCTATAAATTGACTTTTTACAAGACGTACAAATCGTACGGGCAAGACTACGGGAGGGGGGAAGGAAGGCAATCTATAATTCAGGCTTAAAACAGGGTTTGTTGGGTGGATTGTGATTATTACATTTTCATTCAAATATTTCTAATTAAATAATAATGTTTAAATTAATTGTTATTAATATTAATAAAATAATTATTTTAACTTATTTAAAAAAGGTAAAGTAAAGTATATCACCATAAACTTTGTATAAAAATATTTATTAAGTTGTTAAAAAAAATATCAAAAGAAAATGTAGGTCTATTTGTGCCACGCAAAAAAATGAACATTACTCCAGAACCTAAACAACCAAAACACTGACTAGGGTTTAAAAATTTCCGGAAAAATTGAGCCGGCGAAAAAAACCGTTTTTTACGGAAAAATTGGGAAATTTTCAGAAAAATTGACATTTTTAAATTTTATTCAAAGGTTAAAACGAAAAAATGCAAGTCAATTTTTCTAAAAATTTTCAAATTTTTAAGGATAGAAAAAATTAATTTCCGACGCTGATTATAATCATAATATGTATTACATATTATGATTATAAAAAGTATTCCTTTTATTTTAATTCAGTAAGAATATTCTACCGGGCCGCAAAAAACATATTCGATGCTGTATTAAAATAACTTTTATTTTACACTTTGATTTATAAAATTATAATTTTGTAATTTAACTTTATAAATCATTCATTATTTTGTAGTTGGATATTTTTAATGCAGTTCTTTTTGCAAAAAAGACCCAACCAATAGTAATTAACGTTTAAATTTATTTTCACAAATTAATTTAATTTAATTCAATGTTAAGTTAATTTTTTTAAATTAAAATAATGTAAAGTTGTTAATTGCTACTTTTTTTCAAATGTGTATATTTCCAAAAAAATCAATTTTTCCAAGGCCTGGGAAAAAAACAGGTTTTTTCCCAATTTTTCCAGTTTTCTTCCGACACTTTAAAACACTAACACTGACAATGAAACAGTGAAAAATACAATTAAGGTCATTTCACAATATGATACGTTCATCGCCATGGAATTTCTACAAAAGTTTGTGTTGTCCCACCTCTAATCATTCTGCTAGAGCACGCCTGTGATTGGCTAAAATATGGAGTTTCATGTTAATTACGGGTTCAAGAAATCGATTGAAACCTTATTTCTACATCTAAATGCAGTACTTAAAAAAAAAATCTCGTCCATTTACAACTTGGTTTTTATTTTTATTTTTTCCTTAATTAATTTTCCAGGTTGTATCTCTTTCGAGCAACCTTTGCAACGAAGATTTCCTAGCCGTGTGCGGCCTAAAAGATTGCCACGTTCTAACCTTCACCTCGGCAGGATCGGTTTCCGATCATTTAGTGCTGCATCCTCAACTAGAAACCGGCAATTTCATCATAAAAGCCATCTGGCTTCCGGGCTCGCAAACTAAATTAGCGCTCGTAACGGCAGATTTCGTTAAAATCTACGATTTATCCACTGATGCACTGAGCCCGCAGTACTACTTCTTAGTACCAAGCGGGAAAATTAGAGATTGTACGTTTATGTATGACAGTGCTACCTATCACATTCTGTTGATGTCTTCGCCGGGTCATATATATACTGAATTATTGAACGAGGAGAGTTCGGCAAAACACGGTACTTTCTACGTTACGAACACGTTGGAAGTCAACATGGATTTGGTGGATGTTAACGGCCACGTAGCGGGTGGTGGAGTGAGTATTTACTACTCGCACACTTTGGGTTTACTGTTTTATAGCTACTCGCAAGGGAAAAGTTTTATCTCGCCTATAACACCAAAGAGCAACACTTTATCCGTTGTTTTCCCCATTACAATACCGGTTACGAGTAATTCTACATCCAAAAGTAATGGGTCTAGAAATTCCACTACGCAACCGTTGTGTCAGTGGACCGAAATTCCGAACCACCCGGGTCTAATTTGCTGCGCCATGCAGTCGAGCAACAACCCGGTCATTTTGATGTTGAAACCCGACGCCATAATGATACAAGAGATCCGCGTGGTACCCTCGAAATCCAAGATAATGGACATGGTCCCCATCAGGCACAGTTCGGGTAACGATTTAAGAACCACATTGATTTTGCTCTGCGAAGATGGAAGTTTGAAGATGTTCATGGCAAACATGGACCAGACTGGTTTCTGGATGTCGCCCGGGATACAACCGTCCATCGGTATTACATCGGTGGCAAAACCGAAGAAGAAAAAGGCGGTGAAAGCCGGAAAACCCTCGTCGAGTTCCGTGGTGTTCCCGGTTGATTTCTTCGAGCACTGCTCCCCCATGAACGAAGTCGAGATTGGCGGGAACGATCTTTTGCAAGTTTACAACGTGGCGCAGCTAAAACACCGCCTCAACACCACGGGTCTGTACGTGGCTTGCAATAGACCGTTGGGATTTACAGTGGAGGTCACAAACAACGACGCAAACACTGTGATGGTCGGCGTGAGAATATTGATAGGGAGTCAGGACGCGCAGAGGGCGCCGTCGTTCGTGGAGATCTTCGGCAGGATCGTTTCGGTCACTTGCACGCGGAGCAGGTGGTTCGACATACCTTTTTCGAGGGAAGAGAGCCTGCAGGCCGACAAGAAGTTTACGATTTTATTCGGGCCGTCTCAGGACCCCGAGACCGTCACCATGATCGATAGTGTCAAGATTTACGGGCGGACTAAGGATTCCTTCGGGTGGCCCGAGGAAAACGAGGAGGCTGTGGCCACAGCCAACTCGGCTAACACTCAGGTATGTACCGCTTTAAATGTTTATGTTTTAGTTTTGTATTTATTAAGTTATGTACAAAACTAAAAAGATTAAAGATTGCACCGGTTACAACAATTTTAAACAGAATCCGAAGGTTTAGTGCTGAATCCGAATTCGACCTCAGACATCAGGTTTTCGAGAAATTCCGACCTAAAAATGGAAAACAGTTCTTTATATTTGAGTACTATGCTCCACACCTCAAAGTCCCACCACGTGGGCTTTTCAGGTTATTTATCTGTCAAAGTATAGTCAATGAAAGAAATAATATTTATAGTGTTAACGCTTATGTTTAAGCGTTAAAAGTTAATAAATCTTTATAGAATCACAATAACAATGGTTGGTTTAAGAATTTATGAATATAAATACTGCATATGCAATATAACTTATATTATATAAGTAAGTGATATTTTTGTGCATTGGGTCTACATTTCTTCATAAAATAGTTTTAACTACACAGGATTTATTAAAAAAATTTAACTTATCTATTATGAAATAAGAATATCTATATCAAAGGTAGGTTAATGTATTAGAACAAAAAATATCATCTAATTTTGTATTTTAAGGTTATCTATTTTGACCAAAATAAATAAGTGGATTATTTTAAAGAGTGTGTTAATATGGTCATAAATAAATATAGGTATACTAAATAATTGTTGAATATGGTTCAAATTAAATTTTATACTTCTAACTACAAAACTTGTGCATACCTCTCGGCATACCTACTTTAAGTTAGATTATAAGAAAACAAACAATTTTTAGAGAAACTTGCAATGTGAAAATATTTAATTAGAGATGGGAATCGGAAAGTTTCCATTTTAAGGAAACTTTTCGTTTTGGAAAGTTTCCAATTGGGAATTTATTTTCATTTTGAAAGCTTCTTTTAAGCTACCTGAAACATTCCTTGGAAACATTCCTTGGAAACTTTCCTTGTTTTTTTCATTTAAATGTCAATTGTTTAACCGCTGATTTTCGTTAAGGCCATGATACAAGGCCAAGAAACTTTGAATAAGAATTTAATGTGTGTTAATTTAAAGCAGAAGAAGAAGTATAAATAATGTAAGTTATGTTACATAACCTCAATGAAGCTGGATTATTCAGCATCATCACAAAAAACTTAAAAAAAAGGTAAACAAAATAAAAACAATAAACAAAGTTAAAATCATTCTTACATTTTTGTTGTTTATTTATAGGCATAGCACAATGCCAAGAAAAAAATCTAGTGTTTGGAATTATTTTTTACTTTACTTTTTAATATTCCTATATATTAGTTACTTTGTCCCTTTTAATTTTTTTTACGTAATATCTAGGATTTACTAGCAGTGAATTTCTATAGAAATTATTATAATAGTAAACATTTTATTTTTATTTTGTAGGTTTCAGTACACAATAGGAATATTCCAAAGTAAAAGATACTAAAAATAGTATTGCAGTTACATTCTTATAAACATTTTTTTTTATTTTTTTTCTTAATAAAATTTGACAAAAAGTTAATGTGTTATATATTTTTGCAAATCCCTGGCATAAAAAAAATATTTTCGCAATAAAAGTTTTTTTTTTGAAACTTTCGGAAAATTTCGGGAATTTTCGATGGAAAGTTTCAGGGAATTTTCGTCAAATGGGAATTTTCCCATCTCCATATTTAATACTCCCATGATATGTGATTTATTAAAATTTTTGAAGTTATAATGATTTTTTGATCAAATTCATTTGAAGGTTTTTAACTATTTGTATTGACAAAACTTAATGTAGGTACACTTTAAGCTGGATAAGAAAAACTTCCACATTTTTAAATACCATTTTGGTCAAAATAAATTTTTTTAACCTTAAAATTACAAAATTAGATGATATTTTTGTTATAATATAGTAACCTACCTTTAATACAGATATTCTTATTCCATAATAGGGAAGCTAGATTTTTTTAAATAAATGCTGTTTAGTTAAAATTATTTTATGGAGAAAACCAGATATTTGGACCAAATCCACAAAAATATTACTTATTTGGCACCATACACTTTAGAATTTCATTAAATGCAGTATTTATATTTTTAAATTCTTAAACCAGCCATTGTTATTGTGATATTATAAATATTTATTAACTTTTAACGCTTAAACATAAGCGGTAACACTATAAATATTATTTCTTTCGTTGATTATACTTTGACAGATACATAACCTGAAAAGCCTTAAATGCCAAATTTTCAAAAGACTGCGTTCCGTACGTGGTCACGTGGTGGGACTTTGAGGTGTGGAGCATACCTAAGTAACTCAGGTGCAAAACTGGGTATTTGTTTATTCCTGTCGGATGCAAAACACGGTATTTGCTGTTGACCAATCACGTCCCTAGTATACGCATTACGGGACGACATAACAATCACCTGATTAATTGTTATTTTTTGGTATTTGCACTTTTCACTTGCAAAACTTGGTTTTTGAACGAGGAAGATGCAAAACTATGTTTTTAAATATTTTGATTACAATTATTTACTAAAATACCTCATTTTAAAGGATTTTTTTTTTTACTTTTTTAACTAAAAGGATGCAAAAGCACGTCTATACAATTTTAACATTTTTTTTTTCAAAAATGATCTTATGAGCGGTTTTTCATGTTTTTCTTAAAATCACTTATCCTACAAATACATAGTTGTGCTTTGGGTAATGAATTCCTTAAAAACCTGATGCATCAATATAGTCTAATTTCTGTTATGGAAATTGCGTTATTATCGTACTTTTTATCAAGGTTATCTCGACATCCAACGAATGCGACCAGCGCCCGAACGGAGTCGCACCCCTAACGAAACTAGAACGCCTCACCGTGGGCATTTTGGAGTCCCTCGACGGCTCCTTCTCCCTGTCCACCTCCGAGGAAAAGCACTCGGCCTACAAACCGCAAACGTTGAAGATCGCCACGCAACTGCTAACCATACCGACCCCGCCCTCGGTGCAGGTGCAAGCCAAAGCGCTACTGTCCACCTTGCACTCGTCCAAGCAGCAGTACCACGCTTACAAGGACCAGGCGCTGTTGCAGCACGTGTTGGCCAGTTTGACGGCCATAACGGCAGACGCGGAGAAGGCCGACGTGGACGCCGAGAGCTTCTATCGGCTCGTGCTCATCGTCAGAGGGATAGCCATCGCGAGGCCGCAGAACCTGGTCAAATTCGCTGACGCGTACACGTCCATCCAGGACGTCGTCGTTGATGATCCTCTCGAACCCAGGAACGCCCCGAGGGAGCACAAAAGCAACCACCTGCTTTTGCTGCTCATGGACGTTCTCTGGCTTTTGCACTCCTTGAATCCCGAGAATCCCACGCTGGCTCCCGTCGTGGTGCCAGGCTTAAAACACACCGAACAAGGTAAAGACTTTATAGTACAATATTTCTGTGAAAATTTCGAATCGATCCGATAAATAGTTTTAAAGATATTAATATTTATAGGCAGACGTGGCTTCTATGTTTTAAAAACCCCTTTATGGATTTAGATAAAATGTATGCCGCTTATTCTTGGCATTAAAAAATTAAGCTTAATTATAATTAAAGTACTTTTTATATAAACAACACGGTGTGCCTGAACGAAGTTTAAGTCGCATAAAAATGCCGCCAAAAACTGATTGCAAATTCTTGTTCGGGACCCTTCGGTGACTTAAAAATGATATTTATCAAAATCCTAGCTGCTCCTTTTTTCGAAATGTTTTGAAAATTCATAATTTTTTTTTAAATTTTTCTTAAAGTCTACCTTTGACAGAGTACACATTTGTATACCGATTTTTATAATATTGGAGTATATTGTTAAGGAGATTTTGAGAATACTTGTTTATACTGTGCACATAATTTAATATATACAGGGTTACCCAAAAATCGCTTCTTATAATAAAGCAAAAGCGTAACTTCATGTTTTTTGGCATAACACGCAAAAAAGATATATCCCTACCCATGTTTTTTTTAGATATTTTTATGTTTATCAGGCTACAAAATGGTATTCTTATTAAGACTTTATAAGAAAAATTAATTTGGAATAAAATTAAATAAAATAACAATTTTTGGAGATAAATCTTTTTTGTGCATTATGCTTTTTACTATATAAAAAAGTGATTTTTGGCTAGCCCTGTATAAATCTAATTGCTCAGTATGAAAACAGTATTTTCCAAGTCTCCTTAACAATATACTCCAATATTATAAAAATATGTGTACAAATGTTTACTCTGTCAAAGGTAAGATAAACAAAAAAAAAATAAGAATTTTAAAAAAATTTCGAAAAGATAAACAAAAAAAAATAAGAATTTTAAAAAAATTTCGAAAAGAGGAGCAGCTAGGATTTTGGTAAATATCATTTTTAAGTCACCAATTTTATTTCCAATGAAGTTTTGCAAACTATAATTTTTTAATAAAAATAATTTCTTATAATTTATTATAAATAATATAATTTTATAATTTTATTCAACAAAATTATTGGTTTAAATTTGTAAAGACATTTAAATGACAGTCGATAAATTTTTAATAAAACATTCTCACATTACATTTAAATGTTATACAACAATTAATAATTTAGTGGACAAATTATTTCATAACTCAATTGTTAATTTAATGCATAATTATTAGATTAGTACATAACTTTAAAATTTAGTTGAAACAATTTATTAATTTAATGAATATTTTATTTTTTCTACTCCCCTAACCTTTATAATCTGTGTTTATAAAATTTAAAAATGTGACAGTTGACGGTGACACACAGATTCCCCTATTGTTTCATAGATGACGCTCTATACAAATATTTGATTTAAATCATTTTAAGATAATAATAAGTATTTGTCGTAGAAAAAGTATAGTATGCACCTCGTTTATAAACTCATTAATTTAAGAACTCGCTCGCAAGCTCGCTCGTGCCTAAATTAAATTCGTGTATAAAATGGCGTTTATCAAACTTGATACATAATATACTATTACCTATCTACTCCTACATTGACGAGATGTGACTTTATGACGTTTTAGTCACGGCCCGAAGTTAGCAATAGTTGCTTTTGGGCATTTTAATCACGGGCTGAAGTTAGCTTTATTATAAATTAGGGAAAAGTGAGGTTAAATCCGTTAAAAGTTGGCAGATGTCAATTTCTCTAGACACTCGTTTTTATTAATCATTCGCTCGCAAGCTTCGCTTGTGCCT
This sequence comes from Brassicogethes aeneus, assembly GCA_921294245.1. Classification (NCBI taxonomy): domain Eukaryota; kingdom Metazoa; phylum Arthropoda; class Insecta; order Coleoptera; family Nitidulidae; genus Brassicogethes; species Brassicogethes aeneus. Next base: position 54,897,479 of record OV121137.1, read on the forward strand.
TATAAAACTCGTAACTAAAATGGCGTTAATATACTATTTTTAGGCACATGTTTTAACCATGACCTTAACCAAATTTCAGTATAATAAAGTAACGCAAAATAATTTTGTTAATTTTCTTTCAGTTATTTACGCATTGGTGGAGATAGTCCACGCGTTTAATAGTTGCGATACATACAGCAATATTACTATAGGAGTATACTTGCAACTATTGCTCTGCAGTGATTCTGTAATAGCATTCAGTGCCAAACAGGCGCTATGTAAAGTACTTAAACCTAAAGTCAGGCGTAAGAAGGTGTTTATTCCGAGTCCACCTCATTGTCCATCACCACCCATAGGTAAGATTATTATTATTATTATAATTAGCTCCCGGATTATATGCGTTTACATATTGCATATACATATGTATATATAACGCCCATTATTACTGGTAATTGCATATTTTACCTAAAATCTAGTAATGAAGCCTATTTTCGCTATTATATTATAAGTTTAACTTTACGGATAGCTGACCCAAAAAAGTTTTAAAGACCAGCAAAAAAAAATATGTAACATTGAGTACACCCACCTACATTGCCTAATTTTGGGATGCTAATTTTAAAAATGCCACTCGTTTTGCTTCAGGACGTTTAGGATTCGAATTGCGTAATAAAATGCTCTGTTCAATTATCTTAAAATGTAAATTATGATTACTTATTAAATTATTTTGCCTTAATTATATTTTCGAGTCCCTGTATATTTTTGACTTCATACAAAGTCATCAGTAGGTATATGTCAAATGGAAAATATTTATACACTCACAGGCAAAATAATCGATCCACACAAATTTTTGATGATTTTCAATCGCAAATAATTTTTTTGTTTGATTTCGGATTTAAACAAATATTAAAGAATATTGTAGATACATTAATGGAGAATTGCTCACATTTTAAAAATTACTAAAAAATACACGTACGTTTATAATATACAGGTTTAAACAAAAAGATGTTTTTTACCATAAGTTTAAGACACTCTGTAGAGTGGCAAAACCTTATATTGTTCTAAATTAAGTTTTAATTATCAAGTCACATCTATTTTTAACAGTTTTGTTTTTGGTTCACCTCGATATATTTATTTTTGTGAAAAATATGGATTTTTTAAAAATACATTGCAATTTCCAATATTTTTCTGTATGAAGAACTAAGGTTGCTATGATCCATCCATATGCTATGGAGGATGACAGTGACGGTTTTATTGAATCATCCCATACTTGGACATGTCATACACGGCTTTCAAAAGCTATCAAATTGTTTTTTGCAAATTAATGTTTAAATTTTAAGGTGTCTTCTTACTTTAAAAAATGGATATGTCCCCGACTGATGTTGCCAGAGCAATTAATTTAATCCAGGATGGACGGTCACAGTATTACGTGGCAAGTGTTTTAAACGTCACAAGAAGTAAAGCACAAAGGGCAACATCGGTCGGAGACATTTTTAAAAGTAAGAAGACACCTCAAAATTAACAAATTAATTTACAAAAAACAATTTGATAGCTTTTGAAAGATGTATAGGACATGTCCAAGTATGGGATGATTCAACAAAACTGTCACTGTCATCCTTCATAGGCTATGTATGGACCATAGCAACCTTAGTTCTTCATACAGGAAAATATTGGAAATTGCAATGTTTTTTAAAAAAAATTGATATTTTCCACAAAAATAAATATATCGAGGTGAAAGAAAAACAAAACTGTTAAGAATAGATGTGACTTGATAAATAAAACCTAATTTAGAACAATATACGGTTTTGCCACTCTACAGAGTGTCTTAAACTTATGGTAAAAAAATCTTTTTGTTTAAACCTGTATATTATAAACCTACAATATTATTACGCAATTATTTTAAATCATAGACGTCCTAGAATTAATCGAGTGGCATTTTTGAAATCAGCGGCCCAAAATTAGTTAAACCAGACCGGGGAACTCAAAAAGTAAAGTTTATAAAACTGTCATAGTGTAATTAACAAGTGTGATTTGAAGGAAAACAACCGCCCACCAACTCGAATTCTAGTCAAGAGGAAGACCCGCCTATCGGCAGGCAACCGCCGCCGCAGCAGCAGCAGCAGCAATACGAAGTGCACGCGGTCGAGCACCTGGCGATGCTGCAGCAGCAGCAGCAGCAACCGGACGTCGCTGAAAACCCGCACCACCACAACATGAACCCGCTGGAAGCCTTGCTCGGAGGCGGCGGCGGGGGCGGCGGCTTCCCGCCGATCCTCGACATGCCGCCCGACGCCGACGACGAGGCGATGGTGGAGCTCGCGATCGCGCTCAGCCTGCAGGAGCACGACATGGAGCGCATGGAGCAGGCGCCGCTGCAGGCGTTGGGGCAGCAGGCGGCCGCGCAGGCGCAGGAGGCGGGACACTACAGCGACACCACCGCCTCGGCGGCCGGCTCGGACGACGAGGGTTCGACCGCCGCCACCGACGGCTCCACCTTGAGGACGTCTCCTGCGGAACAGGTATGTGCAGCGTTTGTTAGATTGTTATACGGCACTTTCGTTTTACGCGTGGAAGCGTGGGAGACGCCAGAAACGCCAGAAGTTTGCTCTGGATTATTAAAACGAATTTCGCATTATTAAGTAAATTGCTTTTAAAAATGATTCAAGTACTTAATAATTAAAGGTGGAAAATCATTATTTGTTTAACATTAAACTAAAAGTGTTTTCTTGTAAAAATGACATAAAAAATTCTTTGGAAAACAAATTAAAATAAATAAATCAATTCTCTAAAAACAAAACTTTTTAAAATAAATGAATTAATTAATTAAATAATAAAAATAATAAATTATTATTTGAACACAAGCTTTGAATAATTTATTCAAAGCTTATTCAAACGTTCCCCAAAATTGTATCAAACAAAACTCAGTATGCCATAAAATTCGGTGCGAACATTATGGAGTAATTATCCCAAACGCTGTAAGCATTCTTGCCTCTAATTCACCCAAATTATTCATTTTTTCATGACGGTACTATGCTCCACACCTCAAAGTCCCACCACGTGACAACGTACGGAACGCAGTCTTTTGAAAATTTGGCATTTAAGGCTTTTCAGGTTATGTATCTGTCAAAGTATAGTCAACGAAAGAAATAATATTATGTTTAGGCGTTAAAAATGTATAAATCTTTATAACATTACAATTATTATTGGTTAGTTTAAGAAATTAGGAATATAAATACCTACTGCATTTAATGAAATTCTCAAGTGTATGGTGCCAAATCAGTAGTATTTTTGTGCATTTGGTCCAAATTTCTAGTTTTCTCCATAAAATAATTTTAACTAAACACGTTTATTAAAAAAAATCTAGCTTCTCTATTATGGAATAAATATATCTGTATTAAAGGTAGGTTAATATATTATAACAAAAATATCATCTAATTTTGGATTATTTGAAAGACTGTATAATATAGTATTTAAAAATGTGGTAGTTTTTCTAATCCAGCTTAAAGTGTACCTACCTACATAAAGTTTTGTCAATACATAAAGCTTCAACTGAATTTGATCTACATCAAAAAATCATTATAACTTTAAAAAATTTAATAAATCACATATCATGGGAGTATTAAATATTTTCACATTGCAAGTTTCTCTAAAAATTGTTTGTTTTCTTATAATCTAACTTAAAGTAGGTATGCCGAGAGGTATGCACAAGTTTTGTCGTTAGAAGTATAAAAGCTTCAATTTAATTTTAACTATATTCAACAATTATTAAGTATACCTATATTTATTTATGACAATATTAACACACTCTTCCAAATAATCCACTTATTTATTTTGGTCAAAATAGATTTTTCTAACCTTAAAATACAAAATTAGATGATATTTTTTGTTCTTATACATTAACCTACCTTTGATACAGATATTCTTATTTCATAATAGAGAAGTTAGATTTTTTTTAATAAATGCTGTTTAGTTAAAGCTATTTTATGGAGAAATGTAGACCCAATGCACAAAAATATCACTTATATTGCACCTTACACTTTGGAATTTCATTAAATGCAGTATTTATATTCCTAAATTCTTAAAGCAACCTGATACTATAAAGATTTATTAACTTTTAACGCTTAAACATAAGCGGTAACACAATATTTCTTTCGTTGACTATACTTTGACAGATACATAACCTGAAAAGCCTTAAATGCCAAATTTTCAAAAGACTGTGTTCCGTACGTGGTCACGTGGTGGGACTTTGAGGTGTGGAGCATAGTACAAGGTAGATTTTACATATCCTCCATTAGGAAAAAATCGTTAGGAGCCATTACTTCTTTTTTAATAAAAACTCATTTTTAATTTGTAATGAGTATTTTGAAATTTTCAGTTACATTTTTTTATGTTAATGAGTAATGTACTCACTTTACATTACTATTTTTTTTATTTTTAATGAGAAATGAATGATTATCGAAGTAGTGGGCAGAAAAATATTTATATTGCATGATACATTTTTCAATTTTTGTTTTGAATTGTTATTTTACCAGTAACAGACGTTTAAAATTAATTATTCGTTCATACCATCGCGGATTCGATACTTTTTTGAGTTTAGGTCGCCTTCTCACCTAATTATCATAATCTCGCTATCAACCCCGGCTTAAAATTTCTTGAAGTTTAACGTAAAAAATTTGCAAGGAAATCAAAGAATACAAACAGTTTGAAAATTAAAATTTTAAATCTCAAAATTCGCATGCAAATATGCTTTGGATAATTTTTATACACGAAAATTTTAAGAAATTCGGACCATTATTAAAGAAATTAGCAGCAAAAAAAACAAAAAACGCGATATTTTTTGAACGAATAATCAAAAAAATATCGAAAAATAAATATCGAAAATCAAAATTTTTCAAACTGTCAGAATTTTTTTTGGTGAATAATGTATTAAAACTACATTACCATTTTTATAGCTTCTGCTAAATAAACGTTATTTATTAATTATAATTATTTATTTAAAAAAAATGACGATTCCATTATTTTTTTCAACTCTGGTTATATTTAATTAATTTATTTATTTATTCATTTATTTTAAGAAGGTTTGTTTTAAGATAATTGATTTATTTATTATTTTATTTTCGAATGTAAGTTTTTAAAGAGAATTTTTTATTAAGAAAAAACTTTTAGTTAAATGCAAAACAAATAATGATTTACTGTTAAAGGTGATTCCGTTACATTTTAATAAGTATCTGAATCATTTTTAAAAGTAATAATGCGTAATTCGTATTAATAATCCAGAGCAAACTTCGACTATCACTCAACGCCGGTGAAGGGTCTACTGCTGATTTATTTTTTATTTTGTTAACCCTTTAAATGGCTTTAAAGGATTTTTTAAACGGTTTATGAATTGTGATGTTAAGATCTTCAACTAACTTCTTTGAATTAACACAATTTAAATTAACTTCTTTTTATTCAGTTTCTTGGCCCTAACTTCGCAAATCAGCTGTTAAAAAATTGACATTTACATAAAAAAAACAGGGAAAGTTTCTGGGAATGTTCACTCTATAATTTCATATTGAGTCAAGTGGAACCAGAAATTTTTACGAAATCACCGATTTTGAAAATAATCACATAATTTTGTAGTAGGCATGACCCATATGTCACACTAAAAAAATTGTTTTGATATTCAGTTTTTTGTTAAGCTTATTTAAGTTCATAATTTTGTCAAACTTAAGAGCATGGTAAAATTTAAAAAAATAGAATCTCTTGGACCACTCTGTATAATTGAATTAAATTTTACACACTATTGTAGTACTAAGTATAACTGAGTTTTTTTTCAAAGTTTTTGTTTTTAAATGTACTTTTCAGAAATATAAATATAATTTTGTTTATTTTTGGGTAAAACAAAAATTTCTTCATTTTTATTTAATTTTTTATTAGAAACTTTGACTTCTTCTACCCTATCAAAGACATTTTTCAGTATTCAATTTTTTTAACCAAACCAAAAAAAGTTAATAAACATTTAAAAAAATGTCTATTTTTCAAAAATTGACTTATTGGGACGTTTTATTTTCAAAGTTTTTGTTTTTAAATGCACTTTTCAGAAATATAAAAATATTTTTTTTTATTTTTGGGGGAAGAAATAAAAATTTCTTCATTTTTATGTATTTTTTTAAACTTTTACATTTATTGCAAAAGATTTTTAGAATACCACTCTGGGGATCTTTTTCTACCCTATCAAAAACATTTTTCAGAGTTTTTCAATATTTTTACCAAACCGAAAAAAATTTTATAAATATTTCAAAAAATATCTATTTTTCAAATATCTATAACTTTTTCAAAAATTGACTTATTGGGACTTTTTTTGTTTTTAAATTCACTTTTCAGAAATATAAAAATATTTTTTTTATTTTTGGGGAAAAAATAAAAATTTCTTCATTCATATTTATTTCTTTTTTTATTAGAAACTTTTACATTTATTCCAAATTCTCTAAAATTTTTAGAATAACATCTTTTTCTAACCTATCAAAAACATTTTTCTTCATTTCATCGTTTTTATTTATTTTTTTAGAAACTTTGACATTTATTGCAAATTCTCTAAAATTTTTAAAATACCATTCTGGGGATCTTTTTCTAACCTATCAAAAACATTTTTCAGAGTTTTTCAATTTTTTTACCAAACCGATTTTTTTTTATAAATATTTCAAAAAATGTCTTTTTCAAATAAAAATTGACTTATTGGGATGTTTTTTCAAAGTTTTTGTTTTTAAATGCACTTTTCAGAAATATAAAAACATTATTTTTAAAATCGGTGATTTCGTGAAATTTTCTGGTCCCACTTGACGTTGCAACGTTGTTAAACAATGTTAAATGTTCTAAATTTAATGTCCGTCAAAGATAGAATCTTATTTAATGTATTAATATTTATTTATAAAATTAAAACCAAAATGTTGCCGAAATATTTACACGAAAATTTAGAACTGATTTCGGATCACCATGTATACAACACAAGAAACAGAAATGACTTTAATGTGAAACTTTGCCGAACTGCGCAACTAAGAAATTTTGTTTTAACAAATGGTTTAATACAATTTAATAATTTACCAAGTGAAATAAAGTATTGTGATAATTTTAATACGTTTAGAAAATTGTTAACTAAATCTATTATCTTAAAACACTAATTGTGATCCCCATTAATATATTGTATTTGTTATATAGTTTTTGCATTCTTCTATCTTGTTATTTTATTTTCCGTGTTATATTTTTATGTTTTACTTTTTTATTTATATCTTTTTCTTTATGTAATGTTTTTTATAGCGAATCTGCTAAATAAAGATTATTATTATTATTATTGTTGCGCAGGGCGGTTCTGCGGCCGGTTCGGAAAGCGGCGGCAGCGGCGTGGAGAGCATGACCGGCGAGCAGAACGCGTCCGGTCGCAGCTCCGCCTACGGCGACAACATCCACGAGGCGATAGCGATGGCGTCGCGGTCGGACGCCGGCTCGCTGGCCAACGCCGGCGGCGCGGCCGACACGGAGGCGCAGCAGCACGACGACGCGGAGATGGAAGCGGAGAACGGCGGGCGGCTGCACGTGCTGCGCTTGCAGCTGCTCGAGCGGCTGGTCGAGTACCTGCCGAATCTGCGGAAGGTGGGCGGGATCAGGGTGATTCCGTTTCTGCAGGTCGTCTTGCAGCTCACCTCCGACTTGGACGGGCACTCCGAGAGGGATTGGATGTGCCTCAACTCGCTGTTGGCGTCTATAGGTGAGGCTCGAAAAATTACAGCTTTGCTGATGTGTTAAACGAACGTTAGATATATTCTCAGACACCGAAACAAAACGCAAAGTTGGCATCTTTAGAAGTATAACTGAGTTTTTTTTTTTCAATTTTTTAACCAATTTTTTAACCAAACCGAAACATTTCAAAAAATGTCTATTTTTCAAAAATTGACTTAATGGCACGTTTTATTTTCAAAGTTTTTGTTTTCAAATGCACTTTCCAGAAATACAAAATTATTTTTTATATTTTTGGGGGAAAAAATAAAAATTTCTTTATTCCTTCATTTTTATTTATTTTTTTAGAAACTTACATTTATTGCAAATTCTCTAAAACTTTTAGAATACCACGCTGGGGATCTTTTTCTACCCTATCAAAAACATTTTTCAAATATCTATAACTTTTTCAAAAATTGACTTATTAGAACGTTTCTTTTTTAAGTTTTTGTTTTTAAATGCACTTTTCAGAAATATAAAAATGTTTTTTTAATTTTTGTGTAAAAAAATTAAAATTTCTTCATTTCTTCATTTTTATTTATTATTTTATTAGAAACTTTGACATTTATTGCAAATTCTCTAAAAATTGTTATGTTCATATTTACAGCACAAGAAATCAAAATGACTTTATATTGACCAATAGATGTTCAACAAATCAATCACGGAACACTATGTTATAAAGGTCTACACGAATTTAATCAATTGCCAAATCATTTAAAAACTTGTACAAAACTAACCACTTTTAAGAAATTGCTCAGAAAATATGTAATGTCCCAATTTTAAATTTGTTATTTATTTGTTGTTTATTTATAAATTGTTTATTGTTTATTTATAACTTTTATATCAATTTTATTTTTTTTTTGTAAACCATGTAGCATTTTGCTAAATAAATGAATATTATTATTAATACCACTCTGGGGATCTTTTTCTACCCTATCAAAAACATTTTTCAGAGTTTTTAAATTTTTTAACCGAACCGAAAAAAAGTTATAAATATTTCAAAAATGGCTATTTTTCAAATATCTAGGTATCACTTTTTTAAAATTGCCTTATCTTCAATTTTTTGTTTTTAAGTGCACTTTTCAGAAATTTAAAAATATGTTTCTTTATTTTTGGAAAATATCTTTATTTCTTCATTTCAATTTTTTTACCAAACCGAAAAAAAATTATAAACATTTCAAAAAAATGCCTATTTTTCAAATATATATAACTTTTTCAAAAATTGACTTACCGGGACGTTTTATTTTCAAATTTTTTGTTTTTTAGTGCACTTTTCAGAAATATAAAAAAAAATTATTTTTGGGGGAAAAATAAAAATTTCTTCATTCCTTAATTTTTATTTATTTTTTAGAAACTTTTACATTTATTGCAAGTTCTCTAAAATTTTTAGAATACCACTATGGGAATCTTTTTCTACCCTATCAAAAACATTTTTCAGAGTTTTTCAATTTTTTTTGCCAAACGAAAAAAAATTTATAAATATTTCAAAAAATGGCTATTTTTCAAATATCTATAATTTTTTCAAAAATTTACTTATCGGGACGTTTTTTTTCAGAGCTTTTGTTTTTAAATGCACTTTTTAGAAATATAAATATTAGGCTGGTTCAAAATAATCAATATTTTTTTTCTGAAATTTCGCACTGAAATATGTTCACGATACCAAAAAAATATTTATAGGTCGCGCATCGAGAATTTCTATTTCCCATTTAAATAACATGAGAAATTTTGTTTTATTTCTTTATAATTTTCTAGCTCACAAACTAATTAAAAAAAATTTTAAGCATAATTGCATGTTTTACTTCAATTTTAGGCAAATTCATTAGTTAGTTTTTATCAAATATAAAAAAAATCAAAATTATCATGTTCAATAAGCCTTTTAAATTAATTCCACTGAAACACCTACTATTTTGGAAAGAATTGATTAAAATTCTTTTTGATTAATTAATATCCTTTTTAATGAATTATTTCCAAAACTAGTAAGTGTTTCAGTGGAATTAATTTAAAAGGCTTATTGAACATAGTTATTTTGATTTTTTGAATGATTTTTTTTTATGTGATAAAAACTAACTAATGAATTTGCCTAAAATTGAAGTAAAAAATGCAATTATGACAAATTTAACTTGAATAATAATAATAATGTAACGTTTTTACTGTTCGTAGTGTGAATTAAAACACGCACTGGTTAATTAACGAACTAAACTATTTATTTAATAACTTAACTACACTTAAAACACTATAAAACTATAAAACTAAACACTTAACTACTAATTATTTATATCACTACTAGTTTATTTATTTGCACTTATATTTATTTATTTCTTCGCGCGTACCAAATCTCAACTGACTGCCCTGTGCTGCTCCGTTTCTTATATATTTAGCGCCCAAGTCTTCTGGAACATTCCAGCGAGCTCCACACTCTCGATTATTCGAGCGCTGAGTCACCGGCGATGAGTCATCACTCCGATATCCAGAGCGGTACTCGCTACAATAACTTGAATAACTTTTGAACTCGTTGGTTTATCGAAAAATGAAAGGAGACATTTTTTGTAGAGCATTCAATTTCCCACAAGAATATATATCGCGCATAAAAATCTGTTAATTAGTTTGTGAGCTGGAAAATTATAAAGAAACAAAACAAAATTTGCCATGTTATTTAAATGGGAAATAGAAATTCTCGATGCGCGACCTCTAAATATTAAAATTAAGAGCTCCGGTTTTCGCAGGTGTCTTTTTTTGGTACCGTGAAAAAATTTCAGTGCGAAATTTTAAGAAAAAATAATAGTTGATTTTTTTGAACCAGCCTAATAAATATATTTTTGTTTATTTTTGTAATAAATAAAAATTTCTTCATTTCATTTTTATTTATTTTTTATTAGAAACTTTGACATTTATTGCAAATTTTCTAAAATTTTTGAAATACCACTCTGGGGATCTTTTTCTACCCTATCAAAAACATTTTTCAGAGTTTTTCATTATTTTTACCAAACCGAATTTTTTTTTATAAATATTTCAAAAAATATCTATTTTTCAAATATCTATAACTTTTAAAAAAATTGACTTAACGGGACGTTTTATTTCAAAGTTTTTGTTTTTAAATGCACTTTTCAGAAATATAAATATATTTTTGTTTATTTTTGTAATAAAAAAAATTTCTTTCTCTCATTTTTTTTTTATTAGAAACTTTTCCTACCCTATCAAAAACGTTTTTCAGAGTTTTTCATTTTTTTCATTTCTTCATTTATTTATTTTTTCTAGAAACTTTGACTTTTATTGCATATTCTGTAAAATTGTTAGAATACCACTCTGGGGATCTTTTTCTACCCTATCAAAAACATTTTTCAATTTTTCTTACCAAACCGAAAAAAAGAGTTATATCAGGCACTTTGCGTTTCGTTTCGGTGTCGGGGAATATATAATTGGTAAATTTGGATACCAACCACTAATACAAATGTCGTAGTGGTTGAATTAAACCTGAACAAAGCGAGCAGCGACGACATCTGCACGAGGACGCAACGCAGAGAAGTGCAGCTGGTTCTGATGCGACTCTTAAGCGTGTTCATGTCCAGATGCAAGACCTCTTCCGCCTCGTCCGCGAGCAAAGCTGCATCGGACAACTGCACCTTCGTCTGCCGAACGACCGCCTCGTTCCTGCATCGCGCCGACATCATAAGCTACTGCAACAAGCTGCTGCAATCGTTGCTGGAGTATTGGAAGAGCGCCGCCAACGAAGAGAATGCCCACAACGTGGGCGGTAATCTGCTCAAGGAGCATCTGCCGCACGCGCCCCCGGATATGACGCCTTTCTTCCTCAGGCAGTTCGTTAAAGAGCACGCCACCGACGTGTTCTACACGTACCCGCAATTGTTGACCGAAATGGCTTTGCGGTGAGTTTTTTTTTATTATTTTAATGTCTTTTATGTCTGACTTCAAAGCAGTGTAACCGTACTGATATTGGGGCCTAAATAAATTTAACAATTTTATGTTGAAGCTTTTTCGGTACTTTTTGATCTTTTTCTATCCTATCAAATGGGAAAACGAAAATGTATTTTTAGAATACCACTTTGGAAATCTTTTTCTACCCTATTCAAAGACATTCTTTAGAGTTTTTCAATATTTTTAACAAACCAAAATATTGAAAAGAATGGCTATTTTTTCAAAAATTGAGTTATCGGGACGTTTTTTTTCTTAAATTTTTTGTTTTTAAATGCACTTCTCCAAAATTTTAAAATTTTTTTGTTTTTTTAGGGATTAAACAAAAGTTTCTTCATTTTTTTATTTTTATTTATTTTTTTAGAAACTTTTATAATACCACTCTGGGGATCTTTTTCTACCCTACCAAAGACATTTTTAAAAGTTTTTTAATTTTTTTACTAAACCGAAAAAAAAGTTATAAATATTTCAAAATCGGCTATTTTTCAAATTTTTCTAAAATTGACTTATCGGAAATTTTAGTAAATGCATTTCAGAAATATAAAAATATTTTGTTTTTATTTTTGGGAGAAAATAAAAATTTCTTCATTTTTTTTTTATTGCAAATTCTCTAAAAATTTTAGAATACCTCTCTGGGGATCTTTTTCTACCATATCAATTTTTTTTCAGTTTTTAAATTTTTTTACCAAACCGGGAAAAAAGATATATCTAAAAAAATGGCTATTTTTCAACTTTTTTAAAAATTGACTTATCAGAACGTTTTTTCTTTTTCAATGTTTTGTTTTTTTTTTTGGAAAAAATAAAAATCTCTTCATTTTTATTAATTATTTTAGAAATTTTGACATTTATTGCAAATTATCTAAAAAAAAATAAGTTTTTCAATTTTTTTTACCAAACCAAAAAAAATTATAATTTAAAAAAAAAATGGCTATTTTTCAAATATCAATAACTTTTTTAAAAATTTACTTATCGGGACGTTTTCTTTCTTATTTTTTTTGTTTTTAAATGCACTTCTCAGAAATTATAAATATAGTTTTGTTTATTTTTGTAATAAATAAAAATTTCTTTATTTATTCATTTTTCTTTATTTTTTTTATTAGAAACTTTGACATTTATTGCAAATTCTCTAAAATTTTTAGCATACCATTCTGTGGATCTTTTTCTACCCTATCAAAAACATTTTTCAGAGTTTTTTAATTTTTTTACCAAACCGAAAAAAAATTGACTTTTTAAAGTTTTTGTTAATACCACTCTGAGGATTTTTTTCTACCCTATCATAAACATTTTTTTAGAGTTTTTCAATTTTTTTTACCTAATCGAAAAAAATTTTTTTAAATATTTTTTATTAATGGCTATTTTTCAAATATCTATAACTTTTTCTAAAATTGACTTATCGGGACGATTTTTTTCAAAGTTTTTGTAAATACACTTTTCAGAAATATAAAAATATTTTTGTTTTTTTTTTTTTGAAAAAATAAAAATGTCTATTTCTTTAATTTTATTTTTTTTTTATTTGAAACTTTGACATTTACTGCAAATTCTCTAAAATTTTTAGAATACCACTCTGGGGATCTTTTTCTACCCTATCAAAAACATTTTTCAGAGTTTTTCAATTTTTTTACCAAACCGAAAAAATAGTTATAAATATTTCAAAAAATGTCTATTTTTCAAATATTTAACTTTTTTAAAAACTGACTTACGTTTTTGTTTTTAAATGCTCTTTTCAGAAATATAAAAATATTTTTGTTTTTCTTTTTGTGAAAAAATAAAAATTCCTTCATTTCTTCATTTTTATTTATTTTTTTTTATTAGAAACTTTGACGTTTATTGCAAATTCTCTGGAGATCTTTTTCTACCCTATCAAAAATATTTTTCAATTTTTTTAAACTAACCGATTTTTTTTATATAAATATTGAAAAAAATTGCCATTTTTCAAATAACTATAACTTTTTCTAAAATTGACTTATCAGGACGTTTTTTTGTTTTAAATGCACTTCTCAGTAATATAAAAATATTTTTGTTTATTTTTGGGAAATAAAAATCTTCATTTCTTCATTTTTATTTATTTTTTTATTAGAAACTTGACATTTATTGCAAATTCTCTAAAAATTTTAGAATACCACTCGGGATCTTTTTCTACCATATCAAATTTTTTCTTTTTTTATCAAGTTTTTAATTTTTTTTTACCAAACCGGGAAAAAAGATATATGTATATATCTTTAAAAAAATGGCTATTTTTCAAATATCTGTAACTTTTTTAAAAATTGACTTATCAGAACGTTTTTTCTTTTTACATTTTTTGTTTTTTTTTTGAAAAAATAAAAATTTCTTTATTTCTTCATTTTTATTAATTATTTTAGAAACATTTACATTTATTGCAAATTATCTAAAAAAAAAATTTCAATTTTTTTAACCAAACCAAAAAAAATTTTTTTTTAAATTTACTTATCGGGACATTTTTTTTCTTCATTTTTTTGTTTTTAAATGCACTTTTCAGAAATTTAAAAATATTTTTTGGGAAAAAATAAAAATTTCTTCATTTTTATTTATTTTTTTATTAGAAACTTTGACATTTATTGCAAATTCTCTAAAATTTTTAGAATACCAGAAAAAAAATTGACTTTTTAAAGTTTTTGTTTTTAAATGCACTTTTCAGAAATATAAAATATTTTTGTTTATTTTTCGAACAAAAATTTCTTAATTTTTTTTTATTAGAAACTTTCACATTTATTGCAAATTCGAAAAAAGTTCAATGTACCTATATGGAAAAAGTAAGAAAAAAATACTGTTTAGGGTTGGGTAGAAAGTTTTAGCCAAATTTTGTCAAGTTGTTTGTATACTTCTGTATATTGAAGTCTTGCGGTTTTTTTTTGTTATTTTTTCGTTTTTATAGTCAATATTTTTCCTTTTCATTTATATTCATGAACTTATTTTCTTTGCAACATTTTCGGAAAAAATTGAGCCGACGATAAAAAAAAGAATTGACTTTTGCATTTTTTCGAATTTTTAGATAAATTGAATAAATAAATTTTATTCTCGTATTATCTGTGCTACCTATACTATGAACAATACTTAAAAAATGCAAAAGTAAATTTTTTTGCAAATTTCACAATTTTTCTGTTAAAAATGTTAGGGATGTTTGAAAGGTTTTTTTGTTGTATATTTTTGTCCCCACGGGTTTCTATATTTTTTCAAGAGTAATTGTATATTGACTGTTGTCGGTGACTTACGTTTTCTCGCTCCTTTTAACCGAGCGAATCCTTCCAGACTGCCCTATCAGACCCACAAAAACTCGGAAGTCTCCGAAGCGGTGAACGTGGCTTTCGACAGCTCCTGGTACACGTATCTGTGCGAGTACATGATGACCACGCAAACGCCCTTCCTGCGCAGGCAGGTGCGCAAACTGCTCCTCTTCATCTGCGGCAACAAAGAAAAATACCGCCAGCTGAGGGATTTGCACGCACTCAACACGCATATGCGCGGCGTGAATGTGTGTTGCGCTAAAGGTGGATACCAAGCGGGTGTTGAGTTGCAACACGGATTGTCGTTGCCGTACGATTCTTTGGTGGAACTCGTTGAACATCTTAAAGCGTGTTTGGAGATAGCGGTGACTAGAACCGGCAACTGGCAGAGATTCTGTGTGCACCACGACGAGGTGATACCGTTTTTGCTCAAAGTTAACTGTCTTTTGGATGAAGGGGTTGCGCCGACCATTTTGGGTTTGCTGCAGTGCGCCATAGTGCACAATAACACTAGAAAAGTCGAGGTAAAACAGTCGTCATCATCGAGAAAAGACAGAGAGAAATCAGACGATTCCACTGCCGAAGCTGCGTTCGAAGAATCCAGTTGCGTCACGTTGGTCGAGCAGATCAACAAGCAAGTGTCCCGCGAGGTTTTAGCGCGATTTGTTAAGACGTACATGCTGGAAACCAACACGTCGAGCGTGCGCTGGCAAGCGCACGCTTTAATCTTGGCGGTGTACAAAAACTCGAAAAACCCCGAGCAAGAATCCCTCTTGGAGCTTCTGTGGCAATTATGGCCGTTGCTTCCGGCGTACGGCAAGAAAGCCTCTCAGTTTGTCGATCTTCTGGGCTACTTCTCGCTTAAATTCACGCAGGTTAACAGCGGCGCGCCGGAAGTCGCCGAATATGTCGACAAAGCCGTAACGGTGCTCAGAACGCAGAACGAGTTACTAGCACACCATCCAAACGCGAATCTATACGCGCATATGAGTCAATTTGTCGATTTGGACGGTTACTATTTAGAATCGGAGCCTTGCTTGGTGTGCAACAACCCCGAAGTCCCATTCTCGAACATCAAGTTAAGTTCGATAAAAGTCGACTCTAAGTACACCACTACCACGACGATAGTGAAGCTTTTAAACAGCCACACCATCGGCAAAATAACGGTGCGAATCGGCGATCTAAAGCGCACCAAGATGGTGAGGACCATCAACATCTACTACAACAACCGATCGGTTCAAGCCGTGGTAGAATTGAAGAACAAACCGGCGCTGTGGCACAAAGCCAAGAAAGTTCAGTTGCAGTCGGGGCAGGCGGAAGTAAAAATCGAGTTTCCTTTGCCGATAATCGCGTGCAACTTGATGATCGAGTACGCGGATTTTTACGAGAATATTCAGGCGTCCAGCGAGACTCTGCAGTGCCCGAGGTGTAGTGCTTCCGTCCCTGCGAATCCTGGCGTGTGCGGAAATTGCGGTGAAAACGTGTTTCAATGTCATAAATGCCGCGCTATTAACTATGACGAGAAGGATCCCTTTTTATGCCACGCTTGCGGTTTTTGCAAGTACGCTAAGTTCGACTTCGCTCTATCAGCGAGACCCTGCTGCGCTGTAGAGCCGATTGAGAACGATGAGGACCGTAAAAAAACCGTCTCGAGCGTTAATGCTCTCCTAGAGAAAGCCGACCGTGTTTACAAGCAGTTAATCGCGAACAAACCCACGTTGGAATCACTGGTGATCAAAATCACGGAACACCGCTCGGATAGGCGCGGAGATGATCAACCGGCGGTTCAAACGGTCGCCGCCGCGGTTGCCCCCATTCCCACAGTGCAAGTGAAAGTAAATAAAACCATACAAATGCTCGCGCAGCAGTATTGCACCGAATGCAAAACTTCTTTTGAAGAACTCAGCAAGATTATACAAAAGGTGTTGGTGTCGCGTAAAGAACTCGTCGCGTACGATAGAAAGCACCGCGACGTGGACATGCAGCCCAAATCCGCGCCGCTGTTAAACGAGACCGCCCCGTTGATGTGCAACAACAGGTGTTACGGGTGCTCTACGGCTGCCACGGAACATTGTCTCACTCTATTGAGAGCTTTGGCGACAAACCCGGACACCAGACAAGTTTTGTGCAATAAAGGTTTGATACAGGAGTTGGTGTGGAATAATTTGCGCAAAGGCAGCGTTCAAATACAAGAGGAAGTCAGGCAGTTATTGTGCGTTCTGACGAGAGACAACCCCACCGCCACAGAAGAGCTTTGCAGTCTTCTCAACGAGCGCATAGCGCTGAGCCTGTGCGGCCACGTCGGCGGTTCGGATCTGGGGGCGGGGGTCCGCCACGAGATTTCCCTGCTGGCCGCGATGGTTCAGAAAGAGGACGAGTGCTGGGAGTCGAAGTTGCGCTGCATGATGGAGCTGTTTCTGATGGCCTGCAACGACTCGAAGAGCCCGCTGGTGATGGAGTCGGTGATCCTGCCGTGCCTCAAGATCCTGCAGGGACTGATGAAGGGGCCCGCCGCTTCCTCCAAGAAGACCAAAGTGAGTAGTTTTGATTTTTTTTGTCGTTTCGAATTCCCTGACTTTTCCAAAGTCCTTAATATTACAGATAAATAATAGGGTGTTTCATTTTTCAGCGAAACTCCAAAATGTTGTTCAAAACATCGATTTTTAAAAGAGCCTTTAAGATTTTTTCTCTCTTGATTCACCTTGATGGTATTACCTCTGAAGTCATTTCATTTCGTTTTTGAAAATATTAAGAGAATGGCTTGTCTTACCGAAAAATTTCGAAGGAAAAAGTTGTAGAAAATATAATTCTCTATTGTTTTCTCGGGATTAATTTCTCGTAAGTTCGATTCCATGACTATATCTTGTAAACTGTGTAACTTTAGCGATATAAATATAAAAACTTTTTTTGGAGAGAATTAAATTTTCTACAACTTTTTCCTTTAAAAGACAAGCCTTCTCTTAATTTTCAAAAATATGTAAAAAAGTGATTGAAAATACATATAAAAGAAAAAATCAAAATTAAGGGCTCAAACTTTGAAGAATTTTTTTTCTCGATGTTTTGAACAATATTTTGAAGTTTAGGTGATACACCCTAATAAATAAACAAAAAAGTCACGCCTGAAGTAGTCAGAATTACGGTTAAGTAAAAAAATATTATTTATTTTTGTTGACATTTATGGGTCATTACACTTTTTAGCCCCATATACCTCTAAAAAATAAATATTTCACATTTTCATACCCATTGTAATATATAATAGATTTAGGGAAACTAAATTTTAATTGTAATTGAAATGTTACTCTCAGCAGTAAAGTTTCGCTTAATGAGTCTCTTAATATTAATTATATTTATTGATCACACAGTTTACAAAATAATATATAAAAACACTAGGAACACGAAAAAGAAAAATAACTTAAAAGATATCATTTAGAAAGTTCCACAAATAGTATTCTTTCCCATAAACAGAGTGTGCAGCTTGTTTTTTAACAATACTTACAATAAGACGCAATAGACATAACTTTATTATAACATGTAATTCCTATATAAACTCATTTTGACTTCTTGTTGAATAACTACTAACTACTACTACTACAGTTCATTTTTTTTATCTGGACTGTTTTTTTGTTAGGTTGGTGGCTTATGCCAGTTTGACTTAGTATTTTTAGTATTTAAAAATGGTACTTCTGCTAAAGAATTTATATGATTTTACCTTCTAAGGATTTTACTCATCCAAGCACCACCAAAGCCAAATTAATTGCATTTTTAACTACTCAACTTGACAACTGCATTTACCAACCAAAACCCTAAATTTGCAACGTTGCCGCATTCCAGATAAAAAAAATGAAGTTTAGTTAGTCAAAATGTCTTTTTTTTTTAAATATTTAAAATCAAATTTAATATTTATAAACAGGGAAGAGTTACAATTCTGTATTTCCTAAACAATGGTTTACAAGAATAGGTTTGACTTTTGTTATCCAAAATATAATGCCATAGGCAAGATGTACTGAATTATAAGAACTTTGTTAAAATAACTAAAGCTACTCCAAAAGGCAAGATGTGCGTGGACTACCCCGAAGTACATACTTAAGTCGCAGTATTGAAAAGGTTACTGACCCTCTTAATGACCTTATTAAATAGCAAACAACAA
Organism: Brassicogethes aeneus; assembly: GCA_921294245.1. Taxonomy (NCBI): domain Eukaryota; kingdom Metazoa; phylum Arthropoda; class Insecta; order Coleoptera; family Nitidulidae; genus Brassicogethes; species Brassicogethes aeneus. The sequence goes on from OV121137.1 coordinate 54,916,526, forward strand.
ATTTCTTTATTTAAATTATTTATTTGTTTTCCAAGTTAACTTTCTACTATCCAAGTAAATACCCAAAAGCTTTATGGTTTCTGCAAACTCAATTGATTTACCTATAATTGGAACAAATATATCATAATATGGTAAAACATTTTTTGGTAAAAATCGCATAAAAAATGTTTTGTTTTTGTTAGTGGTTAGACCATCTATTGAATAAATTATATTTTAAAGATGCTTCAGGGCATATTACTATTTTGAATTATAAGGTTTGTATCATCTGCATACAGAATAAGTTGCTCATTTATATTTGTATTTAAATTCAAATCATTTACAAATATTAAAAATAGAAGTGGCCCCAATATCGATCCTTGAGGTACTCCTAATGTTACTCTGGATATATTCGATTTTTTGCCATTTATAGGTACTACTTGAGTTCTGTCTAATAAATATGATTCTACCCATTTATTTGCAACATATTTAACTCCTATATTTTCAAGTTTATGTAATAATAATCTATGGTTAATAGTATCAAATGCACGACTTAAACTTTTAAAAATAAAATTTAATGCACTCTCTATTGCTGTGTTAGTGGACTCATTTCTTGTAAACCCATTTTAAAATTTAAAAAATTGTTTGTTAGATTCTAAAAAGTTCTATAAACGATTGTAATACAAAGTGTCTATTATTTTACTAAACTGATTTTGAAGACTGGTCTGTAATTTTCAACAATTTTCTGGGATTCATGGGGGTCTGAAGGTAGATTTCGTATTTTATCATCTCACAAATTTTAGGAAAAGCAAAGTACATCGGGTACCGCCCTGGCGAAGCCAAGCTTGACCGGAATCACGGTCGACGTTTACAAGTGGCTAAACAAAGAACCCAACCACACGTTCGCCGGCTGGCGAAGCAGAATTTTCCACAAAACTGAAAACGGCACCCCGCTACCGACTGCGAAAGAAGAAGTAAGCATTTCCGTTTTAAATCGCGTTTGTTCATTGCTAAACATCCGTTTGTCCGTTAGGTCAGGAAGTTCTACCTCATGCAGAAATATTCGGGAAGGTGGCGCAAAAATCTGAAGAAGTCGATTTGCGAACCGTTAGAGTTGAATCATTCGGCGTGGCTTCAGGCGGTTTTGTTTAATACTAGTTCCCGACTGGCGAGGCAAGTGGCCAGTAATATAGTGGAGCAAATGTGCAACACGCCTGAGAGGAAGAAAGCCATCCTCATTCTCCTGACGTGCTTTTTGGACGGGTTGAGCGCAGCCGGGGAAAGCGCGGCGGAGTTTCTATCGCTGTATCAAAATTTGATACAGGAGGCGCCGTGGAAGCAATACTTAACGATGCAAGGGGTTTTGTTGGTTTTAGCGCATTTTATTACAGTGGAAATAGAGCAGTTGCACCGCCTGGAGGAGACCACTTTGACGTCTGATTTGGCGCAGGGTTACGCCTTGTACCAACTAACCGAACTGCTGGCCTCCTTTCTGGATGACGTGGCCATTAGAAGGCAGTACAAAGGAAGACTGGTGGGGGCGGTTTTGAACGGGTATCTGTCGCTGAGGAGATTGGTGGTGCAGCGAACGAGATTGATAGACGATACGCAGGAAAAACTGCTGGAGTTGTTAGAGGAGATGACGAGTGGAACGCAGAAAGAAACGATTTCGTTTATGGCTGTGTGCATCAAGACGGTGCAAAATTACAGTTTACAGGATATCTTGACGCCGGTTTTCATCTTCGAGCGGCTTTGCTCGATAATTTACCCCGAAGAGAACGACGTGGGGGAGTTTTATCTCACTCTCGAGAAGGATCCGCAGCAAGAAGACTTTTTGCAGGGGAGAATGCTGGGCAACCCCTACTCCAGCTTGGAGGCGGGTTTAGGGCCATTAATGCGCGACGTGAAGAACAAAATCTGCCAGGACTGCGAACTGGTAGCCCTACTTGAAGACGACAACGGAATGGAGCTGTTAGTCAACAACAAGATCATGAGTCTCGATCTGCCGGTGAAAGAGGTGTACAAGAAGGTGTGGTTGGCGGAGGGGGGAGACCACGACGCGATGCGGGTGGTTTACAGGATGCGCGGACTGCTGGGAGACGCCACCGAGGAGTTTATAGAAACTTTGAGCAACAAAACGCAGAACGAGGTGGACAACGAGAAGGTCTACCAGATGGCTAACGTTCTGGCCAAGTGCGACGGGTTGAAGGTCATGGTGCAGCGCTTGGGGGCCATACAGAACGTGTGGAGGGCCAGGCCGCTGCTGCAGGTGCTTCTGAAGCTGTTCAGGTGAGAAATAACGAAATGTTTCAGCTTACAATTCTCTTTATACAGGTTAATAAACGTTGTTTCTTACAGAGGAAGTCTTTTGTGAAAAATAAACCTTTTTCTATCAGGGCCGTCATCAAAAATCAATTTGATGACAGCCTTGCTAGAATAGGGTTTATTTTTTGCCAAAAGAGGAGTACCATAGTTGTTCTTAGCACTTTAAAGCCTCTGTAGGAAACACGACGTTTAAAACGATCATACAAGAAAACAACGTATGTTCTTCATTAGGACGAATTTTGGTTCACTGCTTAATTCATTCCCACCTTTGAATTTAATATTATTCTCTTATTAAATTGTCGAATAAAAATCGATTCAAGTCACAATATTAACATTTCAAGAAAATATTATTAATGAAAAAAATTATTTTATTTGGTTTTTCAATCAAATAAAATATATTGTTTTAAAGGAAATAATATTTACTAAATACCAAATAAAATAATTCAAAATTAAAATTGTTCAATTAAATAAAATATCCTGTTCTAAATCAAATACAAAGAATTAAATGAAAAAACATTGCAAGAAAAATGTAAACAACATATTTTTTCTAAATTTATGTATTACAAAATTGTATTTACAAATAATTGCAATTTAGGTTTAGTTGCCAAATAAAAACCCTAAATTGGTCACCATGGAGCCAGCATTGAATAAAACAAACTTAACTTGAGAAAAATATTATATTATGGTATGGTTTTCTAATGCTTTTGGGATGTTTCAATCCCGGGCCATTTCATTATCAGCAGCATGCGGCAGTTTGAGTTTCTGTTATGGACTGTCCTTGAAGATCACTAGATTCCTTGTCTTGGCACATTTCCTGCACAATGCAAAAAGAATGATTTAATTTTGATTAATTTTTTTTTTCATACTTGAGTTTCTGTTACTTTCTTCAAAGATCATATAAGAAGTTAAAAAAAATAACAAAAAGAAAAGGTAGGTCTATTTGTCCCACACAAATAAATGAACATTGCTCCTGAACCTAAAAAACCAAAACACTGACAGTGACAGTGAAATATAAAATTATATAGCCACCAAACTAGATTTTAACCATAGACATATTTCCTTGTCTTAAGTTAAAATTTTAAGCGATACTTTTCGTTGTGTAGGTTGAGCGTAAAAGTAACCAAATGCCAGGATGTATTGATTCAACCCGAACTTGGTGCTATGGGGGTCTTCCTTCGCACCTTGCAGATGTGTCTGGAAGGCGAAAACTCCAGCCAGGCCGCCGTTACGGAACAACTTTTGGACGTAAGTGTGCAACTGCATTTGCAAGTACCAAAAGTCGATTTAAACTTGCGCGTTCGTTTAGATAATGGAGACGGTGTTATCCAAGGCCACCGGCGAGTCGTTCGAGAACTTCGAGAAGTTCTCGCGCACGTTCGGCGGGCCCGAGTACGTGCGATCGCTGCTGACGTGCACCACGCACTCGAGCGTGCGCAGCAACCAATCCGTGCTCGTTCATCTGACGCGCGTCCTGGCGGCTCTCGTTTACGGCAACGAGGAGAAGATGGAAATACTGCTCGACAACTTCAAGCCGGTGCTCGACTTCGACAAGTACGACGTCGAGCACAGCCAGGTGGATCAGCAGAAGCTCGAGATGTTCTGCGTGCTAACCAACGGTGAGTTTATAAAATTTATTCATTTTAAATGGGGTAGTTAAATTTTTTCTGACCTATACTTTTTATGGTTTTATTCGAGGCGTTTTGTAATTTTAAACATTTCTGTGAAATCGGAATTTCAATTGAGTTTACCGTTTTTGAGATATTTACATAAATATAAATTTTTATGACGTCACAAACCTCGCCATGTAATAATAATAATCTTTATTAGTGCTAATACAATACAGATTGTTTACAACGTCAAAAAAAGAAAAAGTAGAAAGAAAAGACTAATCACAAATACACTCACGTGCAAAATAATCGGCCCACACAAATTTTCGATGAATTTCAATCGCAAATAACTTTTTTATTTGATGTCGGATTTAAACGAATATTAAAGAATATTGTAGATAAATTAATGGACAATCGCTCACATTTTAAAAAAATACTAAAAAATAGACGTACGTTTATAATATACAGGTTTAAACAAAAAGATGTTTTTTTACCATAAGTTTAAGACACTCTGTAGAGTGGCAAAACCGTATATTGTTCTAAATTAAGTTTTATTTATCAAGTCACATCTATTCTTAACAGTTTTGTTTTTGGTTCACCTCGATATATTTATTTTTGTGGAAAATATGGATTTTTTTAAAAAACATTGCAATTTCCAATATTTTTCCTGTATGAAGAACTAAGGTTGCTATGGTCCATCCATAGCCTATGGAGAATGACAGTGACAGTTTTGTTGAATCATCCCATACTTGGACATGTCATATACAGCTTTCAAAAGCTATCAAATTGTTTTTTGTAAATTAATGTGTTAATTTTGAGGTGTCTTCTTACTTTTAAAAATGACTCCGATTGATATTGCCCTTTGTACTTTACTTCTTATGACGTTTAAAACACTTGCCACGGAATACTGTGACCGTCCATCCTGGATTAAATTAATAGCTCTGGCAACATCAGTCGGAGATATATCCATTTTATAAAGTAAGAAGACACCTCAAAATTTAAACATTAATTTGCAAAAAACAATTTGATAGCTTTTAAAAGCCGTGTATGACTTGTCCAAGTATGGGATGATTCAACAAAACTGTCACTGTCATTCTCCATAGCCTATGGATGGACCATAGCAACCTTAGTTCTTCATACAGAAAAATATATGAAATTGCAATGTTTTTTAAAAAAATCTATATTTTCCACAAAAATAAATATATCGAGGTGAACCAAAAACAAAACTGTTAAGAATAGATGTGACTTGATAAATAAAACTTAATTTAGAACAATATACGGTTTTGCCACTCTACAGAGTGTCTTAAACTTATGGTAAAAAAACATCTTTTTGTTTAAACCTGTATATTATAAACGTACGTCTATTTTTTAGTATTTTTTTAAAATGTGAGCGATTGTCCATTAATTTATCTACAATATTCTTTAATATTCGTTTAAATCCGACATCAAATAAAAAAGTTATTTGCGATTGAAATTCATCGAAAATTTGTGTGGGCCGATTATTTTGCACGTGAGTGTACATTAAAAAGTACAAACTTACATAATATAGGTAAATATATAATTAAAACATTAAAATTGATACTCAAAATACTCATTTACAGAATAAAACCCGTTTTTTACAAATAAAGATTTTAGATATAACTTAAATTCCTTAAAAGCCATATTTTTTATGTTGATTGGAAGTTTGTTGTAAAATTTTATTCCGTTAAAATCTGGTCCACTTTGGCATTTATTGAGCCTGGAAAATTTACTCATAAGCTGATTTTTATTCCTTGTATTGTAGTCATGAAAACTATCGTGGCTATGGTACAAATTCAAATTATTTTTAACATAAAGTAAATTTTGAAAAATATATAAGGAGGGTAGTGTTAGAATTCCAAGATTACTAAACATAGCCCTACAGTCGTCCCTGTAACCAAGAGAGGCGATGATCCGTATTACCTTGCGTTGAAGACCGAATATGTGACCAACATTCTAAGATTTCTATTGGTTGAAAATTACCCTGTTGTCAAGTTGTCTTGTTAATGATTTCATTCGGTTATGTCAGAAAATACCCGAAGAGGTTATGTACAAATACTGTCACTGTCAGTTGAGTGAAAGATGGTCACCAAATTCATCAAGTACCTATCTTTCTTATTACGAGGTATCATATTACTGTTTGATATTTTAGAGTCCAAGATATATCTAAAAGAATATAAAGAACTAGGCATTATACTAATTAAATGCATTTACGACAAAATATGATTATAATTATGGGTAGGTACATACTTACTTTATTTGTTTAAAAGCTCCAATTTTCAATGTAACCAACCATTCCACAAGATTCCTCTGCTTTGGAGTCCGTTATTAATAAATCACTTATCTAATATCAATTACAAATAACATAACAATAACATTGATTTTCAATAATTTAAAAAAACATAATCCGAAAAAAAGAAACGTCAAATCAATTCTTCTTCTTCTTCTCAACTAAAATTATAGATCAAGTGGTTTTAAAACTAAAATATTATAACGTGGCGCCATCTATCGTAAGAATCTTAAACCAAACACACTGGCAACCATAGAAAAAGCTGTCAACGTTGTCAATAGCCTAGTGACGTAATTAGGAGATTTTTTTTGTAAATAACTCGAAAACGGTAAACTCAATTGAAATTCCGATTTCACAGAAATGTTTAAAATTACAAAACGCCTTGAATAAAACCATAAAAAGTATAGGTCAGAAAAAATTTAACTACCCCATTAGCAAGCAACTTTCACTCGTTACACTTTTTATTTTAGGGATCGAAAAGAACGCAATAGGCAACACATTGAAGGACTACATAATATCCTTGGACATAGTAACTCACGCTTTGGAATACATTACATTCCATGCGCCCTGCGTAAAACCGACTCTGGTTCGCACCGATAGCGACGAACTGAAAGATTTCATTTCCAAGCCTGCGCTCAAGTTCATCCTGAGATTCCTCACCGGGATGGCGCATAGTCACCAAAACACGCAGGTAACACTGGTTTGCATTTTTTGTTTTCTAATTTTTTTTACTCGACCTCGACTAAAAAGTGGATTTTTAGTACCCAAGAGCGATAAAAAATAACGCTTTCAATATTGTCAGTTTTATTGAGAATTATGATAATAGATCATAATAAAAATTGGGGAAAAACTGTTTTTTTTTAAGCTTTGGAATTGTCTTTTTTGGAAAAAATTGATTTTAAAAAAGTAGCAATCAATGTCTTAACATTATTTTAATTTAATCAAAAATATTCTTTATTACAGAACAAAAATAAAACTTAATTGAATTAAATTGATTTAAGAAAATAATGAATTAAAGTTAAATTACAAATTACATAGAATTTTTTGGTTTTAAAGTGTCGGAAAAATTGGGGGAGAAATTGATTTAAAAAAAGTAGCAATCAATGTCTTAACATTATGTTAATTTAATTAAAAATATTCTTTATTACAGGGGCCATTCCACGCTTAACGGATAGGACAGCCGCCGTGTTTTTATTTACAAAATAATATTGTTCCACCATATTACCAATGTCAAATTTTTATAAATAGCTGTAAACAAAAGCTGTTTAACAAGGTTTTTATTTGGCAACATTAGGTATCGTGATTGACTGTCCAATTCCTTAAAAATTAATAATTTAAAGCGTAACGGGCGGGACTATTGCAAAGTCCCGACCGTTACGCTTTAAATTATTAGTTTTTAAGGAATTGGACAGTCAATCACGATACCCAATTTTGCCAAATAAAAACCTTGTTAAACAGCTCCAGTTTAGAACCATTTATAAAAATTTGGCATTGGCAATACAATAGAACAACATTATTTTGTAAATAAAAACACGGCAAATATCCCATCCGTCACGCGTGGAATGGCTCACAGAAAAAAAACTTAAATGAATTACATTGATTTAAGAAAATAATGAATTAAATTACAAAATTATAATTTTATAAATCGAAGTGTCAAATAAAACGAAAGTTATGTTAGTTAATACAGCACTGTTTTTTTTGCGGCCCCGTAGAATATTTTTAATGAATTAAAATAAAAGGAATAGTAATACGTATAAGCGGCGAAAAATCACTTTTTTATATTAGTGTAAAAAATTGTAAATTTCCGTTTGCATTTTTTTCGAATTAGGGCGACTCGCAGTGTTTCAATTCTCGAAATTTTCGGCAAAATATCAAGAAGTAGTCGGATTCTCCTAAACATCTATATATAGAGGGTCGCTGATAACGAATCTGGAATCAGAATTCCAAAATTCCAAATGGTAGATCCAAAATGGCGGACATATTTGTAAAAAAATTGACGGAATTAATTGAAAATCACCATACAGGGGTTTTTGTGGTCGCTAATAATGAATCCAAAATCAGAATTCCAAAATTCAAAATGGTGGATTTCAAATGGCGTACATTTTTATGAAATATTTTCGAAATTAATTAAAAACCCGTAAGAGGTTCTTTTTAAAATGTAATAAAACATCTTTTTATAAAATAGCTTAATTTAGTTTATTATAATTACATTTATATGATATTATTTAATACCTACTTATACAGTGTGTCCGTAAAGTCCCGGAACATGTGATTATTTTGAAAACGGTAATTTAAGAAGAAAAACGCTGAAACACGTCAACTTTGTTATTTTTCTAGCAATATTTTAGCCTATGTAGTTTTTCCAAAATCTGCCGCGTGGCGGCGCTCCAATCGAAGTAAGGTTTTTTTTAAATTACAACCCTTTATTTTTGTTGCATTTTTGGATAGCTACCGTTGTCCTGAGTACATTGATATGCTACATGTGGAGGGTTACATAAGAAAATTTTTGAGAAAATGAGGGTTTTTGCCGCTGATTGAGATTTTGGTTTTGACGAACTTATTCGCTGTTACGGGGCACCACCACACTATGCATTGCTAGTAAGAGATTATTTAAATCAGGTCTTTCCCAATCGCTAGATAGGTCGAAGTGGTCAAATTGAGTTGCCAGCGCGATCGCCCGATTTGAACCCTTTAGACTTCTTTTTATGGGGACATCTTAAAAACCGCGTCTATGTAAACAGGCCTTAAAATTTGGATGACCTAAGACACCGCATTGAAGCCGATATCCAAATGATCACTCCAGCGGTACTGGCAAACATACAACGCTCGTTTGTGGACAGGCTGGCCCACTGCCAAATAGTTTACGGTGGACACTTTGAGCAACTGCTCTGATTGGCTTTCCAAAAAACATTAAGTAACGCATAGATTGTGTTTAGTTTTGACAAAATACCAAAATCTCATTCGGCGGCAAAAACCTGCTTTTCTCAAAAATTTTCTTATGTAACCCTCCAGATGTGGCACATCAATGTAATCAGGACAACGGTAGCTATCCAAAAATGCAACAAAAATAAAGGGTTGCAATTTAAAAAAAAACTGACTTTGATTGTGGCGCCGCCACGCGGCAGAATTTGGAACAACTACATATGCCAAAATATTGCTAGAAAAATAACAAAGTTGACGTGTTTCGGCGTTTTTTAAAAAAATTTAATGTTTTTAAAATAATCTCATGTTCCGGGACTTTACGGACACACTGTATATTAAACAATCTCCGTCATTGGATTCGCTCGTTGTATCATTAGCAGAGCATGGGAAACCATCAGAAGATAGTAACAGTTTTATTGCTTCGCGGGACAAAGATTTGCTATTTTTCGGAGCAAATTTTCTAAAGCTAGAAATATACGGATCGGAAGATGCCATAAGCCAATGGAAAACATCTTCTATCGTTTTCTCCCGAGAAATTTAAATATGTTATACCAAGTATTTTAATTTTGTATTATTTCTTTTATTTAATATTTTAGCAACGATTTAATTCGCTAAAAAAATTTTCAACACAAATAACCACAATTCAAATTTGACATTAGGGGGAGTTATTTTAACGCACCTACAAGAGTTGGGTTAAATATGTAAAATCGGTGTTACATATCTTAGTAGTCACGAACGATTTACGCAAGTGAAAGTCTAGACACCGCTGTTGTAATAAACGTTTTTAGTTAAATCCGAGTGAATCGAGTAAACTTCATGAACGCAACCCAGAAATTAAAAAAAATCTTATATTTTGTAAAGCAAAAACACATATACGCGCTCGACATAGGCTTAAAATCGCGAGGTTTTTTACCACAACCGTGCCTGAGCGCCCAAGAACATGTAGTTTTAAAGAGCCGGGGGCAAGTTGGGGCAGCTAATTTATTGATGGCTTGATAGACAAAACTCTAAGCTTTTCAACGGATTTTGAACTGATGCATTCATTACAATTTTTGTAGCTCCATTGTTCTAAAAGCTCGATTCAAAGTTTGCGATTTTAACAGACCGATCTTGTCGGTTACAATATCCCGTTGTACAAGCAAAATCTACGAAAAACAACTGCATATCTGAATTTTAGATACCTTGTAGATCACCCTTCATCAAACCGCATAACAATCGCACACACCAAACACAAGTTATTCACTTTTAAACAATAAACAATTTTTCGCAGCGATCGCGTGTAAAGTACCTTCAACTGAAAGCGTCAAGTTTAAACTGATGTACTAGACAAAATATACGTATTTTATATAAATTTTTTTCAATACAGAATGGAGACAGGTATTAACTACCCATCTAAATCAAAATTTACCTGGTTTTTGGAGGTTTTGCCGATATTTTCCAGAATTGAAACACTGTGCGACTCCATGATTACTAACGGGACCAGCAGAAAGAAAACAAAATGTTTTATGAAAATTTTTGAAGATGCGTTGTTCCTATAATAATAATTTTATGATAGTTCTCAGCAATAAAATTAAGTTACAATAACTATTATAAAATTATTGTAATAGAAACAACATATCTTCAAAAATATTCATCTTTCTGTGTGTCCCGTTGGTAATTATGGAAATGCCCGATACCCTTTTTTAAAAAATTTCCAATTTTTCCGTTTTTTCTCCGCAAAAAACGGTTTTTTTCTGTCGGGGATTTTAAAACCATAACCGAACCACATGTCATCGATATGACAACGTAAACCATTTGTTCAGCTCGCCATATCGTCGGCCAACACGATATCCATCATCCACCGCTTGGAGCAGGTATCGTCGGACGAGCACGTCGGCTCGCTGGCGGAAAACCTGCTCGAAGCGTTGCGCACGAATCCGAAGGTGGCCGAGCAGATCGAGGAGGCGCGCGAGTTCACGCGCAGCGAGAAGAAGCGCCTGGCGATGGCGATGCGCGAGAAGCAGCTCGGGCAGCTGGGCATGCGCACCAACGACAAGGGCCAAGTCACCGCCAAGTCGACGATACTGCAGCAGATCGAGGAGCTCGGCGACGAGTCGGGGCTGGTGTGCTGCATATGCAGGGAGGGGTACAAGTATCAAGCCACCAAGGTGCTCGGCGTCTACACCTTCACCAAAAGGTGAGTTATTAATGATGATTAAATTATTGTTCATTTGTGTTTTTTATTAAACAAGGTATGTTCTTCATTAGGACTAATATTCTTTTATGAAATTCATACAAATTTCTATAGAATTATTCGATTTTTAGATTAAATTGTCGAATAATTTGAAGATCAAACGAAAAAAAAAACGATCAGTCACAATTAACATTTCAAGAAAATATTATTAATGAAAAAACTTTTTTTTATGATTTTTCAATCAAATAAAATATATTGTTTTAAAGTGAATAATATTTACTAAATACCAAATAAAATAAATGAAAAACGTGCTGAGAAAAATTTAATTTTAGTTTTTGAGTAAATCCAAATTAAAACACCAAAAATGAATGCGCTGCATGATTTTTTATTTTAATGAAAAAATTTGAGGATGATGAGGAAATTTAGGTATCATATATGAAAAACCGTTGCCGTTTTAATTTTTGGATTCTTTACTTTTAATCAGCACCCTTTAGAAACCTGAAATCGTGTCATTTTCTTTCTCATAAGAGGCTAAAACTCTTTTTCTGTGGCAATTATTGAAATGATTGTAATTTTATTTTACTGCCTAGTAAGTATGTTTTTTAATATTAATTATTATTATCTAATTAGTTCATCTCATAAAGATTCGTAATAATTTGCCAATTTTTGTGATTTTTGTCTGGCTCCTGTGCCTGTTCTGCTAATCTAGAAAGTTGCGTTTTTTCAGGTATCAAGTACTTATATAATAGAAAACGTAAATATTATTTTAAGTTTCTAGACTATCATTTTGATTATTAAAAAAAATTATTGAAACTTGATAATTTTCAAAATTAGCCAATTTTGCCCTCAGAAATCATTATGTTGAGGAAAAAATAAAAATCTTAAACTTTCAGGAAATGTAGTCCCCACCTAGTGATGTAAAATACCCAGGTATTTACCCGGGTATTTACCCAAATAGGGTATTTATAAGGGTATTGCATAAAAATAGCTTGAAATCAATAAATAGTTTTATTCAATATAGTGAAGTTTACTGTAGTAGTACCTACCTTAGATCTTAGATAATATTATTTAAAACTTAGTTTTATCTATAATGCCAATGTTTTTTTTTTAATATTTATCAAATTTTTTCCATAGGACTTGTAGTTTTGCTGGAAATCGAGATAAACCATTTTTTACCCTTAAACCCCCCCCTCCCACTTCCCGAAGTCAGATCGCCCGTAATTTATTTTTTCTTTCATTTTTATTATATTCTTCTCCTTTTCCAATGGGTTTCATCCTACTGTTATTTTTTTTGGTTTTAAAAATTATCGACCCTGGTCTATGTGTGCATTTCAACAATTAAGCGGTTTTCCACGATTAAGTGCGTTCAGAGACAATTCTAGTACGTTTATGTTTATATGGTTTAATAGGGAAGTTTAATATTATTTAAAGTATAAATAATAACGCATTTATCAAAAATACCCAGTTTTGGGTAGGTAAATAAAATTTGGGTATTTACCCAGGTATTTACCCAAATTTTATTTACCTACCCACTGGGTATTTACCCTATCTACATCACTATCCCCACCTTCATCTTTTTAGTCCAGTTAGTCTTGTTTTGTTATTTTTATTCCTTTAAAAGATATATTAATTTTTTTAATGCCCGTTTAGTAGCGATATTGTTAGTTTTATTTATAATTTAAAATTTAGATGGCTTTGGTGGAGAAGTGTCAGAACTGTCAAAAATATTTCATAAATATTATTTGTGCGTATTTCTTTGGTAAATTTTGTATAATAAGTGAAATTAATAAAGGGTTACTTTAAACGTATAAAAAATGCAGTTTTTTGTCGGTTTCTTTCACAATTTAAACCAAGTTAGTCTTGTTCTATTATTTTGATCCCTTTAGTATGGCACTGAATAGTTAAAAGTTATATAAATGTATTTTAAATGTTAGTGTTGGAAAAAAAATTACACAATCTGTAAATACTTTTTTAAATTTTAGTTTTTAGGTAACTGGTTAAAATAAAACATGTTATAATAAAGGGGTTTATTTAGAATATTTTTTGGTTTTTGTTTATTTTTAACAATTTAAAACTTCTCAGAACTTGAATATTTTCTATGAGAAAGAGGTACAAAATTATGATATGTTCTTGCATTTTTAATTGCAATTAAATTCATGAATCTGGAACACTCTGTCATTTATTACACTTGCAAACTTGCAAACTTTTTGAAATAACAATTTAAATACGCACAAATAATATTTATGAAATATTTTTGACACAGTTCTGACATTTCTCTACCAAACATGAATTGTCAAAGCCATCTAAATTTTAAATTATAAATAAAACTAACAATATCGCTACTAAACGGGCATTAAAAAAATTATTATATCTTTTAGATGGATAAAAATAACAAAACAAGACTAACTAGACTGAAAAGATGAAGGTGAGGACTAGATTTCCTGAAAGTTTCAGAATTTTATTTTTTTCCTCAACATAATGATTTCTGAAGGCAAAATTGGCTAATTTTGAAAATTATCAAGTTTCAATAATTTTTTTAATAAAGAAAATGTTAGTCTAGAAACTTAAAATAATATTTACGTTTTCTATTATATAAGTACTTGATACCTGAAAAAAGCAACTTTCTAGATTTAGCAGAATAGGCACAGGAGCCAGACAAAAATCACAAAAAATGGCAAATTATTACAAATCTTTAGTGGTTTACCATTCTTTTATGAGATGAACTAATTAGATAATAATAATTAATATTGAAAACATACTTACTAGGCTGTAAAATAAAATTACAATGATTTCAATAATTGCCACAGAAAAAAAGTATTAGCTTCTTATAAAAGAGTAAGAAAATGACACGATTTCAGGTTTCTAAAAGGTGCTAATTAAAAATAAAGCAACTAAAAATTAAAACGGCAACGGATTTTCATATATGATACCTAAAAGATCATCCTCAAATTTTTTCACTAAAATAAAAAATCATGCAGCGCACTTTTAAATTTATTTTTGGTGTTTTCATTTGGATTGACTCATATGATACATAATATACTATTTTGGAAACGATGACCGATTAAATTGCAATTGAACGGTTAAGGTGCAACGTGGAAGACTTCTTTATATTGTTTTTGTTTCCAAATTTATTTTAATTTCTTACAAAGTTCTTGATTTCTCTTAATAACAAGAAATGTTAATGGTATCTCGCTTTATACAAATATTTAATTTAAATGATTTTTTAAATAATTTTAAGTATTTGTCGTAGAAAAAGTATAGCAGATCTGGGAAAGTTACTTCTGAAAAGTATCTAGTTAACTTTCTAAGATACTTTAAACAATATAACTTGGTTACCTCGGGTAACTAGATAATTTGAGTTGAAAGTATCTTTAGTTACAAGATACTTTAGAAAGTATCCAAGATACTATCCGAAAGTATCTAAGATACTATGAGAGTATCTAGGATACTTTTGAGTAACTAAGATACTTTTAAGTAACTAAGATAATTCTAAATAACCAAGTTACTTTTAAGTATGAATAAAAAGTATAAAATTATGAAAATTCAACAAGTTTTCGGTTAGGTAATTACTTTGAAATATTCCCCCAATTTTCACTAAGAAAGTTACACTGAAAAGTATCAAGTTACTTTAAAAAGTATCTTAGATACTTTAAAATATCTAAGTTACTTGAATGTATTTTAGTTAGTTTACCGAGTAACTTGGATACTTTTTTAGATACAAGTTACAAGATTATTTTCCAAAGTAACTAAGTTAAAGATACTTTCTCTAGGACTACTTAAGAATAGTAACATTCTAGTGTAATTTTTGGATGTTTTTCTGCAATACTGTGCGAGAATATTCCTACTCTTGTTTAAGAATGGTCACAAGTAACGACATCTCCTGGCTGTTTACTAAACGTAAAAATATTTAAATATTACTGTATTATTTATTAATTAAAAAATAATAGCAGTTGTATAATTAAGTTTAGGCACAAAAAATTAGTTATATTTATTGTTTTTCAAATATACAAATCAAAATTATAATAAATTTGATATTAAAATGATAAACCAGTTACTTACTATACCGGCTTTGAAGTTTTGACAGATTCAAAAAGTTTAAAAAAAGACCTTTAAAATGTAGAAAAAGAATAGATGTTGACATAGATTACTTGTAAAATTAGTTTTGTATTTGTTACAATGTTATTTTTTTATTAGTTAGTGTAAATAACTATTTTTAATTATAATAAAGATTTAGGCATACCATTTGTTTAAATTTATTATAATTTACATTATAAAATTGTGACGGCACAAAATGGTTTGACAATACAAAAAACTTAAATGTCAAAAACTGCTTGGTTTCTTTTCTCTGTTTAAAATTATATAAGCGTTACTATTCTTACGTAGTCGTAGAGAAAATAATGTCTGAAACACGTTTGGAATAGCATATTCCACTCTCGTAAAACCGTCAAATTTTTCCTCGAGCGGAATATGCTGTATTCCAAACTTGTTACAGAATGTACTATTCTGTCCAATATAAAAAGTATCTAAGATAAAGTATCTTAGATACTTTAAGTATTTTTTTTTTCAAGATACTTCCAGCTCTGGCAACTTGTAAACTTGTCTAGGCACTTATTTAAATATACTATTTTCCACATTAATTTTTGACTCATAAAATAGTTAACTATCATTATTTTTAAAATAAAGATTGATTAAATTGCAATTGAACGGTTAAGGTGCAACGTGGAAGACTTCGAGGCCAAGCCTCGCAAAACCGTCGGCTACACCACCGTCAGCCACTTCAACGTCGTGCACATCGACTGCCACATGAGCGCGGTCCGATTAGCTCGCGCCAGGGACGAGTGGGAATCGGCCGCGTTGCAGAACGCCAACACCAAGTGCAACGGGCTGCTGCCGCTGTGGGGCCCGCAGGTGCCCGAGTCGGCCTTCGCCAGCTGCCTGGCGCGGCACAACACGTACCTGCAGGAGAGCACGAACCACCGCGACGTCGGCCAGAACTCCACGGTGCACGACCTGAAGCTGCTGCTGCTCAGGTTCGCGCACGAGAAGAGCTTCCACGAGGACACGGGCGGCGGCGGGCCGCAGAGCAACCTGCACGTCGTGCCCTACTTGGTGCACGTCGCCCTCTACGTCATCAACACGTGAGTTCTCTTATTCGTTATTTTCTTGTACTATGCTCCACACCTCAAAGTCCCACCACGTGACCACGTACGGAACGCAGTCTTTTGAAAATTTGGCATTTAAGGCTTTTCAGGTTATGTATCTGTCAAAGTATAGTCTAGGGTATAGTCAACGAAAAAAATAATATTATGTTTAGGCGTTGAAAATGTATAAATCTTTATAACATTGCAATAACAATGGATGGTTTAGGAATTTAAGAATATAAATACTGCATTTAATGAAATTCTAAAGTGTATGATTCCAAATATGTAATATTTTTGTCCATTTCGTCCAAATATCTGGTTTTCTCCATACAATAATTTTAACTAAACAGCATTTATAAAAAAAAATCTAGCTTCTCTATTATGGAATAAGAATATCTGTTTTAAAGGTAGATTTATATATTTTAACAAAAATATCACCTAATTTTGTAATTTTAAGGTTAGAAAAATTTATTTTGAACAAAATAAATAAGTATTTTGGATTATTTAAAAGACTGTATAATATGGTATTTAAAAATGTGGTAGTTTTTCTTATCCAGCTTAAAGTGTACCTACATAAAGTTTTTTCAATACAAATAGTTAAAACTGACTGAATTTGATCTACATCAAAAAATCATTATAAATCACATGTCATGGGAGTATTAAATATTTTCACATTGCAAGTTTCTCTAAAAATTGTTTGTTTTCTTATAATCTAACTTAAAGTAGGTATGCCGAGAGGTATGCACAAGTTTTGTCATTAGAAGTATAAAAGCTTCAATTTAATTTGAACCATATTCAACAATTATTTAGTATACCTATATTTATTTATGACCATATTAACATACTCTTCCAAACAATCCACTTATTTATTTTGGTCAAAATAAATATTTCTAATCTTAAAATACAAAATTAAATGATATTTTTTGTTATAATATATTAACCTACCTTTAATACAGATATTCTTGTTCCATAATAGAGAAGTTAGATTTTTTTTAATAAATGTTGTTTAGTTAAAACTATTTTATGGAGAAATGTAGACCCAATGCACAAAAATATTACTTATATTGCACCTTACACTTTGGAATTTCATTAAATGCAGTATTTGTATTCCTAAATTCTTAAACCAACCAGTGTTATTGTGATACTATAAAGATTTATTAACTTTTAACGCTTAAACATAAGCGGTAACACTATAAATATTATTGCTTTCATTGACATTGATTGAGGTGTGGAGCATAGTACACAAAACATTCAAAATGTTTTATACATTTTTAAAATAAAATAAAATATTTGAAGTTATTTTCGTGGGTTTAGGACGTAAAATAAAAACAACTCCCTTTTTTTAGAAAAATTGCCGACGTTTCGAAAATATTTATTTCTTTCTCATATATTTGAAACGTCGGCAATTTTTCTTAAAAAAACAAGTACCCTTCTTTGTAATGGTATTTTTTTTTATTTAAAGGGCTACAGACAAAAGTTGCGTAATTAAAATTTTATTAAAATGACATTTAAAAATTGTGAAAAAAATCTAATAATTTGAAAAAACTTAAAACCTGTCAAAACCAAAAATCGTTATAACTTGGTTAATTCTGGGAATTTTGAAAAAAAGTAGATTTTTGACAAACACATTACACTAGTTTACAGCCATTTTGCCCACCATGTTTCACTATGATTTTCTTGTGCAGTTTGGCTCACTAAACGCGAAAATCACACTTCAATATGGGATCAATACATGGGAAAATTATAATGGGATATGGTGGGCAGAATTTTTTTTCGATTTTGTAAACTAGTGTTATATACGTTTTCAATGTTAATGAATGAAGTTTTTTCTAAACAACCCTTTATAATAATAATAAACGACTTTATTTGACATACAAACATACATTAAGGTTTTTCATTTAAAACGACTATTTTTTGTTTTTTACCGAAACTCCAAAATATTGTTCAAAACATCGAAAAAAAAATTTCCTCAGTTTAAGCCCTTAATTTTGATTCAAAGTACTTCCTTTTTTATTTTGAATTTTTCCCATTTAAAACATGTAGTTTCAATCACTTTTTTTAAATTTCTATATCTTTGCTGGGTTTTAAGCTATCATATTGTGGTTCATTGTTACTTACAGAGTATTTAACGCTGTTAAAAGAGCCTTTAAGAATTTTTCTCTAACTAGATTATCTTCAGCTCTGAAAGTCACATATTTTTGAAAATATTAAAATTTAAATGAAAAAGTTGTACAAAATTTAATTTTCTACTAAAAAAAGTTGTTATGTTAATATCGCTCTGAAAGTCATTTTTTTACAAAAAGTCTTTTCCTTTATATTGCTAACAAATTTTTTAAAATTTTAAATATTAAACTGTTAATATCTTGCAAACTGTGCACTTTAGCAATATAAAGGAAAAGACTTTCAGAGCTGATACCACCAAGTTAGAGAAAAATTCTGAAAGGCTCTTTTAAAAAGCGTTAAATACTCTGAAAGTAACAATGAACCACAATATAATAGCTTAAAACCCGGTAAAAATATATAAATTTAAAAAAAGTGTTTAAAAATACATGCTTTTTAAATGGGAAAAATTCAAAATAAAAAATAAAGTACTTAGAATCAAAATTAAGGGCTAAAACTTCAAGGGAATTATTTTTGATGTTTTGAACAATATTTTGGATGAAACCCCAACATACGTACATCAAAAATTATCTTGCAGTACCAGGGTAAACAAACGCGAAGAAAGCAGCCTAATGTGGTACGTGGAGTGCCTAAGCGCGGAAAAATGGGTGGAATCTTGTTACGAAGCGGAAGGTCCGCTCTACTGGACCACCATGTCCATACTGCTGCACTCGCAGAAGCAGTGGAACAAACACCGGCTCGCGCACCTGAAGAGGTTGATAATATGCGCGCACGTGCGTAATGTGCAACCTACGGGGCCCGCCAAAACGATAGCGGACAAGCAGGAGAAACCGTACGCGGTCTACAAGCCCTACCTGCTGTTTTTCGGCGTCGTAGACGGCATCTACGAGAACTTCTTCAAGGTGAGTAGTTCATTTGTACCGTACGGTATTTAGGGATTTACCAACGATTGCCTTCGATTTCCACGTTGATATCTACATGAGGTTGTTCGGTAAACTTTACTTTATAAGTACACAAAAAATTAGCTGCATATACGCACATACGGAAAAGTTATGAATTTTTATTTATCGCGCTGCATGGCTATATGAATTTTTTTTCTCTTAATTTTTAAGTTATAACTTTTTATTTTTATTTTTTTATTCAAACAGGAATTTTTGTATATGTTGATTAAGGTGTACTTTAAACTTATTTAAAAAAATATATAATTTTTTTGTTCGATTAAAAGATAGTAATTTTTAGCCAATTTTACTGTTTTAAAAACATTCTACTTTGAGGTGTCATAAAATCAAAACATAACACTATGATAGTTTTAGTAATTTTTTTTCCTAACATTAAGTACTCCAGCTTAATTAAACTAATTTTGGGCCGCTGATTTCAAAAATGTCATTTGTTTTTCTCTAGGACGTCTAGGATTTAATATTATTTCCTAATAAAATGCTCTGCTCAATCACCTCAAAATGTAATTATTTATTAAATTATTTTGGCTTAAATTTATCTTGAATTTACTAAAGTAATTGGTATACAGCAAATAGATCATATTTATCTTAAAATTATCTTAAAATTTTAATGCATTTTATGTAAAAAACAACCATTGTTTGACATTTTTTGTCATTTATTTTAATTATTAAATTGAAAGGGCAACAAAGTAAACAAGTTTCACTACTTTTTATTCAAATTAAGCCCTCAAAATGTAATGCATTGCATAATTTTGCTTTTTTCTGCCTTAAATTTATTAAATCGTATCAAATATCAAATTGGATTATAGTATTATTGTGCTTAATCCTCATCATCGTCGTATATCTTTTGCTGCAAATTCCAGCAAATGTCTCCTAGCAATTAATCCAACTTCTTTCCGCTATACCCATAGATATCTACCAATGCTCTAGATTTGCAGTTACTTGGTGAAATCGTTCTCCATGTTCATCAGTTCGGCAAATTTATCAGGATGAAAAAAAAGAAAATGTATTTTAAATGACATATTAACGCTAATTCTTTGCAAAACGGAAAGCATTTTTTCAATGAATTGGCGCCAATTTCAGGCCCGATATGAACCAAGAACATTTTCAATTACAGCTTTAACACTGCGACTGCGACAAGCTCGTCAACTTTGAGAGCATTTTTGAATCCCTGATCTTTCATTAAACGTCGTATATCAGGTCCATTTAATATTCCTGCAAAATTAAAGTAGCAGGTATATCTCATAAAATTTCGTAATGAAATATTGCGTTGGTTTTTCTTGGGCGTAAAGGTACCGCAACAAAAACGAAACAAATTTACAACGACGACATAAATGTTCGTCTCCTTTCTCTTTCTCTGCCACTTCCATTACCACTTCCGTTTCCTGCTCTTTTTTTATTTTTGGTTCTTAAAATCACTTTCAAGTAAAAATACAAATTAAAGTTTAAATTTAAATGTCAATAATTAATAGATGCACTTTAATGCGCTTGAACGATAAAGTAGATAAAGGCGCCTTTATACTTTAATTCGATATTAAATTTTGATAGGACTTAATAAATAAGATTCGAGATTAAATTTTTTGGTACTTTAGGCATGATGTGAATAAAAACATATCAAATAATAGTCAAAGAGTAATGCTTATACCGAAACCCATTTACTTTGTTGCCTTTTCAATTTAATTAGTAATTAAAAAAACGACACAAAAAATTACAAAAAATGATACTTTTTACCAAAAAAACATTATAATTTTAGTTTTGGTATTTAATAAAGCACTTTTCTGCAGAAAAGTGCTTTATTAAATATAAAAGACTACTATAGTATAAAGCTACAATGGAACAAACAAAATTTATATTTGACATTTATCTACCAATGACTTTGTATGGAGTCCCTGTATATTTTTGACAAAAAACGTCAAAAATATACTGAGCATCCAAAATAGATTTAAGGCAAAATAATTTAATAAATAATCAAGATATTAACAAAAAACTTACATTTTGAGATAATTGAGCAGAGCATTTTATTTTTGCCAAATTATCGTCATTAAAATACCCAACATTTTCTTTTAGAATGTTAGTGGGGCTGAGGATCAGTGGCCGAATAATTTAGCGGATTATATTAGACACAACGACGAAGCATTAATGAAGTCTTCAGAGAAGTTATTGTCCACCTACACAGAAGAACTTTTGCCGTGTACATCTTTCGCTGAATTCTGTGATGTTGCAGGTATGTTTATTTATGTGTTTTAAAACTGTTTTTAACACTTTTTTTGCAGGCTTATTGGATGTAATTCAAAGTCCTGATACCTTCATAACTGATCTTCTAAATGGTCTGTAATTTCCATATATTGAAAATATGTTGTTAAATTTAAAAAATAAAGGCTGTTCTGAAATTATTTAAATTATCTTATATGCTTTGCTGATTGCTTATGTGTATTAAACAATTTAGCTTTACATGGATTTTTAGTTATTAAATTTATGTCATAATTGTAAACATATAATAAATTATTTAAATGAATTATATTTTATTTACCCAATGCCAGAAAATTTATTTTGTCATGAAAAACTTTCTTTTAATATCCCAATTAAGCATAGTTTTTGACTCCTTTTTCAAAAAGAAAACAAATTTAATTTAGCAGTAAAATAATAATTTAAATTGTTAGCAAAAAGTTGTTGACTGTTGACTTAAAAGAAAATACATTTTATATTTTTTTTGTATTTATTATACATTTACCTACAATTTAAAAAAAAATTGTAACGATCGCAACATTTTTGGCCAAGTTGTCGCATTTTCAAGAAAAAATGTTTTCGTCATTTTTTCAAAAATTTTCTGCAAGTGAACGAAACAAATTTAAGCAAAAAGAAAAAATACGGGTCTCATCGATTTCGGTGAAGAAAGTGTAAAAAAAATGTGTTAAAAATAACAACCTTCCCCTGTTTGCCTGGTCGATTTAAGATGGAAAGGCCCGGAAACATAAAATAAAATATAAGGTAATGTATTCAAAACATTTACAAAAATGTGAAAAAATATTGTATAAATATTAAAAGTGGGACATCTAAATGTTATATTTATTCATTTAATATTTTAAATATATGGGTGATTCTACAAAAGTTGGACAACTTGATGTCATCAGTCAATAGAGTAGGTATTTTAATATTTTTTGTAAAAATTTCAGTATATTACAAAAAATCCAGGTTTTTTAATTTTAATGTATTTTTTCAAAAGCACGTTTGTAGAAAAACATAATAAATATTCAAAACATCAGTACCTTGGCGTGTCACAACTCCTGAATCAAATATTTGAGTGACTTTATTTTAAAATATATTCAATTTATCTTAAATTTTTCAATTTCACTACAAACTATAAAACATTAAATAATCATAGATTCGAATAATAGCAATTTAAAAAAAAATTATAATCTTTGTACTCACTTTTACCCGTCAGTTCTGTGTCCAATGTTAAAATTCAAAATTCCTGCGAAATATTGAAGTTTAAACGTCAAGTCCACGTTTAAACTCAAGTGTTGGTAAAAAAATTACCTACAGAGCCCGCCCTTTGCACGACAGTCATCTTGAAAACAATGCAAGCGGCGAAGTTGTGGTGAATGCACGTATAATTCCAGTCAAAATGTCAGTACTGTGGTGAGTAGTTATTTTCTTACGTATATATATATTTCATTGTAATTTATATAAGGCTATATGTGATTTGTTGATAAGTAGCATCCACTAATAAAAAATATCAGTAAAATACTTTATTCCGAATTATAATCTCAAATTTGTATCCCATTCATCAGTACCGTGTCTTCAGTTCCATTTTCGATGTTTATGGTTATCTTTTTTTCGCAAACTTCAATTTAAATTCTGCTCGCGCAGAACTGGTTTATTTAATGTCATTATAAACTCATATAAATTTGGTGTGGGTCCCATATCTAATAATTGAGATATCGGTATACCCAAAATCCACCAGCCGCCACTGATGTGTGGTATTATTTGATTTTAAGATGTTTAATGTATAATATGCTTAAAGTTGCAATAAATCTTATATTTTCCAATAAATTATGTATTTAATTAGTACCCTGGTATACTCGTCACTTCCCTTGCATTCAAATTTAGAAAACACAGATATTTCAGAAACTGTTTGAAAAAGTGACTGAACCTGTCTGGAACAGTATATTTATTATATTATCTATGTTCTCATAACAAAATACTGTTTAACTTTCTCCGAAAACTATATAAACAAAATGAGGTCAAAAGTTGCCCAACTTTTATAGAATCACACATATCTTTGTGTTATGTGGATTACATTGTTAACATAACAAGCTAATTTTTGTTTAAAAATTTAACTTCATTTATTCTTTAGCTTTTAATTTTGGGTTGTTATATTTTATTATTTACGGACGAAAGTTAATAAAAATAGTGAAAGTTTGCTCTATTTTTAACCCCATGTTCTTGAAAACTTTTTTCATATTTTGTGCTGTGGAATCACCTCTTAATATATTTGGATGGATTTTGGAGACTAGATAGTGGTTAGAGATGTAACGTAAAAAGAAGCAGCCGGTTTTTTTCGTTTTTTTTTTCTTCTTCAAATTTTGTGTTTTTTCAAACTTTCTTTTCATAACGCCATTAAGCATAGTTTTTGACTCCTTTTTCGCAAAGAAAAACAATTTAATTTAGCGGTAAAATATAATTTATTATGTTTGCAAAAACTTGTAAACATTTTTGTAGAAAACAACGTGTTAAGGTGAAAAAAAAAAAACAACTTAAATTCCTTTACTTCAACCTATTTATATATTTTATAAATAATATACATAATTTTAGTACATATAATATTAAAGTGCAGAAATGTATAAAATAGCATAACATTTTTGTTAAATGAAATCTGTTAAATATTAGGACTTGACTTATACAACAAAACGTCTCTACACATTTACACATTCACTTCAAACTTCTAGGTAATGATTTAATAAAATTATGAAAGTCATACTGCCATATGACAAAAATACATATTGTATGTAAATTTTAATAACAATGAAAAAAGATTTTTCTCATAATATTTTACACTAATCTATATGGGTCGAACCTAAAAATATATTTTATAAAAGCGCGTCAGATTGTCAAGCTTAATATTTAGGTTAATTATTTAGCAAATTATTAACAAAACTATTTTCGATTTGAAAAAGCTTCTTCTGTTAATTTTTATTTAATAATGTACATAAATACATCTACGTTTTTGTACAAATATAAAATATATTTGCTATTATTTATAGGCAGTTTGATTTTCTTAAAATTATTAGAAACAATGTGCAAAATAATTTATTTAAAATTTTTAAATTTTATGTAAAAACAGTGAATTATTTGCATTTCTAAAATATTACTTTTTGAAAATATACAAGAGATTCCTTACTTAAATTGCAATAATAAATTTAATTTATATAATAAACCATTATTTTATATTAGACAGGTACTGTACAATTACTTAATTCTATAAAAATAACAAAATAATAACTTTTATAGGAACACATAAAAATTATTTTTTGCTAGATTTTCAGATAAAAATCCAATTTTGATTAAGAAAATTATAATAATCAAAAAATAATTTTTTATAACTAAAACAACCTTGTTTCTTGGATCGAATATAACAGGCATTAATACAATTTTGCTGAAAGTTTTTTCTATAAAAAAATAATATAAAATTTACATAATAATTTAAAACAAAATTAATACCATTTGTAAATTAAAAACTTTAACAATATAAATTTTAAATACGTTAAAACAACCACAAATATGATAAAAATATCATTTTAGGAAACAATTTTTAAAACATTTTACATATTAATAGGTACAAGCTATTATTTACAAAAATAAAAACTAATTTATAAAACATTTTGTTTAATTATATTGTATCATCATAAAAAAATAGTTCACAAATAAACTAATTGACAATCAAATAAACTAAAATGTTCAAAACATTAGGTTATAATATAAAACTATAATAATGGTAAAACAATTCTTTGTTAAGTAATTTAAAAGTCGTTATATAAAAAAATTATAGTGTTAATTGAATTAAAAAATTTTTTAAAACTGTTTAACACAAATAACAGGTGTTCATAATTAAGTTAACAATTATCTTGTCCCATTGCGTTTAAGGAACAACATTGTTTAGAATAAAACGTTTATTTTGGTGTTAATTTCATCATCTTATCACAACATAGAAAAAATATAATAGCAATATGGTAATAATTTTTAGACATGCTTTTATCAAATGTTGAACTTTCTTTTTACAAAATAACAATATCTCACGATATTCGGGTTCATCCAAGGTTTGACTCAGCAAACCTATTTATTATTTAATAATAACTTTTTATTTGTACAATAATTATTATAGGTAATAAAGCTTTTGTAAACTAAGCCAATTTTACCGTTTTAAATTGACCACATAATAGGTTTGTTTCTACCAAAATGGCTTTCATCAAATGATGGTTAATTTGGAGGAAAATTCCAGAAAGCATTTTTCCAATATTGGTGATGGGTCTAAGTTTAACAAAAATGTCATATTTCCTTAGAATTTACCACCATTTAACAGTTTAAAAAACAAAATATCGTTTTTTTTTTCAATGTAACATGAAAATTAGATAAGAAATTTTATTTGTAAGAATCCCAACATAATTTTAATTTTTAATATTATCAATTTTTTATCGCTAATAAAATTTAAAAAAAATGTGTGTTTTGACGTTTTTGAGTATAGCTTGAAATCTAATTTATCGATTTGGTCAAACAAGCCCTTAAATTGAAGGTATTTGAGCCCTCTAAAACTTTCTTTTACATACTTTTGATATCGGATAAGTATTTTGACGCCAGCGATTTTAATAACTTAAAAAAATCGTTTTTATGGCAAATATTGAGGTCGAAAATTTACATATCGTCCTGGGAAAGGTTTAAATCAAACAGGTAACTCCAGTTTGAATTTTTTTTCGTCAAGCTGACATTTTTACAAAAAAAAACAAGCTAATGTTGATAAAAATACATTTTGTATTTTATTTTGTAATATGTTTATTCTTTAATGAAAACCTAATTAAAGTGCAACAAAAACACAGAAGGAGCCAGAATTTTTTTAAACCTATGCTTATTACAACAAAATAAAACTTTCAATTTCTTCTTTGTTCAATATTTATTGTTCAATATTCAATATATAATTTAATTTTAATATTTAATTTTTAAAATAAAAATCAATGTTCAATATTAAATTTTTTATAATTCAATAAAATGAATAAAAAGCTTAAAAATTCTCGAAAAACTGAACTTTGGTCTTCCACTGAAAAATTCATTTATCCATGGATTTTTATCAACAGCAGTTTATTTTTTTTCCTTTAAGTATAATTTATACGTAAAATAAATCAAACTGGGCTTATCTTTTCGATTTCTATCTTTCCCAGAAAGGTATGTAAATTTTCGACCTCGATTTTTGCAAAAAGAAAGGAACTTCATAAAATCGCCAGTATCGAACTACTGAGCCGATACCAAAATTATACAAGAGAAAGAAAAAAATTAAAAGTATCCTTACTGTGATTTATTGGGGATAGAATTATTTTTTTCTAGAGAATTAAAGCAGATAGATTGCAGAAGAAATAATGAAAAAAATTATTAAAGAAAAAACAATAAAATGATCCGATATATTATTATTAAAAAACATATTAGCATAATTTTATTGATTTTGAAAATTTGTAAAGTTAAAGTTTATTGATTTATACTCTTTAAACCCTTCCATGTCTATCTCTCTTAATTAAGCATAACCACTAATTTCTTACGCCACATACGTGTGTTATTTCAATAGAAATATTTAATATTTAAACTTTATAGAACTTATTCGGAATTTTTGTATTGATAATGTAATATATTTTTCTGTTGCACTAAAAAAACGATTTTGCTTTTTTTAAACAAACTAAAGCCTGATTCATATAGATGCGAATTGCGATTTACGTATTGCAAACCATTTTACGAATATTTTTTTATTTCTAAATCTGAAAAATTTGTTCTTAGGCACCTCTAGAAAGTGCTCTTAATATTAATATCATCACAGTTTTCCAGAGACCATACTTTAATATTAATCAATGGTTTGATCAAATCTTTAACATATTTTTGTAGGATCAAGGTTTGAAGAATTTATTTTAAAATTTTTTTTTCCAAAATATTGTTCAAAACATCGAAAAAAATTCCCTTAAAGTTTGATCTCTTAATTTTGGTTCTAAGTACTTCCTTTTTTATTTTGAATTTTTCCCATTTAAAACATGTATTTTCAATCACTTTTTTTTAATTTCTATATATTTGCCGGGTTTATTGTGGTTCATTGTTACTTACAGAGTATTAAACGCCTTTTAAAGAGCCTATAAGAATTTTATGCACCTTGAATCAGCTCTGAAAGTCACTTTTTTACTTTTTTCACATATTTTTTAAAATATTAAGAGAATGGCTTGTCTTACCATAAAAAAAAAGAAAAATGTTTTGGAAAATTTAATTCTCTACAAAAAAGTTTATATGTTTATATCGCTAAAGTGAACAGTTTACAATATATTTAATAGTAATGGAATCAAACTTAAGACAAATTTATTTATCTCCTTCAAATTTTTAAATATTCAACTGCTCATATCTTGTAAACTTTAGCGATATACAGGTAAGGACTTTTTTGTGGAGAATTAAATTTCCTAAAACTGTTTCCCTTAAAATACACTCACAGGCAAAATAATCGATCCACACAAATTTTCGATGAATTTCAATCGCAAATAACTTTTTTATTTGATTTCGGATTTAAACAAATATTAAAGAATATTGTAGATACATTAATGGAGAATCGCTCACATTTTAAAAATTAGTAAAAAATATACGTACGTTTATAATATACAGGTTTAAACAAAAAGATGTTTTTTACCATAAGTTTAAGACACCCTGTAGAGTGGCAAAACCGTATATTGTTCTAAATTAAGTTTCAATTATCAAGTCACATCTATTTTTAACAGTTTTGTTTTTGGTTCACCTTGATTTATTTATTTTTGTGGAAAATATGGATTTTTTTTAAACATTGCAATTTCCAATATTTTTCCTGTATGAAGAACTAAGTTTGCTATGGTCCATCCCTAGCCTATGGAGGATGACAGTGACAGTTTTGTTGAATCATCCCATACTTGGACATGTACAGCTTTCAAAAGCTATCAAATTGCTTTTTGTAAATTAATGTGTTAATTTTGAGGTGTCTTCTTACTTAAAAAAATGCATATGTCTCCGACTGATGTTCCTAGAGCCATTAATTTAATCCAGGATGGACGGTCACAGTATTACGTGGCAAGTGTTTTAAACGTCACAAGAAGTAAAGTACAAAGGGCAGCATCAGTCGGAGACATTTTTAAAAGTAAGAAGACACCTCAAAATTAACACATCAATTTACAAAAAACAATTTGATAGCTTTTGAAAGCTGTGTATGACATGTCCAAGTATGGGATGATTCAACAAAACTGTCACTGTCATCCTCCATAGGCTATGGATGGACCATAGCAAAATTAGTTCTTCATACAGGAAAAACATTGGAAATTGCAATGTTTTTTAAAAAAATCCATATTTTCCACAAAAATAAATATATCGAGGTGAACCAAAAACAAAACTGTTAAGAATAGATGTGACTTGATAAATAAAACTTAATTTGGAACAATATACGGTTTTGCCACTCTACAGAGTGTCTTAAACTTATCGTAAAAAACATCTTTTTGTTTAAACCTGTATATTATAAACGTACGTGTATTTTTTAGTAATTTTTTAAAATGTGCGCGATTGTCCATTAATTTATCTACAATATTCTTTAATATTCGTTTAAATCCGACATCAAATAAAAAAGTTATTTGCGATTGAAATTCTAAAACTTTGAGGGATTTTTTTTCGATGTTTTGAATAATATTTTGGAGAAATAGTCGTTTTAATCTTCCTATTAATATTGGATTTTTTTAAGGTGCCTAAGAACGGTGGTAAAAAACAATTCGATATTTTTGAATCGCCCTAATGAACGCACAACTTAAATTTGGCTCTTTTGGTTACTTAGTCCACTAAAAACGTTTATGCGGTGGAGTGTAAACCTCGGAAGAACCCTCGCGACAAAACGCACGTAAGTTTGACGTTTTGTCCGGTTAGTCGCTGGCGTTCTGAGAGGAAGGCGTCGCGTCGGCGCCGTTGCCGCGCGGCGGCGTCTCGGCGCCCGCCGACGCCGACGCGTCAGTCTTTGGTTTGTCGAGCAGGCTGTCTCTGAGCTTGGCCACCGCCGCGCCAGTGTAGAGGCGCTTTATGCCGCGCGGTAACCCCCTGCACGACTGCAGGTTTATGGAATGCAAGCGGGGGCACTTCAGCAGCACCGCCTTCACCGGCTCCAACGATACGGAAGATCCGCACAAATTTATCGTTCTGAAATAGATCGCGCAATCGTTTCTAGGGTTCTAAAACTTCACCGACAAAATTAAGCTGCCAAAAAACAAGTTCTTTTTTCTGAAAATAACGAAAAATTTGCAAAAGCAAATTTTTCTGAAGGATTAAATACATATGAAAACGCCGAAACTCGTTATCCACCCTTATTTAATCATTTTTACGCTTCCTTAATTTAAGCTGTAATTTTTTTTCTATTAAAGATATTTTAAATTTTAAGATGTCATTTTAAAGCCAAAAAATGGTAGTTTTTATTTCGTGTTTGTTAAATGCGTCCCATGCCTCGGCTGTTTAGTATTAACAGCTAATTTTTTTCACATATAAAGTTTACATACCAAAGACAAAATAAAACTTACAATTGGCCCGTTTGGCATACGATTTCCAAACAAAAAAATTGCTTGAAATTTTGAAATTCTAGAAAATCGCATTATTTAGGCAGTTGTATGAGGATGTTGACTTCCAAATAGAATTATGAAATTTACAGGATAATTAATCCCTACCTTGATGTTCAAATGCCTGGTAGTTTGGTTTTATAATTTTCATCTTTGAAGCTTATACAGTAGCTTTAAAAGGAGAAAAATATTGAAATATTAAAAAGTCGCATTATTTCATCCATTTTATAAGTATGTGGACTTCAATATAGAAATATGAAATTAACAGGATATTTAGTCCTTACCTTGAAGTTTAAATGCCTATTTAACTTGTTTTGTTATTTTAATCCATTTTGCTTTTACATGGGCTTTAAAAGGAGCAAACATATTAAAATTTAAAAAACGATTATTGTTTAATTTTCTATTCTAAGAATAAGTTGACTTCAAGATAGAAACATGAAACTTACAGGATATTTTGTCCTTACTATGATGTTTGGCTTATGCATGCCTATGCATATTTATGTAAGTACTTATATAAATATAACTTATACGATTTTTTTAAATTTTATTATTTTTTGCTGCTTTTAAAGCATCTGTACAATTACAAAAAAAAATAAAAAAAAGCAAAATGTGATAAGGACTAAATTTCCTATAAGTTTATAATATTTCGATTTAGAAGTTAACATTTATATGATTTAATGATAAAATGAATCGTTTTTTAATTTTTTATGCCTTTTTTAAAGCCCATGTATATAAAATGGATGAAAATATCAAAACAAGTCAAACAGGCATTTCATTTTCAAGGTAAGGACTAAACATCCTGTTATTGTCATATTTCTATATTAAAGTCAACTTACTTATAAAATGGATGAAATAATGCGACTTTTTAATATTTCAATATTTTTCTCCATTTAAAGCTATTGTACCTATAACCTTCAAAGATGAAAATAACAAAACCAAACTACCAGGCATTTGAACATCAAGGTAGGGGCTAATTATTCTGTACATTTCATAATTCTATTTGGAAGTCAACATCCTCATAATATATATTATAATGGCCTAAATAATGCGATTTTCTAGAATTTTAAAATTTCAAGCAATTTTTTTGTTTGGAAACCGTATGCCAAACGGGCCAATTGTAAGTTTTATTTTGTCTTTGGTATGTAAACTTTATATATGTGATATTGAGTGAATTTATATTTTTTTTATAAAAACTACTATTTTTTAGCTTTAAAATGACATATTAAAATGAATATTTCTATAAAATTGGATCAAAATCCAAGATGGTTGAGCAACGAGTTTCGTCGTTTTCATATGGATTGATTCTAATGTATTGTTTTGTTTTTTTCTGTAATAAAGGATATTTTTTAAATTAAAATAATGTGAAGTTGTTGATAGCTACTTTTATTAAAATGTGTATTTCTTCCAGAAAAAAAGAATAAGAAAATACGAAAATGTTTTTCCCCAATTTTTCCGTTTTTTTTTTAAAGCTTATTTTTGGCGGCCCACTGTGAGATGTAAACAATCGATATAAAAGCAAAATTACCTTAGTTTAGATTCGGAACCTTTTTCTGCAAGTGCGAAAACCGCTGCGTCCAGCGATTTGGTAGCCGTGGACCAGGCCAGGTCGACCTCCAACAAACTGTGGCCCCATTTCTGGATGATCAATTCCAAACCAGAATTTTGCAATCTTGTTATATAACATGCTAAAAACAAAATTAATTTCACAATTCAACAACAGCAGTTAATTTTTTTTTAACTCAAAACAATTGATAGTCCAATTTTTTTTTAAATTGAAAATAAAACTGTTTTTTGAATTTCAATCGCAAATAACTTTTTTATTTGATGTCGGATTTAAACGAATATTAAAGAATATTGTAGATAAATTAATGGAAAATCGCTCACTTTTTAAAAAATTACTAAAAAATAGACGTACGTTTATAATATACAGGTTTAAACAAAAATATGTTTTTTACCATAAGTTTAAGACACTCTGTAGAGTGGCAAAACCGTATATTGTTCTAAATTAAGTTTTATTTATTAAGTCACATCTATTCTTAACAGTTTTGTTTTTGGTTCACCTCGATATATTTATTTTTGTGGAAAATATGGATTTTTTAAAAAAAAATGCAATTTCCAATATTTTTCTGTATGAAGAACTAAGGTTGCTATGGTCCATCCATATGCTATGGAGAATGACAGTGACAGTTTTGTTGAATCATCCCATACTTGGACATGTTATACACGGCTTTCAAAACCTATCAAATTGTTTTTTGCAAATTAATGTTTAAATTTTGAGGTGTCTTCTCACTTTAAAAAATGGATATGTCTCCGACTGATGTTGCCAGAGCCATTAATTTAATCCAGGATGGACGGTCACAGTATTACGAGGCAAGTGTTTTAAACGTCACAAGAAGTAAAGTACAAAGGACAACATCAGTTGGAGACATTTTTAAAAGTAAGAAGACACCTCAAAATTAACACATTAATTTACAAAAAACAGTTTGATAGCTTTTGAAAGCTGTATATGACATGTCCAAGTATGGGATGATTCAACAAAACTGTCACTGTCATTCTCCATAGGCTTAATTTAGAACAATATACGGTTTTGCCACTCTACAGAGTGTCTTAAACTTATGGTAAAAAACATCTTTTTGTTTAAACCTGTATATTATAAACGTACGTCTATTTTTTAGTAATTTTTTAAAATGCGAGCGATTGTCCATTAATTTATCTACAATATTCTTTAATACTCGTTTAAATCCGACATCAAATAAAAGTTACTTGCGATTGAAATTCATCGAAAATTTGTGTGGATCAATTATTTTGCACGTGAGTGTATTTTGGTGGAAAATGTTTTAAATGTGTTTTTATTATAAATGTCTCAACACTATTTTTAAATACTAAATTATTTAACTTTTCCAATTTAATCTAAATAATTTTATAAAAAAATTTATTTAGTATTTACAAAATCTGCCCATATAAATTATTCTTAAGAAATTATTTTTATTAAAAAATTATGGTTAGAAATTTCTGCAAAAATTGATTGTAAATAATATTGTTTAATACAAAAGTGAACTGTTTTTGTCTTTCAATACATGAGGCTTGTCATAGCAAAACCGACAATATCCACTTTTGGTCAAAAATAAGATTTTTGGCGGAGACTGTACTTCAACTAATTATCTATAAGATGATAAAGTTTATTTAGATAGATTTGCAGCAAAGTATACAATCTCCAATTCCACCATTAGAAATTAGTAATTTGTGTCACCTGATATCCTAACATTTGATGTTATAACGTATTTTAGAGATTTAATTTTGTGTTTTTTTACTGGCACTACTGTTAAGTTCTATTGCAGTAAATGGCACAAAAATATATTTAAAATAGGTATATATACGTTTTATTGTTTTAAGAATTATAAAAAAAGTTATCTTGTTTATTTTGTGCTATTATGCCATAATAAGACGTAAAAGTAAAGCAAGAAAAGGCTGATAATGTCAAAACATTGCAAGTAAAACATTATGGGGCAAAGTGGGAAAATGATGAGTTGTTGTACTATAAAAACTTTTTTGCACGAGGCAACCTGGTCCCAGATTTAGAAGAAACTCCAGATTTATGTGGTCCAGTTCAGAATTTTCCCACATTGATTGTATAGTTAAATTTTATACCCATTAAAGGAATAAAAAAACAATTATTTTTTTGTTTATTTTTCTAAATCTCCTTAAACGTTTACAACAAAATGAGCAATCTCCAGCAATCATATCAAAGTCAACAATCTCCAATTTATAATTAAAGATTTCACCTATACTATGCATCCTGGAGACCTTGTAGTTGGCCACTAGGCTAACAACAACAATATTTCAATATAATATATAAAAAAATACAAATCTAGAATTTAAAATACTAAAATCAATTATCTCAATTTACTCAGTTTTAGTCTGATGGGAGATTGTTGACTTTGCTCTGACAGGCCTCACATGATAGTTGAGTTAATTTTAAATTTATAAATGTAAACCTAAAACTTTTAGTTGGGAAAATTTTAAATTAACAAATTAATTAAAAAAGCTAAAATAGATACATCAAAGTAATAAAAAGTATACATTTAGGCTGTTGTTCTTACCGCTGAGAAACAGATGTTCCAGGTCCCAAGCCGGCACTCTGACAAGCCCTGAATCGGTCAGTTTGGTGCACCCTCTAACGTCCAAAAGACGCAATTTTGTACTATTTTTCAACAGCCTCTCGATACCGTCGTCGTCCATGGAACGGGAAGTTGTCGTTTTGTCGTCATTTCCGGCCAATGACAGCTCCTCCAAGCAGGGAAACCCAGGCGACGCAACCTGAGAAAGTTCATTATTATTTGCCGAAAAGGTCCATTTGTTACGTTTTTTTACATTTTGTTTGCTTCAAATTTAGTTCTATGCCTATTTTTTACGTTTTTTACCATTTCAGTCTAAAATAACTTCAGTAAAACTTTTGCGAATTTAATTCACGAAAATTTGCAAATAATTTAATGAAAATACCAATATGGGATTTTAAGGAAAAAGTGATAATTAATTTATTAGTATTTGTTGCTAGTAGCAATAAATTATGCAATATAAAGAAATTTGCATAGAATATCACAATTTATTATGTATACATTAGACTGGGCCAAAAAAATTAACTATTTTTTTTTTTTTGAAAAGTATATCGAAAATATGGTTTGGGGCGACAAAAAAAAAATATTGTGAAAGTTTAGAGTCCATAATATTAATATTAAGAGGTCTATCATCGCAATTTTAGATTTTTTTTCCCTCATCAAGTTTTTGTCTCAGAACTCCCAAACCATTGAGTTTAACAAAATTTACTTAAAAATAATTTTTTAAGAAAATTAAAGGCTCTACAAAAAAGGTTAAATGAAATTTTTCGTCAGATGAACCGTTTCCTTAACTTTGGAATTTTGTAATTCAAGTAAAAATCAGTACCCTGAAAAAAAACGATAAATATTCTTATGGGAAATCAAATGCTCTACAAAAAAAGTCTTTTATCATTTTTGGCGAAATTCACCCCATCAAAAGTTATTCAAGGTTAAATTTGAAGTCAAAACGAAATTTTAACCTTGAATAACTTTTGATTGAGTGAATTTAGCCAAAAATGTTGAGAGGCTTTTTTTGTTAAGCATTTGATTTCCCATAATAATATTTATCGGTTTTTTATGGGTACCTACTGATTTTTACATGAATTACAAAATTCCAATTTAAAAGATCAAAATGTAAAACTATACCAATTTGTAAGAAAACGGTTCATCTGACGGGAAATTCCAATCAAACCTTTTTTGTAGAGCATTTAATTTTCTTTAAAAATATTTTTAAGTCAATTTTGTTTTGGGAATTCTGAGCCTAAAACTTGCTGAGGAAAAAAAAATTAAAGTTGCTCTTAATAATAATATTATGGACTCAAACTTTCACAATATTTTTTTTTGTCACCCCAAACCATATTTTCTATATACTTTTTGAAAAAAAAATAGTTGATTTTTTTGGCCCAGTCTAATGTACAATAATTGTATTTTAAAAAAATATTAAGGTGTCAAAAGATACAATAACTTCCTATCCTCCGTGAAGCTCTAATATTAAAAAAACTATTCTAGACTAACAGTGAAACAACCAAAAATAAAAAACAATCATTTTCACTTAAGGGACATCTCAATAAAAGAAATACTAATAAATTATTTGTTATTAAAAAAAAAGTGAAGTAAAAGTATAAAAGTGAAGAGAATGTTTTATGGGCACTGTACGCAAAATTAAAACTAAAAAATAACATATTTACCAACAGAAAAAATCAATAAATTAAAATGACAAAATGTGTCACTTGTGGTAAGGTATGTTTTTTAAAAAAACAAAATGGCTCCAACGTTTATGAATTAAATTGGGATTTTGGCAATTAAAAGTAATATAATAATAATACACTCACAGGCAAAATAATCGATCCACACAAATTTTCGATGAATTTCAATCGCAAATAACTTTTTTATTTTATGTCGGATTTAAACGAATATTAAAGAATATAGTGGATAAATTAATGGACAATCGCTCACATTTTAAAAAATTACTAAAAAAAGATGTACGTTTATAATATACAGGTTTAAACAAAAATATGTTTTTTACCATAAGTTTCAGACACTCTGTAGAGTGGCAAAACCGTATATTGTTCTAAATTAAGTTTTAATTATCAAGTCGCAACTATTTTTAACAGTTTTGTTTTTGGTTCACCTTGATATATTTTTGAGGAAAATATGGATTTTTTAAAAAAATATTGCAACTTCCAATATTTTTCTGTATAAAGAACTAAGGTTGCTATGGTCCATCCATAGCCTATGGAGGATAACAGTGACAGTTTTGTTGAATCATCCCATACTTGACATGTCATACACGGCTTTCAAAAGCTAGCAAATTGTTTTTTGCAAATTAATGTTTAAATTTTGAGGTGTCTTCATACTTTAAAAAATGGATATGTTGGCAGAGTCATTAATTTAATCCAGGATGGACGGTCACAGTATTACGTGGCAAGTGTTTTAAACGTCACAAGAAGTAAAGTACAAAGGGCAACATCAGTCGGAGACATTTTTAAAAGTAAGAAGACACCTCAAAATTAACAAATTAATTTACAAAAAACAATTTGATAGCTTTTGAAAGCTGTATATGACATGTCAAAGTATGGGATGATTCAACAAAACTGTCACTGTCATCCTCCATAGGCTATGGATGGACCATAGCAACCTTAGTTCTTCATACAGAAAAATATTGGAAATTGCAATTTTTTTTTTAAAATCCATATTTTCCACAAAAATAAATATATCGAGGTGAACCAAAAACAAAACTGTTAAGAATAGATGTGACTTGATAAATAAAACTTAATTTAGAACAATATACGCTTTTGCCACTCTACAGAGTGTCTTAAACTTATGGTAAAAAACATATTTTTGTTTAAACCTGTATATTATAAACGTACGTGTATTTTTTAGTATTTTTTTAAAATGTGAGCGATTGTCCATTAATTTATCTACAATAATCTTTAATATTCGTTTAAATCCGACATCAAATAAAAAAGTTATTTGCGATTGAAATTCATCGGAAATTTGTGTGGATCGATTATTTTGCCTGTGAGTGTAATAATAATATTAAAGGAGGAAAAAACTTACTTGTTCAGACAAGGTTGTTGGCGCCAGCCATATTTGACTATTAGTAATGCGTAGCACACGCAACTTGGGACATCCGATCTGCAATTTTTCCACGTGCAAAAGGGCCGTGTTGTGAGCGAATGTGCGTATGTTCGATATATCTAAGAGCTGCAAGTTCGGACAGTGGGTCTGAAAGAGAAAAATATTTTATTGCAATGCGTGAGATTTTTTGCACGACTCGAAATACTTACAGCTATTGCGGATACTATCTGCGTAAACCCTGCCATTTTGTTGTGAGCAAGAACCAAGTGAGTCAAGCGTGTGTTCATTGCTTGACTTAAGGCCACCAGTGGAACCGCGTTTATAGCAGACGTCGACTGTAAAAGAAAATCCAATTCAAATTGGATTGTTTTTTCGAGAGATATCAAAAACATTTGCCAACATGTTTTTGTTACAAAAATTGTCGGTTTTAGTTTCAACGCTAGATTTTGGATATCTTTCTCTCTACAAATACATTTTTCATGAAGAATGCATTAAAGTGAAAAAGTGGTTACACTTCTTGCAAAAATTTAAAAAATATAATGTTCAACTTAAAATCTGAAAGTAATATAAAATTAAACACAAACAACTCTAGTTTTTTCAAAAAATGGGACATTTGCCAACATGTTTGGAAAACTTTGTTACAAAAACTGTCAGTTTTAGTTTTGACGCTAGATTTTTAAACGAATTTGTATTTGTAAAGAAAACCTCTCTACAGATACATTTTTCATGAAGAATGCATTAAAGTGAAAAAGAAGTTATACTTCTTGCAAAAATTTAAAAAATAAATGTCCAACTTAAAATCTAAAAATAATATAAAATTAAACACAAACAACTCTAGTTTTTCAAAAAATGGGACATTTGCCAACATGTTTGGAAATCTTTGTTACAAAAACTGTCAGTTTTAGTTTCGACGCTACATTTTGGATATATTTTTAAACACATTTTCAATTTGTAAAGAAAACTCTACAAATACATTTTTCTTGAAGAATGCATTAAAGTAAAAAAGTAGTCACACTTATTGCAAAAATTAAAAAAATATAATGTCCAACTAAAAATCTAAAAATAATATAAAATTAAACACAAACAACTCTAGTTTTTCCAAAAATGGGACATTTGCCAACATGTTTGGAAATCTTTGTTACAAAAACTGTCAGTTTTAGTTTCGACGCTACATTTTGGATATATTTTTAAACACATTTTCAATTTGTAAAGAAAACTCTACAAATACATTTTTCTTGAAGAATGCATTAAAGTAAAAAAGTAGTCACACTTATTGCAAAAATTAAAAAAATATAATGTCCAACTAAAAATCTCAAAATAATATAAAATTAAACACAACCAACTTTAGTTTTTCCAAAAATGGGACATTTGCCAACATGTTTGGAAATCTTTGTTACAAAAACTGTCCGTTTTAGTTTTAAGGCTAGATTTTGGATATATTTTTAAACGCATTTTCTATTTGTAAAGAAAAACTTTCTACAGATACATTTTTCATGAAGAATGCATTAAAGTGAAAAAGTATTTACACTTCTTGAAAAAATTAAAAAAATATAATTTCCAACTTAAAATCTGAAAATAATATAAAATTAAACACAAACAACTCTAGTTTTCCAAAAATGGGACATTTGCCAACATGATTGGAAATCTTTGTTACAAAAATTGTCGGTTTTAGTTTCGACGATTTTCGATTTTTTAAACGCATTTTCTATTTGTAAAGAAAAACTTTCTACAGATACATTTTTCATGAAGAATGCATTAAAGTGAAAAAGTAGTTACACTTCTTGCAAAAATTAAAAAAATATAATGTACAACTTAAAATCTGAAAATAATATAAAATTAAACACAAACAACTTTGGTTTTTCCAAAAATGGGACATTTGCCAACATGTTCGGAAATCTTTGTCGCAAAAATTGTCGGTTTTAGTTTCGACACCAAATTTTATTTGATTTAAAGCACTACTCACATTTATTGAAGAAAGATCCAGCCTCTCCAACTGCTTGCACTCCGTGCTGAGAAACTTCAAATTATCCGAATTCAGGCAGTTCCAGCCGGTCAAATTCAAGCCTTTCAAATGCGGGCAATGTTCGGACAGGGCTTCGAGCACGGCCTGTATATCGCGCACCTTCCACTCGCCTACAGCAAACAAATGTCTTACTTTCGAATCGGTCAAGCTCACCCAATACAACGCCTTACCGAGATTCAGATCTTGGCACAGCGACAGTCGGTTCATTATCAACCAATGCAGCCGCAAATCCGTCCGATCTTTTTCCCTCACGTAGTTCAGATCGGCTTTCCGCCACAGTATGGGCCTCTGAGCCACGTCTTTCCACAACCTGCTCACTTTGCTCAGTCTAAAAAATTTTAATGTTCTACTACACTCAATTTCAATCGCAAATAACTTTTTTATTTGATGTCGGATTTAAACGAATATTAAAGAATATTGTAGATAAATTAATGGACAATCGCTCACATTTTAAAAAATACTAAAAAATACACGTAAGTTAATAATATACAGGTTTAAACAAAAATATGTTTTTACCATAACTTTAAAACACTCTGTAGAGTGACAAAACCGTATATTGTTCTCAATTAACTTTTATTTATCAAGTCACATCTATTCTTAACAGTTTTGTTTTTGGTTCACCTCGATATATTTGTTTTTGTGGAAAATATGGATTTTTTTAGAAAACATTGCAATTTCCAATATTTTTCTGTATGAACTTATGGTAAAAACATCTTTTTGTTTAAACCTGTATATTATAAATGTACTTGTATTTTTAGTAATTTTTAAAATGTGAGCGATTGTCCATTAATTTATCTACAATATTCTTTAATATTCGTTTAAATCCGACATCAAATATAAAAGATATTTGCGATTGAAATTCATCGAAAATTTGTGTGGATCGATTATTTTGCACGTGAGTGCATATTTTAATGTTCTACTATTTTATAAGCCAGCATCGATACACAAAAACCGATATTACGCTGGTTATGAAACGAAAATGAACAGATTTAAATGTTACAAACAGTTTTGCATATATAGTGCACTGAAGGAAATACTAGTGTTAATAATAATTATAATCAATAAATATTTATTTAAGACGTTTTTATTTATAATAAATACAGAAAATTTGTTGTAAATCAATTTTATTTACTAACAATATATTCTGAAATTTAATTTATTTTTTATAAAAAAATTATCTATTTGGGTCGAATTTATTTGTTATTAACATACTAAATTTGTGCCAAATAAAATCATTTATTAATTTAATGTAAATATACATTATATTCGTATTTCACAGTTTATTAATAATAAATATTGCTTATTAATAGTTACCAAATTTTCATTTCTTAAATAATGATTATTATAAATAAGACACATTAAACCTATGTTGTTTGTAAGAAATATGATATATTAATAATTAACAAATGGAATATTGAAACGCGTCGTTTTACCTCGGACCATTCCCTCCACTTTATAATGCCAATTTTTTTGTCTTTCTATAAAAAACAACACCAAAAATTCAGTGAATTTAATTTTTTATATTTTTTGGTACTTATGTAGTAAATACAGGGTGAGTTTTAAGTTGACGCGTTCCTTTTAACAGCATGTAGAAATCAGATAAACAAATAAATATTTTAAGTAACTTTTTTATCAAAACTCAAAAATAAGAGAGTTATAGGCCTTCCAAGTTTAATTAAATTTTGAGCCGGTCCTGGCTATTGTTAACAAAAAACATAACCATAAAAATAAAAATAACAAAATAAACAATGCAAAATGTCATCTATGACAACAAACATAACCATTTAAATCAAAATGACATTTAGCAATGAAAAATGTCAGTTTTTTGTGCCTCAATTATTGTTAAAAATGGTTCATAATTATAGCAATAATGAATTAGTGGAAATGTTACTAATTTATGGAGGGTGTCGTCAAAATGCAAATGCTGCAACTTAAGTAAATAATGACATTTTTTATTGTAAAATGTAAATTTGATTTAAATGGTTATGTTTGTTGTCAAATATGACATTGTGCATTGTTTATTTTGATATTTTATGGTTATGTTTTTCGTTAACAATAGCCAGGACCGGCTTAAAATTTAATTAAACTTTGATGGGCTATAACTTTTTTATTTTTGAGTTTTGATAAAAAAGTTACTTAAAATATTTATTTGTCTAGCTGATTTCTATACACTGTTAAAAGAAACGCGTTAACTTAAAACTCACCCTATATATACATAGGTACCTACAATTTAAAAGATGGAAAGGTCCAATTTTGCTGCGTATAAAAAATAATATTATTTTTAAGCAAGGTTTAGTTTCTAAAAAAAAACTATTTCGATAAAACGCAGGTTTTGTGATAATTAATTTTTCTAATTTCAAGGCAACAACAAGCAAATAACTTACCGAACTAGCGTAGGTAGGCAACCTTCAGTGCCGCAGGCGAACCGAAATATATTTTCCAGGACCGGAATCGGGACCTGGTCGCCCCAAGGGCTCTGTTTCGAGGGCTCGAAGTTCTCTTGCTGAGTACTGGATACGTCATTGTCCCCTCCGCCACTGGGTGTCGAAGATGCGCTGGATCGGCTTTTTTTAGCTTTTCGCTCATAATCTGAAGTGTCGGTGTCCGAATTCACCTTCAACTTTTTCCGGCGGCCGCTTTTCTTTTTGTTTGGTGTCGTCTAGAAAAAAATATTTGTTTGTAACTTATTTGAATAATTGAACGGTGTTATGGGCCATTCCACGCTTAACGGATAGGACAGTTGCCGTGTTTTTATTTACAAAATAATATTGTTCTATTATATTACCAATGTCAAATTTTTATAAATAGTTCTAAACTAAAGCTGTTTAACAAGGTTTTTATTTGGCAAAATTAGGTATCGTGGTTGACTGTTTAATTCCTTAAAAATTAATAATTTAAAGCGTAACGGACGGGACTGTAATAGTCAAACAAAAAAAACAGATTTAATTTAATTAAGTTAATTATTTTTAATGAAAAAGTGATATATCACTTTTATATTTTTATTGAAACATTATTACAGAGGAAAAATCGAAAAAAATTGTTTTTTTACAAATTTGAAGACAAAATCTACCTATTTTTAGGAATTTTACATGCTATTATTTTTAAGAAAAAAATAGTGTGTGAAAAAGATTGATAATAAATAATAAAAATAAATAATAAAAAATCGATTAATAACTTTTCCCTCTACTAATCTAAATATTATTACATTTTTAAGTACTGTTAAATTTATGCCATTCTGTATGGGTTGTGTTATACGTTTTTTTAAATTAATTATTTATTAATTCGGGCCTAATATTAAGGCGATTTATAAGTTAAACATTATTGCACCACATTGAATGTTTATAAATGGTTATAAAATGTTGTGCAATACCCATATAATATCATTTCAGCACAGTTTTTGA
Source organism: Brassicogethes aeneus (assembly GCA_921294245.1). Taxonomy (NCBI): domain Eukaryota; kingdom Metazoa; phylum Arthropoda; class Insecta; order Coleoptera; family Nitidulidae; genus Brassicogethes; species Brassicogethes aeneus. Next base: position 54,959,498 of record OV121137.1, read on the forward strand.
AGTGAAAATATACTCCAAAGTATATGGTGGTATATAGTTGGTGTTTTAAGAAAAAGGAGTGAGTAAATATTAATTTTTAAAGGACTTAATTAATTAACTCTAATTGTTAAAAGTTTAGATGCCCTGGGCTATTGATTTACTCCACCTCACAGCAGAAAAACAGAGGCGTTGTCTCAAAATTAAAAGGTTGAAAAGTTTTTTTATGGACGTAAAATGTCCCGTTTGCTGTGAAATCTCAACAATTTTCTCGCACGCTCAATCAACGGTGCTATGCAAGGGGTGCTCTAAAATTTTGTGTACCTCCACCGGAGGAAAAGCTAGGCTTGTAGAAGGTTGTATTTTTAGAAGAAAGTAATATGAAATAGTGTTTTTTTTCTCTAAAAAATTTTGTAATCAATTAATTTTTAAATTTAATATATTCGTTAATGTATTTATTAAAAAAATGTTGATCTAAATAACTGTTTTTTAATAAAGATTTTTTTGGAATAGTGTGTTTCTTTATAAAAAAACAAATTAACATTACAACAAAAGTTAAATGATTTAAGGTAGTAGTCTCCATTTGAAAAGTTTGATAAATAAATAACAGTAAGCTGTGACAGCAAATTCAGTTGTGCCAATGTATAAAAAATAAATACTTGTATTTTAATTAACAAATTAATTAATCTTTCAACGTTTATATTTTCCATAAAAAAGTCGATTTCTATACATTGACATTTTAAATTTGACATAAAAAAGTTAAAATTTCATCAAGATTTATTATTAGCTTTTAACCATAGAAAATAATTTTGCTAATATAAGTCATGGTTTACTAGATTTGTTTTTTGGCCAATAAAATCATCTAAAATGTAAATCGTTTGATATAATTTATATCAGTCATTAACGACTGATTTAAAATATGAATAAAAATAGACAGTATTTTTGTTTGTAAATATACCTATATGAAAAAATAAATTCAGAAGGTAAACATACCTATAACAAAGATATAATTAAAAAATAAAAAAAAATAAAAAGATAAAATTACTACCACGTTAATTATACCAAATATCTTTGCTGTTTTTTTGTCTGATTGAAAAGCTGAACACTTGAAATCAATTGATTTATAACTTTCTTTAGTTTCATTGTAAAATAATTACCCCTAACATTGAACTTGGGTGAAAATATTTATTGATTTATTTTTTTAAATTAAAAAACATAAATGTTTACTTTTTAACATAGATAATTAAAAAAAAATACTATTTCATAAATAATAAAGATTATAAAATAAAACCAAAATTGTGTTTAAAAAATATTTGCATTATTTTTTAAATACTTTTGAAGAATTTTAAATTTTAGACCGCGTTCAACTTATTTTCTGCCTTTAAATTTTTAAATTATGTGCTTGCTCTTAGAAATAGAAACAGTAGGTTTTGGGTAAAGGGCTCAACAAGGTAAAGGAAGCTTTTTTTCTGAGAGGAAATTTACAATCCATTTATTTTGGGGCCCAGAAATATACTATTAAACATAGAAGAAAATAAAATGGAGGGACAAAAGGGCAACGTGGGTATTTCAAATTGAGTTTGCATATTATAATATTATTAACAATTTTTGCCAATAATACAAGTTTAAAAGGCATTTTATGTGTATGAAACTATGTATTTATATTTTTGGTTCAAATTGTTTTTATCATTTGTAATATTTATTTAACAAATTAAAAATTTTTATAGGCTCTGAAACAATATTTTTATTTTTAAAATAAAATACACAGGGTAAAAAATCTGCAACAATTAAATTTTAAAATTTGCTTTATAAAAGTAACAAGTTGTAAAATTTGTGTACCTATATTTTTCAATATAAATTATTTAAAAAACAAAGTGTTGAATTTTTTTCATTGAATTTAATTTAACCTTTTAGAAAAGCAGGGATTCTTGCCCCATTTCCAGCAAGGCTGTAGCCAGGATTTTGTTCAGGGGGCAGGCAAGGGTAAACTATATGCATGCTACAAAACGTTTTGAGACTCCACCTCCCACAAACTTTCTAGCACAATTTTGCTGGACATGCAATTTTTGAGTATAACGCCTTCCTTTTGATTAAAAAAGTTTATTCTGAACCCATAATTTATGTATATCAAGCATTAATTAACATACGTTGTTTTTTATTTTTTTTATATTCTTGTCACAAATTTTAAATGCCTTTGTTAATTGCCTTTTAAAAATAGGTCTAGTATTCCTATAACTATAATATACTTATTATAATTATACTTGATCAAAATTTACACCAACTTCAAGACGTAATTTTCGTTTTTCATACCTTCTAATGCAAATTTAGGTACTTGTAACAAAACACATTGAAAACTGCGAACATAACCCAATTGTGTGTTTTATATTGCCGCAATACTCTTCAAAACCAAGTTTTTGTCAATAACAAAGGTTTAGTCAGTTATAAATGTATTTATGTGTATAATTAATAAAACATTTTAAAAATGAAAAATACTAGTTTTCCATACCATTTATACTTACTGATGAATAGAGTTTTAGAAAAAAAAATATTGATATAATATATTATAAATTATCGTAAGTAATATCATAAGGGCATCTAATTTTTCCGAAAAGAATCGAAAAAACACGTTGCTAAGTAATATTTTAACAAGAAGCATGAGTGCTGGTGGCAACAAAAATCCGAGTCGAAGAGGAGGATTTTTGCACCTGCACGAATGCATTTTGTTAAAAAATATTACTTAGCATTGTGTTTTTTCGATTTTTTTCACAGGAAAAATTAGATGCCCGAATGGTATTTGACAAGATTATTTCATGAGTAACAGTTAACAATTAAAATATAAATTGCAATTTTTAGTAACAACAGCTGTCAAGTTTTGCCGTGGGCACGGTCTTATATAAGACCGTGGCCGCGGGTAAACTCGAATAAACTACTGACAGCTGCTGTCACACAGTTTTTTCACCTAGAAACCATTTGTAATTCAAAATTGCGCGTTTGTGATTGGTGGAAATTAAGACGAGGGAAATAGTCAATAATAAATATTATTGTCAATTTGACAGTGTCAAAGTATTTAATTAAATTCTTTAGCAGAAGTACCATTTATAAATACTTAAAAAACCAAGTCAAACTGGCATAAGCCACCAACTGTCATAATAGCCATGATTTAACAAATACTTGTCAGACAGATGTCAACGTGTTATCTAATATTGTTGTTTAATAAACTATGTTTAACATGTACAGTGTATTAATTAAAGTAATATAACAACTATATTACGACATGGCGTAGTTGAGGTACTAGAAGAAGAAAGAAGAATAGTAAAAAAGAACCTTAGAAAATTGTGCACGTGGAAAACAAACCAACAATTAGGAAAAAGCCGTAAGAACTGCGAATTAAAGAGAAAAAACGTAATAACTACGAAATAAAGGATAAAACGTAAGAAGTACGAAGTAAAGTTTAATAATTGGACAAGACTTCAAAATATGGAGGGTAGAATACCAGATATTTTGAAATTTGAAGGCAATGTAGCTGATAATTATAATAAATTTATGAAAGTTTTTGAGATATATTTAGAAGCCACTGTTCATACCTGTGCTTGGGTGGTGAAGCCGCTCTTCTTGATCCTGATCTTGATGGCGTTCTTGTCGCCGCTTATCTGGCTCTGGTACATGGCGACGTGCTCCTTCTTGGGCCTGCCGCGGCCCGCGCCCGTCCCGCCCCCCACCTTCCTGCCCTTCTTGCCGGAGCCGCGCCGCACCGCGCCGTTGCTGGCCGACGCGCCGCCGAGCTCCTCGTCGTCCTCCATGCGGTACGGATCGAAGGCGGCGGCGGCGGCCGGCAGAGGGAGCTGCTGCTGCTCGAACTCGGCGTTGCCGCTCTGCGAGTCCGTGGTGCTGCTGCCGCCGTCCGCGGCATCGTTCGGCGAGCTCGTGTCTTCTACGGCCATAATAAATTAGAAAAAATTCAAATACCGCCAGACAGCTGTTTCGACCTTTATTGGGTCTCATCAGTGTCGGGCAACTTGGTGTAGTGGAACACAATCAAAACAAATTACTGCCTGAGCTTATATGCTCGGTCGTTAAGTCGACAGAGGCGAGATGTAGTCGAAACAGCTGTCTGTCGGTATTTGAGGTTGGTGGAACGCATTCAAAACAAAAAACTTTGGCGAGGTGTAGGTTCAATTTTTTCTTATTAATATTACCAGTGATGGGTCGAGAAAGTTTCTTAAAGAAACTAAGAAAATTGAATGTTTACCATAATAAATTAGTTATTTAACTTGAAACTTTGAAATACCTCAGTTAGTATGCATTTTAACAAATTAGAAAAAATTGAACCCAACTTCAAATACCGACAGACAGCTGTTTCGACCTTTATTGGGCCTCATCAGTGTCGGGCAACTTGGTGTAGTGGAACACAATCAAAACAAATTACTGCCTGAGCTTATATGCTCGGTCGTTAAGTCGACAGAGGCGAGATGTAGTCGAAACAGCTGTCTGTCGGTATTTGAGGTTGGTGGAACGCATTCAAAACAAAAAACTTTGGCGAGGTGTAGGTTCAATTTTTTCTTATTAATATTACCAGTGATGGGTCGAGAAAGTTTCTTAAAGAAACTAAGAAAATTGAATGTTTACCATAATAAATTAGTTATTTAACTTGAAACTTTGAAATACCTCAGTTAGTATGCATTTTAACAAATTAGAAAAAATTGAACCCAACTTCAAATACCGACAGACAGCTGTTTCGACCTTTATTGGGTCTCATCGGTGTCGGGCAACTTGGTGTAGTGGAACACAATCAAAACAAATTACTGCCTGAGCTTATATGCTCGGTCGTTAAGTCGACAGAGGCGAGATGTAGTCGAAACAGCTGTCTGTCGGTATTTGAGGTTGGTGGAACGCATTCAAAACAAAAAACTTTGGCGAGGTGTAGGTTCAATTTTTTCTTATTAATATAACCAGTGATGGGTCGAGAAAGTTTCTTAAAGAAACTAAGAAAATTGAATGTTTACCATAATAAATTAGTTATTTAACTTGAAACTTTGAAATATCTCAGTTAGTGTGCATTTTAACAAATTAGAAAAAATTGAACCCAACTTCAAATACCGACAGACAGCTGTTTCGACCTTTATTGGGTCTCATCGGTGTCGGGCAACTTGGTGTAGTGGAACACAATCAAAACAAATTACTGCCTGAGCTTATATGCTCGGTCGTTAAGTCGACAGAGGCGAGATGTAGTCGAAACAGCTGTCTGTCGGTATTTGAGGTTGGTGGAACGCATTCAAAACAAAAAACTTTGGCGAGGTGTAGGTTCAATTTTTTCTTATTAATATTACCAGTGATGGGTCGAGAAAGTTTCTTAAAGAAACTAAGAAAATTGAATGTTTACCATAATAAATTAGTTATTTAACTTGAAACTTTGAAATACCTCAGTTAGTATGCATTTTAACAAATTAGAAAAAATTGAACCCAACTTCAAATACCGACAGACAGCTGTTTCGACCTTTATTGGGTCTCATCGGTGTCGGGCAACTTGGTGTAGTGGAACACAATCAAAACAAATTACTGCCTGAGCTTATATGCTCGGTCGTTAAGTCGACAGAGGCGAGATGTAGTCGAAACAGCTGTCTGTCGGTATTTGAGGTTGGTGGAACGCATTCAAAACAAAAAACTTTGGCGAGGTGTAGGTTCAATTTTTTCTTATTAATATAACCAGTGATGGGTCGAGAAAGTTTCTTAAAGAAACTAAGAAAATTGAATGTTTACCATAATAAATTAGTTATTTAACTTGAAACTTTGAAATATCTCAGTTAGTGTGCATTTTAACAAATTAGAAAAAATTGAACCCAACTTCAAATACCGACAGACAGCTGTTTCGACCTTTATTGGGTCTCATCGGTGTCGGGCAACTTGGTGTAGTGGAACACAATCAAAACAAATTACTGCCTGAGCTTATATGCTCGGTCGTTAAGTCGACAGAGGCGAGATGTAGTCGAAACAGCTGTCTGTCGGTATTTGAGGTTGGTGGAACGCATTCAAAACAAAAAACTTTGGCGAGGTGTAGGTTCAATTTTTTCTTATTAATATAACCAGTGATGGGTCGAGAAAGTTTCTTAAAGAAACTAAGAAAATTGAATGTTTACCATAATAAATTAGTTATTTAACTTGAAACTTTGAAATATCTCAGTTAGTGTGCATTTTAACAAATTAGAAAAAATTGAACCCAACTTCAAATACCGACAGACAGCTGTTTCGACCTTTATTGGGTCTCATCGGTGTCGGGCAACTTGGTGTAGTGGAACACAATCAAAACAAATTACTGCCTGAGCTTATATGCTCGGTCGTTAAGTCGACAGAGGCGAGATGTAGTCGAAACAGCTGTCTGTCGGTATTTGAGGTTGGTGGAACGCATTCAAAACAAAAAACTTTGGCGAGGTGTAGGTTCAATTTTTTCTTATTAATATAACCAGTGATGGGTCGAGAAAGTTTCTTAAAGAAACTAAGAAAATTGAATGTTTACCATAATAAATTAGTTATTTAACTTGAAACTTTGAAATATCTCAGTTAGTGTGCATTTTAACAAATTAGAAAAAATTGAACCCAACTTCAAATACCGACAGACAGCTGTTTCGACCTTTATTGGGTCTCATCGGTGTCGGGCAACTTGGTGTAGTGGAACACAATCAAAACAAATTACTGCCTGAGCTTATATGCTCGGTCGTTAAGTCGACAGAGGCGAGATGTAGTCGAAACAGCTGTCTGTCGGTATTTGAGGTTGGTGGAACGCATTCAAAACAAAAAACTTTGGCGAGGTGTAGGTTCAATTTTTTCTTATGAATATTACCAGTGATGGGTCGAGAAAGTTTCTTAAAGAAACTAAGAAAATTGAATGTTTACCATAATAAATTAGTTATTTAACTTGAAACTTTGAATACCTCAGTTAGTGTGCATTTTACGAAAAAATGTTAAAAATAGAAATTAAATGATTTGAAAGGGGAAATCAATCAGTACTAAAAGTGGTCCTCATACTCTCCTCCTTATAGGGGGAACAGGGGGTAACTTTAAAATTTCCAATGGAACACCCTATTTTTTATTGCAGATTCGGATCATTCGACTAAAAATAGGTAGATTTTGTCTAAAACATTTTTTCATATTTGCAATAGATAGCGCTGTAATGAAAAAAATTAATTTTGTTCAATTTTTCTTCTGTATACGATTCTGCAATAATTTTTCTATAAAATTATCACTTTTTTGGTAATAATCATCTTATTAAATTAAATCTAACGATTTTTTAACTAATATTTAAGTTTCCTTTGGATTAAGTTTTATACATTATTTCATTCGGTGATAATTATCAATGCCGCACAATGCCAGCATTAAATCCTTTAATTTAAAGGACTATTTTACTTTTTTAATAAAAATACCTCATTTAAGGTTAAAAAAATCATTATTTTGTCAATTAATTAATTTAATCCTAATTGAGGTATAAAGAAACTATTTATACTTAGTTTAGCATTATTTAATCAATTTAGTTCGAAGATTAATTTGCAAACAAAAAGACCTCCTTTTGCTAAGCAGTTATTCATAATGGATTTTTTAACAGTTGAAGAAAAAATGGAAATGATTTTGATTTATGGAGAAGCAGGCAGGAATCTTGATGATGCTGTTAATATCTACGCTCAGCGTTTTCCGGATAAAATTCGATCACGTACTTCATTTCACCGCACAGTCAAGCAGTTTACTACAAACGGGAGTGTTCAACCGAAAAAAAGAGTTCGTCGAGCAACAGTCACAGGTGGAAATAATGAAATTAATTTATTAGCAGCAACGGCCGCTAATCCTCATGCAAGCACACGAGATTTGGGAATATCCCAGAGCAGTGTTAGCAAAACAAATGTCAAATAAAACTTAAATAAATTCGTGACTCAAAAACTCAAAAACAGTGTTTGTTTTTTATTCAGTTAGGTATACATTAATAACATTTATTTCCAAAAACGACAATTTACAGAATTGTAAAGAAATTTTTAATTTTAAAATTAAAAAAAAAAATAAACACATTTTTAAAAGTAGCAATGAAAAACTTAACATTAATTTAAAAAAAAAATATCCTTTACTACAGAAAAAAATTACCGGTAGAATCGATTGGATTTTCTCCTGTGGGGTAAGTATATAAAATTTTATAAAAATACATACCTATATCTTTATAGGATCTTTATAGGTTATTTTTCAGTTTCTTATTATTCATTGTTTTTATTTAATAGTATATTTTGTCAACAAAAGGTCTAATGACATGAGTTCTTTATGCTATTTTATTTATTTTGCAAAAATTCTATAAAAATTTTATACCTTAAATTTAATTTAGTCGAATTTTACTTTAGATAGTTGGTATCACAGTCATTGGTTTGACAGTTAATGTCAAAATCGATTCGCCATGCCGTCCTTAATTTACTTATTTACAATAAGAGGCTGTTAATGTTAAAGAAGAAAAAAAGGATTTTCTTTGGTGTCAAAGAAAATTTATTGCCAGAAAAGTCTTGTAAGTACTAGAAAAATCATAAAAATATTATAAACTATTATGCTGTTTAAAGTATAGCCAACCTATAAAATCAAAATTTTGGGTGGGATAAAGCATCTAATTACTGCATCGAAAGTGGTTTTATAATGAAGTCATTATGAACGCAAAATAGATAAAAATATAAAACTCATTATCAAACTAATAATACAACTGTAAAATGTCACTGCCACAAACAGCATTGTTATTAAAATGTAAGATATAAATAGAAAAAATCTATAAATACATGATATGTATTGTTTAAGACAAAACATTGTTTATTAAAATAAAGCTTGAATTTAGTAAATATATAAATATTGGTATATTATTATACAAGAAATAATGCGCATAATCTCAAGTGTAATACTATACTTTACCTATTTTGCGGTCATAATGACTTCATTATAACACCGCTTTCGGTGCTGTAATGAGATACTTTATTCCACCCAAAATTTTGATTTTATAGGTTGGCTATACTTTAAACAGCATAATATTTTGCATATTGGTTATAATATTTTTATGATTTTTCTAGTACTTTAAGTAATACGAGACTTTTCTAGCAATAAATTTTGTTTAACACCAAAGAAAATCCTTTTTTCTTCTTTAACATTAACAGCCGCTTATTGTACATAAGTAAATTAAGGACGGCATGGCGAATCGATTTTGACATTAACTGTCAAACCAATGACTGTGATACCAACTATCTAAGTAAAATAAGACCAAATTAAACATAATAAATTGTTACTCACCTGATGGATTAATGGAATAATTATCACTTTCCTTCCCAATATCCATCTCAGCATAAAAATCGTTCTTTACATCACTGCCACTAGCACAAACATCTTCTTTAACGCACGCAGAGGACACGATATTGTCACAAACATTGTTATTCGGAAGAAAGTTATTTTCATGCTTGGATTCACCATTCACATCGTTTGGAACACTCTTAAAGTTTTGGGACTCCGCTATGAGATGATTGGTGTTTGATAAGTTAGGTGGGGTTTCATTGAAACAGTTTGTTGATCCTGACATTTTGATTTTTTTTGATTTTACATCTTCCAATTTGTTATTTAAGTTGAAAATAAGTGGCTGATAAATGGACGTTTATGTCGGTAAAAACATTGAAATGGACCTGAAAAAGAATCAATTAATAAATATTCAATATGCTATGAAAAAGTAGTAATTTTAGTGGCAACATATATTTTGTAAAATAAATAAAATATAAAGTATCATTAAAATAAATAAAATATCTTTAAAAAACAAAATGCAAAACGTAAATAAAAATTTGAATTGAGCGGTATTTTTCATATGTATAAACTCGTAAACAATCACAACTGACAGGAGGGAAATACATTGGAATTCGGCGTTTTTTTCTGCCCCAATTAATTTACTTTGCCAAAATGACCATCAACCAGCACAAAAACATTATTTTTTATTAAAACCCCGTCGTTTTACGGAATTTCGTATTGAATTTAACAAAAATCGTTATCGATATAGGGGGAAGTTGCTTTTGTTACAAAGAAACAAGTGAAGTGCAAAGACTTACCATTGGTTACTTGACTGCATTATATTTTATTTAACTGGAATCACATCACTGTCCGAAACTTATTCGACGATACAACAAAATTTCGTTCTTCTTCAACATTTATGGTTGTTGACCTTGTTACTCAAGATGCTGATCTTTTTTATTTTTATGATGTCAGGTAGCGCTGCAGTATGCAGTCGAGAAACGAACCCAACTTTCACAGCGCCATCTCTGTATGTTTTTCCTCGGACTCGGCAACCAACATTACACAGATTGAATCCTCTACTGATTAATAGATGGCGCTTGTAACGCTTTTGCCAATTTTAAGAATTGATTAATCACACAGTGGTCTGTGATTAATCATTAATCATAATATGATAATATATTATATTATATCACGAGAACTATGAATTTAATCGGTTAAATTAGGCTCAGTAGTTTTTTGTTTGGTTTTTGTTGAAAAATGTTGAATGCAAAATAATTTAATAAAATCACGAGACCGCGTAGCGGTCGAGGGGTTTTATTTTTAATTATTTTGCATGAAACTATTTTCCAAAAAGAAAAATCAAATAAAAAACTTACTGAGCATAGTTTGACAGATTAAATTTATAGGTTGAGTGATATATCACGTATATATACGTCTAGATTATTTCTCGAATTAAAGGAAACTATTTGACAATTCATAAAATCTGACGTAGGTATGTGTCAAAATTTATAAATATTTTTTTTAAGAAAATTCCATTAATTTAAGGTATGTAATAGGTAAGTAATAATTGATATTTCGTAAACTAGATAACTTATTTTTTATTGTTTTTTAAAAAATGTTTGTTAAAACTTGTAAATAACACCATAAAATCGTAAACAAAAATCCAATATGGACGCTAAAATTTAATCGCTGTTAAATAGTTCTAGTGATTTAATCGCTTATTTAAACGAAATTTATTCGAAAATTCAAGGCTTTTGATTGGTTCATATTATAATGAGGGAAATAATCAAAGGGTAAAACTGTAAAAATAAGACACAATTTCAATTTTGTGTTTTTTATTGCTTTCAACAATAATTGCTACATAAAATCAATGATTTTTATCAAATAGGTAAACGGAAATTGAAACACCAACAATGTATTTTTTAAGAATAGGCATAATAACAACGATTTTAAAATATTCAGTCAACAAACTCTTTATGAGCAATTAAAGTAAGATAATAGTTAATAGTACTTTAACAATATACATACACACCAATTAAACATTATTTTAATTATTATATTATTATTTTAAAATATTTACAGGTGAAGTGGGTACAAACTTTGCAAAATAAATATAAATGAATACCTATATTTACAAGTCAATTTTTATTCTCTTTTGTGTTATCATTTTTACTAAAATGGAAAGATATGTGCATCATTTGGTACAAGAGTATTTCTTTGGCACAAATTTACCACAAGAAACAATTTATGATGAGTATGTATATGTTATTGGCATAACTGATTGCCTTTCATAAGTACCTAAATTATTATTTTTTACTCTCTTAGTTAAGATGAAGCATGTAATTATTTTCTGGTCTTTAGCAACAATGAAAATATATAACATTATGTTTTTAAAATCTGCGAATTAATTAACAACAAGCTCTAGCTATAGACATATAAATGCTTTATACTAATTAGGTATATTTTTATAAGTATTTATTTTTAAAGGTAAATCACAGAAAAGGGTGTTAGTTTAGTATTTAAAGCATATTTTCTAAATACGTAGTCATTTTAGGCTATAGAATCGAAATTAATTCTATATACTTATTTTTTTACATTTGGCAAATTTTAAATTTTTATTAACAATAATGCAGGGGCAAGTATCCAAAATATAGATATACCTACCTACATAATAGTAAAAATGAAAACATAAAACACATTGATAGGTGGTGGCTTTGTGGCGTTTTAGTCACGGGCTGAAGTTAGCAACAGGTTTTTAGTCACGGGCTGAAGTTATCTTTGAGTTAGTTGACAGTTGCCAAATGTCAAAATTATTTTATTATCTCAATACAAAAGCTTTAAATAGTTTCTCAACGTCAATATTTGAAAAGTTGAATTGAACATTGTCCCATAAATATCCATATTTTGGTTACTACAAGAAAATGCCACTCCATTACTTAGGGGTTGTCCATATGTATATTACGTCATCAAATGATGACAGGGGGGACAGATAAGAAAAAAAAAGGATTACCTACATCATTATTTTTTCTTTTGTAAAAAATTGAAAAACTATAAAAGTAGTATATTATATGTAAAATTGATTATATTTCAAAAACTGTTCTACTTTTATAACTTTTGACGACATTTTCGGATTCAGCGAATAATATTTTATAGGAATTGACTGCTAAAAGTCCTGGATACAAATTGCTGTTGACGAGAATTATTAGTGGCTGCTTTTTCGCTATGACATTTTTGACTAATTCATTTTTAGAGAGTAAGTAATATAGTGATTTCTTCGTCACACGACATCTTGCAGAATAACAGAGCATGATAAAGAACATAATAAAGTAATGACAACAAAATTAATAAATTCGGAAAAAAACTTTTTAACATACCACCCGAAAGATATTAGATATATATAAATCATCCTGTTCCGGCCTAAACATTATAAATGCGTCACAAAATAGAGATACCACACTTAACGATATTTGCAACAAACTATTTTAGAAGTCAGATCAAGGAATTAGTAGTTACCTTTAGAATCCAGAAAAGGGATGAGGAATCCGAGAAAAAAATATATGAATTATATATTTACAAAAACGAAATAAAAAAAAATTACCGAAAACAGCCATTTATCTTTAAAAAATATTTAGCAATTTATGTTATTTGATGTAAAGTTGTTGTGTTTATATAAAAATTGTATGTCCAATAACTATAGTCCATGTGTCCAATTACTATACTTTATTGCATGAATATATGGACGACCCTATATATGTTATAAAATAAATATTTATACTTTAAACATATTTTTTTTAATTTCTCATAAAAATGCATTATTACCTATTACACTAAGGATTTATTTACAATGTTTTACATTATAATAAATATACTTTGAAACTTAAAATTATTATGTAGCAAATGTTTATTCATTTAAAATGCTTATTTTTTTTGAAAAAAGTGCTTATTTTGAAAACGTTTAGGTACTTAATATTTCATTTAATAACAAATGTTTATTTACAATAACTTGATTTATATTAAAACAGCAATTATTTGCGACTTTACAGTATTTCTTAAACGTTATTGTCACTATAAAAATTACCCTCAAGGTACAATATTACGACCGGGAAAGCTCTATTTATAAACAACAAAAGCAAAATACACAAAAAACGGTACGCTGGTTATGAAACGAAAACTCGCAAGTGACGTCATGTGCGAACCAGATTCAAATGTTACAAACAGTTTTGCATAGGCGTACATATTCTGGGAAAGATAGAAATCGAAGAGATAATTTCAGTTTCATTTATTTTACGTATAGATTATACTTAAAGAAAAAAATAAGCTCCCTGATAGCACAGTTTATTCTAAGAATGTTTTTTAAACCTTCCAGTGAGAATATTCTTAGGATCATGCTATATTTCTTCTAAAGAACATGCTTAAAAGAAATATAGCATAATCCTAAGAATATTCTCCCTGGCCTATAGGCAGGTTCTTAGAAGGTGCAAAGTTTTGTGGTAAAAATTAATCCACTCTAAACATATGCTTAGAATGTTGAGAAAGTAATTGCTATAGAAAGTTCATTTAGGAATATTCCTGGAATATTCTGTTAAGCATATTCAGTTCAGTTAGGTACCTATATAATAGTAAAATATACCATAATCTACGTATAAAGGTACCTATACTTAGTATTAAATACTAAGTAAAAAACACAACCCAAAATATTTTTTTATAGTTATTTGTCAAATTAAAACAATATTCGATAACAAAAATACTTTTACTATAGGTATCTAAATTATCCCCGGCTTTTACATAAAATCTTCTATCCAACTTAAATACAATGAAAAATGTTTTTTTTTATGAAGAACCATTTGGTTTTTTTTTTATGAAGAATTGTTTTATAAGGAAATATTTTGTTTTTTATATTTTATTTTATGTTAAAAATAAATATTTATTAATTTGTATACCGATTTTTTATATCTGAATTAACATTTTTATGTATAATAATCCTAACTATCTTCAACTTCAATCTAATCTGACTTATCCCACAAAATTTTCCAATTTTACTTTTTATGAAATAATTTCATACAACTTATGGTTTAAAGGTCAAATTGTTTATTTAATATTTTTAAATAAATATATATTAATATGTCGCAAATTTTTTTAAGGGGGCGACAAATACATTTCACTGTCATATTATGACAGTGAGGCGTATTTGTCGCCTCTTGAAGAATTTTACGAATGTAGAATCCAACATATTAGAACGTGGGTATCTGACATATTTGGAAATATTCTCAAAAGCTTCCTAGAAGCTCCATAAGAAACCTTCTAAGAACATTCCAAAAACGTATTCTTAAAATGTTCTTAGAATGCTTTTTAGGAAGGTTTTAAGAAGCTTCTAAGAATCTAATTGCATCATTAAAAGGGTATCTATTGAATGTTTTAAAAGTCCCTAAGAACATTCTTAGCAATAAGGGAAGGTTCTAAGAATATTCCATTATTCCGGGTCATATCTTCTTAGAAGATTCTCAGAATCAAATTTTGCTATCAGGGATATATATCAAAGGCTATAGCCTTCATTTGCTGGTGAAAACGTTCACCGTGCTCATCACTTACGTCGCCCAGATTGCGCGGGTTATTTACGCACTCGAACTTTCTACTTCTTTTACTCATTTTACACTTTTTATTAACTAAATAAAACCTTGTTGAAATATCAAAAAATACCAGTAAAATGTCACTATGCCAAGACGAAAAATAAAAGAAATTACGTTTGCGGAGTCAGTCAACTCAAAAAATTTCAATCATGCACTTTATTTAGGTTTTCATTAAAGAATAAACATTAGGGTGGCCCAAAAAAAAAGAATATTTTTTTTCTCGTCTCTTGTGAAAATATGTTGGTTTGTCATGTTTCAAGAGCCCTGTCAAAAGATCAGCACCATTAAAATTTTTTTTATGGGTCGCTAAGATTTTTAAAAATTTCCAAAATCGTCAAAAATTGGATTTTTTTTAGTTTTTATTTTTTTTTCGTTCCGATATTATTTTTTAATTTAAAAATAATGATTCTGAAAATTTCAAATCGATATTTTGATTTCTAAAGGTCGCTCAAGATTTTTTTAATGTTTTCGAGCGACCTCTGAATATAAATATCAACGAACTTTTATTGAAAATATTGATTTGAAAATTACAGAATTTTTATTATTTTCAACCAAAAAAATAATATCGAGACGAAAAAAAAAATTTTGAAAATTTTTAAAAATCTTGAGCGACCCCTAAAGTTTTTTTAATCGAGCTGATATTTTGACAGGGCTCTTACAGCATGATAAATTAACATATTTTTACAAGAGACGAGAAAAAAAATATTCTTTTTTTTTTGGCCACCCTAATAAACATATTAAAAAAAAACTAAAAACTAAAAAATTCATAACTTCGCTATTGTTTTATGTAATTTTATCAACATTAGCTTGTTTTTTTGTAAAAATGTCAACTTCACAAAAAATATCAAACTGGAGTTATCTGTTTGATTTAAACCTTTCCAGGACGATTTATTTGATTTTGTTATTTGGTACATGACGTCACACGTTATATAACTTAAGGTGTTTAACGCAGTTATTTAAGAAGTTATATAGTGGTCTCCAAAATATTTCTGTTACTCTCAGTTATAAAACTTCATAGTGTTATTAAACACAAGTAACAATTACCTTTATAAACCCCTCAAATAAGCTCTTTAAGGGGTATATAAGGGTATTATAACATTTATGGCAACCACTATAAAAACAAAAATGTTTATTGGGATATCAGCACACCGGTTTTTGTGTATTTAAAGCGCCAACTTTGCCTTGCAATCACCCGGGGAGGGGAGTGCTCAGAACGTCAATTGTTTTAACCTGCACACCGGCTGTCTTGATTTTATTCAAACTATCAGAGTCGGCTTCCAGCATTATGATGCACATGAAACTTTTTCCCGTAAGCAAATCCACGGGATAAACGTTAACCGGGATGAATTTTACCGCACCTTCCGAATAGACTTTCAGCTGACGGTAAATGTCCGGATGTTGCTGTTTTAGGTTTACCCCGCGCTCCAATAGATGGAGTTGTAGGTTGTTGACGCAGGTATCGCGGGTGATTCTGATGGTTTCGGGGTTTCCCCGAATTTTTGGCGATGTCAGGATGAGGGTTTCCAGGGTTTCCTGCTCTTTCTCCGGTATGGGGATGTTTTTGCTGAGTTTCAGCCTTCCGCAACGCGATACTAGTTGACGTTCCCACTTAACGGCGCCTGTTGCGGGAGTTTCGCTGATTGCGCATACACTTACGTATAAAACCAGCCTTGTGTCCGGGTTGTAGTTACGGCACATCTGCACCAGTTCCGCATAGAGACTACCACCCATTTCTGAAGGTAGTAAGTCTTGCCATCTAACGTACGTTAACTCACCCAAGTTCTGGTAACCTCGGAATAAAAACTTCTCCGCCAATTCTGGGCAGGCGAAGAAGCACTTCACAGCTCCCAAACCGTGGGAGAGATAACCTCTGCGCGCTATGGTGGACAGATGCAGTAGCGTGTCTTTTTGCTCCTTACATGCCGCTATAACTTGCCGACACAGCGAACCTATACGCGAAAACAAACAATTCCTTCTGTGTTTCTCCCAATGGGCTCTCCTGCATGTTCTAGAGCAGTACATGAAACTACAATTGTGGCAGCTCTTAAAGAAAGCGGCCTCTTCGCTATTCGCCAAAGCGGTTCTACCGCAGTGGGAGAAACGGCACTTCAACACTGGTGAGGTGTTTAGGGACACCTTCCGGTTGGTGGCGCCACCTGTAGACAGGGAACTTCCTGGTTCACTACCCTCTGATCTTCTACGAAACTGGTCTGTGTGGTCGGTGAGGGTGCTAAGACGACACGGGCTCGTATTAGCTGATACTGTTCCTGGAAAATAATACTTTCTGTAAAACACCAAGGGAATATTATTTTCCATTATTAAACAAATATATTTTCAACAACACCAAAACAAAACCCAAAGTTTCCTTTCAAAACGTTAATTTATTAAAACGAATAAACCAAAATATAATTATAGACAGTGTCAGCAAGCTAGAAATTATAACCTACTTTAATTTTATTTTTCAAAAATTTGTATAGAGCGCCATCTATGAAACAATAGGGGAATCTGTGTGTCACCGTCAAATGTCACATTTTTACATTTTATAAACACAATTATAAAGGTTATAAATCGAAATGTATTTCTTGAAAATTGACAGTTTTTCACAGTGAAAGTAAAGAAAATGTTTTATGAGCACTTTACAGTGGAGTCCGTGCCCGAATTTAAGTTATAGTTTATTGCCGGCGAAATTAAAAGGTCAGTACAATGTTCATATAAACTTTTCAAATATTGGCGTTGAGAAACTATGTAATACTTTTGTATTTTTGTATTGGGATGATAAAATAATTTTCATATTTAGTATTATTTTACAAAAAAGGCACTTTTTTTAACGATTGTATGACATTTGACAACTTCAGCCCGTGACTAAAAATCTGTAGCTTACTTACCGTGACTTAAAATATTTGATTGAAAAATTTTCTTAGGATTCTTCATAAAAAACAATATTTTTTTCCAATTATATTATTTAATCATAATTTTTTGTTTTTTTTCTTTAACAAATTTTTATTTTTTTAAATATATTTTTATTATAATTATAAAATTTAAATACAAAATTTTTTAATTGTTTTCTGTGCATGTATTTGTAATATATTTATAATATATATAAAGCGTTTTATTTCCACAATTTTCAAATACTTTCCAAAAAATTAATAGATTTTAATGTAAACGAGATCAAGTTTTTTAGTAATAATCTTTCAAATATAATAATTATTATAATATTTGTAAATATTGTATTTCTTTTGTCAATTTTTCAGAAGCCCAATATTTGCCCAAATATACATTTGTCATCGTTTTTCCATGCCCAAAATTCCCAAAATTAAACAAACAGTAACCTAACTTAATCCAAACAAAATCATAGTTAAACTATCGTTTGTTAAGGGATGTTATTTAGGATATCTTTTAATTGCTGCGCATCCACCAAATTGTCAAAAATGGCGAATGCTCCGGGACTTCCCATAATGGGTATTGCTATTTAAAAGTTAGAATTACTTTTAAGTAAAAATTAAAGTAGCTGTTTAGTATACTTAACTAATTTAAAGTTAGCACCACTTTGCGATGGTTTTTGGAACCAAAAATGCTGCTTGGGATAGTATTACACTAGAAATAATGCGCAATATTTACTATGAAGATTTACTTCTCGAGCCATCAGGCGAGAGACGTAAATCATCCGAATGCACTTGTGTTTTGTTTTGGTGTTGGTGAATATTTCCAATATTTGTTAAACATATCACCAAAGTTGTCCTTTTTCAAGTAACAATAATTATTGTAACCGTTACATTTTTCAACTGAAAATTTACCTTTTATTTCGGTTTTAATTCATTTTTCTTCAAAAACAATTATGTCCTAACGGCTTTATAGCCTCTAAAAAAAATAAACAAAAATATTTTTAGCTTAAGCTATGTATATGCACTGCTACTTCCAAACAGCCTTTAACTACTAACTAATAAAGCTTTTAAATAAATAATAAACTAATCTAGAAATGGTTGATAATAATGACCAATAATGCTGTTGTTGAATAATAAATTAACATTAAAAATTGAAAAGCTTTAATACACTTAGTGGCAAAGAATATAGAAATTTTTTCTGCTAGTCATAGACTTTGATATACGAGGTGTGTTCAGAAAATATCGGGAATTTTCGTTTTTTGAAACAAATATTTATTTATTCGTCTACATTTATGTTGTCGCCTTCAAAATAGTCCCCATTGGATATTATGCACATGTGCCAGCTCTTCTTCCAATACTCGAAACACTTCTAAAACTCGATCTTTGGGATAGCCTTTAGTTCTTTTAGCGATGCGCTTTTAATGTCAACTATGCTTGCAAAACGACGGCCCTTTAAGGTTCTCTTTATTTTTGGGAATAGGAAAAAGTCAGACAGAGGCATGTCTGGCGAATATGGAGGCTGGGGCATCATTACAGTATTGTTTTTGGCCAAAAATTTTGTTCAAAATTTAACAAATTTTGCTGCCACGCGTTTCATACCCAAAATATTCGAAAAAATTTCATGGGATGAGCCCATCGATATGTCAACATCATCAGCGACTTCTCTGATGGTTTATAACCATTTCTTCCACTTTTCCATGTTTTTATCGGTTGTTAATGTGCTTGTGCGTTCGGGGCGTTCGTCATCTTCAACGTCTTGGAAACTCTTATACCACTTGTAAACTCTTGTTTTACTTATAACAAACTCACTATAGGCCTTTGTTAACATTTCACAGAATTTATTTAATTTTTTAAGCAAAATTGGATACAAATTCTTTGATCCATTTCTTTTGAACGAACGAAAATCGCCGAGCTGATAAAACACGTCTAACCTTAGCGGCTGCCACAGACAAAGTAAACAATGATAACAGCTAAAGTTTATATGATACTTCGGGGGCATGTATACCAACATAATAAAGAAAATTTTATGACAACCGGACCCTCCGAACTCGCGAAATTTAAGAATTCCCGTTATTTTCTGAACACACCTCGTAAAAAGTTATATTTTCCATGTCACTGAGTATTCTACGATTATAGTGTTGTTTTATGCCATTATTCATTCAAGGTTAATGGCGTGAGTAACCACAGGGCTTTAGTACCAGTTTAAACCTGATTATGCAACATTAGACTGCAATCCCTGATAGCACAGTTTATTCTAAGAAGGTTTTTTAAACCTTCCAGTGGGAATATTCTTAGGATCAAGCTATATTTCTTCTAGTCATGTTCTAAGAATGTTTTTTAAACCTTTCACTGAGAATATTCTAAGGATCATGCTATATTTCTTCTAGTCATATTTTAAGAATTTTTTAAACCTTCCAGTGAGAATATTCTTAGGATCATGCTATATTTCTTCTAAAGAACATGCTTAAAAGAAATATAGTATAATCCTAAGGCCTATAGGCAGGTTCTTAGAAGGTGCAAAGTTTAGTGGTAAAAATGTATCCACTCTAAACATTTGCTTAGAATGTTGAGAAAGTAATTGCTATAGAAAGTTCATTTAGGAATATTCCTGGAACATTCTGTTAAGCACATTCAGTTCAGTTAGGTACCTATATAATAGTAAAATATATCATAATCTACGTATAAAGGTACCTATACTTAGTATTAAATACTAAGTAAAAAACACAACCCAAAATATTTTTTATAGTTATTTGTCAAATTAAAACAATATTCGATAACAAAAATACTTTTACTATAGGTATCTAAATTATCCGGATTTTACATAAAACCTTCTATCCAACTTAAATACATTGAAAAATGTTTTTTTATGAAGAACTATTTGGTTTTTTTCTTTTATGAAGAATTATTTTATAAGGAAATATTTTGTTTTTTTATATTTTATTTTATGTTAAAAATAAATATTTATTAATTTGTATACCGATTTTCTATTTCGGAATTAACATTTTTATGTATAATAATCCTAACTATCTTCAACTTCAATCTAATCTGACTTATCCCACAAAGTTTTCTAATTTTACTTTTTATGAAATAATGTCATACAACTTATGGTTTAGAGGTTAAATTGTTTATTTAATATTTTTAAATAAATATATAGGTATTAATATGTCGCAAAATTTTTTAAGGGGATGACAAATACGTTTCACTGTCATATTATGACAGTGAGGCGTATTTGTCGCCTCCTGAAGAATTTTACGAAAGTAGAATCCAACATATTAGAACGTGGGTATCTGACATATTTGGAAATATTCTCAAAAGCTTCCTAGAAGCTCCATAAGACACCTTCTAAGAACATTCCAAAAACGTATTCTTAAAATGTTCTTAGAATGCTTTTTAGGAAGGTTTTAAGAAGCTTTTAAGAATCTAATTGCATCATTAAAAGGGTATCTATTGAATGTTTTAAAAGTCCCTAAGAACATTCTTAGCAATAAGGGAAGGTTCTAAGAATATTCCATTATTCCGGGTAATATCTTCTTAGAAGATTCTTAGAATCAAATTTTGCTATCAGGGATATTAAAGCCCTTTAAAGTGCTTTAAAGTAGTGAAGTGGTGAAGAAGTGGTTGAGTAGTAGTAACCTGGAATGACACTTACACATGTCTCCTACCTTGGAGACTGGGGCTGGGAGCCCTTCCGCTACCTCCCGCGCTAGGGAGACCCAAAAGAGAGTCCAAGACATCCTCCAAAGTTGTGGATGAAGGCGATAGGCGTCCGCTGTTTCGAGTGAGGTCTGGGAAAAGTTACAAAAGGATTAGCTGGTCAGAGGAATGTAAATATTATTTTGGAAAAATTTGTTTACTTCAGTACCATCGTCTAAAAATGATTTCTGATCGATTAAACAAGGGTCCAGTCTAATGGAGCTACTGTTTTTTAATAGTTTTTGTTTTTTTGTTAAGAGCAGGGCTGTGTTTAAATTACAATAAAAAATATATATATATATATCTAAAAAGTGTACAGATCAGTGTGTGGTATAATTGGTTTAAACATTGTCACTTTAATGCATTTAAACTTTAATTCTGAAAACAAACTGTAAAATGGCCAGGGTCCAATTACTGGTTGGTAAAAAATGTAAATTTCTATTATTGGACAAATGTCCAATATCATACTTTATTTGTATCCCGGACATTTACCAGCCAATTTTCATGTAAAATTGTCTGAATCCGAAAAGACCGTCAAAAACTATAAAAGTTAAGCATTTTTTGAGATATAGTCAATTCCATATTATATGTAAAATTATATTTCTAAAACTGTTCTACTTTTATAACTTTTGACATTTTCAGACTCAGCGAATAATATTTCATAGAAATTAACTGCTAAATGTCCTGGATACAAATTGCTTTTGACGAGAATTATTATTGGCTGCTTTTTCGCTATGACATTTTTGACTAATTCATTTTTAGAGAGTAAATAATATAGTGATTTCTTCGTCACAGGACATCTTGCAGAATAACAGTGATTTAAATACAGTGCATGATAGAGAACATAAAAAACTAAAGGCAAAAAAATTAATAAATTCGGAGAATACCACCAGAAAAAATTTTAGATGTATATAAATCATCCTGTTTCGGCCTAAATATTATATATATTATGATTATATACAAAGTAATCAATGATAACACAAATGTAAATTTTTAATGAATGTGGATTATTGCCCACTGTGCAAGCATATTTTGCGGCAGTTGTCATATGTCAGTGGCGGCCCATAATTTCTACTTTACTTATAAAAATCTTAATGATTTTTTTTATTAAAAAACAGTATCTCTAATGCAAAAATGATTATTTTGTGGTACCCTGTATTTGTTCATAAAGTATGTCACACGTTTAGGGGAGGGGGTTAGATTGTGACATTGTGTGCTATAATAATGCTATTATGTGTGACATACTTTATATCATTGTACTTTTATTTAAAAGCACCAGACTACAAACAGTTTTTTTAACTGTCCACAAAACTCATTTCTGTCACTTACAAGGTTGTTCCAGTGTGGCATTCAAATGTTAAATTTCAGCATTTACTCCTAAACGCTCAATAAAAATGTAAAAAAATGTAAGGTAAAATGTTTCAGTAGCACCCACTACACTTTAAAATTTCCGCCCCTTTTTCGCGCAATTAGACTGGACTAAAGCAAATAAAACAACGTACCTACAGCAAACCAAATACCTACCAACATAAAAACTTTCATGCAACTAACTTTTCCTGAAAAACATTTACACTAATAAATTTATTGGACGTTATATACTCACAGGCAAAATAATCGATCCACACAAATTTTCGATGAAATTCAATCGCAAATAATTTTTTTTTTGATGTCGGATTTAAACGAATATTAAAGAATATTGTAGATACATTAATGGAGAATCGCTCACATTTTAAAAAATTACTAAAAAATACACGTACGTTTATAATATACAGGTTTAAACAAAAAGATATTTTTTACCATAAGTTGAAGACACTCTGTAGAGTGGCAAAACCGAATATTGTTCTAAATTAAGTTTTATTTATCAAGTCACATCTATTCTTAATAGTTTTGTTTTTGGTTCACGTCGATATATTTATTTTTGTGGAAAATATGAATTTTTTAAAAAAACATTGCAATTTCCAATATTTTTCTGTATGAAGAACTAAGGTTGCTATGGTCCATCCATAGGCTATGGAGAATGACAGTGACAGTTTTGTTGAATCATCCCATATTTGGACATGTCATACACGGCTTTCAAAAGCTGTCAAATTGTTTTTTGCAAATTAATGTTCAAATTTTGAGGTGTCTTCTTACTTTAAAAAATGGATATGTCTCCGACTGATGTTGCCAGAGCAATTAATTTAATCCAGGATGGACGGTCACAGTATTACGTGGCAAGTGTTTTGAACGTCACAAGAAGTAAAGTACAAAGGGCAACATCAGTCGGAGACATTTTTAAAAGTAAGAAGACACCTCAAAATTAACACTTTAATTTACAAAATACAATTTGATACCTTTTGAAAGCTGTATATGACATGTCCAAGTATGGGAAGATTCAACAAAACTGTCACTGTCATCCTCCATAGGCTATGTATGGACCATAGCAACCTTAGTTCTTCATACAGAAAAAATATTGAAAATTGCAATGTTTTAAAAAAAAAATCATATTTTCCACAAAAATAAATATATCAAGGTGAACCAAAAACAAAACCTGTTAAAAATAGATGTGACTTGATAATTAAAACTTAATTTAGAACAATATACGGTTTTGCCACTCTACAGAGTGTTTTAAACTTATGCTAAAAAACATCTTTTTGTTTAAACCTGTATATTATAAAGGTACGTGTATTTTTTAGTAATTTTTAAAATGTGAGCGATTCTCCATTAATGTATCTACAATATTCTTTAATATTTGTTTAAATCCGAAATTAAATAAAAAAGTTATTTGCGATTGAAATTCATCGAAAATTTGTGTATTTTGCCTGTGAGTGTATGACTAAAAAGGTGCATAAACATAAAAACAAGATTGTAAAAAATAAAACATTTATTGATGAATTTGTGTATAACATGCATATTCTGACATAAATGACATACATATACAAAAAATAAATAATAAAGCAGAAATAGTTGCACAATATGAAAAAATGATAAAAATACAATTAGAACGAACTAAAACCTTAATAAAATACTTTCAAAAATGTTATATACAAACTAAGTATTAATCAATTAAATATTTCATATAGAATACAATTATATGTAGGTATATAAAACTTACGACTTAGGTACAACTTAGATAAAGCAATTTCAAGATTTCAATAACAAGAATATATTATTAAAAAAGCACCAATAACATTAAAAAACGTTGTCATAATAATATTAAAACAAAAATGTTTGCTTTTTCAGCAAAAGAAACTAAAAAAATTTGTGAATTTTAACATTATGCAATGCCATTTTAAAAATTTAAAGTAATCATCAAAACCATCATAATTTACCAGTCTTATAAAATATGAGGTGACAAATTATGTACACGCGAAATTTAAACAAAACTCGAAAATTTGTACCACAGGTAAAAAATTGATAAATTTTATAACTAAAACTAAAATAAAACATATTCTTAAAAACAATCTAAAACAAAATAGTACCCATTGGTTTTTATAAAGAGAGCATCAACATATCATTGGTATACAATATAATATCTACGATTTAATAATTTGCTTTGAATTGTTACTTACTACCAAATCATACGAAAAATAAAAATAAGGCAAATTCTAAAATAAGAAAATTAAAGAAATTTGGTGTTAATTGGTGGCCAACTGTTGTAAAATATTGCATTTTATTAAGTCAGTCATTTTAATTAAAGTAGACAGATCTATAAATCGTTGTCAAATTTTTATAAGGTTTGGTTGAATTTTGACTGTCAAAAAAATCGAATATTTTTTAAAAACCATATTTGAAATGAAAAAATAAAATACCGATAAAGTAATCTCTTGGTGAGTTAACTTTGGAATTTTCGACTCATTAACACTCTATAAAAAAGGTCTTTTATCTTTTTATGATAAATCTACTCCTTCAAAAGTCATTCAAGAACAAAGTTAAATTTATAGCAAATTTTAATGTTTTTTTCGTCATGTATTTACAAAAAAATTGTCGATTTTTTAGAGTCTATAGTATACAGGGTGCTTCACAAGTATATCAAAAAAAGTTGCATAATTACTAGCCTATTAAAATGATATTTGAGTGAATCCATATGACAACGCCGACCATCTTGAATTTTGCTTATACTTTATAGAAATATTCATTATGGTCCCAAAGGACAAAATCCACCCTTATTTAATTTTTCGCATGTGCCAAATCCGGCCTATTCGAATTAACACTTTTTAAAAATTAATAATTTAAGCTGTAATTTTTTTTCTAATTAAGATATTTTAAATTTTAAGATGTCATTTTAGAGCTAAAAAATAGTAGTTTTTATAAAAAAAAATATAAATTCACTCAATCAATATTTCTAAATAATTACACTGTGCTGAAAAAACGTATATTTTACTAATTTTTTGTGTTTTTTAAATGCGTCTCGGTTGTTTATTATAAACAGCTAATTTTTTTATATATAAAGTTTACATACCAAAGACAAAATAAAACTTACAATTGACCCGTTTGGCATACGATTTCCAAACAAAAAAATTGCTTGAAATTTTGAAATTCTAGAAAATCTCATTATTTAGGCCATTATATAAAGATGTTGACTTCCAAATAGAATTATGAAATTTACAGGATAATTAGCCCCTACCTTAAGTAGTTTGGTTTTGGTATTTTCATCTTTGAAGGTTACACAATAGCTTTAAATGGAGAAAAATATTGAAATAATAAAAAGTGGCATTATTTCATCCATTATATAAGTATGTTGACTTTAATATAGAAATATGACATTAACAGGATGTTTAGTCCTTACCTTGAAAATGAAATGCCTGTTTGACTTGTTTTGATATTTTCATCCACTTTGCTTATACATGGGCTTTAAAAAAGGCTAACACATGGAAAATTAAAAAACGATTCATTTTATCCTTAAATCATATAAATGTTAACTTCTAAATAGAAATATAAAACTTTAGGAAATTTAGTCCTTACCACAAAGTTTAAAAGCTTGTATAGCTCATTTTGCTTTTTTTTATTTTTTTTTGTGATTGTACAGATGCATTAAAAGCAGCAAAAAAATATTAAAATTTAAAAAAATCGCATAAGTTATATGCATAAAGTACCTACATAAATATGCATAGGCATGCATAAGCCAAACATCATAGTAAGGACTAAATATCCCTTAAGTTTCATGTTTCTATCTTGAAGTTAACACATTCTTAGAATAGAAAATTAAACAATAATCGTTTTTTAAATTTCAATATGTTTGATCTTTTTAAAGCCCATGTAAAAGCAAAATGCAGCATTTAAACTTCAAGGTAAGGACTAAATATCCTGTTAATTTCATATTTCTATATTTAAGTCAACATACTTATAAAATGGATGAAATAATGCCACTTTTTAATATTTCAATATTTTTTTCCTTTTAAAGCTACTGTATAAGCTTCAAAGATGAAAATAACAAAACCAAACTACCAGGCATTTGAACATTAAGGTAGGGGCTAATTATCCTGTAAATTTCATAATTCTATTTGGAAGTCAACATCTTCATGTATCGGCCTAAATAATGCGACTTTCTAGAATTCCAAAATTTCAAGCAATTTTTTTGTTTGGAAACCGTACGCCAAACGGGCCAATTGTAAGTTTTATTTTGTCTTTGGTATGTAAACTTTATATATGAAAAAAATTAGCTGTTTATATTAAACAGCCGAGACATGGGACTAGTGTTGCAAACAAGGAAAAGTTCGGTCGAAAAGTTGGAAAAATTGTTGGAAAAGTTGGAAAAGTTCGGCACCCCCTATGAAAAGTTGGAAAAGTTATTAGGTGGGAGCCAATGAACAATGAGTTGACTTCTAACCAGTGTTTCCACTACCATAAATTTTTTTTGGTAGATAATTTGGTCAAAATTCGATATAAATCGCTAGATTTGAAGTGTTTTTAGTAAAACATGCTAAAAGCATTGTTTTTTGGAATAACATTCTGTCAAACTTTATCAAAAATGGTGTCTGCTAACAGCATTTTCTATTATATAAAGATTTTTTTATTATAACGTATTTTAAATTTATACACATTATGAAAAAAATATTTTTTTTTTAAATTATGGAAATTTGCAAGTGAAAATATAAAAGTGGAAAAGAAGAAAGTTTTCTTTATTTTTTCTTTTGAAATTTTTACTTGTAAATTTCCATAATTTTTAACAACAATAAATTTAATAATTTTTGCTTCATATTTTTTTGTAATTATTTTTTATTTCGTATGTGTTTCTTATGGTGTGTATAAATTTCTATTCTTTTTTACTTAAAAAATATGATTTTTTTAATTCAAAGCTAGTTTATTTTTGTTATTATGTTGTCTGTTCATTTTATTTTGTTTGATATTTTTTTTGTTATTTGGTTACGTATGTATAAATACATAAGAAATAAATTATTTTAATACATTGACAAGCATTATTTATGTTTTATACGTTTACATTACAAAAAACTCAACTTTTCCATCTTTTCCAACTTTTCCGAAAAATAAAACCCAACTTTTCAAAAATTTCAACTTTTCATGAAAAGTTGCAACCCTACATGGGACGCATTTAAAAAACACGAAAAATTAGTAAAATACACGTTTTTTCAGCACAGTGTAATTATTTACGAATATTGATTGAGTGAATTTATATTTTTTTATAAAAACTACTATATTTTAGCTTTAAAATTACATTTTTTTTTTAATATAAGCAAAATTCAAGATGGTCGAGCAACGAGTTTCGGCGTTTTCATATGGATTGACTCTATAACGGTTTTTGGTTTTGACAGGATTTTAGTTTTTCAAATAATTTGAGAGAAAGAAAAATTCTCTTAATATTTTCAATGAAACACCCTGTGTCTGTAAATGGTGATAAAATTTAAGGCCACCGACAAGTTAATTTAAAAAAATCCAAACTAAATCTACATAATAATGGTCTAAACCCTGATGGACTTACCGTTTTGAGACTGCAAGTCCAGTTGAAGGTTAGATTGCGGAACCGGCGTCGTGGATTGGGACTCGGATAAAGTGAGCGGCGTTTGGGGGGAGTCCACGGGTTTGACCCCCACGAAAGAGCTCTCCAACCAGCACATTTTCTGACTCCCCCGCGGGCTAACAGAAGAGCTACGCTGAGAGTGGAACTCTTGACCCTCCAGGTGGCTCATGTAGTGCACGATTGCGGAGGTTACTTCCTTTATGGAGTTTTGGAGTTCTGGACTTTCCTGCTGGGAAGTTTGCACGATAAAACTGTTCGCCAGCCTCTCATGAGGGGTTTTCGGGTGGGCAATTCTTTCTTGGGACCTCCACCCCATGTAGGGTTGTCTGTAGCTGAAGCTGCTCCTCACGGACGACGGTGAGATTGAACCGTTGGGCTGCCGGGAGTTGAAGCTGCTTCTCGTGCTAGCGCAAGGGCTC
Organism: Brassicogethes aeneus; assembly: GCA_921294245.1. Classification (NCBI taxonomy): domain Eukaryota; kingdom Metazoa; phylum Arthropoda; class Insecta; order Coleoptera; family Nitidulidae; genus Brassicogethes; species Brassicogethes aeneus. The sequence continues at coordinate 54,988,326 of OV121137.1, forward strand.
GAAGCTGTCGAGTTAAGCCTTGAAGTGCTCCATCGCACAAAGTGCGAAGCTGGGCTTTGCGGGGCGGCTGGGTTGGGTTGGTGCTGGTGGCCCAGGTTTGTGAGGGAGTTGGTGTGGCTTCCGGTTCCGGTCCAGCGAGATTCGCGGTGTCGCGCGTGCTTGTTGAGGAGGAAACCTTCGCGCGGCAGCTGCGACTGCTTGCACCATTCCGGGACGGTGAGCTTTTGCAGGGAGCGCTGAAAGCGAAGCTGGTGCTCCGACATCACCCTGCCTTCGCCCTTTTGAAGCTCATTTTCCGGAGGCTGCAACGAAAAATATTGATTTAATGCCACGAAATCGTTAATAAAATTCTCATTTACTATAATGAAGCAGCAATGTTGCCCTGATAGCACAGTAGGGTGATTCATTTCCGCAAAGTTTTTGTTTTTTTTCGGTGCTCAAGCAAAATATTCTCACCAAGTTTGAGCTCTTAATATTAATTTTAAGCACTTACTATTTAAATTTAAAGTTTTACCGTTTAAAATGCATGTAAAAAATATTTTTTTTTTCAAATTTCTAATGCTTACCCACCTTTGACAATATTGCAAATCGGTTTAATACACCTTATGGGGAATTTCACGCTCATAAAATTGCTTTTGAGTTTTTTTTTGTAACTCGCATTGGTTCACCAGTAGAAGTCGTCAAAGGACAGTTTTTGAAAAAAATCGTTTTTTTTTATTTTTTTCTAACAAACCGCAAAAGTAGGGAGAAAAAAGGGCTGAATTATAAAAAAAGTTATCCAACCAATATTTAATGAATTTACAGCCATTTTTATAACTGAAAACGTAAGAAATTGATAAATACCAACCCATAATGTTATTTAGATTGATTTTTTCTATTTATTATCATTATATTTCCCTACACTAAGAACTTTTTTAAAATTGATTTCAAATGGTAGTAATTTAACTACAATATATAATTATATCTTCAATAAATTGTTGTTTATTTTTATTACAAAATTGTTAAATTATTTCTAACAAATTGTTCTTGGTCGTATTTTTTAAACAATTTATACCAGAAAATTCTACAATTGTAGTACTTTCCACAACATTTTTTTTTTTCGTGTAAATTCGCCTCTAGTCAAATGTTGTAGTACATCAACCAAATAAATGGTCCATTTCTGTTTTAAATTAATATTGTTATATATTTTAATAAAATAATGTATTGACTAATGTCATTCTTTATATATACCTATTTGAAAATATTAAAACGTACAATATAAATATGCGAACATATAGAAATCTCCTTCGTGACAAAATGAATCTGTTTACAGGAAAGGAAGAATTTCGTAATTACTCTTTGACCGTAGCTTAACACATTTGACCGAGAAGCACGACTTTAAGAAATATTCTATCGCCCTATTTAATTAAAATCATTCTAATAAAATAGTAAACGAGTTTTAATTTTGTCAATTAACCTTCAAATTTCTTTCAACCAATTAAGGAACCCAATATTTATTAATTAACTTTCGTAGAATTATCAATAAATTAACAGAAATACAAAGAGACTGATGAAGAAAGTTATTTAGGCATTTATTGTTTTAAATTCCAAAATAAAAACTGACTTATTGTTTAGGTGTGCAGGAGCAATACACATGTTCTAAATTTAAACCGAAACTAAACATTCAACAAAGCATATTTAAAGGCATTTATATACAGGATATTCTTTAAATAGCTTCACTGCGGATTAACATTTTATCTTAAATGCACAATTTTAATTGTCAAACAATACATGAAACGTAGAACTGTTATAATAATTAGTATTAAAAGTAGAAAGTAAGGTTAGGTAGATCTGACAGTTATCGAATTTTTTTGATTGGTCCAAACGGGTTTTTTACATACTAGGAGGTAAAAAAACTTTACCCGAATGGTCTAAATTATTTTACAGCCAAAGCGATAATCAATCACTTTAATGAGAATATTTATAGAACGCTTGCAAATAATAGTATATTAAAGAACTAATGTCATAAGACGTCATTTTGTCGCACGCGGACAATTTATAAAACGAGCGACGAAGGAGCGAGTTTTGTAATGGACCAGTGCGACAAAAGGTCTTATGACATGAGTTCTTTATGCTATTTTGCAAAAATTCTATAAAAAAAATTAATTTTATACCATAAATTTAATTTGGTCGAATTTTACTTTAGATAGTTGGTATCACTGTCATTGGTTTGACAGTTAATGTCAAAATCGATTCGTCATGCCGTCCTTAATTTACTTCTTTACAATAAGCGGCTGTTAATGTTAAAGAAAAAAAAAGTTTATTGCCAGAAAAGTCTCGTAAGTACTAGAAAAATCATAAAAATATTATAACCAATATGCAAAATATTATGCTGTTTAAAGTATAGCCAACCTATAAAATTAAAATTTTGGGTGGGATGAAGTATCTCATTACAGCACCAAAGCGGTGTTATAATGAAGTCATTATGAACTCAAAATAGATAAACGTAATTTAGAGTAAGTAAATTTCTCCACTGGTGTGTTAATTTCGAAAATGTTATGTTCTGCTCAGTATCTAGAAACTTATTTGTTATGAATATGCATACTTTTGATGTTTATCCTGCCCATTCTAAATATAACACAAGGTGTTTGCTTCTTTCTCTCCGTCAAGCGTTTTGCAAAGATTCCCGTTTAAAATTGTATATACAAAATACATTTATCGTTTGTAATATTATATTTTCATATTATATTATAAAAATTAAAGAATAATACAGGGTGTGTCATTTAACTTGAAATAACTTTTTATAATTTTTATATAAAAATATCACTCTTTTTGGTAATATTTATCTTATTAAATTAAATCTGATTTTTTTAAGTACCCAGATTTTTTAACTAATATTTAAGTTTCCTTTGGTTTAAGTTTTATACATTATTTCATTCGGTGATAATTATCAATTGCGCACCATGGTCACTTTTTACCTGCCAGCATTAAATCCTTTAATTTAAAGGATTATTGTACTATTTTTAATAAAAATACCTCATTTAAGGTAAAAAAAAACATTATTTTGTCAAATAATTGATTTAATCCTAATTGAGGTATAAAAAATGGTATTTAGTTATAAATAATAATTATTATTTAAGTATAAAGAAACTATTTATAGTTTGGCATTATTTAATCAATTTAGTTCGAAGATTAATTTGCAAACAAAAAGACCTCATTTCGTTAATTCATAATGGATTTTTAACAGTGGAAGAAAAAATAGAAATGATTTTGATTTATGGAGAAGCAGGCAGGAATCTTGATGATGCTGTTAATATCTACGCTCAGCGTTTTCCGGATAAAATTCGATCGCGTACTTCATTTCACCGTACAGTCAAGCAGTTTACCACAAACGGGAGTGTTCAACCGAAAAAAAGAGTCACAGGTGGAAATAATGAAATTAATGTATTAGCAGCAACGGCCGCTAATCCTCATGCAAGCACACGAGAATTATCTAGAGATTTGGGAATATTCCAGAGCAGTGAAAATCAAGAATAGAATGAATCTAGTTAAACAAAATAATTTTAATTTTAAATTGACAAGGCCTAAGACCAGGATACTGAGAATTTTTAAATATTAAAAAAAAACGTGGTACCTCTACATTTAATTTATGTATTAAATCACTAAAATTATGTATTTTGTTTGTTCCGTTCATAAAAAAACAACATTTAATTGTAGAAGGGACGCAAGTCAACTAGTAAGCCCGCATGGTATTTATTTAATTAAAAGCCAGGTCATTAGCCACTTTGATGTCCCGCTTTTGCTCACTATACACCCAACTATAACTTGGGTTATGACAGTTTACATGCTATTAATCATCTCTCAACATTCCCTCATTCGGAATACCGCTTGTATCAATTAATTGGTAGAATTTTAACATTGAAGCAAATGAAAATTTTCAATGTAAAAGTTGGTACTACCAACTTGGTAGTATACTTAATACTATCTTCAATTTCTTCAATTAAAAAGAAGTTTGGGTGTGGTTACCATTTTTCCAGGAGAAAGGAAACACAATAAATATAACAAAAAAAGTAGTTTGTCTTAAGAAAGTATTCGTCCAACAATTGCTTTTGTTACGGCAAAAAGATCATTTTTATCAAAATTATTTATCTACAAACGCTGCTTTCAGTAATAGCATTTGCATTAATTATAAAGTAAATTTACGTTATGTTTATAAAAATAACACTCTTCCAGATGCAGAAATGCATTGATAAATATAGTTATTATTATTTGTCCAAAAAAACAGTTCTATACCGTTTACAAAAACGTTTTGTGGTATTATTCATAGAAATTTTGCAAATTTTACAAATCCCTTTTCGTTTAAAATAAAACTTTTTTTATAATATTAATAAAATTTATGTAAATTTAACAACAAATTAATTGTTAATTCAATAAACTATTTTCATTGTAACAATGGTCACATGTTCAACCTACTGTTGGGTGTTGGGTAGTTTTTTTTTAATAATTGCAAGCCATTAAAACAAATTATTTATTATAACAAAAAAATTAACTCATATTATATGATGTACAAAATAAAAAAATATGAACTCACTTTTAAACAACAAGTCTGCTTCGTTTATAGAATAGACCTTAAATATTTCTTTTAGAAAACGTCGAAATTTTAATTTTCTTAGCGATCTTTTTGATATTTTTATCATGCTAGATTTTAGCACACTTCACTCGCACAAGTGAAATCAATAAGATTATAACACAGACTGTGGATTATAAAGTTATGTTCACCAAGGAGAGCGCTGGCCCTTTCCCCTCTTTTTAAGGGAAATAACAAAAATGTTGTTAACATTGCAAAACAATAGTAAATATTAAAAAAGTCTTTTTATAGCAATAAAATATTTTTGTTATTGTCCTTAACGTAAGCTATTAACAAAGATGTTCAAACTGAAATAAAATTAATTTGAATTACAACGATGGTAATTTAAAAAATACAAATATGGCACAGTAAAATGAACAAATTTTACTATAACAACTGCGCATTACTTTATGTAAGCGCAATTCACACACAGCTATAGCGATTTAATATTAATATTAATATATTACATTCTTGATATATTATACAGAGTTTTTTAAAATATGTTAATTTAAAAGTTAACATGTTCATTTTATAAAACTAAATGTAATTTTCTTTTAACTAAACATCCTATATTTTTACATATGTAAAACAATACAATAAATGAATGAATGTAGAAAATAGTTACGGTACCGTAAATATAATATTATGCATGCCTTGTTTGGTAGCTTGCGCTACTTCAGCACGTAATTGTTTTTCAATTATGTACGCTAATAAAATTAAGTAGCACCTAAAATAGTTATTTTCCTGCGTATTCAAACAATGTTTAATTTTAAAACTTAACGTGAATCAAATCGGGCGTTTTCAGCTGGAAATGTGATTTTGGCTGATGGATTGAGTAACGTGGGAGGTTTTGTTTTAAACTTCAACAGCACACTATATATACATATATATACCTAGCTATTATTACCAATTTCATATATTTCTGATCAATGCATTTTACGGTTAAATGATTTTTGGAGCTGTACCTGAAATATTCTCGTAAATAAAGAAGTTTATCGGAAATATTTGTTTTTGACGTTTCAATTTCTGACCATAACAATATCGACCTGTAAGGGATAAACTACATCTTTTAGTAATTCCAAATATAAATTGTAATACACATTCAAACAAAATGGAAACAAATTTATTACTATCACACCTAGAACAGCAATATTTTTATATGCTCATTTTAGTCATGTACTTGTTGCGTTTGTCACTATAATCTGGGCCCAGAAAATGTTATAATTGTGTGTACATAAATATTATATTTCATGGTACAAGATGACAAAACTTTGTAGAGTTTTTTACAACAATTACTAAAGTTTTCTAAAAGAAATATTTAAGGTATATTCTATAAACGAAGCAGACTTGTTTAAAAAGTGAGTTCATATTTATTATTTTGTAAATCATATAATATGAGTTAATTTTTTTTATAATAAATGCCTTGCAATTATTTAAAAAAAACTACCCCAGTAAAACAACCAACAGTAGGTTGAAAATGTGAGCATTGTTACAATGAAAATAGTTTATTAAATTTACATTTATTAATATTAATAAATATTTTAAAAGAAAAGGGATTTGTAAAATTTGCAAAATTTTTATGAATAATACCATTAGGGTTTCATTAATACTACAAAACGTTTTTGTAAACGGTATAGAACTGTTTTTTTGGACAAATAATAATAACTATATTTATCAATGCGTTTCTGCATCTGGAAGAGTGTTATATTATGTTATTATGTTATATTATGTTATTATTTTTATAAACATAACGTACATTTACTTTATAATTAATGCAAATGGTATTACTGAAAGCAGCGTTTGTAGATAAATAATTTTTATAAAAATGATCTTTTTGCCGTAACAAAAGCAATTTTTGGACGATAGGGATCTTTACTTTATTAAGACAAACTGCTTTTTTTGTTATATTTATTAAAAAAATGTCTGTAACACCACATACGATACGACCGGTGACGTGTGCACTTAACAAAAAAAACTTGCATACCTACATAATATGTAATTTTTATAAATAAAAAACATGTTTAGTACTAAAATATCTAATTGGTTTTTACATAAACTGAGAAATGAGTACACAATAATTGATCAGTTAAATATATGTAATTAAAAAACTTGTTTTTTAATTAATTATTGTTCACTTAGAATTTTTATAATATTATGTACAGGGTGTAACCTTATAAAACTTTCTAATTTTGGCTTGTACTATCATCCCCTTAAAGTGATACACCCCGTAGAATAGCAAAAACAATTTACAACTAAAGCATACGAAGTTTTATAGCCTAAAGCAGGGAAGTCCTGGCCTAAATTTTTGTTAATAAAATTCCGAAAAAAGCTCCAACTCAGTTCATTTAAAAACGATATTCTATGTTAAACTCGCTAAGACAATATAATTGAAATACTTTTTTGTACTTGTCTGATTGTAAAGCACACACTAACACGGGCCTTACCTCGATTAAATAACGTCTGGTCCGGACCTGCCCTGCTATCTTCTATTTATACGTAATACTAGAAATAAAAAACATTAACGATGTTGTAACTTATAAACGAAACGTTGATGATGATGACCGCTTTGTTGTTTATGATTATTAATTTAAAATTGGGGTCATTTTCAAAATTCTTGTACATTTAAAGAAATTTTGTTTATTTAGGGGTTTAATTTACCACCTAAAAGTGGGCAGTTGGATTTTTTTAAAAAAGCCCTTAAAAAAGAAAAAAAATGGTCCCCTGGGTCACAAATTTACTAACATATTAAAAAAACTTATACAAAAATGCTTAATCATTTTAAAAATATATTTTTTTGATTGTTAATAATCTTTTTAAGGTTTTATTTACACTAGGATTTGTTTAAAAAAAGAACATACGAGGTGCGTTCAGAAAATATCAGGAATTTTCGTTTTTTGAAACAAATATTTATTTATTCGTCTAAATTAATGTTGTCGCCTTCAAAATAGTCCCCATTGGATATTATGCACATGTGCCAGCTCTTCTTCCAATACTCGAAACACTTCTAAAACTCGGTCTTTGGGATAGCCTTTAGTTCTTTCAGCGATGCGCTTTTAATGTCATCTATGCTTGCAAAACGACGGCCCTTTAAGGTTCTCTTTATTTTTGGGAATAGGAAAAAGTCAGACAGAGGCATGTCTGGCGAATATGGAGGCTGGGGCATCATTACAGTATTGTTTTTGGGCAAAAAATTTAACAATTTTAGAACAAATTTTGCTGCCACGCGTTTCATACCCAAAACATTCGAAAAAATTTCATGGGATGAGCCAATCGATATACCAACATCATCAGCGACTTCTCTGATGGTTTATAACCATTTCTTCCACTTTTTCCATGTTTTTATCGGTTGTTAATGTGCTTGTGGGTTTGGGGCGTTCGTCATCTTCAACGTCTTCACGGCCATCTTGGAAACTCTTATACCACTTGTAAACTCTTGTTTTACTTATAGCAGACTCACTATAGGCCTTTGTTAACATTTCACAGAATTAATTTCATTTTTTAAGCAATTGGATACAAATACTTTCTTTTAGCGAACGAAAAATCGCCGAGCTCATAAAACACGTCTAACCTTAGCGGCTTCCACAGACAAAGTAAACAATGAAAACATCTAAAGTTTTTATGATACTTCAGGGGCATGTATACCAACATAATAAAGAAAATTTTATGACAACCGGACCCTCCGAACCCACGAAATTTAACAATTTCCGATATTTTCTGAACACACCTCGTATTAGTAAGACCATCCATCTGTAAAAAAAATTAGTTACTGGGACAAGTATTTAAACATTTTATTATGCATGATTTTTTTCGAGACCTTTTAAAAGGAATGAGCAATAAAGAGTGGAGTAGTCAACTTGTTGAGGTCATGAGTGAAATGACCTTGAATTTTATTAACTGTTCGAATCGATATTACTCTGAAGGAAACGGGGTAAATCCTATTCGTTGTATTACTATGGTATAAAAGTAAAATATTTTTCAACAATGTTGTACTTACTATACAACTTGTACAGATCTTTAATTGTTTAAGTTCCCACGTTCAATTGACATAAATATCTGGCCTTAATTAAGGTATGAATGAAAACAATAATTTTGAGTATTTATGAAATGTACAATAGGATCTTTTATATTTAGTATACAGGGTGGTCCAAAAGGAACCCGAGAAGTTTTATTAAATTCGGCAAAGAATTTTTTAAAATTTTTGGATAAATATATATTTTTTTAATAACGTCACAAACAATTACATATCGTGTTGAGAAATTTGTAAAAAAATACCCCATTTTACAGTACTTGTGTGTCCCGCCTGTCAATTAGTTACGCCACTGAGTTTATTTCATTAGGGGGCCGGAAAATTGTCAGATTGTAACACGATAATCGTGCAAGCATGTGAAAAGCGTTTAGAGACGTAATGTACGATATTTTTCATTACATAAATAACCTTCATTTTCTATTAACTATAGTATTAAGTTCTATACCGTTTACAAAAACGTAGTATTAATGAAACCCTAATGGTATTATTCATAGAAATTTTGTAAATTTTACGAATCCCTTTTCGTTTAAAATAAAGTAGATTTAGCAACAAATTAATTGTTAATTCAATAAACTATTAACTCATATTATATGATGTACAAAATAAAAAAAATATGAACTCACTTTTTAAACAACAAGTCTGCTTCGTTTATAGAATATACATTAAATATTTCTTTTAGAAAACGTCGAAATTTTAATTTTCTTAGTAATCTTTTTGATATTTTTATCATGCTAGATTTTACCAAACTTCACTCGCACAAGTGAAATCAATAAGATTATAACAGACTGTGGATTACAAAGTTATGTTCACCAAGGAGAGCGCTGGCCCTTTCCCCCTCTTTTTAAGGGGAATAAGAAAAAATTTGTTACCATTGCAAAACAATAGTAAATATTAAAAAAGTCTTTTTATAGCAATAAAATATTTTTGTTATTGTTCTTAACGTAGAATAACAAAGATTTTAACTGAAATAAAATTAATTTGAATTACAACGATAGTAATTTAAAGAAGACAAATATGCCATAGTAAAATGAACAAATTTTACTATAACAACTGCGCATTACTTTATGTTAGCGCAATTCACACACAACTATAGATTTAACAAAAACATTTTAAGTTCGACAAAGATTTAACATAAACATTAAGTATTTCTTATTGCCATGACAATATGATAACAACTATTACTTTGTTGGATGAACATTTTTTTATAGAAGCTCAACATTGCTGCTCATTATAACGCCCCGAACGCACAAGCACATTAACAACCGATAAAAACATGGAAAAAGTGGAAGAAATGGTTATAAACCATCAGAGAAGTCGCTGCACGGAGAGAAAAATTTTGCCAAAATAACTATCCAAAGTATTGTTAAATGACGTATCGTGAATTTAGTCAACTGTTTTATTAAACTGAGGATCTGTATAGCTAATTTAGCCATACAAATCCTCAGTTTAATAAAACAGTTGACTAAATTCACGATACGTCATTTAACAATACTTTGGATAGTTATTTTAGCAAAATTTTTCTCTCCGTGTGATGATGTTGTTATATCGATTGGCTCATCCCATGAAATTTTTTCGAATGCTTTGGGTATGAAACGCGTGACAGCAAAATTTGTTCTAAAATTGTTAAATTTTGAACAAAATTTTTGGCCAAAAACAATACTGTAATGATGCCCCAGCCTCCATATTCGCCAGACATGCCTCTGTCTGACTTTTTCCTATTCCCAAAAATAAAGAGAACCTTAAAGGGCCCTCGTTTTGCAAGCATAGATAACATTAAAAGCGCATCGCTGAAAGAACTAAAGGCTATCCCAAAGATCGAGTTTTAGAAGTGTTTCGAGTATTGAAAGAAGAGCTGGCACATGGGGACTATTTTGAAGGCGACAACATTAATGTAGACGAATAAATAAATAAATACTTGTCTCAAAAAACTAAAATTCCCGATATTTTCTGAACACACCTCGTACTTTAATTGTTGTGTTGATTAAAGAAAAATGTTTTACATTTTTCAATTTTATTTTCTTTATCGTATACATGTATTTGGTATTAAATAATTATTTTTAAATCTGTTATAGCAATTGCGAGTTCTATGGCAAGACAGAGGGCATTTATTTGTTTTGTTATCCGATCCAAGATGCCGATGCCATAGGTCAAGTGGTGGGAAGTTTAAAAATTACATTCTGTTATTATGTGCATATGGCCTTTTAAAGGCCTATGACTCCGTTACACAGGCTTATATGCAATTACGCTCAGATAAAAATGTTTGCCTTATTCCAGCAATTCAATCTTCTTTGTTTAAATGCTTTTCTTCGTAAAATAATTTGATTTTTATTGTAGAAATATAATTTCTAATTTTAAAACCTTATAAATTACTTGCAAAACAGAAATATTTTTGGACAACTGTTATATTCAATAAGGATGTTTTCCTTATTCAGTTTTTCGAGAATTTTTACGTTTTTTCTTCATTTTATTGAATTATATAAAATTTAATATTGAACATTGATTTTTATTTTAAACATTAAATATTGAAATTAAATTATATATTGAAAATTAAACCATAAATATTGAACATTGAAAATTAAAAGTTTTATTTTGTTGTAATAAGCATAGGTTTAAAAAAATTCTGGCTCCCTTTTTGTTTTTTGTTGCTTTCGTGTTCCGTTTCTCGTATGAGGGACCAAATGCAATCACCCATCATGGCTGCATCCCAGAAGCCGTGATACCGCCGCTCCATAGCCTTCATTTGCTGGTGAAAACGTTCTCCGTGCTCATCACTTACGTCGCCCAGATTGTGCGGGTTATTTACGCACTCGAACTCTCTACTTCTTTTACTCATTTTACACTTTTTATTAACTAAATAAAACCTTGATAAAAATACCTTGTTGAAATATCAAAAAATATCAGTAAAATGTCACCATGCCAACACGAGGAACAAAAGAATCACGTTTGTGGAGTCATGTCAAGTTTAAATTTTGAATAATGTTTTCGGTAAAAAAAGTACGTAAAAAACTCAAAAAATTCCATCATGCACTTTATTTAGGTTTTCATTAAAGATTAAACATATTACAAAATAAAAAAAATAAAAATCGTCAAAAACCTGAATTTTGGTCTTTCACTAAAAAATTCATAACTTCGCCATTTTTCCATGTATTTTTATCAACATTAGCTTGTTTTTTTTGTAAAAATGTCAAATTCACAAAAAAAATTCAAACTGGAGTTATCAGTTTGATTGAAACCTTTCTCAGGACGATATGTAAATTTTCGACCTCAATTTTTGCCATAAATACTTATCCGATATAAAGAATTTTTAATTATAATTATTACTTCAAGATAAAAGTAGCAACATAATTGTTATTTTTTAATAATTTTACTATTTAGGTATTGACAAACTTTTTTTAAATATTTCTTATAAATTAGTTATTGGATAATTTATAGATTCTTCATTAAATATCAGACTTAAAAATAATGAAATGTAATGTTATATTAATATTTGATTTTTCGAAAACTAAATATCTATAAGGAAAAACAAAGCCCGATAAAATATGGGTAGGCTTGCCGTGCAAATGGTCGACTTGATAGTTTGATTTAAACCTGTTGTCGAGATTGGAGCTGGATGCATTGCGTGGGCCCGAAAATCGCAATCATAACGCAAACAATCTACAATAATAAAGTCAAGCGGTTGTGGGCCCGGCGAATGAGCCGGCCGCGCCTCTAACACTTTATCCAAGCCGACAAGCTAAAGCAAAAAGTGTTTTGAAAACGATAATAATTTGTTAACTACCTACCTAGTTAAATATTTTCAACCCCTGACTGTTTAAAAAGTATTTAAAAAAGTTACCAATATTAATATTTTACCTTGTTTAATTTACATTTTCAACCATTTAATATTAGATTTGGTTGTTTTTTAATGTAATTTTTACTCCTGGTTTCATCATACAATAATATGCATATTATGTATGGTGTCATTACCAGTAATAGTCCTTAACAATGAATACATAATATAGAAATACTAAGGTAAATGTAATAAAAAATAATTATTAGGTTTTTTGTTAATTCAATAATATTTAATCAATATGGCTGTTTTTAATAATAATAATATCCTCCGTGAATCTGTTTTCGCTTTAAATTTTATGCAACGGATGCATGTGATTCCTGAAGGTCAGTTAGAATTTATATGCAGATGAGAGTGTTGCTGTTTTATAATTCAAAAGTTTAAGTTCATTAATTTGCTATTTAAAAACCTATCCACCGTGAAGTGTGATATCCCAGTAAGTAAATTTTTTTTATAAATATTTTATGCATAAATGTATGTACAATTGTATTTTTTAAAAATATTAAGGTGTCAAAAGATACAATAACTTATTTCAAATATACAAAGGGATTTAAAAAAAACATACGAAATCCTAACCTCCGTGAAGCTCTAATATTCAAAATGTATGATTTCTTAAAATTCTTGCATTAGTGCAGAACCACTTATGTTATGTTATTACTAGACCTGGTGGCTTCCCAAAAACCCCATTCTAGACTAACAGTGAAACAGCCAAAAATAAAAAATAATCATTTTCACTTAGGGGACATCTCAATATACATATCCACCCAAATATATGACATTTGACGAATTTAACCTATCTTTTTCGCAATTTATAATAAAGCCAACTTCAGCCCGTGACTAAAATGCCCAAAAGCCACTTTTGCGTTAAGTCGCAGCTTGTCAATATAGAAGTAAATAAATAATAATAATAATATAATTATAATACTTGCATACAAAAAAACTATTAAGTTTTTCAACTAACCAAAACGCTGTTTGAATGTAAAAACCTTACAAATACGTGATTGGCCTGGAAATAAACTAAAAGGAATTTTTATTTATTTACTTTGATGAACATATACGAGGTGTGTTCAGAAAATAACGGGAATTGTTAAATTTTGTGGGTTCGGAGGGTCCGGTTGTCATAAAATTTTCTTTATTATGTTGGTATACATGCCCCCGAAGTATGATAAAAACTTTAGCTGTTTTCATTGTTTGCTTTGTCTGTCGCAGCCGCTAAGGTTAGACGTGTTTTATGAGCTCGGCGATTTTTCGTTCGTTAAAAGAAATGGATCAAAGAATTTGTATCCAATTTTGCTTAAAAAATGAAATAAATTCTGTGAAATGTTAACAAAGGCCTATAGTGAGTCTGCTATAAGTAAAACAAGAGTTTACAAGTGGTATGTATAAGAGTTTCCAAGATGGCCGTAAAGACGTTGAAGATGACGAACGCCCCGAACGCACAAGCACATTAACAACCGATAAAAACATGGAAAAAGTGGAAGAAATGGTTATAAACCATCAGAGAAGTCGCTGATGATGTTGGTATATCGATTGGCTCATCCCATGAAATTATTTCGAATGTTTTGGGTATGAAACGCGTGGCAGCAAACTTTGTTCTTTTGGCCAAAAACAATACTGTAATGATGCCCCAGCCTCCATATTCGCCAGACATGCCTCTGTCTGACTTTTTCCTATTCCCAAAAATAAAGAGAACCTTAAAGGGCCGTCGTTTTGCAAGCATAGATGACATTAAAAGCGCATCGCTGAAAGAACCAAAGATCGAGTTTTAGAAGTGTTTCGAGTATTGAAAGAAGAGCTGGCACATGTGCATAATATCCAATGGGGACTATTGTGAAGGCGACAACATTTATGTATACGAATAAATAAATATTTGTTTAAAAAAACTAAAATTCCCGATATTTTCTGAACACACCTCGTATAAGGTTCATTCATCAGTTCTTATCAAAATTTATATACACGTATTTTAAATGAGATTCTGTTTCCACCCACATTTATTAGTTTCAGATTTCATGTAAATTAAAATTCTTTCTAAAACACTTATTATAGTATATTAAAGAAATAATGTCATAAGACGTCATTTTGTCGCACGCGGACAATTTATGTAATTTATTGTAATGGGCGAGTGCGACAAAAGGTCTTATGACATGAGTTCTTTAAGCTATTTCATCTATTTTGCAAAAAATCTATAAAAAAAATTAATTTTATACGTTAAATTTAATTTGGTCGAATTTTACTTTAGATAGTTGGTATCACATTCATTGGTTTGACAGTTAATGTCAAAATCGATTCGCCATGCCGTCCTTAATTTACTTATTTACAATAAGCGGCTGTTAATGTTAAAGAAGAAAAAAAGGATTTTCTTTGGTGTCAAACAAAATTTATCGCCAGAAAAGTCTCGTAAGTACTATAAAAATCATCAAAAACTATAACCAATACGCAAAATATTATGCTGTTTAACGTTTAACCTATAAAATCAAAATTTTGGGTGGGATAAAGTATCTCATTACAGCACCGAAAGCGGTGTTATAATGAAGTCATTATGAACGCAAAATAGATAAAAAAGTGTATTGTACTACTTTCTGTGAATTAACATCTTTAGAGATAAGTTTTTCAATTTTGAAGAGGAGTGTTCTTAAGACAAAACACTTGCAACTTTGAGTGGGTATATATATGTAAATAGATAACGGCTGGTATTTAAATTGGCACGAATGTTTGCTTATTTATGAAGCTGCATTAGGATCGATTAAGCCCTAAATAGTTGTGAACTTTTTGAATTCAAATATTTACATTATACGCACTTAGCTTGAGTTGAAACTAGTCACAGATGGTCACAGATAAATTAAACATTGCAGTAGATAATATTAATAAGTTATATTAGTATAAATAATAATAATAATGGCTATAAAAAATGTACCACCTAAGGTAACTTTTTTATTAAATTTTCAGTGTCTTATTGGGACAAAAACCTACGATTTGTCAAAATAATGAGATTATTTTTATTTACAGAATAAACTTTTTTACTGTTAATAAAAATCTAATTTACTATAATGAAGCAGCAATGTTGAGCTTTCATAAAAAAATGTTCATCCAACAAAGTAATAGTTGTTATCATATTGTCATGGCAATAAGAAATACTTTATGTTTATATTAAATCTTTGTCGAACTTAAAATGTTTTTGTTAAATCTATTGTGTGTGAATTGCGCTTACATAAAGTAATGCGCAGTTGTTATAGTAAAATTTGTTCATTTTATTATTTTTTAAATTACTATCGTTGTAATTCAAATTAATTTTATTTCAGTTAGAAAATATCTGTTAATTAAGAACAATAACAAAAATATTTTATTGCTATAAAAAGACTTTTTTAATATTTACCATTGTTTTGCAATGGTAACAAAATTTTTGTTATTTCCCTTAAAAAGAGGGGGAAAGGGCCAGCGCTCTCCTTGGTGAACAAAACTTTATAATCCAGTCTGTGTTATAATATTATTGATTTTACTTGTGCGAGTAAAGTGTGGTAAAATCTAGCATGATAAAAATATCAAAAAGATCACTAAGAAAATTAAAATTTCGACGTTTTCTAAAAGAAATATTTAAGGTCTATTCTATAAACGAAGCGGACTTGTTGTTATAAAAGTGAGTTCATAGTTTTTTATTTTGTACATCATATAAAATGAGTTAATTTTTTTGTTATAATAAATAATTTGTTTTAATGCCTTGCAATTATTTAAAAAAACTATCCAACACCCAACATTAGGTTGAAAATGTGACCATTGTTGCAATGAAATGAATTAACAATTAATTTGTTGTTAAATTTACATAAATTTTATTAATATTATAAAAAAGTTTTATTTGAAACGAAAAGGGATTTGTAAAATTTGCAAAATTTCTATGAATGATACCATTAGGGTTTCATTAATACTACAAAACGTTTTTGTAAACGGTATAGAATTATTTTTTTGGACAAATAATAATAACTATATTTATCAATGCGTTTCTGCATCTGGAAGAGTGTTATTTTTATAAATATAACGTAAATTTACTTTATAATTAATGCAAATGCTATTACTGAAAGCAGCGTTTGTAGATAAATAATTTTTATAAAAATGATCTTTTTTCCAAAAGCAATTGTTGGATGAATAGGGATCTTTACTTTATTAAGACAAACAACTTTTTTGTTAAAATTATTAAACAATTTTCTGAGTGTAGATATTAGTAGAAAACATAAAAACTTCATAAATAAAGACTTGCGAGTTTTGTCTCGTGTAACAGATTAAATCTCTGTAACGGTTAACTTGTATCATCGGCCCTCGCAGCAAAATGTTGCAGCAGTAGTAAGCCTACTTTTCTCGCATAATTGAATAATTAACATGTTTTTTTCGGATCGGTAATGAAACAATTAAGTTTTGCGACGTAATTGAGCTCCAGTAACTGGATCAATTAGTTAGCAATGCCAAGTTTATCAGTGTAACATAAATTACGATTTCTTGGTACGAGTAGGATTAATATAATATAATAGCTTGCGAGCGAGTGCTTAAATTAATGAGTGTATAGAAAAGTTTATAAACGAGGTGCATACTATACTTTTTCTACGACAAATACTTATTATTATCTTAAAATGATTTAAATCAAAAATTTGTATAGAGCGCCATCTGTGAAACAATAGGGGAATCTGTGTGTCACCGTCAAATGTCAAATTTTTACATTTTATAAACACAATTATAAAGGTTATAAATCGAAATGTATTCCTTGAAAATTAACAGTTTTTCACAGTGAAAGTAAAGAAAATGTTTTATGAGCACTTTACAGTGGAGTCCGTGCCCGAATTTAAGTTATAGTTTACTGCCGGCGAAATTAAAAGGTCGGTACAATGTTCATATTAACTTTTCAATTCTTGGCGTTGAGAAACTATTTAATACTTTTGTAATTTTGTATTGAGATAATAAAATAATTTTCACATTTAGTATTATTTTACAAGAAAGGCACTTTATTTTAACGATTGTATGTCATTTGACAACTGTCAACTAACTTAAAACTAACTTCAGCCCGTGACTAAAGCGCCGTTAAGCCACAACTTTTCAATGTTTATTTAAAAGGTCACTTAGTGTCATGGAAACATGTACGATAAAGGGCGTTTTAAAGGTAGGAGTAGAAAAAATTACTAAACATATTTATCATTTTTTTTAGCAAAATTACAATATCTGTATAGTATTGTTACTGAACAAATTTTTAATAAATGCTTAGTGAGTTTCAAGAAACGTTCTATAATTTTCCCAAATTGAGTTGTAATGAATCGTGTAATGAATTTACAAAACTGAGTTTTATTATTACTATATTGTGGTGTGTAAAAACATGTTTAGTAAAATTACAATAGAAATTTTTAACAGTGTAGAGGTGCGAGAAACCAAAAAGAATGTCAGAAAACTTAACCAAAAAACAAAAACACTAAAAGTGACAACTATACAATTAAGGTCAATTCACACTACTATCAAATTTCTTCAAAAATGTGTTTTTTATAATTTTATTTAATTTTCAATTTTGGCATTAAAAATCTACAAATTGATTTTTACAAAGCAATTCATAGTAAAAAATTATTTTAAATATAAAATACAACTGTAAAATATTGATTTTTTTTTTAAATTTAGTACAATTATTTTATTTTACAAAATTATCGGTTTAAATTTGTAGTTTTAATATTTTATCATTTAAATGATAGTCGATAAATTTTTAATACAAAAATTACATTATACACTCACAGGCAAAATAATCGATCCACACAAATTTTCGATGAATTTCAATCGCAAATAACTTTTTTATTTGATTTCGGATTTAAACGAATATTAAAGAATACTGTAGATAAATTAATGGACAATCGCTCACATTTAAAAATTTAGTAGGTTTATAATATACAGGTTTAAACAAAAATATGTTTTTTACCATAAGTTTAAGACACTCTGTAGAGTGGCAAAACCGTATATTGATATAAATTAAGTTTTATTTATCAAGTCCCATTTATTCTTAACAGTTTTGGTTTTGGTTCACCTCGATATATTTATTTTTGTAAAAAATATGGATTTTTTAAAAAAACATTGCAATTTCCAATATTTTTCTGTATGAAGAACTAAGGTTACTATGGTCCATGACAGTGCCAGTTTTGTTGAATCATCCCATACTTGGACATGTCATACACGGCTATCAAATTGTTTTTTGCAAATTAATGTTTAAATTTTGAGGTGTCTTCTCACTTTAAAAATGGATATGTCCCCGACTGATGTTGCCAGATCCATTAATTTAATCCAGGATGGACGGTCACAGTATTACGTGGCAAGTGTTTTAAATGTCACAAGAAGTAAAGTACAAAGGGCAACATCAGTCGGAGACATTTTTAAAAGTAAGAAGACACCTCAAAATTAACACATTAATTTACAAAAAACAATTTGATAGCTTTTGAAAGATGTATATGACATGTCCAAGTATGGGATGATTCAACAAAACTGTCACTGTCATCCTCCATAGCCTATGGATGGACCATAGCAACCTTAGTTCTTCATACAGGAAAAATATTGGAAATTGCAATGTTTTTTAAAAAAAATTCCATATTTTGCACAAAAATAAATATATCAAGGTGAACCAAAAACAAAACTAGTAAAAATAGATGTGACTTGATAATTAAAACTTAATTTAGAACAATATACGGTTTTGCCACTCTACAGAGTGTCTTAAACTTATGGTAAAAAACATATTTTTGTTTAAACCTGTATATTATAAACGAACGTCTATTTTTTGGTAATTTTTTAAAATGTGAGCGATTGTCCATTAATTTATCTACAATATTCTTTAATATTCGTTTAAATCCGACATCAAATAAAAAAGTTATTTGCGATTGAAATTCATCGAAAATTTGTGTGGATCGATTATTTTGCATGTGAGTGTATTTATATGTAATTTTAAATTTTAATTTTTATTTTTAACAATTTAAACTTTATTTAAGTCGTAATGGTGATAACGTATTAAAGCATATTTGGTAATTTTTCTTTTTTGCTGTTTTCGTTAACTTTAAAAATAACTTATAAGTACCTAAACATGCAGTTATGTATGTGCCACATAATAAATCACTTTAGGACAATAAAGTTTAATTTATGGACCGGTTTTCATTAAAAATAGATTTAACTCGCAAAATAGCTTAAAATAAAATTTCATGCTAATGCAAAGGTCACCGTAAGATCTGAAGAAGAACCAGCAACACAATTCTTGATGCAGTGCCGGCATTTTATTGATCTAGTTGCCGTCATGAGCAGCCAAAGGGCCTCGTTACCGAATTAAACGTTAACCTTAAAAACGCACCGAAACGCACCTCCTGAGGCTCATAAATTACTTTGGTCACTCTGCTCCACAATGCTTCTGTCGCAGTATCTCAAAACTAAAGACAATCGCAGGTGAACCGTCAGTGGGCGTAGTAAACAAAACACTGTGACGTTGCGCATCGTGAACTTCTATCTCGGTCGCGGTAGGTCCTGGTTGGCCAATTTTAAACGCCAATTTTTTATGCATCTATCGGCAGTGTGCCAATAGGTGGTTGTAGTATTAATGTAACCCTAATGGTATTATTTATAGAAATTTTAAATATCCCTTTTCTTTTAAAATAATTTTTTTTTATAATAATTTTCTTAGTGATCTTTTTGATATTTTTATCATGCTAGATTTTACCACACTTCACTGGCACAAGTGAAATCAATAAGATTATAACACACACTGTGGATTATAAAGCTATGTTCACCAAGGAGAGCGCTGGCCCTTTCCCCCTCTTTTTAAGGGAAATAACAAAAATTCTGTTACCATTGCAAAACAATAGTAAATATTAAAAAAGTTTTTATAGCAAAAAAATATTTTTGTTATTGTTCTTAACGTAAGCTATTAACAAGATGTTTTAACTGAAATAAAATTAATTTGAATTACAACGATAGTAATTTAAAAAATAGTAAAATGAACAAATTTTACTATAACAACTGCGCATTACTTTATGTAAGCGCAATTCACGCACAACTATAGATTTAACAAAAACAAAGTTCGACAAAGATTTAATATAAACATAAAGTATTTCTTATTGCCATGACAATATGATAACAACTATTACTATGTTGGATGAAATTTTTTTTTTAAAAGCTCAACATTGCTTCTTCATTATAGTGAATGAGAATTTTATTAACAGTATAAACATTATTCTGTAAAAGTTAAATAATAATATTTTATTAATCGCTTATATATCTGAATATTGCTTTGAGTTTCTGTTTATTTATTTTTTTCAAACAATGGCAGAAATGACAAAACATTAAAATTAACAGTTTTTTCTTTAAATCTCATTTACCCGAGGTGTCAAGTAGAATAATTTAAATCAAAAATAACAAAAATAGTACGATAAAAACCTATTACTCGATAAAAGAGTTTTTGAATGATGAATTTTAAAGGAATGATTGCTCTATTAAGCATATTTTAAAATTGGTATCATATACATTTTAAATATATTTCCTGCTAAACTTGATATTAATTTTGTAAATGTTTTTTCTTTTTATTGTACCATATCTGTTGTCAGTTTTTTATTTTTTTTATTGTTTTATTATTTTATTATTACCTGTACTGACGAGTGTAAAAAATTTGTAGAAATTGAAAAAACGCAATACATATTATTATTATAAAAACAGTAGCAAAAGGATATTCCAAAAATACATTATTAAAAAAATTATTAAATTTGTGTATTTTTAAGAAATGCTTTGTATACTTACAAACAAAAAAATATAAACATTATACAACAACAATAATATTTACGGTCATACGGATATAAACGTTAATATATTTATATCAGTATACTGATTTATCTTAAAAGGTTATAAGTTATTGGGAATTTAGATATTAATAATAATAATATTACAATAGCGTATTGTCAATAGGTATCATACTATGATTATGATTTTATCATACAAAGTTATAAATCGCATATGAATACGACCTAAAAAATACACTGCCCGTCAAAATTAACGCATAACAAGTAAAAAAAATCTTTATAAAATTTTGGAAAAAATACATTACTTAACTTATATCTCAGTTTACGTGTTCAAGGGTTTTTCGAGAAAATATCCTTAAAGCCCTTTTATTTACTAATAACAAACGCTCGAAATTTTTTTTTAAGTAAATAAAAATATGCTGTGAAAGACCGTATTTTTGTTGGTATACCCTAAAAATGTTGTACAAGTCAAACGAACAGTAACGAAGATACAGCGCTTCAAAGTCATCAAAAATGACCACTTTTCAGCAAAATAATCAAAAAATCAAATCAAATAATCGAAATGTCAAAAATTTTATTAAAAGTATATTTTTATATCATTTATCGAGTTCTACTGTGCATGACCTATTTCGATGTACTTTTTAATTGATAAGCCCTTGCTACGTAATAAATAAATGAGCTTAAGAAACATTATCTTATTTAGTAGACTTAATAAAATTAATATTATTATATTTGGCAAAAATGAAGGAAAATAAACTAATTTTGTAAGCGATTAATAAAATAATATTATTTAACTTAAATTTAAAATTGTAATGGCTATAAAAAAATGTACCACCTAAGGTACCTTTTTTATTAAATTTTCAGTGTCTTATTGGGACAAAAACCTACGATTTGTCAAAGTAATGAGATTATTTTTATTTACAGAATAAACTTTTTTTACTGTTAATAAAATTTTTATTTACTATAAGGAAGCAGCAATGTTGAGCTTTTTTAAAAATATGTTCATCCAACAAAGTAATAGTTGTTATCATATTGCCATAGCAATAAGAAATACTTTATGTTTATGTTAAATCTTTGTCGATCTTAAAATGTTTATAGTTGAGTGTGAATTGCGCTTAAATAAAGTACTGCGCAGTTGTTATAGTAAAATTTGTTCATTTTACTATGGCATTTTGTCTTTTTTAAATTACTATCAGTGTAATTCAAATTAATTTTATTTCAGTTAGAAAATCTTTGTTAATAGTTTACGTTAAGAACAATAACAAAAATATTTTATTGCTATAAATAGTATATTACACTACAAGGGCAGAAAGTGTGAGATTCCTGCACTGCGCGCCATGATGCCCGAGGCGAAGCCGAGGGCATCATGGCGCGCAGTTCAGGACTCTCACACTTTCTGCCCGTGTAGTGTATACTATTTTTCTTACTACCTCGGCCGAAAATACAACCCGGCCGAAAATACGGGAAAAAATTAAATGTGTATTTATGTACCTATCTCCATTTGAAGAGCTTGATAAATAAATAACAGTAGGCCGTGAATTCAGCGGTGCCAATACAGTAAAAATAAAACGTTGTATTTTAATTAACAAATTACTACTTTATTAACAAATAAACGTACATTAAACACTTAAAACAACATAAAAAGTAAAAAAGTAAAAACATAAATTGTTTATTTGTTGTTATAATTGCAAATTATGGTTTAAAACTGTCATATTTTTGTGTTTCTCATGTTGGCAGTACGAAATTTGAATGTTAAGCACACGACTAAAACATTTTTACTCCCGCTATTAGAGTGTGCGCGTATAGCTTGACCAATGCAAGAAACGTGAACTTTCTGCCGTGGAATCGGGGACGAAACAACGTATTTTGAGTCGAGGTAGTAAGAAAAAGACATTTTTAATATTTACTATTGTTTTGCAACGGTAACAACATTTTTGTTATTTCCCTTAAAAAGAGGGGGAAAGGGCCAGCGCTCTCCTTGGTGAACATAACTTTATAATCCACAGTCTGTGTTATAATCTTATTGATTTCACTTGTGCGAGTGAAGTGTGGTAAAATCTAGTATATTGTGTTTCAAAAAAAAACTTTTTTTGTTTTTTTTCCTCCGGAAACCACGCTCAAAAGTTTCGTATAGATATAACAATGAGCCTGTGAAAAAATGAGCTCTTAATTTCAAAATTAAGATGCTCCGCATCGCACTTTCGATTTTCCATAAGAATAACATAGGAAAAAATTATTTTTCTTACTACCTCGACTCAAAATACGTTGTTTCGTCCCCGATTTCACGGCAGAAAGTTTTACGTTTTATGCATTGGTCAAGCTATACGCGCACACTCTAATAGCGGGAGTAAAAATTTTTTAGTCGCGTGCTTAACATTTAAATTTCGTACTGCCAACATGAGAAACACAAAAATATGACAGTTTTAAACCATAATTTTGCAATTATAACAACAAATAAACAATTTATGTTTTTACTTTTTTACTTTTTATGTTGTTTTAAGTGTTTAATGGTACTTTTATTTGTTATAAAGTAGTAATTTGTTAATTAAAATACAACCTTTTATTTTTACTGTATTGGCACCGCTGAATTACCATGACAACGCTACAGTTTGGATTGATTTTGAATGTAAACGTCAAGAATTAAATTAAACGTCAGATTTTAATTTTGACACAAATTTTTTTATATACATTTAATTTTTTCCCGTATTTTCTGCAGGGTAGTAAGAAAAATAGTATACCACTACACGGGCAGAAAGTGTGAGAGTCCTGAACTGCGCGCCATGATGCCCTCCGGCCTTCGCCTCGGGCATCATGGCGCGCAGTGCAGGAATCTCACACTTTCTGCCCTTGTAGTGTAATATACTATTTGTTTCTTTTTATTTTTGTAACTAAACGAACAATAAGTCATACTATAAAGTTCTTGACACATTTTTGTAGAGAATTGAACGCTCTGCAAAAAAGGTTTAGAGTCATTTTTCGCTAAGTAAACTTGGTTAAAAGTTATTCAAGGTTAAAGTGAAATTATTATTATTTAGTCGTTTTCTCGGATTTTTTCTGGATTTTTTTAGTTCAAAGTGCTAAAAACGAATCGAAATATTGTTTTTGAGCTCTGGAAGTTCGGAAAAACAGCGTTCAATTCTCTACAAAAATATTTCAAAATTTTTTAAATGAGTCGGGCAGACTCGCCAAATAAGTTAAAAACAACCCAAAAATTTTGTATAATTTAAACTTTGACCTTAAATTTCTTTAGAAGGATCAAATTTATCAAAAAATCATATGAAACCTTTTTTGTAGAGCGTTCAATTCTCTACAAAAATATGTCAAGAACTTTAAAAGTACGATCTATTGTTCTTTAGTTACAAAAATAAAAAGAAACAAAAATAATTTTTCCTATGTAATTCTTATGGAAAATCGAAAAGTGCGATGCGGAACATCTTAATTTCGAAATTAGAGCTCGTTTTTGTCACAGGCTCATTTTTATATCTATACGAAACTTTTGAGCGTGGTTCCGAGAAAAAAACAAAAAAAAGGTTTTTTGAAACACCCTAATCTAGCATGATAAAAATATCAAAAAGATCACTAAGAAAATTAAAATTTCGACGTTTTCTGAAAGAAATATTTAAGGTCTATTCTATAAACGAAGAAAAGGGATTTGTAAAATTTATAAAAAAGGGTTTCATTAATACTAAAAAACGTTTTTGTAAACGGTATAGAAGTGTTTTTTTGACAAATAATAATAACAATATTTATCAATGCGTTTCTGCATCTGGAAGAGTGCTATTTTTATAAACATAACGTAAATTTACTTTATAATTAATGCAGATGCTATTACTGAAAGCACACGGTGCTGTTCTGAGAGGTGATTTTTGGACTTTCTGTGAAACCTAATTTTTTTTTATATTCTTGTTAATTAGGTCATAGTTAAAATTTTAAGAGCAAAATAAAAAAAAATTGACGGTTTGAATTGTTTTAATTAGCTGTTTATTAAAAATATTATGCACTCTTTCAATTATCCAATTAAAACTAGCGATTTAATTTAAATATTTAATATATGCATAACTAAAAAAAAGGTTTTTACAATTTTTTTATATATTTTACTGTTTTGTTGCAATAAACGTTTAAACTTTTAATCTAACCTTTGACGTATACATTTATGTTCCCTTAATTAATATATCCTTAAAGGTTGCCATGAAACTTAGATCTATTAAAAATTTATTTGACGTTTGAACTGTCATTTTCAGTATACGTATTCTATAATTTTTGTTTAGTTTTTTAAAGTGTTTTTTATAAACAAAAATGAAAAATTGTAGTAAAAGTTACGAAGAAATTCATGAAATTTAACTAAGGACCGGTTTATTCATCTTTAGTAAAGTTTATCGGGCCGATAACTTTCATGTCTTGGCAATATCTAGTATCCAAAGAAATTATTCGTCAAATAAATCAAAAATGAATAAATCGGCCCTAAATAAAATGTGGCACCCTTAGAATTATTGTTTAATAAATGTATACTATACATTTAACCTTAAATTAAAACTTTAAACGTGTATTACAACAAAACAGTAAAAGATATAAAAAATGTATAGACCTTTTTTTAGGAAATTAACTAATTGGAGAATTGAAAGTGTGCATATATATTTTTAATAAACATCCAATTAAAACATTTTTATTTTGCTCTTAAAATTTTAGTTATGACCTAATTAACAAGAATATAAAAAAAATTAGGTTTCACAGAAAGTCCAAAATCACCTCTCAGAACAGCACCGTGAGCAGCGTTTGCAGATAAATAATTTTTATAAAAATGATGTTTTTGCCGTAACAAAAGCAACTGTTGGACGAATAGGGATCTTTACTTAATGAAGGCAATAAAAGAAAAGGGGTGACTCACCTCGACGACCTTGAGATTCTGCTTGTCGAGCAGAAACTCCATGGACTTGTGGGGCCTCGCCGCCTCTTCGGGGGCGCGCAGGCCCCTCTTGCCCTCGGCGGCGGCCCCCTTGGACGCCCCTAGGCCCAGGTCGAGCAGGCTGCGGGTCTTCGCATTGCCGCAGCCGGAAGTGATGACGGTGACTTCCGTGTCGAGGTCGGTCTCGATCAACCCCATGGGTTGCTCCTCCATACGCGGCGGCGGCGGCGGCACGCAATCGATCGTCGTTCTTCTTCTTCTGCGCGGCTTCTCCGCAGAGACGTCGGGTGGCGTCGCGACGTCCCGCTTGACGCTTGCGTGCACGACGCGCGGCGGCGCCTGCCTGGTAGGGGGCGGCTGCTTGGGCAGCGGCGGCTTGCCGGCGAAAGAGACGCCGCCGCCGCCGGCGTGCTGCTGCTGCTGCTGCTTGAGGAGCGGGCCGTTGTTGTTTTCGGGGGCGGCGCCTTTCAGGGGGATGTAGATGTAGTCGTCTTTGGTGGCGATGCGCTGGTGCGGCATCTGGATACCTGCAACATTTTACATTTTTTCGTAAGTACTATGCTCCACACCTCAAAGTCCCACCACGTGACCACGTTAGGGTTGCAACTTTTCATGAAAAGTTGAAATTTTTGAAAAGTTGGGTTTTATTTTTCGGAAAAGTTCGGAAAAGTTGGCAAAGATGGAAAAGTTGAGTTTTTTGTACTGTAAACGTATAAAACATAAATAATGCTTGTCAATGTATTAAAATAATTTATTTCTTATGTATTTATACATACGTAACAAAATAACAAAAAAAATATCAAACAAAATTTATACACACCATAAAAAAACACATACGAAATAAAAAATAATTACAAAAAAAATTATTAAATTTATTGTTGTTAAAAATTATGGAAATTTACAAGTAAAAATTTAAAAAGAAAAAGAAAAGAAAACTTTCTTCTTTTCCACTTTTATATTTTCACTTGCAAATATCCATAATTAAAAAAAAAATAATATTTTTTTCATACTGTGTATAAATTTAAAATAGGTACGTTATAATAAAAGAATCTTGATATAGGTAATAGAATATGCTGTTAGCAGACACCATTTTTGATAAAGTTTGACAAAATGTTATTCCAAAAAACAATGCTCTTAGCAAATCTAGCGATTTAGGTATATCGAATTTTGACCAAATTATCTACCAAAAAAAAATTATGGTAGTGGAAACACTGGTTAGAAGTCAACTCATTGTTCATTGGCTCCCACCTAATAACTTTTCCAACTTTTCCAACTTTTCATAGGGGGTGCCGAACTTTTCCAACTTTTCCAACAACTTTTCCAACTTTTCGACCGAACTTTTCCTTGTTTGCAACACTAGACCACGTACGGAACGCAGTCTTTTGAAAATTTGGCATTTAAGGCTTTTCAGTAGGGATAGAACGATACCGATATTGATATCGGTATATCGGCATATCGGCAATTGTTTCCGATTATCGGTATCGTACCGTATCGGCAAGATAATTGCCGATATATCGGCAAAAAAAATTGCGCTTTTCACTCTTCAGTGCATAAATGAAATACAAAATAAAAATTTTTATTCTAAAGGTAACATTTTTACTAAAAAAGTAAAACAATTCCTAACACCACTTACAACAAATATACCTAATGTAGCAGGTACTAAATACAGTATATACTTAATACTTAATGGATTTTAAACAATACTTTGTTTTTATTTGCAGAAATGCATTAAAACAAAACAAACGAATTCGATAAAAATAAAACCTATAAATTCTCAATCCCTACCACAGTGGGCGGGGTTTGGCACTTGTTTTATTTAAGTGTATCTATTCGTTTTAATACACACTGTATAAGGGGCTTCCCAGAAATCCGAAATGTCACTCACTACCAATCACAAACGTTTCCTCGCAACGGAATTAAAACGGGACTTTCCCGATTTTTGCTTCGGTCGTGTATAAATAGATGGCATTATGTTTGCCGATACGATATATCGGTATATCGGCACGTAAATATCGGTATCGGCCGATATATCGTATCGGCAAAAAAAAGTGATATCGTTCTATACCTACTTTTCAGGTTATGTAACTGTCAAAGTATAGTCAACGAAAAAAATAATATTATATTTAGGCGTTAAAAATGTATAAATCTTTATAACATTACAATAACAATGGATGGTTTAAGAATTTAAGAAAATAAATACTGCATTTAATGAAATTCTAAAGTGTATGGTGCCAAATAAGTAATATTTTTGTGCATTTGATCCAAATATCTGGTTTTCTCCATAAAATAATTTTAACTAAACAGCATTTATTTAAAAAATCTAGCTTCTCTATTATGGAATAAGAATATCTGTTTTAAAGGTAAGTTAATATATTATAACAAAAATATCATCTAATTTTGTAATTTTAAGGTTAGAAAAATTTATTTTGACCAAAATAAATAAGTATTTAAAAGTCTGTATAATATGGTATTTAAAAATGTGGTAGTTTTTCTTATCCAGCTTAAAGTGTACCTACATAAAGTTTTGTCAATACAAATAGTTAAAAAGCTACATCGAAAAATCATTATAACTTTAAAAATTTTAATAAATCACATGTCATGGGAGTATTAAATATTTTCACATTGCAAGTTTCTTTAAAAATTGTTTGTTTTCTTATAATCTAACTTAAAGTAGGTTTGCCGAGAGGTATGCACAAGTTTTTTCGTTAGAAGTATAAAAGCTTCAATTTAATTTGAACCATATTCAACAATTATTTAGTATAGGTACCTATATTTATTTATGACCATATTAACACACTCTTTCAAATAATCCCCTTATTTATTTTGGTCAAAATAGATTTTTCTAACCTTAAAATACAAAATTAAATGATATTTTTTGTTCTAATTTTTTTTAATAAATGCTGTTTAGTTAAAACTATTTTATGGAGAAATGTAGACCCAATGCACAAAAATATCACTTATATCGCACCTTACACTTTGGAATTTCATTAAATGCGGTATTTATATTCCTAAATTCTTAAACCAACCATTGTTATTGTAATACTATAAGGATTTATTAACTTTTAACGCTTAAACATAAGCGGTAACACTATAAATATTATTTCTTTCATTGACTATACTTTGACAGATACCTAACCTGAAAAGCCTTAAATGCCAAATTTTCAAAAGACTGCGTTCCGTACGTGGTCACGAGGTGGGACTTTGAGGTGTGGAGCATAGTACAACTTTTGATAATCAGCTGTCAAACGCTTATGTTACAAACGAGTGTTTTTGAGAATAAAGCCGGAAAATGTTAAAAAAATATCAGAAAAAAACCGTGGCTCGATTTGTTGTGTTGTCGGGTGTATTTCGAGAGGAAATCCTGGGTTGAGTTTTTACCGGTTTTCTAATAAACAGTGTTAATTCGAACGAAGAAATAAATTGCATACAGTCTCTGTAAATATAAATTCTACCTATTAGATACAATAAATACACATTTTAGTTGTGATTAACGTGAAAAGTGTAAACATTTCAATTCAGTAATAATCGTCAAACAAATAAGTCGTCTAAATTTAAACAGCATTTAGCATTGTAAAAGCGTCCTATTTCTTTTGGTCAGATAAATCCTTTGGAAATATCTATTTCAAGCTAAACTTGTTATCATATTATAAAATAATTATATAATTATTAGTATTTATATAATATAATAATTTCAGCTTGAAATTGACTTTTCCAATTGATTTATCTCACAGATTATAAAACTTTATTTATCTGACAAAAAGAAATAGGAATCATTCAAGAAGCCAAAATGGATTTATCTGGTTTTGTCTGATTGCTCCTCAATTAAAATGTAAAAAAAATTTGATGAAATACCACTAGTGGTAAAATATTACCGATAAAATTTTTGATTTTTATACGAATGTTTGTTTCTTGGAAATTTCGCTCGTGGTCTTAAAAATTAATGCCACGAACGAAATTTCCAAGGAAAAATCTTGATTAAATAAAAATCAAAAATTTTTTCAGGGAAAATTTCATCACGAGTGGTATTTGGCAAGACTATTTCAAGAATATTTTTTTTTAATTAGAATTAACTACCGATTCAATTTCTGTATGATTTTTTTGACCAAAACGCATATTTTTGACATTTTTATTTTAAAATTAGAAACGTCTGTGATATTAATAGGAAGATCCTCCTCATGACAGTTTTCCATTTTTTTTAGTCCCTTATAAGAAAGACCATATTTCATTATTAATCAATCGTTTAATCGAATCTTTATACGTATTTTTGTAGGAAATTAAATGCTCTACAAAAAAGGACAAATGTGTTTAAGCGATTACTCAAACCATTTAAAAGATATGCAAGATCAAAGTTTAAAAAATTTATAAAAATTATTGTCAAATAAGTTGAGCAACATTGAAATTTGGATTGCAAAAGTTTTGTTATCTTTAAAAAGTTTAAAACACAAATTTTCACTAGTAATACCACTAGAGGTCAAATTATTTCCGGAAATTTTTTCGAGCTCATGAATATTTTGAAAATTATCCCGAGTCGAAGACGAGGGATAATTTTCTAAAAATATTCATGAGGGAGAAAAAATTTCCGGATTTAATTTGACCTCGTGTGGTATTCGGTAAGAAAATTCCACACCAAATTGTGTTTAAATAATTAAAATTTATTTTTTGATTTAACTTGACCTCGACTTGATTATTTAGTTACCATGGCAACTAAGTCAACCCCAACCTAAAAGTTATTTCAGTTTTGAAGCTGTCAAGCGGCACGACGTAAAAAAATGTGAAATTGTCTGCTGTAATGATCAATCATCGTGCAATGACTTATTTACCCGCATTATTAGAGGATTGTGGCTCCTACTTGAAGAAAGAAAATTTGTTTTGAATTGTTCACAAATATTTGCATCTTAACTATTCAAAACTCAAAGTGCTAAATGGAAAAAAAGGTGAATAGAATAGTGTCTAAATATTATATATATTTCATTAGACATAGACATTTAATTTATTTCAAGTCCTGCATTTTCGCCATTAAGAAGAAAGGAGGTGTCCAACGAATATAGAAAACATCTAAACTTTGTAATGGAAATGTATCAAAATTATCATGTAAACAAATAAAAACCAGATTGTCAAAAAAATATTCTGTCATTATAAACGTCAAAAAATTTCCAGTATAATTCGCTGTTGGGTACCCACGAGGAAAAAATTTCCACTAAAATTCAACCGTTGCCATTGTGATCTATCAAAAATACACGTTTTGATTGGTTAAAAATTACAGGTGTGGAATTTTCATTTCAATAAAATAATGATAGTGACATAATATGTATATATTATAGTGTGTGCTCTATTAGCATTTCTGATTTAGCACTTTTTAAATAAACATCTAGATATAACATTTTGGATTAACAATTAACCTACCCCATTCAATTTTTCCTTTTAATAAAATATACAAATATGCCTGCTTACGTTGTTCAGATTGCAATTACATTGTAGCATCTGGGGAAATTTTTATATACAGGGTGTTATGTAATTAATGTTATATATTAAAATGGGTTGTTCCTTAGGGTCCATAAAGAAGCACCTGAAACTTTTTTCTAATTTCCAAAGTCTAAAAATAATTTATAATAACCTTTATCCTACCAAAAAGTACGCCACTGATCGACTAGGAACTTTAGGTTAATCTGGTGGATTTATTATGTTATGGTTGGTAACAACAGTATTTCCAAAATCTCTCAAAAAAGTTGACAAACATTGTTTAAATTTAGCTTAATTACAAAAATGACAAAATTAACAATGCAAATTGTCAATTTGGCGTTTTTATTAATTGTTGGTTGTTTCATTTTTGTACTGAAGGTAAATTCAAACAAAATCTGCCAACTTTTATGACAGAATCTAGTGCATTTCTTTTAAATTTTAGGTTATGTTTTCAAATTGTAAATATCTTAACTAAGGGAAGTGCTTTTGGATTTATTTACACAAATTAAATGTTTAAAGTTTAACCTGTGAACTGGTCCCAATTTCATCTGAGTAAACAGAGAAAAAAACTGATGAAAAAATTAACTTTGTGGTTATGGATTTCAAATTTCAAAGGTACTAAATTTTCTAATCATTGCTTAAGCTAATAGCTGGATCAGTAAATAAATACAGAAGGGTATTAGAGCTTTAAGGGCATAAAACTTTTGTATTTATTGAGTTTTTATTTATTTTTTGCAAGAAAAATTTTTAGTAACAATTTTTTACATCTGGCAACGCATAGCTACTTTGTTGGTTGGTATCTATGTACTCACAAAATACAGGTGTGCAGAGATAAACAAGTGTGTAACCAGTGGCGTATCACAAAAAATATAAAAAACTTCTAATGCATATTTTTTCTTTATCTTTGGAAAAATGTTATTTTAAATATTTTTCCTTTATTCCTTATGTCAAAAGGTATTCAGTATTTTAATATATAACATTAATTACATAACACCCTGTATACCAATATACAATGTATATTATACATACAAATGTACATGTAAGTTGAATAAGTAACAAAAAGCCACCACACTATCACCTCGAAAATTATTTATGTGTCTAATTTAAAAGTATAATTTAGATTAAAACTAAAAACTAAAAAATAAATATACCTCTATAAGTATACTTACAATTAACGCTAATAAACACTTCACATGTGTATTTTTCAATGTACTTTATTTAATGAAGACGCAAAGTAAGTTTTATAAAACACGGTAGTAGGTAGTTGACAGCTACAATCGAATTATATTTCCCTTTAATTAAATTAGGTTGCATTAAGATGCATTTCATTGACCTATGACATTGCAATCTTTTTTTGTTATTGATATTATTTTTTTATTAATATAAGATGTCCACAATAAAGTCTGCATACAGGGTGTTACGAAGTTATCTCTAGATAGGCCTAGGTGGTCTAAAAACAATACAAATGATCTTTTGTCCTTTATAACTAAATGTTGTGGATAGGACCTTTCAGCTTAGCATAATCACTATCTAATTAAATGATCGTTTGTCTACTTACTTCGAATCGCCATAGAAAAAAATTTAATGTTACAAACTCCAAACCAGAACCGTAACTGTATGAAGTGTATCTATCTACTTATACATGCATTAGGTATGTATCTATATGAATATCGACTTTACGTATATAATCATGGATGACCTTGATTTTCCTTCTTTAAATTTGTGCACGCTTGGTTATTGTTTTTATTTGAACATGGGAAAGTTTGCAATTTGAATACGCCGCACACGCGATCTAATGGATAAAAATTAAATTAATTTAACCTGTTGAGTCCATGTTAGCATTTAATTGAGAATTAAATGTTTGTGTTTGTTATTTTTTTGTTTGATGTATACATTTTTTTAAATATTATAATAATGTTCAAATATTGTTTGTTCATTATACATATCTTAAATAAGCAACAAATATAATATTAATAATAATTTCGTTTCATACAATTTATATATATTTTTTTCAAAAAATTAAAACATTAAAAACAGTTAAAAGGCATAAATGATAAACATAAGGTACCACCAGTATAAACTATTTGCAATAAAATATGCGAATAAATTGCAAAAATTAATAAGTAATATCATGCAATTCATTACTTATTCAAATTGTGACCTGGATGTCAATATTTGCATACATATTTACTTGTAGGTATAACTGGTATGGTACCACTAGGCAACTAAAGTAATCAGCAAATCTATTAAAATAAATTTATCCCTCAGGTGACGATTTATTACTTTTCCGCTGCGAATAAATTTTGTCGACACCCCATATAGCGAAAGATCAGGACCGTATAAAAAAAATATACAAAAAAATTAATTTAATATTAGTATATTATTAAACTAGAGTGTAATACTACACTTTATCTACACCAATAAGAAGACTTATAAGAGATAAAATTCGTTTGTTAGGCAGGAAATTTATAATGTGTATTATAATAATGTATTATATTATACCTATACGAAAAAATACAATGTTATGCAATAGGAGTAGATAAAGTTGTTTATCTCGAAAAAACCTACAACAAACTATTGATGATTTTTATAAAAAACTTAAAATATAAAACTTTTTTGGTAAAACTTTTAAAAGACGCCATAATAAATTTTTAAAGATGTTATTTAATAAAAATTTATATAATAATATCCACAGATATTTTAGAAAAAACACTAATTTAAAAAATCGAAAAAACACACGAAAATCACACTCAATTTTTTTTATGGAATCGTTTTTGAAATATGAATTTTCAATTGTTTTTTTTTCAATTTTCGGAGGTGTTTTGACGTTTTTTAGAATAGATTGAAATCTAATTGTTCGATTTGGTCAAACAAGCCCTTAAATTGAAGGTATTTGAGCCCTCTAAAACTTTCTTTTACATACTTTTGATATCGGATAAGTATTTTGACGCTTGCGATTTTAATAACTTAAAAAAATCGTTTTTATGGCAAAAATTGAGGTCGAAAATTTACATATCGTCCTGGGAAAGGTTTTAATCAAACAGATAATTCCAGTTTGAATTTTTTTTACAAAAAAAAACAAGCCAATGTTAATAAAATTACATGATAAAATGGCGAAGTTATGAATTTTTTAGTGGAAGACCAAAATTCATCTTTTTGACAATTTTTATTTAATTTTGTTCTTTTATTTTGTAATATGTTTATTCTTTATTTTTTTACCAAAAACATTATTCAAAATTTAAATTTGACATGACTCAGCAAACGTGAATTCTTTTGTTTCTCGTGTTGACATAGTGACATTTTACTGCTATTTTTTGATATTTCAACAAGGTATTTTTAACATGGTTTTATTTAGTTAATAAAAACAATTGAAAATTCGTATCCCAAAAATTTTGAGTGTGATATTTGCGTTTAGAGACAAAGAAAATATAACAAATTTGGTAGGCAGTGGACTGTATAACTGTGAGAAATAGGGGATGGTGGTGTTAGTTGACTGAATTCTTTGACTAGATAAAACGTGGGCAGTAAGAATATTAATAAAGTCCTACCTTGTGGCTGGTGCTGATGACGACACTCAGGGCCCTGGTCTGGTTTCTGGCTGTCAGCGTTGGTTTCAAGCGGTTGAGATGCACAAGCGGGATAAAGCGGGATAAAGCGGGTATAATGTCGCGTGGTAGATCACTCTTACGCGCGGATGCTTGCCGGTTCGAACTCTTATTAATAATACACTTACGCCCTCACGCGGTTAAATGGGTAATTAAAAATAGTTGCGATAAACATGCGCGTTGGGGGGCAATAAGCTAAATATAATATTTAAATAAATGTAATCAAACTAAACAAATACTAAACATTTCGCGAAGACGAAACAAAATTAATTAATTAATATGTTTTAGAAGGGAAAAAAGACATGAAGTAATTTTAACGTAAATTTTACGTAAATATCTGGTATTTAATTTGTTCTTTTGGTCATCGGGTAGATGCTATGTGGTAAAAATAACATATGAAAATATTCCCCATATTTGGTAATTTTTCGTATTTGTAACTATAGTTATTTTAACTTAAAATCCTGCTAGGGACGGAATACTAATATATATTCCTATTGCATAACATTGAGTTTTTTTCGTGAATAATAGGTAAATATTATACATTCCCTACCTATCAACGGGAATAATGGACTCATTATTTGCGTTGTTAGGCTTCAGTGATTGGCCCATTTCAATATTCACTGTGATTTGTACCAATCGGGTTTTAAATTGGGAGAAGGCGACTATAATATTTAAAATTGGTAAAAAGTAAGGTTAACCATTTGACAGATGTCAAAGTTTATTTATTTATTTTTAAAAATCATTTAAATATCTACCAATTGAACTGCTATACTACTGAATATAAATAATAATAATAATATACGTACTAGTATATTATTATTATAATTTTAAATTTTTTAACAACATTTTCTGTTGAAACAGAACAAAATTTAATTTATTGTTTTAACTCAAAATAATTAGGTAGTAAAAAAAACTTATGCTTATCAACGTGTTTTAACCCTAAATTTTGTTTCCTCTTACAGAATAAACTTTAAGTGGTAAAATATTGCACTGGAGACAGATTCAACACACCTGGTTACTATTAGTTGTTTCCGGATTGTAATAGAAAACAAAGACTACAAAGTACAAGAGCATTTCCCCTGCATCTGTTGTCCACGTGTTGCTGGTACACCCTTTTTTAAAACCAAGCGAGGTTTTAAAAAGAAAGCGTTATACACGGTGCTGTTCTGAGAGGTGATTTTTGGACTTTCTGTGAAACCTAATTTTTTTTATATTCTTGTTAATTAGGTGATAACTTATTTTAAGGGCAAAATAAAAAAAAATTGACGGTTAATTTTGTTTTAATTGGATGTTTATTAAAAATATTATGCACTCTTTCAATTCTCCAATTAAAACTTGCGATTTTATTTAAATATTATCATAACTTTTTAAATCAGATTAAAGATTAGTTAATTTCCTAAAAAAAGGTCTATACATTTTTTATATCTTTTACTGTTTTGTTGTAATACACGTTTAAAGTTTTAATTTAAGGTTAAATGTATATTATACATTTATTAAACAATAATTCTAAGGGTGCCACATTTTATTTAGGGCCGATTTATTCATTTTTGATTTATTTGACGAATAATTTCTTTGGATACTAGCTATTGCCAAGACATGAAAGTTATCGGCCCGATAAACTTTACTAAAGATGAATAAACCGGTTCTTAGTTAAATTTCATGAATTTCTTCGTAACTTTTACCACAATTTTTCATTTTTGTTTATAAAAAACACTTTAAAAAACTAAACAAAAATTATAGAATACGTATACTGAAAATGACAATTCAAACATCAAATAAATTTTTAATAGAATTACCTAAGTTTCATGGCAACCTTTAAGGATATATTAATTAAGGGAACATAAATGTATACGTCAAAGGTTAGATTAGAAGTTTGAACGTTTATTGCAACAAAACAGTAAAATGTATAAAAAAAATTGTAAAAACCTTTTTTTTTAGTTATGCAAATATTAAATATTTAAATTAAATCGCTGGTTTTAATTGGATAATTGAAAGAGTGCATAATATTTTAAATAAACAGCCAATTAAAACAATTCAAACCGTCAGTTTTTTTTTATTTTGCTCTTAAAATTTTAGTTATGACCTAATTAACAAGAATATAAAAAAATTCGGTTTCACAGAAAGTCCAAAAATCACCTCTCAGAACAGCACCGTGCCTTTTTTAAAACCAAGCGAGGTTTTGAAAAGAAAGCGTTAAACATTTTAACACTTAATTTGAGTTTATTACATCGGTTTTAATTATGGTAATAAAACCCAACCCATATGTATTAAAATCGTTGTTGTTACGGTATAGTTATTCGTAGTTAAATCCTTGCAGGTACCCATCACTAAAAACACACAACAACAAACGGCAGAAAAACACTGCAACTGTCAAAAACCGCACACAAAAACATTCGCACGTGCCGAGATAAACACCGTTGCCTGCTTACCTTGGGGTTTCGGCGCATCCTGCTTCTTCTTCAGCTTGCTCTTCTCCTGCTGCCCCTTCCTGTTGGAGAACCTGAAGCTGGCCAGGCGCGAAAAAAATCCGCCCAGTTTCGCGCGCGAAGATACATTCTTCTCTTTGCTCGGTTGCGCATGTTGCGCTTCCATGTCATTCGCGTGACTGAGTGTGGTTCGCGACGCGGCCGTTTGGGGCCCCCCCTCGCTGTTTCGGTGGTGCGGTGCGGCGACGGTGGGGGCGGAGGAGTTCTGAAACACGCCGAGGTCCAGGTGGGTGTGCTTGTACTGGATGCCGTCGCGGTCTACGTAGGCCTGCACCAAGGCGCCGTGCTCGTCTTTCTTGATCAGCTGGCTGCCTGCAACCAAGTAAAACGGTTCTTTAGCCGCGATGTGCGTGGTGTGGGTGGCAATTAGTTTGTTTGTCGGTGACACGCGGCAACACTGGAGTCCAAGTGGCGTTTTGCGGCGTTGCCAACTTAGCGACTTTGTCGCTAGATCTAGCGTTTTGAGGTAGCCATTTGAGACATTTTTTTATGATTTGAGACGTGTCTCAAACCTAGCGTTTTTCACATTGTGTTGGCGACATTTTAACATTGATAATGAAAAATAATGAAAAATATTGGGCTGAAGTAGCAAACTATAAAGATTCAAGTGGAGAAAATCCATTTAAAAATTTGGTTTGCCTAGCGCAAAAAGTCATATGCTTGCCTTTGTCAAATGCCGAAATCGAGAGGGTATTCAGTCAAATGCGCCATGGCGCTTATTAAAACAAAATTGCGAAATCGAATGAAGCTACCACTCCTAAATAATTTGTTGCATATCCGATTTGGCCTTCGAAGAATGAAAAAGTGCTGTAAAAGCTATACCTTACCCGATAGAATCCTAAGGGATTTTGGCACTTTGCAGGCTTATATTAATGACGATGCAAAATCGACTGAATTTCTTGAAAATTTCGAGGAAAATTTATTAATAAACTAATTTTTTTTTAATTTTTTTATTGACCTTAAGAATTATTTATTTTTATATATTTTATTTATTTTTCTTATTTTAGAATGACTTGATTTTTTATAATTTGTGTTATGTTATTTAAATAAAATATTTGTTAACAATTATAATTATTAATTATTTTTGTGTAATGATAAGATAATGCCATTTTCTAGTGTCCTTTACTACAACCACGTTAAAATTCTTTCTTTATGAAAAATCAATTCTGTTTAAAATTTTGCAACCACTTTTTTTTCTCTTTTTTTTTAAATTTGCGACATCTGGCGATTTTTAAGTGCCAAATAATTTAGCGATTTCTGGCGACTTTTGAAGAGCTTGGTTGAGACTTTTCACAATAAACTGTTGGCAACACTGGCGTTTTGTTACAATCAGTGGCGGATTAAACCAGTGGCGGCTGGTGGATTTTATGTATACCAATATCTCAGTTATTAGACATGGGACCCACACCAAATATATATGAGTTTATAATGACATTAAATAGACAAGTTCGGCGCAAACAGAATTTAAATTGAAGTTTGCGAAAAAAAGTTAGTTTTTCCTGTCGCCTCACCCGCTTCCAGCCCCCCCCCATTTAAGATAATTCAATTTATATAATATTTGGATTTTTTAAATAAAATTTTAAATTTGTCGATAAATTATAGCAGATAATAAATTGCACCACTTTAATTTGAATTATCTCAAATAGGGGGGCCTGGAGGCGGGTGAGGCGACAGGAAAAACTAACTTTTTTCGCAAACTTCAATTTAAATTCTGTTTGCGCCGAACTTGTCTATTTAATGTCA
Source organism: Brassicogethes aeneus (assembly GCA_921294245.1). Classification (NCBI taxonomy): domain Eukaryota; kingdom Metazoa; phylum Arthropoda; class Insecta; order Coleoptera; family Nitidulidae; genus Brassicogethes; species Brassicogethes aeneus. The sequence continues at coordinate 55,027,762 of OV121137.1, forward strand.
TTATAAACTATTATAAATTTAGTGTGGTTCCCATGTCTAATAACTGAAATATTGGTATACCCAAAATCCACCAGCCGCCACTGGATTAAACCCGTCGGGGGCCCGGGGCGGTAAAATAAAATCGGGCCCCTAGTCTGCCTATGAAATAATGCGATTGTTTTGTAAATATCAATGTTTTGTTATTTTAAATTGGTTAGTAGATCCTCTTAGCAAGTCCTTCGCAACACTCTTAATGTAATCAACCATACGAAAATTGATTACAAGCTTTTTTCAGCGAACTTAAGTATACTTATAGGTATTTAAACTTGTTAATAATTAAAACTTAAAAAATCAATCAATAATGTAATAAGTGTGGTATCTCTAAGTTGTGAAGCATTTATAATGTTTAGGCCGGAACAGAATGATTTATATATGTATTGGACTGGGCCAAAAAAATCGACCATTTTTTTTAAGTATATCGAAAATATTGTTTGGGGTGACAAAAAAAATTATGGTCAAAGTTTGAGTCCATAATATTAATATTAAGAGGTTCGTTTTGACTTCAAATTTAACCTTGAATAACTTTTGATGGAGTGAATTTAGCCAAAAATGATAAAAGACTTTTTTGTAGAGCATTTTATTTCCCATAAGAATATTTATCGTTTTTTTTCAGGGTACTAATTTTTACATGAATTACAAAATTCCAAAGTTAAAAGATCAAGATGTAAAACTATACCAATTTTTAAGGCATGATTTTAAGGAAACGATTCATCTGACGGGAAATTCCATTCAAACCTTTTTTTAGAGCATTCAATTTTCTTCAAAAAATATTCTTAAGTCAATTTTGTTAAACTCAATATTAATATTATGGACTCAAACTTTCACCATAATTTTTTTTTGCCACCCCAAACAATATTTTCGATATACTTTAAAAAAAAAATAGTCGATATTTTTGGCCCAGTCTAATAAGTATGTATATCTAATATTTTTTCGGGTGGTATGTTAAAAGTATTTTCCGAATTTATTAATTTTGTTGCCATTAGTTTATCATAGGTTATCATGCACTGTATTTAAATCACTGTTATTCTGCAAGATGTTATTTAGGTATAAATATAAATTTTCAAATTGTCATGTATTGTAGGAATTCTTTTTTTGTATTACCAAATAACAACTTCTTTGGACGATTTTAACAGCTCAAAACATTAAGGGACGTCTTATAAACAGGTTTACAACCATTGTTTACAATTCCGACGATTTATTTCTTGTATTTGCATTTTGAAAGGCTTCCCTCTGCATTTTAAAGTTTAGGGTGTATTTCATTGTTTGAATACTTGCTTTTTTATGACTGTTACAATTTCTTTTACTTAAATATACATAGGTACCGAGTTGGACAAACCAGTCAAATTTAATTATTATTTGGGCATTTTGGGAATAAATAAATTACTTAAGTATAAACATATGTAGGTATATCGACTATATCGTGTTATTTAGAAAATAATAGTAATACAATGTATGTTTAGTATAAATACGATCAAAATAAACTATAATATTGTCTCTAATTATTCGGGCGGAATTAGGATAGGTTAGTTATTGGAAGAGCCGTTTTGTTCCACGAAGAAAATTTTAATGAGGTCGGGCATTCACAAACGGAAATTGCATTCGTTAACGGTACAAGGCGTAAAAGAGCATCCGCGTATATATATATTTGCAGCGACTATCGAAACATATACAGAAGTATACATCTATAGAAATGTAAAAAATATCTTATATTAATCTACAAAATCCGTTAAGAAAATAATTTTTAGTTAAAAACTGTCATAGTCATACAGGGTGTTTCATAACAGGTGACAAAAATTAAATCATAATAATATTAATAATATACAGGGTGTCTCAAAAGTCAAGGACAGCGGAAAAGGGTTAAAATAATTATTAATAATAATTAATTTTAACATTATTATTTAATTAGAAATATTTGAATGAAAATGTAATAATCACAATCCACACAACAAACCCTGTTTTATCTTGTTTCGCGCATACTAAAAATCACTGCAACACTATCAAATTTAAATTCGTGGGTTATGGTAAATTAACCTTAAAATTGATATTTGACAGTTTAATGACAGCCCTGATAGAATAAGGTTAACCAATAAATTTATTTTTACCAAAAGAGGAGTAAAACGGTTGTTCTTAACACTTTTAGGCTTACAAGCGCCTCTGTGAGAAACACAACGTTTAAAACGATTATTTATCTGTATTAGGGCCACCAATTTTCCCTAAAAAAATAATGTCTCAAGTTAAAACTAACCTAAAAACTAAAACACTGACAGTAACAATGTCAACCATATAATTAAGGTCATTTCAGGGCCGGCTTAAGGCAATTCTGCGCCCTAGGCACTTAAAATTTGGCGCCTATTATTAGATACTATACTTACGGGGCCCAGGGCAAATTTTAGAAAAGCTTATCAGATACACCTCAATCTGTTATCTTAAGGGCGCCCGAGCTTACTAACCAAATTATCCCGTATGAATTAAAATACTTTTTATCAAAAACTAGGTTTATTAAAAATATAAATAACATACAAACATAATAAATATAATGTTCATAAAAAGTGTAAATGTCCAGTTAAAGTTGCAGTTAGTTATCAGGCACCATTGTTCTCACAACGATCGATATGGAATTTAACTGTCAGAAAGACTAACTGGAACTAAACCAGATATTGATAAACCGGCCCTTAATAGTTAAAAAGTAGTTAAAAAAGGGTAAACTAAACCAAAAACTACCAAATATTAAAAAACACCTTGAAAAAGTGAATTTGCGGCAAGCTTTTGTGTTTTGTCGGCTTTACACCGCGTTATTACAAAGCACGCCATATTTTTATAAAATAATAAAAACAGTAAAGAATATATTATTTTCATAATTGTATAATGTTTTTTTTTATTTTTGAGAATTTTTATTTTTTAGTTGGTTGGGGACAATGCGCCTATTTCTTCGTGGCGCCTAAGGCAATTGCCTTGCCTGCCTAATGGGTAATATGGCCCTGGGTCATTTTACATTACGATTTTGTATAGAATTTCTAATATTAAGCTGCACATTATAGTTCTCCCACCTCTAATCATTCTGCTAAAACAAGCCTGTGATTAGCTACTTTATTTTATTAATAACTAATTAATGGTGCGTCTGATCGAAAAACAGCAAAGACAATTCGACTTAAAATGAACTTAAATAACTTGAACACAATGCGGAATTTCAAAATAGTAGGTATATTACGTATCAAGTTTGATAAACGCCACTTTATACACGAATTTAATTTAGATACGAGAGAGCTTGCGAACGAGTGCTTAAATTAATGAGTGTATAGAAAAGTTTATAAACGAGGTGCATACTATACTTTTTCTACGACAAATACTTATTATTATCTTAAAATAATTTAAGTCAAAAATTTGTATAGAGCGCCATCTATAAATAGGGGAATCTGTGGGTCACCGTCAAATGTCACATTTATAGTTTACTGCCGGCGAAATTAAAAGGTCAGTACAATGTTCATATAAACTTTTCAAATATTGGCGTTGAGAAACTATTTAATACTTTTGTATTTTTATATTAAGATAATAAAATAATTTTCACATTTAGTATTATTTTACAAGAAAGGCACTTTATTTTAACGATTGTATGACATTCGACAACAGTTACTGTCAACTAACTTAAAACTAACTTCAGCCCGTGACTAAAAACCTGTTGCTAACTTTAGCCCGTGACTAAAGCGCCATAAAGCCACAACTTGTCAATGTGCATTTAAAACGTCACTTAGTGTCATGGAAACCTGTACGATAAAGGGTGTTTTAAAGGTGGGAGTAGAAAAAATGTTTTATTTGATTCGGTGTTTTTGTGTGAACTTTTCATATACTTTATATATTTTGTATCACTCTGTATAACCTTGAAATTAGCAATAACAATTTTTAAACTAAAACGAAAGTTTGGTACTTCCGCATTTTATCCGTTTCCGGATTTGCCTTTCACCACATAAAAACGATAAACAAAATATACAGGGACTCTACCCTACATGTTTGTGTTATTTCTTTTTTACTGTATAGTACCAATTTTTTTTTTATTTGATGATTTCAGAATGGTTTGTTATTTAATTGTGTTCATTTATGTATGTATGTATGTATGTGTTAATTTTTTTGTTTAGGAAATTGATTAATAAGGCAATATTTAAATAATAATAATAATATAATAATAATAATAATAATATCAAAATTATTTGCAATTTACAACAAATACTTTTGTTACTGGGTCTACAAAAAGGTTTGTAAAAAACTATAAAATGTATGTTATAATAACAAACCACTTATTCAATTATTAGTTAACAGATTATAATACACTCACAGGTAAAATAATCGATCCACACAAATTTTCGATGAATTTCAATCGCAAATAACTTTTTTATTTGATTTCGGATTTAAACAAATATTAAAGAATATTGTAGATAAATTAATGGAGAATCGCTCATATTTTAAAAATTACTAAAAAATACACGTACGTTTATAATATACATGTTTAAACAACAAAGATGTTTTTTACCATAACTTTAAGACACTCTGTAGAGTGGCAAAACCGTATATTGATTTAAATTAAGTTTTAATTATCAAGTCACATCTATTTTTAACAGTTTTGTTGATATATATATAATGTGTTAATGTGTTAATTTTGAGGTGTCTTCTTACTTTTAAAAATGTCTCCGACTGATGTTGCCCTTTGTACTTTACTTCTTGTGACGTTTAAAACACTTGCCACGTAGTACAGTACTACTAGTACTGCGACCATCCTGGATTAAATTAATGGCTCTGGCAACATCATCCATTTTTTAAAGCAAGAAGACACCTTAAAATTTAAAAATTAATTTGCAAAAAACAATTTGATAGCTTTTGAAAGCCGTATATGACATGTCCAAGTATGGGATGATTCAACAAAACTGTCACTGTCATCCTCCATAGCCTATGGATGGACCATAGCAACCATAGTTCTTCATACAGAAAAAATATTGGGAAATGCAATGTTTTTTTTAAATTCCATATTTTCCACAAAAATAAATATATCGAGGTGAACCAAAAACAAAACTGTTAAGAATGGATGTGACTTGATAAATAAAACTTAATTTAGAACAATATACGGTTTTGCCACTCTACAGAGTGTCTTAAACTTATGGTAAAAAACATATTTTTGTTTAAACCTGTATATTATAAACGTACGTCTATTTTTTAGTAATTTTAAATTGTAAGCGATTGTCCATTAATTTATCTACAATATTCTTTAATATTCGTTTAAATCCGACATCAAATAAAAAAGTTATTTGCGATTGAAATTCATCGAAAATTTGTGTGGATCGATTATTTTGCCTGTGAGTGTAGTTGGTTGTAAACTTAACATAAAGTTAAAAAGTTTTAAATCTTAAAAGAACTGAATTTTTGGAGCAATGAAAGAAATATGGTGTTTTTGCTCCAAAAATACAGTTCATCAAGATCTACACTTAAAAACAAATCCGCAACAACTTACTTTCAAATTTGTTACTAGCTTTAATTAAATTAATTAACGTAGTGAGCAGTTATCCGGCACTAGCCAACTAAACGGCTATAATTTGACTTCTAACGTTATGCAACCCAGAATACTATAAAGAAACGCATTTGCCTATGATACTAACACAGCACAAAGTGTTTATGCTGTGATACTAATAATATGGCGCTTAATTTATTCAAATCAACAATTAAGTAGAAAATATTTAAAAGCTAAATATTACCTTTATAATATTTTTTCATTTTTGCACAATGTGTAATAAGGTTTTAACTAAAATTAGACTAAATGTGCTAAAATATTCAAATTTACTGGCAACTAGAAAGCCTTCAATTGGATTATTATGGTAATAATTAGATTAAATTGATTGGTTTTGGGTAAAAACCAAAATCAGTTGTATTTAATGTTTCATTCGTCATATTTATGCTGTAAAAAAACAATAAAACTAGTAACTTTCTTTTGACGATTTCTGAATTTGGAAAATTAATACATAGGTAGGTATTTATATTATGAACTTGGTTTTATTTTTTATAAACTTATGAATGGACATAGCACAATACAATTAACGTTGGTAGAGGAGTATAGGTTTGGATATTTTTGGAATACTGAAAATTCGGCCAGACTGTCTAAATATAATTTCTTTGACATCACGGAATTTCAAAACATAAAACACGTTGTAAACCACATTGAACTAGTTTATATTTTTCGGTATCGAGAAAAATATAAATGTCACCATTTCGAAAATAAACTTTTTAAATGTAAGTAAAGACAACGCTGTTTTAGCATTTATTAGATAATAGTTTAAAGATTAAAGTTTAATTCTATATTAATATAGTAGTGTAAAATGACCTTAATTATATGGTTGACATTGTCACTGTCAGTGTTTTAGTTTTTAGGTTAGTTTTAACTTGAGACATTCTTTTTTTAGGGAAAATTGGTGGCCCTAATACAGATTAATAATCCTTTTAAACGTTGTGTTTCTTACAGAGGCGCTTGTAAGCCTAAAAGTGCTAAGAACAACCGTTTTACTCCTCTTTTGGTAAAAATAAACCTTATTCTATCAGGGCTGTCATTAAACTGTCAAATTTCAATTTTAAGGTTAATTTATCATAACCCACAAATTTAAATTTGATATTTTGATGACAGCCCTGATAGAATAAGGCTTAAAATGGTTGTTCTTAGCACTTAAAGGCCTCTTTTGAGGCTTACAAGTGCCTCTGTATGAATTACAACGTTTAAAACGAGTTTTAATCTGTATAAACATAAAAATGGCCGCCGTTAAATTCTGTGCAGTGTTTCAGTGATTTTTAGTATGCGCAAAACAAGATAAAACAGGGTTTGTTGTGTGGATTGTGAATATTACATTTTCATTCAAATATCTCTCATTAAATAATAATGTTAATATTAACTATTATTAATATTAATAAAATGATTATTTTAACTTATTAAAAAATTACATCACCATCAACCTTGTATTAATTTATTTATTAAGTCGCAAGTTAAAAAAAAATAACAAAAAGAAAAGGTGTATTTGTCCCATGAACAAAAACACTGATAGTGACAGTGAAAAATAAAATTAAGGTCATTTCACAATACCTATAATACGTTCATAGCCATGGAATTTCCACAAAAGTTTGTGTTGTCCCACCTCTAATCATTCTGCTAGAGCACGCCTGTGATTGGCTACTTTATTTTACTAATAACTTATTAAGCTTAATTTTCATGTATCCGTTTGTCCGTCAGTCCGTTCATCCGGGAGCGCTCTTATTGGTCCAATTATAATTCGAAAATTATGACATTTTATCGGTCCGTCAAGTTTCAACTTCGTACGTCTGACAGAGAAAGCTCTGATCAAAAAACGGCAAAAACTATTCGACTTAGAATCCCATCCTCTATCCACCCCTTTTCTGCTGTCCTTGACTTTATATGTTCATATAAAAAAGATATTATTTATTAAACAGAAATCCACCATTTTTCCGTACATGTATGTTTCATTATAAAAGAACAAAGAATAGATAGTTTTGTGAAACAGTTCTCTGCTGTCAAAATTTTAAGTTGGTGTTATTAATATTTCTAATGACAGCACTAAGAAGCATTACAATCATTTTTAATAAAATGTCGTAAAATGTATGAGTCAGAGATTTTAGTTTGTTTTCCATATTATACACAGACTGTGATATTATACAAGTTTTATTTGTTTGTAAATTGCGTCGTGTGGGATATTTGAACAAAACGTTTTGGGATCGTTTACAAGTTGTTAGAATAATTTTTTTTTCTGGTTTTTAGGAGCGTCCAAAAATTGAAAAACCATACTTTATGCCAAAACTATTTTTTTTAATAAAAGAGGGTGGTTCGTTGGTCAAAAGAAATCTTTTTTTAAAATTTGATACCAAATATTAATGCATTTTTAAATAATATCGCTTTCAAACTTTTAATTGAATTTAAATGTTTATTAGGTTTTAAAGTAAATAAATTAAGAAGGCTTTAAAACCTTTGGTTTAATTAAAAGAAGTAACAGATTTGACAATTTGTTGGTTTATTTGCTGGTAAGTGAATATTAACATTTTTTTTTACTATGAAAACAAACGCTAAAACTTTTTATAAAATAAAATAAAAAAAATAATTGAGGTGGTAGAATAAAAGGGGTGTGAGTTATTGCTCAACATTTTGTAGTATTAAAACTACTAAATAAAATCATTCAAACATTTTGAAATCTGTCAATAAATAAAACAACGAAATATAAAATCAAATAAAAATTTGTTAGGCATTAGTTTCTGGACCTTTTTTAAAATTATTTAATAAGTTTTATTTATGCTATTTTTACTTATTTTAATAACCCTTAAGTTTCAACACTTTAAAGTATTATGAGGGACGTAATTTTTACGAAAGAAAATTACTTATAAGTGTATTTCACCTAAAGAAAAATTTAACGGTAATTTTAACGTCAGATTTTCTACTTAATGGTACATGTTACTCATAAGTCATAATTTTACGATATTAAGACCACTTTATAACCGTAAATAATTCCTATTCGACTGGTATTTTTAGGGTTAGTAGTGGTAATAAATACTTAGGGTTATTAGTGGTAATAAATACTATTAATAATGATTAAACAGGGAAAATACAATGTATGTCATAAACAATTATATAATATTTTTTCATAAATATTTTTCTAAAATATAATAAGGAAAGTTGTGGTTTTTAAAAAATGATTAAAACTAAATGATTTTTAAATTTTTTTTTTAAATTTTGTGGGTTTTAAGTTTTGTTGAATTTTTACCCAAGCAATAATTTTTCTTAAAACCGTAAAAAACCGTAAAAATTTTTAAGATGTATTGCGCCTATTTTTATCAACAAAATAATGTGCGTTTGAGTTTTAATGCAAAATATTATTAGTTTTGACAATTTCAGTTATATTTTTTAATTTTACTCTTGGGTGGTTTTTATTACTTTGTAAGTACCATTTTGTAAAATATTAATTAAAAGAACAAAGAAATTACGGATGTCAATATTTTAGAAAGAGAGAGCAAACAGTTAGTAATTATGGCGTTATTTTTACGAAAATTTGTGGTGTTTATATTGTTTTATTACGTTATTCTCTTAATAGATCAAAAAGGTTATTATGTAGGTAAAATAACGAAATAAACCATTCCCCAAATTTGGTAATTTTTCGTATCTATACCGTTATAAAATCGTTTTGTTAACCGTAAAAAATACTTTAAAGTTGACTTAGTAGTAAATTTGTAGTTATTTAAATGTAAAATGCTGCTTGAGATTACATTCGAGATTATGCGCATTATTATTATAAATTATTTTTAATATGTAAATCTGAAAAGTCAAAATTTTTGTAAAAAAAAAAACAATTTTATGCAATATGAGTAGATAAAGTGCCTATAGTATCCAAAGCAGCATTTTAAGTAAAAGCGTAGAGCTTTGAGGAAATATTACTTAATTTAAGTAAATATTTCGTTAAATTAACCTTAAAAATTTACTTTGAAGTAAACTTTTTTTAAAGTTATTTAATAAGTTTTATTTATGTTATTTTTACCTATTTTAATAACCCTTAACCCTTAAAGTATTATGAGGGACGTAATTTTTACGATAAAAAATTACTTATAAGTGTATTTCACCTAAAGGAAAATTTAACGGTAATTATAACGTCAGAATTTTTACTTAATGGTAAATGTTACTCATGTCATAATTTTACGATATTAAGACAACTTTATAACCGTAAATAATTCCTATTCGCCTGGTATTTTTTAGGGTTATTAGTGGTAATAAATACTATTAATATTGACTAAACAAAGAATAAAAAGCTTAAAGTGAGTTTTTTAAGATGGCATCCATTATTTATCTAAACATTTATATAATATTTTTCATAAATATTTTTCTAAAATATAATAAGGAAAGTTTTAGATATTAAAAAATGATTAAAACTAAATGATTTTTATCAGATTTTATAAAATTTTGTGGGTTTCAAGTTTTGTTGAATTTTTACCCAAGCAATAATTTTTCTTAAAACCGCAAAATATTTAGAGGGCATATAATTTTTAAGATGTATCGCGCCTATTTTTATCAATAAAATAATGTGAGTTTGAGTTTTAATGCAAAATATTATTAGTTTTGACAATTTAAGTTATATTTTTTAATTTTACTCTTGGGTGCCCTTTATTACTTTGTAAGTACCATTTTGTGAAATATAAATTAAAAAAACAAAGAAATTACGGATGTCAATGTTTTAGAAAGGGAGAGCAAACAGTTGGTAATTATAGCGTTATTTTTACGTAAATTTGTGGTATTTATATTGTTTTTATTACGTTATTCTCTTAGTAGTTTTATGTAGTTTTATGAGGGACGTAATTTTTACGAAAGAAAATTACTTATAAGTGTATTTCACCTAAAGGAACATTTAACGGTAATTTTAACGTCAGAATTTTTACTTAATGGTAAATGTTACTCGTAAGTCATAATTACTATACGCCTGGTATTTTTTAGGGTTATTAGTAGGTAAAATATTTTAGTTTTTGTTAGTAGCCCCGTAGTACCCACCTTTGCGTCTCAACCGGTTGAAATCCGGCTGACTCTTGCTCAAATCCTGCCTCAAACTTTTCAAAGAGTCCACGAAATCTCGCTTACAGTTCTCGGTATCTGACAGTTCCGGTTGACTGACGCTGAGCCTTTGGGCCAAAGTTGATAGTTTTTTTTTCCGTTGCACTAAATCTCTCTCTGGGGTGCTTTCAAAGCTGTAGACGCTACTTTCGCGCTCTGGCGTTGCCGTCGAAACGCTGTCGTCATCTCGCCAGTTCACTTCCGACACAACCGGACTGAAGTGGACACCCCTGGAAGCCACCGAACCACAAGAGGTTAAAGTTTTATCTTCGAGATCTGACATTCCGCTGGTGCTGGTTGATGATTTGATTATGGAGTTTTTTCTGCGCACATCTAGAGTCGATTTTCTTCTCTCCTCCTCCAAGTATCTGTCAATGAGTTCGTTTTCGTTCATAACCAAATTGGGCGTGCTTTTAGCAACGTCGTAGATTTCGTTTAAATACGTCTCTGTTAAGTTGCCACTACTAGCCATGATGCTCTGAATACTTTGCTCCGATATTGCCTTCAAGACTTTTTTATCAAACTCCACTATGGCGGTCTTCGGTAGCTTCCTGGTATAGCAAAAACTATCTTCATCGTCTGTCAAATCAACTCTGTTGGTCATTGCCATGTCGTAGCTACCTTCTCTTTTAACTTTCGCCATATCGTCGTCGCACTTTACTAGTACTGTCTCATCACCGACACTTAAATCTGTTAGATCCCAGTTTTTCGCAGCAACCGACCCTCCACTAGACTCGCCGACCAAATTCAAATCTCTCGGGACACTGGCGCAATCCACTAGATTTTCCGACACTGCCTGATTCAAGTTGGGTTCACTAGCGGACGCCGGTCTAAACTTAGCGCGGTCTTGATCTATATTTAGGGTTTTCGGTGTCGCGAGGACGGTTTGTCGCCTGTGCATCTTGTTCTTTATGAATCGTGTGATGAGAGGACTGCGGTACTCGTCGCAAGGTTCGTATTTTTCGAACGCGCTCAGGTCCTGGTAGCTTACCCCGAAGTTTCCTGAAACAAGTTACCACGTTAAGCACCTTGGAGCTATTTTAGGAAACGGTTTTTTCAATTAGGGTTTAAACCTTAGATCAGTTAATGCACTCAGTTCACAGTCAAATGAGTTTTTCAATGTCGACTCAACAGCAGTTCCGTTGAACTTGGATCAGCGGTGTCAACGTTAAGTTGGTACAACCGAATTTAGTATACGCCTACATTAATAGTAGTTAAAACTGCCATTTTGACAAAAGGATTTTGTGTTTACTTTTGGAGTTTTGTTTATCTGTGCTGTCTTAAAAAGTTCTAATCTGTGCGAAAGGGTGCATGCTTTAAAACAATTTACTATTATTATAAACAACATAATTTACTATTGTTAAAGAACAATAATTAATATTTATTATGGATAAAAATCGTGCTGCCAACTTTACCTCTTTTAAGGAGGAATTATTTGTATGTATTTCGTTTTATATTATAAAATGAATTTGTCGTTTTTTGTTACATGTGATGAATTTTACTAAAATCTATTACCTATTCAGTTATTATTTTTATAACTAACCTATTAGTCGGATTTGCAATAACTGGTCTAATTAAATTCACTATCCTACGTACAAAAGGTTTGGAATAGCAGATCACAAAACAAGAAATAAACAACGCGTTGCAACGTAATACACAATAAAGCAGAGAAAAATTAGGTTATGTCAAGTTGAACTTCGTTTAAACAGCCAACAGTGACGGTTCATCTTTTGATTTAGTTTAAACCAAATTCAAGCTTGAACTTTGATTGAAAAACGGCATATTTTGTCTGAACCAAGTTCAAATGCTGAACCCAGTTTAAACTATGATTGAAAAACCGGCCCTTAGTGATCTTTTTGATATTTTTATCATGCTAGATTTTACCACACTTCACTCGCACAAGTAAAATCAATAAGATTACAACACAGACTGTGGAATATAAAGTTATGATCGCCAAGGAGAGCGCTGGCCCTTTCCCCCTCTTTTAAGGGAAATAACAAAAATTTTGTTACCATTGCAAAACAATAGTGAATATTAAAAAAGTCTTTTTATAGCAATAAAATATGTTTGTTATTGTTCCTAACGTAAGCTATTAGCAAAGATTTTCAAACTGAAATAAAATTAATTTGAATTACAACGATAGTACCTAATTTAAAAAAGACAAATATGCCATAGTAAAATGAACAAATTTTACTATAACAACTGCGCATTACTTTATGTCAGATTTAACAAAAACATTTTAAGTTCGACAAAGATTTAAAATAAGGGTGATTCTACAAAAGTTGGGCAACTTTTGACCTCATTTTGTTTATATAGTTTCATTGTTATGAAAACATAGAAAATATAATTAATATACTGTTCCAGACCGGGCCAGTCACTTTTTCAAACAGTTTCTGAAATATCTGTGTTTTCTAAATTTGAATGCAAGGGAAGTGACGAGTATACCAGGGTACTAATTAAATACATAATGTATTGGAAAATATAAGATTTATTGCAATTTTGAGCATATTATACATTAAATATCTTAAAATCTAATAATACCACACATCAGTGGCGGCTGGTGGATTTTGGGTATACCGATATCTCAATTATTAGATACGGGACCCACACCAAATTTATATGAGTTTATAATGACAATAAATAAACAAGTTCTGCGCAAGCAGAATTTAAATTGAAGTTTGCGAAAAAAAGATAACCGAAACATCGAACATGGAACTGACGACACGGTACTGATGAATGGGATACAAATTTGAGATTACAATTCGGAATTAAGTATTTTACTGATATTTTTTATTAGTGGATGCTACTTATCAACAAATCACATATAGCCTTATATAAATTACAATGAAATATATATACGTAAGAAAATAACTACTCACCAGAGTACTGGTACTACAAACGTACATTCACCACAACTTCGCCGCTTGCATTGTTTTCAAGATGACTGTCGTGCAAAGGGCGGGCTCTGTAGGTAATTCTTTATCAACACTTGAGTTAAAACGAGGACTTGACGTTTAAACTTCAATATTTCGCAGGAATTTTGAATTTTAACATTGGACACAGAACTGACGGGTAAAAGTGAGTACAAAGATTATCAATTTTTTAAAAATTGCTATTTTTCGAATCTATGATAAAATATGAAGAATACATTATTTAATGTTTTATAGTTTGTATTAAAATTGAAAAATTTAAGATAAATTGAATATATTTTAAAATAAAATCACTCAAATATTTGGTTCAGGAGTTGTGACACGCCAAAGTACTGATGTTTTGAATATTTTTTTACAAACGTGCTTTTGAAAAAATACATTAAAATTGGGTGGACAAGCTAAAAAAACCTGGATCTTTTGTAATATACTAAAATATTTACAAAAAATATTAAAATACCTACTCTATTGACTGATGACATCAAGTTGTCCAACTTTTGTAGAATCACCCATAAACATAAAGTATTTCTTATTGCCATGATAGTACAGTCATCTTAGTCTAAAAAAGGTATCAACCTCGGAATCTAACGGAATAAGCTGAATTTTTGTGAAAACCTTTATTTTAGCATTACAAATGTTGTCTCAAAAGTCACATATGTCAACGTGTGAGCGGCCTTAGATATTCAAGGTCAAAGGTCGCAGAAAATAAAATTCTCTACAAATTTTGTTTACAAAAATTTTTTATACGTCGAACCGTTTTTGAGATAGAGGGCGCAGAGTGTGGAGCCCTCAGCCATACGTACCTTTATCGCAAGGTAAATCGTGAATCCCAATCTATTATACCGTTTTTTTTAATTAATTATATAATAAATATTACTAAAATAAAAATTTAATACCTTATACTTATATTTATATTTCTTTTAAATCAAATATATTTTATTTCCATATATATCTTATATTTTAATTTAATTTTAATGAAGGATAATTGAATCGGAGTAGGAAATAAATGTTTTTATTTATATCAATATTATTATATTTATTATTATTAATCTTTATCTTCTTCATCCTCGTCTTCTTCAGGTTGGCCAGCAATTTTAGACTCATTCTCATCATCACTCTCCTCGTTATCATTGACATTAATTGTCATATCTTCAAAAACTTACTTATAACGCTTTATACTTTGCAGATTTTTTTGCCTTTGTTGCCTCATCAGCGACTTCACCACAAAATAAGCACAATATTTTAAAATCAAACACATCATTCCCTTTTTTACGAGGTACAGTTGATGACGTTGAAGGTCCAGTCTCTTCAAGGCGACGTTTTGCTGCTGCAATTTTACTATAGTACGCTATAGCGTACAATTTTCGACACTCAATATGAACGTTCACAGAATTCAAAGTATTTAGGTAGTTTATGTTTATTTCTCTCAATAATTGCTTCTTTTAAAGTCTTTATACCGCGCACAAAAGTCACAGAATCACTTTCAGAAAGTAACTTATTACAAATAAAACACAAATCAGCCATGTTAACCTTTAAAATATTACGAATATTACCTGTCACAACCCTAGACCTATACCTAGGGTCACAACTTGCTTTAAAATTTAATATAGGTATATATACCTATATTAAATTTTAAAGCAAGTTGTGACCCTAACCTTTTTATTTATAGCAAGCCCACTATAGTATTTCCAGGTCTGTTATTTTAAAAGCAATATCTGGATCCAAGAGATGACCAGAGACATATTTAAAGCAAATTCATTTAATGTCTTCTTCTTAAAATACATGTATCATTAATTAGAAGAACATTAGAATATACTTAGAATGATTCACTTCATTATTTAATTATTTGTATCTCAAAAGTAAGTAATATTTAATGACTATTTGATTTAAAAAATATATAAAAATACATATAAGGTATTAAATTGTTATTTAAGTAATATTTAATAAATATTTAATTAAAAAAACGGTATAATAGATTGGGATTCATGATTTACCTTGCGCTAAAGGTACTTATAGCTGAGCGCTCCACACTCTGCGCCTTCTATCTCAAAAACGATTAGACGTATAAAAAAATGTTTTAAACAAAATTTGTAGAGAATTTTATTCTCTACAACTTGTATAATAAATGCAAATACGATAGGAGGCAGAGAAAAGGAGATATTCTCAAAAAATTGATTTTTGCGACCTTTGACCTTGAATATCTAAGGTCGCTCACACGTTGGCATATGTGACTTTTGAGGCAACATTTGCAATGGTAAAATATAGGTTTGTACAAAAATTCAGCTTATTCCGTTAGATTCCGAGGTGAAATGCCTATATGACTGGACTATGAGAGTATGATAACAACAATTACTTTGTTGGATAAAAGCTGCTTCATTATAGTAAATGATTTTTTATAAGCAGTAAAAAAAGTTTATTTTGTAAATAAAAATAATCTCATTACTTTGACAAATCGTAGGTTTTTGTCCCAATAAGACACTGAAAATTTAATAAAAAAGGTACCTTAGGTGGTACATTCTAAATTTTTAATGAATGTAGATTACTGTGCAAGCATATTTTGCGTCAGTTTTAACGATTTTTTAAATTTAAAAAAAATGGCAAAAATAAAAACTTAATTTTTTTTAATTTTTAGTTAAAAAGAAACAAAATTATAGATATTTTTTTAATAAAACAATTTTTGAATAATTTCTGCAAAACGGTGCTTTTTGACCATATAAAACGCACAAAATACCTATAAAAACCTTTTTTTTTTCGATTAAAATATAGTTCATTAGGTAAACTTAACTAAACAAATTAAAAAAAAAATATTTATTTGTAATAAAAAAGTACGCGTATATACTTTGATAATGAAATTCGCAAAATTAAATTTCCTTTAAGCGACAACTTTTTATTAAACAAATTTTTAAATAGGTACCAATTTCAATACATATTTAAAAAATAAACAAAAAAATTCCCCTTGCATTACACCTAACTAATACTTAACTCCTAAAACAGGTGTTAAAAAAATTAAGCACAAACTCTAATTTAGGTTCATAATGTTAAGCCATTGTTTTAAAAGTATACTTTTTTAGTAAGTAGGTAATGAAGTGGTTTTACACTCAAGTATTTTACACAAAGTTAAGTTGCCTTCTCGGTTGCCTTTTCATTACAAAGTAATGTTAATTAGTACTCAAAACATGTTTAAATGTTTCAAAAAAGTTCGCTTGTTATAAATAATATAATAATTCGATGAAAATAACATCCTTAAGGATGTTATTAAATTTAATTTATAATATAATAAATACACTGCCCGTCAAAATTAACGCATAATAAGTAAAAAAATCCTAACTCTAAAAATTTTGTATAAAAATACTTCAACTTACGAGGTGTGTTCAGAAAATAACGGGAATTGTTAAATTTCACGGGTTTGGAGGGTCCTGTTGTCATAAAATTTTCTTAATTATGTTGGTATACATGCCCCCGAAGTATGATAAAAACTATAATCTGTTTTCATTGTTTACTTTGTCTGCGGCAGCCGCTAAAGTTAGACGTGTTTTATGAGCTCGGCGATTTTTCGTTCGTTAAAAGAAAAGGATCAAATAAATTTGTATCCAATTTTGCTTAAAAAATTAAATAAATTCTGTAAAATGTTAACAAAGGCCTATAGTAAGTCTGCTATAAGTAAAACAAGAGTTTACAAGTGGTTTAAGAGTTTCCAAGATGGCCGTGAAGACTTTGAAGATGACGAACGCCCCGAACGCACAAGCACATTGCAACCGATAAAAACATGGAAAAAGTGGAAGAAATGGGTGTAAACCATCAGAGAAGTCGCTGATGATGTTGATATATCGATTGGCTCATCCCATGAAATTTTTTCAAATGTTTTGGGTATGAAACGCGTGGCAGCAAAATTTGTTTTAAAATTGTTTAATTTTAAACAACATTTTTGGCCAAAAACAATCATGCCCCAGCCTCCATATTCGCCAGACATGCCTCTGTCTGACTTTTTCCTATTCCCAAAAATAAAGAGAACCTTAAAGGGCCGTCGTTTTGCAAGCATAGATGACATTAAAAGCGCATCGCTGAAAGAACTAAAGGCTATCCCTAAGATCGAGTTTTAGAAGTGTTTCGAGTATTGGAAGAAGAGCTGGCACATGTGCATAATATCCAATGGGGACTATTTCGAAGGCGACAACATTAATGTAGACGAATAAATAAATATTTCTTTCAAAAAACGAAAATTCCCCATATTTTCTGAACACACCTCGTATAATGAACACGACCGAATAAAGCTTTAAGTTAAATTTTTAGCACACTATAAAGCTAAGAATTAGGTCGCAAATATGATTAGTTAATCTAATAGTCGCAAAGTAAACCTTAGGCAGTTTTTTAATAATATATTACATATTATGTAGATCATACATTTAAAAAAAAATGTATTTATTTATTTAATAACCTTTTTGAGATGTGAAAACAATTTTGTTCATTATTTAGTAACAGGCCAAAAATATTTTTAATTGAAGTAGGTATGAAACAAAATAATTTTTGCCTCTATTATTTTCACTATTACTTATAATAGTTAAAAAAATATTCAAAATATGAACAAAATAAACTTTTTAAAGTAATAATAATAATA
Source organism: Brassicogethes aeneus (assembly GCA_921294245.1). Classification (NCBI taxonomy): domain Eukaryota; kingdom Metazoa; phylum Arthropoda; class Insecta; order Coleoptera; family Nitidulidae; genus Brassicogethes; species Brassicogethes aeneus. The sequence continues at coordinate 55,045,961 of OV121137.1, forward strand.
ATTATACTTTTAAGAGTCTTTTAAATCTCAAATCAATTTGTTTTGAATTTGAGGTCTTTAAATTGAAGGAAACTTATTTTTATCCAAGCAGTTAAATTGGTCTCAAGGTAAATTTAAAAATAATGTGCCTTACCATTACTTAAGTGCATGTTTAAAAAGCAATTATTATTATAAATAGACATAATATAAAAAAAATTACATAAGCTCGTAAGTAAACATTTTTTTTGTTCCCATAGTACTAAACTAAAAACTAAAAAGCGATTTACAGGATTAATAAAAATAGGGTAGAAATATATTTTCAAAAAATAAATTATTCATATATTATATCACGAGAACTATGAATTTAATCGGGTAAACTAGGCTCAGTAGTTTTTTGTTTGGTTTTTGTTGGAAAATGTTAAATGCAAAATAATTTAATAAAATCACGAGACCGCGTAGCGGTCGAGGGGTTTTATTTTTAATTATTTTGCATGAAACTATTTTCCAAAAAGAAAAATCAAATAAAAAACTTACTGAGCATAGTTTGACAGATTAAATTTATAGGTTGAGTGATATACGTCTAGATTATTTCTCGAATTAAAGGAAACTATTTGACAATTCATAAAATCTGACGTATGTGTCAAAATTTATAAATATTTTTTTAAAGAAAATTCCATTAATTTAAGGTATGTAATAAGTAATAATTGATATTTCGTAAACTAGATAACTTATTTTTTATTGTTTTTTAAAAAATGTTTGTTAAAACTTGTAAATAACACCATAAAATCGTAAACAAAAATCCAATATGGAGGCTAAAATTTAATCGCTGTTAAATAGTTCTAGGGATTTAATCGCTAATTTAAACGAAATTTATTCGAAAATCAAGGCTTTTGATTGGTTCATATTATAATAAGGGAAATAATCAATTATATTTTACAGTCATTATTTTAGAAACTTGAAAATATATTTATTATTTTTTTAATATTAATATTACTAAAATAACTTCATTAAAGTTTTTAAAAATTTCACCATGTATAAATGTACGTGTAAGAGCCAAACTTTTTTAAAATCAAGCACACATTTTTTGCCAACATTTTTCCGCAATTTCCGCGAATCCTTACCCCACCTTGACAAAAAATTAGATGTGTTATTTAACTAAATAAAAACTACATCTTAATTAAATACTCTGACACTGTCAAATTGTCGTAAGTAATATCATAAGGGCATTTAATTTTTCCGAAAAGAATCGAAAAAACACGTTGCTAAGTAATATTTTAACAAAAAGCATGAGTGCTGGTGGCAACAAAAATCCGAGTCGAAGAGGAGGATTTTTGCACCTGCACGAATGCTTTTTGTTAAAAAATATTACTTAGCATTGTGTTTTTTCGATTTTTTTCACAGGAAAAATTTGATCCCGAATGGTATTTGACAAGACTATTTCATGAGTAACAGTTAACAATTAAAATATAAATTACAATTTTTGGTGACAACAGCTGTCAAGTTTTGCCGCGGGTAAACTCGAAAAAACTGCTGACAGGTGCTGTCACACAGTTTTTTCACCTAGAAACGGTTTGTAATTCAAAATTGCCCAGCTGACATGGTCACGTCATATAAACGTCGATTATTGGTATATATTGGTAAATGACGTCGACGACCTTACATCGACGTCTCTACGACGTCACAACCCTTACCAACCATATACGTCATTTTGTCAACGTCGACTTAACGTCGACCTAAAGTGATACAATAATAATTTTAGCAATTAATGTCGTACATTGTGGACTTTTGTTTCTTATCCTAAAACCAACAGGTACCTACATCACTTTAATGCAGCTGAAAAATTTACAAGGAGTTTATAATAATAATTATGGATCGTATCGTATATAATTTTTTTAGTTTTACTAACCAGAACACAAAATATTTGATTAGCAAAACTATAACAATTATTTACTTATTGCTAGACACTCAATATATTAGGAGTTACAAAGTATTTATTAAACTTGTAAATAAATAATAAAATGTATTTGCCGTTAAATATTTAAATTTCGCGCCAAACGCTCGTCAAAATTCGGAGCCACCGTGCTCGTACGGGTGTGACCGAATGCCGCGCTTTTATGACAAAGTTTGTATGTTCTGTTTGCGTGTGTTAAAGCCGTGCAACAAGTGGATGCTTTTGCTTAATAATAATTATCAGTTATCAGTTAGGTAAGCAAAATTTTGTTATTTCGTTGATACTTACTATCGGGGAAATAATTATCTTTCCAGTACCGGTTCGATTTCGCTTAAAACAGATTTCGCAGGCCACGCCTTCGGGTATTTATTGTCTCAATAGCGCTTTTGTTTCCCTTTTGTTTCGCTTTAAAGAAATTTCGGCGGCCACGTGTGTTCACGCCCCTTTTACTATTTATTTATATCTACTATTTATGAATAAAATTATATAATTCTAATATGATTTTTACTATTTTCCCAGGATTTTTATGTATTATTAAAATAAATCTGGGTTTTATTTTATAATTTTCCTACTTTAAAGGTAGGTAGATAATTCAGTTAGATTCGTTGAGGTATAGTATGTTTATGTATTATTAAAATAAATCTGGGTTTTTACAAGGGGATTAAGTTTTATTTTATAATTTTCCTCATTTAAAGGTAGGTATAGGTATATTTTGTTTTGCTAATCCCAGAACGTCCAAATATATAAATTATAACACCAAGATTATTATATCATAGTATTAACGAGTTTTGTAAAAACCTTTAATATGCCGAAATTATCAACGCAACAAAAAACCGAAATTCTTGTGCTTAAGAGCCGGGGCTTTTCTATTACTCAAATTGCAGAAAATATGCATATCGGGGTAAGTTTTTTACAGTTTATTATATTATTTATTTTATTTTTGACTTGGTTTATTATATTGTTTACTTTATTTCTATATTTTAATATTAAAATTTAATTATAGAGGCCAACTGTGAGATTATGGATAAATAGATATAACAACGATGGAAACATCAATCATAATCCAGGAGCTGGGCGCCCTCGAATGATTCAAGGAGAACCATTGGACAATATTATGGAGGAAATTGAAGAGTTTCCATTCAGATCCACCAGAACCATGGCTCAAGAGTATGGTTGTTCAATGCGGACCATAAGGAATACCCTTCATAGAGCTGGTATCCACCATCGAATTCCTGCCAGAAAAATAGCTTTAACTGAGGAGAACAAAGCAGCACGTGTGCGCTTTGCAAGGGAATTTCGTGATTTCGACTTTTCCCATTCAATATTTTCCGACGAAAAAACATTTAAATCGTCGCAGATTGGAAAAGTTCACTTGTGGAGACGCAATGGCACCCGATACGATCCAAGCCACACGATAAAAACACAAGAATCTGGTAGGATTCATTTAAACATGTGGGGGTGGATGAGCGCTGATGGTCCCGGTGAACTTGTTGTACTTCCAGGAAGAACAACTGGAGAAATTTATCGGGATGTCTTAGAGACATGTCTTCGACCTTCAGTGCGGATTATATATCCACGTGAGGAAGTCCCACTGATAAATTATTTTCAAGATAATGCCCCCATTCATCGGGCACGTGTGGTGCAATCCTGGTTTGACGAAAACCAGGATATTATTAATATGCCATGGCCAAGTAGGTCCCCAGACTTAAATCCCATAGAAAATCTATGGGCCAAAATGGTAAACATCTGGGAAAATGAAAATGAAAGAACCAGGGATGCACTGCAACATCACTGCATTCGAGTTTGGGATTCTTTAAGAGGCACCCAAATATGTCAAAATTTGGTATTGTCAATGAGATCCCGGTGTGATGCGGTAATAGCTGCAGAAGGCGAGATGACAAAATATTAGTTAATTTTGTCATTATTTATTTTTAATAAATTTTATTAAGGTTATATAAAGTTTTATTATTAGTAACAATTATTGTTATTATCGTTGATATTATTACTATTATTATGACCACGACAATGAGCCGCTATTTTTTTTTCGCCCTCCGAAAATAAAACTAATTATTAGGCAATTTTCATAATTTATTTAAAATCGTAAAAAAAATACCAAATTAAACCCTTTTTTTAATCTCATAATATAAACTATGGAAAATACATATGCCATGGTAAAAACAAATTATAAATATTATAAAAAAAATATTAATGAAAATATTTAAGACGAATAGTAAAAGGGGCGTGATCGCACGTGGCCGGCGAAATTTCTTTAAAGGGAAACAAAAGCGCTATTGAATAGACAATAAATACCAGAAGGCGTGGCCAGCGAATTCTGTTTTAAGCGAACTCCGACCGATACTGGAAAGATAATTATTTCCCCGATACCATACCTATATCTTTTGCGTTAAAATGTAAACAACTAAACGATGGGGGTAATGTTAAATTTGTCAGCCGGTTTCGTGCCGGCGTCATGGTCGCCATTGGGCATTTAGAAAAAGTAATGAAATAATAAGTTTAACAAGTACTTATGTATATTGGTTAATTATATTTGTTAAAGTTATAAATTAAATTTATATAATATATTTATATAATGTTATTAGGTAAAACTATACCTACTGAAGTTGTAATTTTTGTCTACATAGATATGGCTTTCGTAGGAATGGAATTCTGCAAAACTGATGACGATGAAGGTGGTTTAGCACTTGTTCATTGCAAATCGAGAAAGTAGTTTTATCAGTGTTTTAAATTTAAGGTATCTTTTGCACAGAAAGTGCATTATTTTGTTTATTTTTTTTTATCAATATTTTTGTTTTTTGTGCTGTCCCAAAATCGATACATACGTCATAAATAGGTTGATAAAATGACGTCGTATTAACGTAATTATACGTTACAATTACGTCGATAAAACATATATTCTACGTCATAAGACGACGTCATTTTACGTCACTTTGGTGACGTCTATGGGCTGTGACATTTTCACGTAATTTTTTGATCGATTCGACGTCATCCAACAGGTCAATACGACGTAATGGGTGACGAAATAAATACGTTAAAAGAACGTCATACTGTCAGCTGGGTGCGCGTTTGTGATTGGTGGAAATTAAGACGAGGGAAATGGTCAGTAATATTTATTATTGATAATTTACTTGGTAATTGATAATATCGATATAAAAAGATAACTATGCCAAAAATAATATCAGATTCTAAAGTAAAGGAACTTTTAAGGACAAAACTTCATTTCGATGAAGGTATGCCAAATGCCTCAATGGCAGACAAGTACTATGCTCCACACCTCAAAGTCCCACCACGGGACCACGTACGGAACGCAGTCTTTTGAAAATTTGGCATTTAAGGCTTTTCAGGTTATGTATCTGTCAAAGTATAGTCAACGAAAGAAATAATATTTATAGTGTTACCGCTTATGTTTAAGCGTTAAAAGTTAATAAATCTTTATAGTATCACAATAACAATGGTTGGTTTAAGAATTTAGGAATATAAATACTGCATTTAATGAAATTCCAAAGTGTAAGGTGCAATATAAGTTATATTTTTGTGCATTGGGTCTACATTTCTCCATAAAATAGTTTTAACTAAACAGCATTTATTTAAAAAAATCTAACTTCTCTATTATGAAATAATAATATCTGTATCAAAGGTAGGTTAATGTATTAGAACAAAAAATATCATCTAATTTTGTATTTTAAGGTTAGAAAAATCTATTTTGACCAAAATAAATAAGTGGATTATTTGAAAGAGTGTGCTAATATGTTTATACTAAATAGTTGTTGAACATAGTTTAAATTAAATTGAAGCTTTTATACTTCTAATGACAAAACTTGTGCATACCTCTTGGCATACTTACTTTAAGTTAGATTATAAGAAAACAAACAATCTTGCAATGTGAAAATATTTAATACTCCCATGACATGTGATTTATTAAAATTTTTAAAGTTATAATGATTTTTCGATGTAGATCAAGTTCAGTCGAAGTTTTTTAACTATTTGTATTGACAAAACTTTATGTAGGTACACTTTAAGCTGGATAAGAAAAACTACCACATTTTTAAATACCATATTATACAGTCTTTTAAATAATCCAAAATACTTATTTATTTTGGTCAAAATAAATGTTTCTAACCTTAAAATTACAAAATTAGATTATATTTTTGATATAATATATTAACCTACCTTTAATACAGATATTCTTATTCCATAATAGAGAAGCTAGATTTTTTTAAATAAATGCTGTTTAGTTCAAATTATTTTATGGAGAAAACCAGATATTTGGACCAAATGCACAAAAATATTACTTATTTGGCACCATACACTTTAGAATTTCATTAAATGCAGTATTTATATTCTTAAATTCTTAAACCATCCATTGTTATTGTAATGTTATAAAGATTTATACATTTTTAACGCCTAAACATAATATTATTTTTTTCGTTGACTATACTTTGACAGATACATAACCTGAAAAGCCTTAAATGCCAAATTTTCAAAAGACTGCGTTCCGTACGTGGTCACGTGGTGGGACTTTGAGGTGTGGAGCATAGTACATCGCCTTATGAACATTTTTGGAGTAAAAAAGTAACGGTTTTGGTTTTACAAATATTAAATCACAAGTTATTTTAATCTAAGCAGATTTTGAAATTTTAAAAAATACAAAAAATAAAAATTATTTGCTGTCTTTGAAAATAGCATCCATGTGGTCCTGGACAATATATACATTATAATTAATATTAAGCCACTACAAGTATTAACGTCCAGTGGCTTTAACAAAATACCCATTCACGTGTGTTCACAAAAAATTTTAATTTCTTTTATATAAATTTTTTTCAAAGCGAAGATTATTATACTATATTTAACTTTATATTTTGCTCATCTACGCATTTAAAGGGAAAATAAAAAATACATTCCAGGTTTTACCTTTTTCCAACAAGAATCATGAATAAGTTAGAGTCAATAAAGTGATAAAAAGGATTAATAAACAAAGGCTGACGAATTTCCGATTATTGGTGGAACAAAGTGAATAATAAAAAAAAATGATTCTTACCGCTAATGTGATGAAACACCTCTCCATCGTAAGCACCAAAACCATCACAACTCCTCTTCTTCCTGAAATGACTGTTCACCGAACTGTCAATGGGTTTCATAGCACTTTCCAACTGCTTCGCTAAGTTACCGCCACTGCTAGACTTGTTGTTGATCAAATGGTCGCTGTATCCGCTATCTTCACTCAAGTTTTCCGTGGATAATTTCTCCTTAATCAAGGCCTTGTTGGTGTTACCAATGGGCAAGCTGTCGAAGGATTTCCATGTCTTGAGGTTGTCAAAGGACCTCGATGGTTCCAATGTGCCTTCGCTGGTATCGCTACCCTCGCTGTTGTTGTATAATAAACTGTCCCTACTGGAGTTTTTATCCTTCCTTCGAGGAACATCGATGTTAAGGCTTTTGTAGTAATCGTTTTCCTTCTCCCAGTCCGTGTCCAAACTATCAGGACTGACGTTGCTCTTTCTAGACTCGAATGGGTCAAAACTGAAGATGCTGGGGGTGCTGGTAGCCGGCTCAAGACACTGCTGTTCCAAGGTTTCGAACTGTAGCAAGCTACTGGACCTGCTCAAGGACTCTTCCCCGTCAAAACTCACCACTGACAGCAACGTGATCGTGTCCTGTTTTCTTCTCTTAGCTGGACAAGCCAACTCGCCCAAATCGCCGTCTGGTTCTTCTGCAACAAGAGAGATCTATTTCTTAAGGTCCGCAAAAACAAACAAAACAACCAACTTTCGGTGGCCACAATTTTTGCATCATTGCCAATTATCAGTACAGAGTGCCAGAATTGCCAGAAATAAAACTCGTGCGCTTCGATTATGCAACCACTCAGTGAGATATACTACAGGGTGTTTTAAAACGATTTTTTTTTAATTTTGAAACTTGTGAAACACACATTGAGAGTAATTAATTACTATAATGTCTTATTATTTTTTAAATATGGTTTTACAAAACTTTGTCCACTGCGTTACCGAGTCCACTATGTTACCTTATGGTAACGCAATGGAATTTAGGGTAACGCAATAGAATTTTTCGACAACAAAGTGGATATTTACCGTCGCTTTTATTAAAAGTAGTTTATGATTAACCAATTTAAAATTATTTGTAATTACAACTCAGGAAAAATTCCACGCAATATAAAAGTACTAAAAGGGACCTTCACCAGCTTATAGTCAAAGAAAAAGGGTGTCTACAATTTAGAAGTCTAAGTTGTTATTCTGAAAGTGAGTCCCACTACAAGGGATTTTGTTTATGCATTGCTCTAAAATTATATAGTTTCTTTTTACGTTATCTGATTAAGTCCTTTGTGTACCCCTGTCCGTTGTGATACCAATGTCTATTTCGTTACTTTTTTTAGTTTTTTTTTTTTAAATACTTAAAATGATTTTTATACACTATCACGTGTTTATAAATTAGAGTTTAATTCACTAATAAAGTGACTAAAAGAAAATATGAATGTTATTGTTTTTTTAACAAAGAATCGGAGTGGTTTCTTTTAAAAAGTAACTTTACGAACATACATATTTAAAAAAAAAGCATACAATTTTTAATAAAAAATAAAATAAAAAATTGGAGTCAAAAGTTTGTGAATTGTACATTTTATTTCAAATTATTTTTATTGAATTAAATTTTGGATTTCAAATTGGTAACACAGTGGAGATATATAAAGCTAGCTAAACACATTTTTCTGAAAAAATCGTAAAAAAAAGTCTTAAATGTAAGTAAACAAAACTCTAAACATTGATAAAAATCCAACCAAGTCAATTTAAGCAAAAACTTTCCTGAAAGCGGGTGTTTCTTGAAAATAAACCATATTCTAAATTAAACTATATTTTATTTATTTATATTAATATATAATAACATTGTTAATATAATATTAAAAATATACTACCTACATAATTTTTTGTTCTTTACACATTTTTTGGGACCACCAACATATATCTAATACCTATATTCCCCAATAATGTATTTTATGACACGCCGTTTTAGCATTTATTGGATAATACTTTAATAGTTTAGTACTTAAAGCTTTGTTTTAACAGAAATTTATAAGGTTGAGATTTTAATTTAATTAGTTGATTAAAATTAACTATTTAAATCAAGGGATTTTAATAAAAAAATCATGATAACAATTAATTAAAAAATAGCCCCAAAAACAAACACAAACGATTTAACTAAAAATTAAAAGAATTCATTTTCCAAATAATAATTTAAAAAAAATGCAGTGACGCGCTGTGGGGTTTTTGCAAGTGACAATATTTTTACGTTTGTTTTATTTTCTCCCTTGGCATTCTTTGTAAGTTTCGACATGCAAAATTTTGATTTACTTCTGTACTATTATGTACCTAATTATGTTTATTTATGTTTTATTTATTTCTTGTACCTGTTTTTTATAATAAAAATATAAAATTTATAAAAGTTGAACTTTTTATATAACGACCCTTATCCTGTCAGCAAGTAAGTATAATAATTCTTATGAAAAATGCATAATTTCGTCTATAAGACATATTTTATTAAAGTAACTAAATTGCTAACAATGAGAATAAACAGAGTTTGTAAAAAGTATTAGCCACCACATAAAATTAATAAGAATATAAAGTTATACTGGCTAAAAACTTTTAATACTCTATATAAAGCGGGTTTATAGTATTTAAGATTTTGATTATATCCACTAAAACATCATTTTATGGTGGCAGCATATCGATTTTATAAAAGATAATAGTATACTAGGTATTATATTTTATAAAATATATGTCTATAGACTAACTGTTACAAGATGTTATAACAAAACTGAGTTCATACTATCTATGAAATAGTTGGCTGTCATAATACTAATAGAGAAATCTTATAAGGGGTATTATATTTTTCATAACAGGTATTAGATTTTTCCCTCAGTGTGAGATAACATATTTAACTTTGCTGTCTGAAATTTCAGTATTTGATAACTCGATATGCCATCAAAATTTTTTAGTAATTGATATTAAATAGGTATACATAAGGTGGCCAATTTTTTTGTATTATTTTACCGATAACACAGTTGATAACACAATGTTTTTGTCAATATATATATATACGAGGTGTGTTCAGAAAATAACGGGAATTGTTAAATTTTCTTTATTATGTTGGTAACATGCCCCCGAAGTATGATAAAAACTTTAGCTGTTTTCATTATATATGAGCTAGGCGATTTTTCGTTCGTTAAAAGAAATGGATCAAAGAATTTGTATCCAATTTTGCTTAAAAAATTAAATAAATTCTCTGAAATGTTAAAAAAGGCCTATAGTGAGTCTGCTATAAGTAAAACAAGAGTTTACAAGTGGTATAAGAGTTTCCAAGATGGCCGTGAAGACGTTGAAGATGACGAACGCCCCGAACGCACAAGCACATTAACAACCGATAAAAACATGGAAAAAGTGGAAGAAATGGTTATAAACCATCAGAGAAGTCGCTGATGATGTTGGTATATCTATTGGCTTATCCCATAAAATTTTTTCGAATGTTTTGGGTATGAAACGCGTGGCAGCAAAATCTGTTCTAAAATTGTTAAATTTTGAGAAAAATTTTTGGCCAAAAACAATACTGTAATGATTCCCCAGCCTCCATATTCGCCAGACATGATTCTGTCTGACTTTTTCCTATTCCCAAAAATAAAGAGAACCTTAAAGGGCTGTCGTTTTGCAAGCGTAGATGACATTAAAAGCGCATCGCTGAAAAAACTAGGCTATCCCAAAGATCGAGTTTTAGAAGTGTTTCGAGTATTGGAAGAAGAGCATAATATCCAATGGGGACAATTTTGAAGGCGACAACATTAATGTAGACGACTAAATAAATATTTGTTTCAAAAAGCTAAAATTCCCGATATTTTCTGAACACACCTCGTATATATATATAATTGAAATAAAAATTATTTTGCGTATTTTTCAAAAATTAAACTTAGATCTATAGAGCATTGCTCGTTTTTAAACAGACACTCTGTATATAAAGTTATGCTGTAAACAGTTTAGTTTGTATGATTGCCAGTTAAAAATATAATTAGGTGAATATACGGACACCTGTTAACAACCGTTACATTTAAAAACATAATAAAATTTAAACCGTGTTAAACTTAAAAATTTATCTAACAGTAATACATCCCGTTTTATAACTTTAAGATAAAACATTTAGCAGATATGTTCAATTGCTCTTTGCTAATAAACAAATAAATGTGTATAACGTAACGATAGTTTATTAGACGTACACTTTTATTGTGTTTTGATCTTTCATAATTAAGTAGATATTACAGCTCAGGTTCCAGATTTTAAACCGCAATTAATTATTTTTTACAGTGATTTAAAAGTCTAAAACCTATCCTCCGTGACTGTTACTCTTTCTAGGTTAACCTATGTGTTTTCAAATATCTGAGGTAGAAAATGCATACTAAAAATATCAGTTCACTAAGTAAATTAAACACATCTAAAGCAATCGAATCAAATATAAAATATTATTAAAAATTAAAAGATATAATTTTTATAACCATTTATGTAGGTGTTACGAAAATTGATTCTATCCTCCGTGAATCTGTTTTTGCTTTAAATTTTATGCAACGGATGGCGCTTTAATCATTTTAAATAAGCAAAAACCTCTGTTTACGACATTATAGATGCATGTGATTCCTGAAGGTCGGTTAGAATTTATATGCAGATGAGAGTGTTGCTGTTTTATAATTCAAAAGTTTAAGTTCATTAATTTGCTATTTAAAAACCTATCCACCGTGAAGTATAATATCTCAGTAAGTAGTTTTAAAACACCCTGTAGAAAATATTTTTGCATGTTTATGATTACAACAAAGAGCAAGTCTCAAATGCAATCGATTATCGGTTCGATACTGAATTTCATTAAACTTAATTTATTGATTTTATCACATGAATTATAAATGAAAATAGCTCCTTATTGCAAAACATTTATACATAAATATGAATAGCAACTTACAATGTTTTGTGGTTATTAACCTCCTAAAGAAAGCCAAAGAAATAGTAAACACGTTTGTGGTTAATAATTATTTATAAATTTAGAATTTCCTATTTTTAATAAACTTGTATAAAAACGACGCGGTTTTACCGCTACGCTCGTGAGGCAAAATGCACGCCCGAGGAATCTCCCACTGGTCGCACAATATGCTATTACATATTATAATAACAATAAAGTTTTAAATATTATTTTGTATTTTTTTAAAATGTCTTTTTTGTAATACTTTATAACTTATAAATAAAAATACACGTTTAATTTATTTTTATTCACCTCCGAAATACCTACGTATCAAACTTCATTAGGCCCCATTCTTTATTAGTATATAAAAATATATGGACGTAGACAAAAACTTAGAAAAATCTATTGATATTGATATTATAACACGCTAATTCAAAAATAAGATGAGCAAACTGTGGATACATTTTTTGAAAACTTTTAAAAAAGTAATGCCCCGGGTGAGGATCGAACTCACGACCTTAAGATTATGAGACTTACGCGCTGCCTGCTGCGCCACCGAGGCATGTGTCAGATATCCACTGCAACCAGTGGCGGAGCTAAAGTTTTTTGTACTCAGGGCTAATAATTACATTTATAGTAAGAGGATATATCCTAACATAACATAACATATATGTGGACGAAACACTATGGAACGCCGTTTTACTATTTAATAGAGTCAAGTTAAATATCATACATAGTTTTGTCAACTTTTTATAATCAGCTGTAAAACGCGTGTGTTCCAAACCAGTGTTTTTGAGAATAAACCCGGAAAATGTTAAAAAAAATATCGAAAAAAACCGTGGCTCGATTTGTTGTGTTGTTGGGTGTATTTCGGAAGGAAATCCTGGGTTGAGTTATTATCGGTTTTCCAATAAACAGTGTTAATCCGAATGAAGAAATAAATTTCATACAGTCCCTGTAAATATAAATTGTACCTATAAGATACAATAAATAAACATTTTAGTAGTGATTAACGTGAAAAGTGTAAACATTTCAATTCAGTAAAAATCGTCAAACAAATAAGTCGTCTAAATTTAAACAGCATTTAGCATTATTAAAAGCGTTGATTAAGAAACGGTAAAATACCATTATATTAGGTATGTATTATATATAATATTATGTTGCCATGAATTCGTAGGTATACCTACTTTGTTGTTTAAAATGCAGTTGTCGGCGTTTTTTAGATAACTCAAATATAAAAATGGTTGATTTTAAGGTTATGTTTGTGCAAAAATTATTTTTTACTAATTTCTTAAAAATGTCCAAACTTAAATATAAATTATACCTATTAGGTAAAGTTATCATTAGTTAATTCTGCACCAACAAATGTACTTACCGAATTGGATCCTTTGGCAAAACATGAAAATGCAACGATTTAGTTCTTGAATTTTATTTGCAATTAAAAACACAATAATTCACCATGATCCCTTAGATAAAATACACAAACTAACGTAACTGTATAAGCATTTAAGCGTTGAGTTTCTTTATCAATGATATAAGGAATAATCAATCGAAATCGAGTACTAAAAAAGTTTTTTAGTTTTTTCCTTGCAACGTAAAACACAAAACACAAAAATTCCTAATCTCACCGATTTAATTAAAGTTTGGCTCTTCTTCAGTGATTTTAACGAAAAGGTCCAAATTTGTGCCAATATTTTTAATGGGAAAATTAAACACATGCCTCGGTGGCGCAGCAGGCAGCGCGTAAGTCTCATAAATAAATTTTTTACTGAGTATCTTCCCCAAAATCGCCATGCGAGTAAAAGTGGAACAGTACTGACCAATTACGATAATCTGGGCCTCTATGCGGTATAAAGTTCGCACAAGGAGGTTAATTACTTACGTTTTAACCTTCTTGTCACCTCAAAATTTAACATTTTTCACTCACTCTTTTTTTCACTTTTATATTTGCCCCCTTTAGACCACGTACTCTTGTCAGGATTACCTCAAAATTTATCAACTCTCTAAATTTTTTAAACTCTATAAATTCCCTTTTTTTATATACATATTGTACCTTTATACCTTTATAGTTAGGCTGATTAAAATTTATTATGTAATATTGTTAAATAAACTAATTTGGAATTTGGAATTTGGAATTTTAAGTCTCATAATCTTAAGGTCGTGAGTTCGATCCTCACCCGGGGCATAACTTTTTTTAATTAACTATTTTGATATTTTAAGTTATTAATAAATAATAATTATTACACAGTATGTTTCAAAATTTACTAAAGGTATTTTAAGGGTATTCTTTAGTTTAAAATTCTTTGTTGCCCCTTTTTAAATACCCAGTATGTTATACAGGGTGGAACAGAAGTATCAAATAATAATAATAATAAAAAAATACTTTTTTGTTCATTATGAAAAAAGCATATTTTTCTCCATTTTTTTATACTTGCAAAAATAATGTATTTTTTCTACGACCACTATGTAAAAGTCACTTTTCATGATGGCATCGTTGCTTAGAAAATGAATCTTTTTATTGGCAAGGCAAAACACGAATGTAAAGTGACATTTCTGTGTGAAAAATGACAGGTCTGTGTGAAAAGAACCGGAAAACATCGTTTGACATTCAGCTGTCAAAAAAGTTTTTAGGTTATTTTGTTTTGTATTTAAAAATAATAAAAAATAAAAGGGTCGCAGAAAAAACATTGTGTTATACTTGTGAGAAAAGCTTTCTTCAAGCTCGTGTTAATGCACACTCGGCCTGACGGCCTCGTGGGCAACTTAAAAACTCGCATGAAAAAGTCGCTTTTCAACACTTGTAAAACAAATAACTATTACCTGTTCCATTGGTTCGTATCACAGATCCCGTTTCCGAATCAGTCTCGAACCATCCAATAGGTGATCCTTTGGATTCCAGGTCACTTTCAGAACGCAGATCGTCAGATGTTTCCTCCTGAATCGTTTCCAGATACATGTAGCCTATCGAATTTTGTAAAAAGTATTCGGCATCTGAAATAAAAGAAAAGATGTAGGTACCTAATAGTTTACTTTAATCTTATATTTTAGTTCTTATCAAAGACAATAAAAATTTAGTTGGTTAGTTTGTTAGTTAAATCCTAAGTACTCAACGTGTAATCATTAAATATAGTTTAGATTAAATTGGTAAAGTTAAATGTTTTAAATTGAAATGGCTATAAAGAGTAAGGTACTTTTTTTATTAAATTTGCAGTGTCTTATTGGGACAAAAACCTACGATTTGTCAAAGTAATGAGATTATTTTTATTTACAAAATAAACTTTTTTACTGTTAATAAAATTCTCATTTACTATAATGAAGCAGCAATGTTGAGCTTTTATAAAAACATATTCATCCAACAAAGTAATAGTTGTTATCATATTGTCATGGCAATAAGAAATACTTTATGTTTATATTAAATCTTTGTCGAACTTAAAATGTTTTTGTTAAATCTATAGTTGTGTGTGAATTGCGCTTACATAAAGTAATGCGCAGTTGTTATAGTAAAATTTGTTCATTTTACTACGGCATATTTGTCTTTTTTAAATTACTATCGTTGTAATTCAAATTAGTTAGAAAATCTTTGTTAATAGCTTACGTTAAGAACAATAACAAAAATATTTTATTGCTATAAAAAGACTTTTTTAATATTTATATTGTTTTGAAATGGTAACCAAATTTTTGTTATTTTCCTTAAAAAGAGGGGGAAAGGGCCAGCGCTCTCCTTGGTGAACATCACTTTATAGTATAGTATAGTATAGTATAGTATAGTATATTTCGATAAATGATCATATGTACAATAGAAACTTAACTTATTATACAGTGTACCCTAAAGGTGTAGATCGTGTCAATATAATCCACAGTCGGTGTTATAATCTTAATGATTTCACTTGTGCGAGTGAAGTGTGGTAAAATCTAGCATGATAAAAATATCAAAAAGATCACTAAAAAAATTAAAATTTCGATGTTTTCTAAAAGAAATATTTAAGGTCTATTCTATAAACGAAGCAGACTTGTTGTTTAAAAAGTGAGTTCGTATTTTTTTATTTTGTACATCATATAATATGAGTTAATTTTTTTGTTATAATAAATAATTTGTTTTAATGCCTTGCAATTATTTTAAAAGAACTACCCAACACCCAACAGTAGATTGAAAATGTGACCATTGTTACAATGAAAATAGTTTATTGAATTAACAATTAATTTGTTGTTAAATTTACATAAATTTTATTTATATTGTAAAAAAAGTTTTATTTTAAAAGAAAAGGGATTTGTAAAATTTGCAAAATTTCTGTGAATAATACCATTATAATAACCCTATAGGGTTTCATTAATACTACAAATCGTTTTTGTAAACGGTATAGAACTTTTTTGGACAAATACTAAAAACTATATTTATCAATGCGTTTCTGCATCTGGAATAGTATTATTTTTATGAACATAACGTAAATTTACTTTATAATTAATGCAAATGCTATTACTGAAAGCAGCGTTTGTAGATAAATAATTTTTATAAAAATGATCTTTTTGCCGTAACAAAAGCAATTGTTGGACGAATAGGGATCTTTACTTTATTAAGAAAAACTACTTTTTTTGTTATATTTATAAAAAAAAAATCTGGGTGTGCTTTATAACAAAACTTAATGGAAACTAATTTAATAATAAGTGTAATAATCTATTATACTGTTAGTGTATTGATGAAACCATGCTTTTTAATTGCAATAACTGTTTGGAAGAGATCATGCACTTGCTAATGATTTATATGATTCAAAAGAAGTTGCTATTTGTGTCTTAGTGCCGTATAGGTTTATTGAACCGAAATGAGAACGCTTTTTATGTGCGAATTGTTTATAAATGTTGGCTTTATTATGGTCATTATACTAAAAGCAAAAAATAGTGAATCCGGTTAAAAAAGTTTGAGTGAAATGGACCATCATAATATTATGACCATATGTGCTTTGAAATAGGCAATTAAAAAAATATATTTCTAATTATAAGTCTATTTTTAGGGGATAAATTTTGATTTGCACCGTAAAATTTGAGATTTTAACTATTCATTGTAATTTTTTAAAGCAGGAAATCTTTGTAAAAGAATAAAATTCCTTTTTCACCACGCCTATGTTTTTCCACATTCTTGGTGAAGATACCTTGTTTCAATATATAATTGACCTCTTCAGGTATGCGCTGCTGTTCACATTAAAACTAAATAATTCACAAGTTTTGTCACAGTAATTTAAAAAATCTTAACATCTTAATTTTAAATATGAAAAAGTTTAAAACTAAACTAGGTATATGCGTTAGAGTCTAAGTTTTTTAATAGATAAAGAAAATAACAGAAGATTTAATAACTATTTATCTTGATTTAATATACACTCAGAAATTTTTTAAATAAATATAACAAAAATTATTTATCTACAAACGCTGCTTTCAGTAATAAGCATTTGCATTAATTATAAAGTAAATTTACGTTATGTTTATAAAAATAACACTCTTCCAGATGCAGAAACGCATTGATAAATATAGTTATTATTATTTGTCCAAAAACAGTTCTATACCGACGGTATAACACCGTTTACAAAAACGTTTTGTAGTATTCATGAAACCCTAATGGTATTATTCATAGAAATTTTGTAAATTTTACAAATCCCTTTTCGTTTAAAATAAAACTTTTTTTACAATATTAATAAAATTTATGTAAATTTAACAACAAATTAATTGTTAATTCAATAAACTATTTTCATTGTAGCAATGGTCACATTTTTAACCTACTGTTGGGTGTTGGGTAGTTTTTTTTAATAATTGCAAGGCATTAAAACAAATTATTTATTATAACAAAAAAATTAACTCATATTATTTGATGTACAAAATAAAAAAAATATGAACTCACTTTTTAAACAACAAGTCTGCTTCGTTTATAGAATAGACCTTAAATATTTCTTTTAGAAAAGGTCGAAATTTTAATTTTCATAGTGATCTTTTTGATATTTTTATCATGCTAGATTTTACCACACTTCACTCGCACAAGTGAAATCAATAAGATTATAAAACAAACTGTGGATTATAAAGTTATGTTCACCAAGGAGAGCGCTGGCCCTTTCCCCCTCTTTTTAAGGGAAATAAAACATTTGTTACCATTGCAAAACAATAGTAAATATTAAAAAAGTCTTTTTATAGCAATAAAATATTGTTGTTATTGTTCTTAACGTAAGCTATTAAAAAAGATTTTTAACTGAAATAAAATTAATTTGAATTACCACGATACTAATTTAAAAAAGACAAATATGCCATAGTAAAATGACCAAATTTTACTATAACAACTGCGCATTACTTTATGTAAGCGCAATTCACACACAACTATAAATTTAACAAAAATATTTTAAGTTCGACAAACATAAAGTATTTCTTATTGCCATGACAATATGATAACAACTATTACTTTGTTGGATGAACATTTTTTTTTATAAAAGCTCAACAAATAATATTATTTTATTAATCGCTTACAAAATTAGTTTCATTATCAGTGCATGTGCATTTTTCTCATGAGTGTACAAATGTATACAATTTAATGTATCTAGGTATGCATATGGGTCAGAATTTCTCAAACGGGCCACCTGAATTTGGTCAAAATTAGTTTTTGATTGTAGATACATTTTTTCGATAGTATTTTACATCACTAACACAAATCCTAAAGGATTTTGTAAAAAAAAAATTTTCAATTGACATATTCATGATATTAAAAGTAAAAGTTTTTAGTAATTAAAAAATAAAAAAAATCATTATGGCTAAACTAATTATCCGATTCCAACGATTTAACTAGCGTTGGAATCTTGTTTTGACATAGATTCTTTGTTATTTTTTTCAATTGTACAATTTTCATTTAGGTCGATTTTTTTTTGTTTTTTTTATAACAAATTCGGAAATAATTGGCTTCTGCGCCAGCTATCGACTCGAAAAAAAAAACACATATACTCCAATCATTTTTCGAAATTATGCTGCTGAGAAAAAAAATGGCCCGCAGGTTCCAGACCACCGTAAGACGTCGCGTCACAAGCGCGTACAGCGTACACGGTTCGGAGCGTGAGCTGACACCGCGCGCGGCCACAAAAGGACGAATAACTTTTTGTCAACCTGCGGGCCATTTTTTTTCTCAGCAGCATAATTTCGAGAAATGATTGGAGTATATGTGTTTTTTTTCTCGAGTCGATAGCTGGCGCAGAAGGCAATTATTTCCGAATTTGGTATAAAAAAAACAAAAAAAAATCGACCTAAATGAAAATAGGACAATTGAAAAAAATAACAAAGAATCTATGTCAAAACAAGATTCCAACGCTAGTTATATCGTTGGAATCGGATAATTAGTTCAGCCATAATGAATTTTTTTATTTTTTAATTATTAAAAACTTTGACTTTTAATATCATGAATATGTCAATTGAAAATTTTTTTTTTACAAAATCCTTTAGGATTTGTGTTAGTGATGTAAAATACTATCAAAAAAATGTATCTACAAACAAAAACTAATTTTGACCTAATTCAGGTGGCCCGTTTGAGAAATTCTGACCCATATTCAAGAATAATAATTGATTTTTATACTCCCATTATCGAACATCTGCTTCGTGATTAACCGTTAAAATGTTTGTGGTCAATAGAGGTTTAATAATGGATTTCCTTAATTTTTTAATTTATTCAAATTATTTCCTGCATTTACCAAACTTTCGATATTTTTAATATGTCGTGCATTCATTTATTTTAAACAATTATAATTTCTTACTAACACTCAGTTCCTTACTATTAAATTGCTATTTCCTGAACGGGTATAAATAGATACACATTTATATTAACCAAGCTTCCTGAGTGAGCCTAAAAAACCTAAGACACGATATAATTCTATTAATTCTTTCTATTAGAATAGAACACGATCGTGATCT
The DNA here is from genome assembly GCA_921294245.1 of Brassicogethes aeneus. Lineage (NCBI taxonomy): Eukaryota > Metazoa > Arthropoda > Insecta > Coleoptera > Nitidulidae > Brassicogethes > Brassicogethes aeneus. Next base: position 55,065,831 of record OV121137.1, read on the forward strand.
ATAGGTTCAATTTATAATGTTTGAGTAGTGTATGCTATTTCCGTTACACCTTGTGATCTTGCTTCCGCTCCACAGTTAAGGAGAGTTTTGGTTGGTTGGGTAATGTAGGTATAACATCAAAATATCTAAACAAAACCATTGAAACTTAAACCGCAGCTATAGCTATAGCGAGAAAATTTCTACTTCACCCCAATTTTCTCCAAGAACGCAGCAATTTTAAATTGATACATTTTTGAGACAAAATTTATAACAGTTACTTTACAAATGTAAGTCGATAATTTTTAATTTATAAAGTGTAAACGTAGCTTTAGTAGACAATTTTAAGTTCATAGTAGGTGAAATGCTAAAGCAGCGTTTACACTTTGTAAATTACAAAATATCGACTTACATTTAAATGTAATGTGAATATGTTTGTGGAATTTTAATATTTTTTGTAAATATTTTAGTATATTACAAAAGATCCAGGTTTTTTTAATTGTCCTCCCAATTTTAATGTATTTTTTCAAAAGCACGTTTGAAGAAAAACATAATAAATATTCAAAACATCAGTACCTTGGCGTGTCACAACTCCTGAATCAAATATTTGAGTTATTTTATTTTAAAATATGCTTATCTTAAATTTTTCAATTTTACTACAAACTATAAAACATTAAATAATGTATTTTTTATAGTTTATCATAGATTCAAAAAATAGCAATTTTTTAAAAATTGATAATCTTTGTACTCACTTTTACCCGTCAGTTCTGTGTCCAATGTAAGAACAAATAATCACCAATATAATTGTCTTAAGATTGTAGACTTAATCTATATATAACTGTTTTAAGAATAGTTAAATAGTACTATACAGTTTTTTTAATCTTGTCACCCCAAATTAAATAGGAGACGATATAAATAATTTTTATAAATAGAATCTGTCATATTTTTAATAATCGAGGTCAAAAATTGTAGTTTCATCAATTTAAATAAAACCGAACAAACCAAACTGTAGTATCTGGGTATTGTAAGAAGAAAATATGAAATGAACGACCTACAAACTCAATCTGGAATGCTGCTCAGTAAAAGTGGAAATAGCTAGCAGCGAAGCGATTAAATATTTAAATACCAATCAATAATTGTTGTTAAATTTATCGTATATTTTTTAGCGAATAACTAACTGTATTTAGATTGGGTATTATTCATAGAAATTTTGTAAATTTTACAAATCCCTTTTCGTTTAAAACAAAACTTTTTTTTATAATTTTAATAAAATTTATGTGAATTTAACGACAAATTAATTGTTAATTCAATAAACTATTTTCATTGTAACAATGGTCACATTTTCAACCTACTGTTGGGCGTTGGGTAGTTTTTTTAAATAATTGCAAGGCATTAAAACAAATTTTTATAACAAAAAAATTAACTCATATTATATGATGTACAAAATTTAAAAAAATATGAACTCACTTTTTAAACAAGTCTGCTTCGTTTATAGAATACACCTTAAATATTTCTTTTAGAAAACGTCGAAATTTTAATTTTCTTAGTGATCTTTTTGATATTTTTATCATGCTAGATTTTACCACACTTCACTCGCACAAGTGAAATCAATAAGATTATAACACAGACTTTGGATTATAAAGTTATGTTCACCAAGGAGAGCGCTGGCCCTTTCCCCCTCTTTTTAAGGGAAATAACAAAAATTTTGTTACCATTGCAAAACAATACTAAATATTAAAAAAGTCTTTTTATAGCAATAAAATATTTTTGATATTGTTCTTAACGTAAGCTATTAACAAAGATTTTCTAACTGAAATAAAATTAATTTGAATTACAACGATAGTTATTTTTAATTTATAAAAAAGACAAATATGCCATAGTAAAATGAACAAATTTTACTATAACAACTGCGCATTACTTTATGTAAGCGCAATTCACACACAACTATAGATTTAACAAAAAAATTGTAAGTTCGACAAAGATTTAATATACCTACAAAAAAAATTTTAGTAAATGAAAATTTTATTAACAGTAAAAAAAGTTTATTCTAAAATAAAAATAATCTCATTTCTTTGAAAAATCTTAGGTTTTGACACTGAAAATTTAATAAAAAAGGTACCTTAGGTGGTACATGTTTGTATAGCCATTACAAATGTTTGTATGTGCAAATTTTGAAATAAAGATTATATTATTATTTTATTAATCGCTTACAAAATTAGTTTCATTATATGTGTACAAGCATGTACATTTTTTTGAGTGTATAAAAGCTCGATTCATAAAGCAATTATTGTTTTTTTACTGCAAAAAGAATCTATTTACAAGCTTTGATAATTACCTATAAATTATAATCTAATATGTAGTATACATTTTCCCAATTTGGTATAACAATATCTATAGTATGCGCTGATATTTTAATTGTATCTCATTTTATTTTGTTTTCACTTCCTGCATGCTATAATTAAATTAAACTAATTTTAAATCGAGTTGATTTGTTATTTAAATTTTTTGCAAGGCAATAAATTTAAGAGATTTATATTGACCAACTCTCTATGTAACGGTAAATATTCGGATCTTCTAGTCGATAACAATTGTAAGTAAATGTTTAGACATACTATTTTACCACATCAGGCTGAGAGCCTTACTTTCACTATGTTCCATTTAAATTTTTAACAAGTAACAGATCTGTACAGAAATCGTATTATACAGGGTGTTTCAAACAACGTAACTTAGTTTACAGATGTGTTTATTACGCCCAAGCAGAACTTTAAGTAAAAGCGTAAAGCTTTGGGCAATATTACTTAATTTAAGTAAATATTTTGTTAAATTTACTTTGAAGGAAAACTTTTTTTAAAGTTATTTAATAAGTTTTATTTATGTTATTTTTACCCATATTAATAACCCTTAAGTTTCAACACTTTAAAGTATTATGAGGGACGTAATTTTTACGAAATAAAATTACTTATAAGTGTATTTCGCCTATAGGCTTTATAAAGAAAAATTTAACGGTAATTTTACGTCAGAATTTTTACTTAATGGTAAATGTTACTCATAAGTCATAATTTTACGATATTAAGACCACTTTGTAACCGTAAATAATACCTATTCGCCTGGTATTTTTTAGGGTTATTAGTGGTAATAAATACTATTAATATTGACTAAACAAGGAGAAATAAGCTTAAAGTGAAAAATTAAAAAAATTCAGGTCGTCATAATGAGTTTTTTAAGATGGCATCCTTTACTTATCTAAACATTTACCTATATACCCAGGCCCGTTCCTGGGGTGTCTGGCGCCTGCGTGCAGCATTCGTTGGTGCGCCCCTTTTATATTTAAATATAATACATTAAATATTTAAATTTTAAGCCGTAAAATTTAAAAAAATATATATTTTGCGACAAACTGGCAATATGTAATTAAAAATGTAAAAATACTGCTTAAATTAAATATAAAAAATATTTATTAAATTACCAAACAAACAAGTAATATCATAAGGGCATCTATTTTTTCGAAAAAAATCGAAAAAAACACGTTGCTAAGTATTATTTTAACAAGAAGCATGAGTGCTGGGGGCAACAAAAATCCGAGTCGAAGACGAGGATTTTTGCACCTGCATGAATGCATTTTGTTAAAAAATATTACTTAGCATTGAGTTTTAACGATTTGATTTTTTTCACAGGAAAAGTTAGATGCCCGAATGGTATTTGACAAGACTATTTCATGAGTAACAGTTAACAATTAAAATATAAATTGCAATTTTTGGTGACAACAGCTGTCAAGTTTTGCCGCGGGTAAACTCGAAAAAACTGCTGACAGGTGCTGTCATACAGTTTTTCCACCTAGAAACCATTTGTAGTGGAAATTAAGACGAGGGAAATAGTCAGTGATAAAAATACTCTAAAGAAAACAAAAAAAAAACAATCTAAACAATATAATAACTACAACTGGTTTTTAGTGACGCACTCTCTAAAAATGACTAGTTTTCAAAGTAAAAAAGCAGTCACTAATAACTTTAGCCCACAGCAATTTGTATCCCGGGCATTTAACAGCTTGTTATTATGTAAAATTGTCCCCTGAATCCGAAAATACCGTTAAAAATTATAAAAGTAGAGCAGTTTTTAAGATATAGTCAATACCATATTATACGGAAAATTTACTAAATCTTAAAAACGTTCTACTTTTATAACTTTTGACGACATTTTTGGATTCAGCGGACAATATTACATAGGAGTTGACTGCTAAATATCCGGGATACAAATTGCTATTGACAATAATTATTAGTCGCTGCTTTTTCGCTATTGCAATTAGACTAATTGAATTAGTCATTTTTGACTAATGCTATTTTAGAGAGTTACTACTGTTAAACTCTGCTACCGTCAACTGCAACTATCAAACAAATACTAAAGATAATATGACCATTTCTCTCCTTTCATTTTGATCCTCATATCAAAACAAAATAAGCAGCCAATATCAAAGCGGCAAAAGGCGCTTTATAGGGACCAAAAAAAAGAGCGGCCGACGCAAAAAAGGCAGAAACCTTTATCCAATGTATGTTTAAGTATCATATGCAAGAAAGTTTATTGTTACAAAGTACTGATCGACTCTTTGATTTTGCGCCCCTGAAATGTTGCGCCTGCGTGCGTGCACGCACTGCACGCTCGCCAGGAACGGGCCTGTATATACCTAATATTTTTTCATAAATATTTTTCTAAAATATAATAAGGAAAGTTTTAGTTATTAAAAAATGATTAAAACTAAATGATTTTTAAAAGATTTGTAGGTTTTAAGTTTTGTTGAATTTTTACCCAAGCAATAATTTTTCTTAAAACCGCAAAATATTTAGAGGGCATATAATTATTAAGATGTATCGTGCCTATTTTTATCAATAAAATAATGTGCGTTTGAGTTTTAATGCAAAATATTATTAGTTTTGACAATTGAGGTTATATTTTTTAATTTTACTCTAGGGTGGCCTTTATTACTTTGTAAGTACCATTTTGTAAAATATTAATTAAAAGAAAAAAGAGCAAACAGTTGGTAATTATAGCGTTATTTTTACGTAAATTTGTGGTATTTATATTGTATTTATTACGTTATTGAATAACAGTTATTCTCTTAGTAGATCAAAAAGGTTATTATGTACCTAGGTAAAATAACTAAATAAACCATTCCCCAAATTTGGTAATTTTTCGTATCTATACCGTTATAAAACCGTTCTGGTTAACCGTAAAAAAGACTTTAAAGTTGACTTAGTCGTAAATTTGTAGTTATTTAAACTTAAAATGCTGCTTGGTCCCTGCCTTATTAGGTACCTACCACTCATCATGAATCATAATAATTAATTATTGTCAAAATTTTACGCCTAACATTCTACTTTCTCTGTCGGAAAAATCATGTATTTTCTTTACCAACACAATTTAAGATATTTGTGAGAAATTTAATTTTTAGCGTTTAATGAGGTAGGAAATTATTTCTCCAATTTCTTATGAAGTATATTTCACGCGAAATAAAAGTAAATGTTGGTATAATACTTTCCTGAAAAGATTATTAGTGTTTCTGAATAATTTATATTTCTATTAAATTATTGCACATACAGAAAAACGAAGTTTCAGCAAAATCTACAAAAACAATAATAAAAATATAATTATTGAAAAAAAATTGCTAGAACAGCTTTATAAGAAAAACATTTTTTATTGTTTATTTCTTACGCATTAAAAATAAAATAAATATTTATTCTGTAGAGTACTTTAAATTGTTTATAGCAAAATGTTATCTTATCTGGGTCGAAAAAAAATTTTGTCTTAAAACTTATTGTTTTGTCTTCGTTCAAAAGATAACTGAAATTGCAAATTCCCATGGAATGTGTTTGTCACTGACCTATTCTATTGGATAGGTACGAGGTGTGTTCAGAAAATATCGGGAATTTTCGTTTTTTAAAACAAATATTTATTTATTCGTCTACATTAATGTTGTCGCCTTCAAAATAGTCCCCATTGGATATTATGAACATGTGCCAGCTCTTCTTCCAATAATCTAAACACTTCTAAAACTCGATCTTTGGAATAGCCTTTAGTTCTTTCAGCGATGCGCTTTTAATGTCATCTATGCTTGCAAAACAACGGCCCTTTAAGGTTCTCTTTATTTTTGGGAATAGGAAAAAGTCAGACAGAGGCATGTCTGGCGAATATAGAGGCTGGGGCATGCAGTATTGTTTTTGGCCAACAATTTTGTTCAAAATTTAACAAATTTTGCTGCCACGCGTTTCATACCCAAAACATTCGAAAAATTTTCATGGGATGAGCCAATCGATATACCAACATCATCAGCGACTTCTCTGATGGTTTATAACCATTTCTTCCACTTTTTCCATGTTTTTATCGGTTCTTAATGTGCTTGTGCGTTCGGGGCGTTCGTCATCTTCAGCGTCTTCACGGCCATCTTGGAAACTCTTATAGCACTTGTAAACTCTTGTTTTACTTATAGTAGACTCACTATAGGCCTTTGTTAACATTTCACAGAATTTATTTCATTTTTTAAGCAAAATTGGATACAAATTCTTTGATCCATTTCTTTTAACGAACGAAAAATCGCCGAGCTCATAAAACACGTCTAACCTTAGCGGCTGCCACAGACAAAGTGAACAATGAATACAGCTAAAGTTTTTATCATACTTCGGGGACATGTATACCAACATAGATCATCATTGTTTTTACCTCTAAAAAAAGCTTACTGAACAATTTGGCCTCTTGTAAATCGTAGTACTTAAATTGTAGGTAGTTATAGAAAAGTTTGAGATACGCTGCCTTAAACATGAACACAATAAAATTATAAAATAGTCGTAATTAAAAATATGATTCAAGGTAAAAATAACAAATGCATATCACAATTAAATCCGTGTATTATGCAATGCAAATTTTCCAAGTAAATGTAGCTAGGTACATAAGTATACTTAAGTAAGCAATAGCTGGTTAGTGACTCACAGAAAAATCTTTGTCATTTGTCAATTATCTATGACTTTACCTGTAAATATGTTGCCCATTTAAAAAAAAAACAACAAAAGAAAAATTTAAACCAATATTTAAACAGGCCATTAAAGTAGAAAAATAAGCTGCTGTTTATAAAAATCCATAGATAAATGGCGAAGTTATGAATTTTTCAGTGGAAGACCAAAATTTAGTTTTTCGAATATTTTTACGTTTTTTTTATTTTAAACATATTGAAATTAAATTATATATTGAATTTTAAACAATAAATATTGAACATTGAAGATATTGAAAGTTTTATTTTGTTATAATAATCATAGGTTTAAACAAAATCTGGCTCCTTCTTTGTTTTTTGTTGCTTTCGTATTTCGTTTCTCGTATGAGGGGCCAAATGTAATCACCCATCAAGGCTGCATCCCAGAAGCCGTGATCCATAGCCTTCATTTGCTGGTGAAAACGTTCTCCGTGCTCATCACTTACGTCGCCCAGATTGTGCGGGTTATTTACGCACTCGAACTCTCTACTTCTTTTACTCATTTTACACTTTTTATTAACTAAATAAAACCATGATAGATATACCTTGTTGAAATATCAAAAAATATCAGTAAAATGTCACTATGCCAACACGAGAAACAAAAGAATTCACGTTTGCGGAGTCATGTCAAATATAAATTTTGAATAATGTTTTCGGTAAAAAAAGTACGTAAAAAACTGAAAAAATTCCAATCATGCACTTTATTTAGGTTTTCATTGAAGAATAAACATATTACAAAATAAATTTAAGGCCTTGTTTGACCAAATTTTTTTTCGATTTTGTAAACTAGTGTAGGTAATTGTTTTGCGAAATTTAATTATACAGGTTAGGTAATTAAACATTAATTTAAATTTATTAATTAAATCCAGCTTAAAACAAACATTAGGCACGTTTCTTGTTATTTAGTAATTAATGCAATTTAATTTTTTATTCAAGTTTTCATTCAGAATACCATAATTTATAATTAGAAAGCAGGAAACGCATTTAATCTGGTTAAATGGTAATAATCCCGTTTAAAATAGTTTGAAGACTAGCATTTTAGAGGTAGCACAAAATGATTTTTAATAATCAACTATTTTATACCTTTACAATACCTGGTTCTTAGCTCGTTTTTTTTAGTTTTAGGATACTTCCTAATTGTAAATTAACATAAATGAAATTTTGCTTAAAAATTTAAAATTTTATCAAATTTCATCGACTACTCCTGCTCCAATTCTTCGTAAAAAGGTTTTTAATTCAAAATTAATTTATTTCTATGTACTATTGCAAAAATAGCATTTTTTACTCTTTCTTTGGCTTAACTTACGAGGTGTGTTCAGAAAATATCGGGAATTTTCGTTTTTTGAAACAAATATTTATTTATTCGTCTACATTAATGTTGTCGCCTTCAAAATAGTCCTCATTGGATATTATGCACATGTGCCAGCTCTTCTTCCAATACTCGAAACACTTCTAAAACTTGGGATAGCCTTTAGTTCTTTCAGCGATGCGCTTTTAATGTCATCTATGCTTGCAAAACGACGGCCCTTTAAGGTTCTCTTTATTTTTGGGAATAGGAAAAAGTCAGACAGAGGCATGTCTGGCGAATATGGAGGCTGGGGCATCATTACAGTATTGTTTTTGGCCAAAAATTGTGTTCAAAATTTAACAATTTTAGAACAAATTTTGCTGCCACGCGTTTCATACCCAAAACATTCGAAAAAATTTCATGGGATGAGCCAATCGATATACCAACATCATCAGCGACTTCTCTGATGGTTTATAACCACTTCTTCCACTTTTTCCATGTTTTTATTGGTTGTTAATGTGTTTGTGCGTTCGGGGCGTTCGTCATCTTCAACGTCTTCACGGCCATCTTGGAAACTCTTAAACCACTTGTAAACTATAGCTGACTCACTATATGCCTTTATTAACATTTCACAAAATTTATTTCATTTTTTAAGCACACCTCGTACTTCATATTTAAAATTGTTGATTTTTTTATTGCTCCAAAGTAGAAAATAATTTTAACTTCCTATGCTGTAAAAACCTAACCTGATTGGTCTTAATCATTAAATGCCTAGGCTATAATAATTATTATAATAAATCGTTTTAGTAAATTAATTTTTTTTTCAAACTGAATTTATCCATTTTAAAAAAAACCTATCCCAATTTCTACTCGTCAAGAAAATGTAACTATTGTTTAGTAACTAGTAATTAAGTAATTAACTTAACAATACAAAAAAATAAATTAATAAAAACATGAAAGGTACTTTTTGAACACGCAATAAATATTAGCCACACAAATTTTCAAAAAATATTATTAAATTGTAACCAAAGCCAAATTAAAAAAATGTCAAATACAAACATCGTTAAGATTGTTATTCCTGGTAATTTTTAAAAAAGTTCAATAACAAATCTTTTTTAACAATTATGAAATAATAAAGTTATTTTAAACTGATAATAAACAACAAATTTCCTGAGACATCAACACAAAAATTATTTTTAGAAATTTTTGAAATTTTTAAAACAAAATTCTAGATATTTAATTAAATTGGCGGGTATTAAACTTGATACCATAATATACTAATTTGTTTTAATACAATATTTAATCTATTTCGGGGATTAATTACACTAGTTTACGAAATCACAATCAAAACGCCAAAACACCTCAGAAAATTAAAAAAAAACAATTGAAAATTCATATCTCGAAAACTCTTCCATGAAAAAAATTTTTAGTGTGATTGTCGCGTTTAGTGAGCCAAACTACACAAGAAAATCATAGTGAGACATGGTGGGCAAAATGGCTGTAAACTAGTTTCTATATTGTAGTTTGAATGATAGATACTGTGAGTGGAAAAATAATAACAAAAAAATTAAGAAAAACAAAATATTTAAACATATTTGTTTTCAACTTTCTTATCCAGATCCAGGTTTGTTTATCTTTTAACTCGTTACTTGGCGCTGCAAATTTTTAAGTGTTCCGCATTCCAAACGGCCAACCTTTGAAGGTCATTCAAAGGGGCACGTAGGTAAATGAACCTGCATCTGAAACAATGTAATTGCATGCTTAGAATAAAATGACGTAGTTCATTTTTTGCATGTACTTGTTATGGTCTTATGTGCTGAATAAGAATTTCCATTGCATTTACTACCAAGTAAACTTTAAAGTATTTTTTACGGTTAACCAAAACGGTTTTATAACGGTATAGATACGAAAAATTACCAAATTTCTGGAATGGTTTATTTCGTTATTTTACCTACATAAATATAAATACCACAAATTTACGTAAAAATAAAGCTATAATTACCAACTGTTTGCTCTCTCTTTCTATAACTTTGACATTCGTAATTTCTTTTTTCTTTTAATTTATATTTTACAAAATGGTACTTACAAAGTAATTAAATTAAAAAATATAACTTAAATTGTCAAACCTAATAATATTTTGCATTAAAACTCAAACGCACATTATTTTATTGATAAAAATAGGCATGATACATCTTAAAAATTATATGCCCTCTAAATATTTTACGGTTTAAGAAAAATTATTGCTTGGGTAAAAATTCAACAAAACCTACAACCTACAAAATTTTATTAAATCTTTTAAAAATCATTTAGATTTAATCATTTTTTAATAACTAAAACTTTCCTTATTATATTTTAGAAAAATATTTATGAAAAATTATTATATAAGTAATGGATGCCATCTTAATAAACTCATTATGGCGACCTGAAATTTTTTTTATTTTTCACTTGATTAGTCAATATTAATAGTATTTATTACCACTAATAACCCTAAAAAATACCTTTATTTATATTTAAAAAATAGTTTGACTATCAATTGTTTTGAGTTAAAAAAATTGAAATATGTAAATTTCTGTTAAAACATCATTAAAGTGCTAAACTTTAAACGAATAAAGCGAAGAAAAAAATAATACCTAGATATTAATTTTTTAATTTAAAATATTGCCCCAATATATTCCATCTTAACTTTATTAATAAGGTTAAGCATGAAGTAATTTTCTTATTTAATGATAAATATACAGAAATTTTAATTAAATAATATGGCATAACTCGGCATAACTAAATAATAATAAACTTGGAATAGTATATTTAATTAGTATTTGGCTAATAATATACAAAATAAAAGTTGCAACGATAGATAATTGACGAAAAATGTAATGATTTTCCACACTTTGTATTACAAATGAAAAAATAAATGGTGTTTTAACATTTTTTGTTTAAAATAAGAAAGAAAGAAATAAAAAAGTTATTGGTAGGTATTTAAAGTGACAAAAAAGTCAACGTAAATACCAGACACCCTGTATAAAATTTTCAAATACTGTTAATGGCTTTCGATAGAGTGATCCTTAGTTAACATGTACACCAAAAATTATTTTTTTAACATTAAAATTAGTGATAATACAGACATATTAGTAAAACTATCTTCTCAATCAGTTTTCAATTATCCAATTTTTTCCAATTTGGGCAGTTTTCAATTACCCGAAACGTTATTTTTAATGTGCAGTTTTCAATTAGCGAGTTTTGTAATATTATCTTCTCAATCAATTTACTTAATAAGGGCAGTTTTCAATTATCCAATTTTTTTCGAAATTGGGCAGTTTTCAATTACCCGAAACGTTATTTTTAATGTGCAGTTTTCAATTAGCGAGTTTTGTAATATTATCTTCTCAATCAATTTACTTAAATAAGGGCAGTTTTCAATTATCCAATTTTTTCCAAATTGGGCAGTTTTCAATTACCCGAAACGTTATTTTTAATGTGCAGTTTTCAATTAGCGAGTTTTGTAATATTATCTTCTCAATCAATTTACTTAAATAAGGGCAGTTTTCAATTATCCAATTTTTTCCAAATTGGGCCGTTTTCAATTACCCGAAACGTTATTTTTAATGTGCAGTTTTCAATTAGCGAGTTTTGTAATATTATCTTCTCAATCAATTTACTTAAATAAGGGCAGTTTTCAATTATCCAATTTTTTCCAAATTGGGCCGTTTTCAATTACCCGAAACGTTATTTTTAATGTGCAGTTTTCAAGTAGCGAGTTTTGTAATATTATTAATATTACAAAACTCGCTAATTGAAAACTATTATATTAATAACTTAAAAAACTAATAGGTGGTAAACCTTTCAAACAAACCTGGATTTCCTATGAAGTCTTCTTTTTCTAGAAGGGCAGAGGGGGTCTGAAACCCGTACGCCGGAAGCCAGGGGTTGCTTCCGGTGTTCAAATCTGCGGGCTGCCCAGGCCAGTCGCTAAAAGCGATGTCTTCCATGTCTCGCAGACATGCACTTAACGCAGAGGAAATGTAAACAAAAAAACTACACCAGTTTTCGAACGAAAATAATCACATGACACAAACACTACCGAGCACTGCAAATTTTCTCGACACAACCGGATTTCTTCCTAGAATTTCAATAGATAAGATTATAGGTAATTGGTTTTATGCATATCTGTGCAAATGGGTGGGTATTTTAGATATTTTTAGATAGGTACTGATTCGTGATTAAATTCTTTTGCAATTAATAATTGCAATTTATATTTATGTATTTTTTACAGAGATTTAAGAAAATACGTTTTTTTAATTATTAAGCAAGGTTTTTAGACATCTAATATAAATTTTATTATTGCCCACTGTGACCACCAAATTTAAAAATAAATCAATAATTGCAATCCACAATAATTGTTTTTACTTTTATTACTTAATATTGAATATTAATTTTTAAACATTGAAAATAGAGCTGATAAAAAATTGATTATAACTTTTAATTTAAAAGTTAAAACCGGTTAAAACCTTGTACAGAATACAGGGGGCTATCAGGAGTTTTTCGTAATTTTCGGAAAGTTTTAGGACATTTTATAGACTGTAGAATTAACAGTTTTGAACAACATGTAAGTTTTATATGTATATGAGTTTGACCTACACTTTTATTGTTTTTTGATCTTTCATAATTGAGTAGATATTATTTTTTACAATGTTTTAAAAGTCTAAAACCTATCCTCCGTGACTGTTACTATTTCTAGGTTAACCTATATGTTTTCAAATATCTGAGGTAGTAAAAGCATTCTAAAAATATATAATTATTTATGTAGGTGTTACAAAAATTGATTCCATCCTCCGTGAATCTGTTTTTGCTTTAAATTTAGAAGAGTTAGAATATATATGCAGATGAGAGTGTTGCTGTTTTATAATTCAAAAGTTTAAGTTCATTAATTTGCTATTTAAAAAACTATCCACCGTGAAGTTTAATATCTCAGTAAGTAGATTTTTTATAAATATTTTATGTATGTACAATTGTACTTTTAAAAAATATTAAGATGTCAAAAGATACAATAACTTATTTCAAATATACAAAGGGATGTTTAAAAAATACATACGAAATCCTAACCTCCGTGAAGCTATCTTTCGTGAAGCTCTAATATTCAAAATGTATGATTTGTTAAAATTCTTGCATTAGTGCAGAACCACTTTTGTTATGATATCACTAGACCCCATTCCAGACTAACAGTTATATTTAGTGAGAAAATATAATGAATTTTAGGATTTAACGAATTGTCAGTTTGACATTTGAAATTAAAATGTGCTTTAAAATATAAAAAGACTTTAATAAACCTTATTTATTCAAGCTTACCTTAATTTTATTATCGTTTACACCAACCCATCGATCTTTTATAGTTTATAATTCATTATTTTAATCATTTAACAAACAAATTATTTAAATGTCAACAAATGTCAAATCAAGAAAAGTGTCAAAATCCTTAGCAACGTGTAAACAAGGTGTTTTAAGACATTGGTAAATGGTAAATTTAGAATTAATTCTTATGGGTTCCTATTTGGTTAAAGTATAGAAAGTTCATATAAGAAAAATACTTAAAACTTGTTAAAATATATAGAGAAACCATGGACAATTAAAAAAATTATTTTTGTTGCTTGGTTTAGGTAGGTAGGTACTAAAACAGAATTGTTAATAAAATGTTTTGATTTAATAGTTTTAGATTGTGGGCGCTCCTATTGGAGCCTCATTGGAATTTATAACAAATTACCTACTACATAAAATACCACTTTACTAGACGCCGCAATATAATTAAGTACTTATCTATTTATTTAGTACATATTTAAGTACTATTTTAATTGGCAAATAATTATGTTGTTGTGATACCGGCCTGTTAGTTTGCAAATCAGTACCTATGTATGTACTAATATCCGTATGGGGGGAATGATGGAATACATTGTGATTAATACAACACATAGCTTACCAAAAAAGACAACACTGCAACACTTGCTGGTATTGGTAAACAAATTGTCACCCGCACTCACTTAAAAGCACCGCGACGCGATTTTGACGTACCGTTTGTTTACTGTGGCGTCGTATTCGCTATGGAAACCGAACAAGAGCCGCAACAAAAAACCCAAGAAACAAGTGGCTGTCGGAGCGAGCGAGCACGTGACGACGGCCAGCCAATGGCAGCGCTTGACCGGTCCGCATGCTTTCGAAGTCGCGTTTACACAGCCCAGGTGAGGCGCAGCCTCCTAGATGATGCTTCTGGTTCTTCGTTCATCGGTGAATGTTGTTGACGGCGAGCCGAAGAACTCGTTTGACCCATATCGCGGCGGATTTGCGTTGAACCGGAAGTCAAATTTTGACCTTCATCCGAAAAGTTACCTTTTAATTTGCATCCTTGGATGAATCTCATCCAAAAAGATGAAAAAAGTCGCTATTAACTTACCCTCTAAAATGCACAATTTTCGAGATACAGGGTGTTGAAATTTTAGAAAAAAATCGTTTTTTCGAATATCTCCGGAACCGTTTATCGTACAAAAAACAGCTTTTGTAAGCATTTTCTACTCATAATAAGCTATATTTTGTGCCAGAAAAAATTTTTTTTTACTCATAATTGGTGGAGATTTTGAAGGGGTAGCGGGTGTTTTTCTCCTCAACTTCTACGCCCCTGAAAAAAGTACGGTTTTGAGAAGCCCATTCGAACCGCCAATGTTTTCTATACAAAAAAGGTACTCTTGGTCATAAGCTCTAAAGTTGACCGTTTTCTACACAAAAAAGGTCATAAACTCTAAAGTTGACCGTTTTCGAGAAAAATCGACTTTTATGTTTAAAAACATGGTAAATTTTTTGAAGTTTTTTTTTATCAATTATACAAAATTTATTTTAACGTTAGAACAAGTAACAAAACCAAACGATAATTGCAAAATTAAAAAAAAATAAAAATGATTCAAAAGTTTTCTTAGCAAAATTCTCCAAACCGTAAAGGTAACGCATTTCGCACATTTCAGCATTTGTGTAAAAAATCATTTTTTATTTTTTTTTAATGCTGCAATTATCGTTTGGTTTTGTTACTTGTTCTAACGTTAAAATAAATTTTGTTTAATTAGTAAACAAATTTTTTTTTCAAAAAATTGACCATGTTTTTAAACATAAAAGTCGATTTTTCTCGAAAACGGTCAACTTTAGAGTTTATGACCTTTTTTGTGTAGAAAAAATTGGCGGTTCGAATGGGCCTCTCAAAACCATACATTTTTCAGGGACGTAGAAGTTGAGGAAAAAAACACCCGCTACCCCTTCAAAATCTCCAGCAATTATGAGTAAAAAAATTTTTTTTCTGGGACAAAACATAGCTTATTATGAGTAAAAAATGCTTACAAAAGCTGTTTTTTATACGATAAATGGTTCCGGAGATATTCGAAAAAAAACGATTTTTTTTCTAAAATTTCAACACCCTGTATCTCGAAAATTGTGCATTTTAGAGGGTAAGTTAATAGCGACTTTTTTCATCTTTTTCACCCTGTATAAAATATTATTAAAATTTTAAAAAAATAATTTTTATAACCATTTTTGTAGGTGTTACAAAAATTGATTCTATCCTCCGTGAATCTGTTTTTGCTTTAAATTTTATGCAACGGATGGCGCTTTAATTATTTTAAATAAGCAAAAACCTCCGTTTACGACATTATAGATGCATATGCATATATGTGATTCCTGAAGGTCAGTTAGAATTTTTATGCAGATGAGAGTGTTGCTGTTTTATATAATTCAAAAGTTTAAGTTCATTAATTTGCTATTTAAAAACCTATCCACCGTGAAGTGTGATATCTCAGTGAGTAGATTTTTTTTATAAATATTTTATGTATGTGTTTTTGAGAATAAAGCCGGAAAATGTTTATGGAGCAAGCACGATTTGGCAACACTGCAGATCAAACTGGCTGCTCCGATCCCAGACTCCTGTGCCTTCTACTAAAGCTACGTTTACACTTTGTAATTTAAAAATAAAGTAAAGTTATAAATTTTGTCTTAAAAATATATCACTTTAAAATTGTTAAAAATAAAAAAAATTGGTTTCAATTTGTAGAGTCGATAAATTTTTAATCCAAAAATTACTACTTTAAAATTTAAAACTTACATTTAATGTAATGTGAGAATTGTTGTATTAAAAATTTATCAACTATCATTTAAATGATTTAATTAAATGACATTTTAAAAATTTAAACCAATAATTTTGTAGAATAAAATATTACAACCAAAACTTTTAAAAATAAACATAAATTTTTACTGTTGCATTTTATATTTAAAATATTTTTTGACCATCAATTGTTTTGAGTTTAAAAAAAATTAATTTTATAAATTTCTGTTAAAACATAATTTAAGTGCTAAACTTTAATCTTTTTTCTACTCCCACCTTTAAAACGCCCTTTATCGTACATGTTTCCATGACGCTAAGTGACCTAGCTTTTAAATACACATTGACAAGTTGTGGCTTTACGGCGCTTTAGTCACGGGCTGAAGTTAGTTGACAGTTGTCAAATGTCATACAATCGTTAAAACAAAGTGCCTTTCTTGTAAAATAATACTAAATGTGAAAATTATTTTATTATCTCAATACAAAAATATTAAATAGTTTCTCAACGCCAATATTTGAAAAGTTTATATGAACATTGTACTGACCTTTTAATTTCGCCGGCAGTAAACTATAACTTAAATTCGGGCACGGACTCTACTGTAAAGTCCTCATAAAACATTTCCTTTACTTTCACTGTGAAAAACTGTCAATTTTCAAGATACATTTCGATTTATAACCTTTATAATTGTGTTTATAAAATGTAAAAATGTGACATTTAACAGTTTCCCCTGTTGTTTCATAGATGGCGCTCTATGCAAATTTTTGATTTGATTATTTTAAGATAATAATAAGTATTTGTCGTAGAAAAAGTATAGTATGCACATCGTTTATAAACTTTTCTATACACTCATTAACTTAAGCACTCGCTCGCAAGCTCGTTCGTGCCTAAATTAAATTCGTGTATAAAATGGCGTTTATCATAATATACTATTTTGACTATTAATTGTTTTGAGTTAAAATACACACACTAACGTAACTATATAAGCATTTAAGCGTTGAGTTTCTTAATCAATGATATAAGGAATAATCAATCGAAATCGGCTCTCTGGGATGGTAATAAAACACTTGTGTACTTAAAAAATTTATTCTGTTAAACCTACGTCATCAACTTATGTTTATCCCCTCGCAATTTGCGCACCATCTCCCGGTTAAGTTTGTCCTTATTCTTCTTGTACCATTTCAACCATTCGGCAACCATCGGGTTGTTTTTATCCCCGTGCACCTCGAGCTGCTGCGCGTAGGCAGATCGTATGATCCTTAGACAGCTGCTGGTGTGATAAGGCACACAAGTAACAGGGTCAACGTATTTAGCATGTCGCCCCGTTATGGCACACGTCAGCTTTTTGGGGAGAGATGGGGGCGCTCGAATGTTGAACATTTTCCTGTACACGACGTCATGGGGGTCGTTTTGTATTGTGATAAATGTTCGTCCGCAATATGTCTCTGTATCCCCAATTTTGCTAAAAGTTTCGTTAATAAATAAATAACAGTAGGCTGTGAGAGCAAATTCAGCGCTGCCAACGTAGTAAAAATAAAACGCTGTATTTTAATCAACAAATTAATACCAAAATTTAAACTTAAGTATCAATAAAAACTAAAAACAACGTAAAAAGTAAATAAGTTACAATAAGAATTGTTTGTTTAATGTCATAATGGAAAAATTAAGGTTTGAAACTGTCATATTTTTGTGGTTCTCAAGTTGGTATCACAAAATTTGAAATGACATTATAAACAGTGTTTTTAAGATTACCATAAAAAAATACTGTAATATACAATTTTCAAGGCATCAACAGAGTTTAAAAACTAATTTTTGAATGAATCTATGGAAAATAACACTTCTGTGCTATTTCCCACATACTACAAAAAGTCGAGAAACGAAGCTCTCAAGATACAAAGTAAAAAATGGGGCATGAAAACAAATGTAAGTCTAAAAATTATTTTCTTGAAACCTCATGATTTTTTTCTATGTAAAAAACTGTTTTTTCATCTCTATTTATTATGCTTCACATTAAAAAGTCCCACTTTGACATTTGAATAAGTCAAATAAGACGAAATTGGCAGATACATAACCTCAATTATATGACTTTAAGTGCTAGGATTTAAGTGGGACTTTTTGATGTTTTAAAACGCGAAAACCTACCTGGAATTAATATCTTTTATTACAGGCATCCTAGTCGATTTATATTGAATGACGGGGCCTGTAAAAGCTTTTTTATCTGATCTCTTTGTCTTTTTTTCACTTTCCATTTTCTGATATTTTTCTAAAAAAAAATGCCTGTAAAACAACTAAACAATAAAAAAAAACAATTTTTAATGTCTCTAAAATGTGGAAATAATAATAATACCTAGAGACATAATATTCTCAACTTCAGTAATCTTGGCTTCGGCTAATAATTCTTCCTGAGTTGGTATCCATTCTTCCTCCTTTGGTTTTTTAACCTTTTTTTTTTGCTCCAAATTTCTTACTTTTATTCTTTGAGCTGTCGCTGCAGATTTGGCAGCCGTTGATTTTCTTATTGACTTTCTTTCTAAAAAATTGACAATAAAAAAGTTTTGCTCACAAAAAAAATTCAACATACCATAACTATCGTTTTGTTGCTGTTGTTGGGCAGGCGTTAAGGTTTTTACTTTTGGCGTGGTAGGTTTGAGGACCTTGGCTTTCGGTTTTTGTGTGGTTTGTTTTGGAGGTTCCTTATAAGCTTTCGTTACAAGAAGCCTGCGCTTCTTCTTTTGCCCCTCCTCTTCATTATCAGAAATAGGCTCGTCATTTTCGTCGATACTAAAGTCAGAGTCTACAACGTCTTCCTCTTCTTTCTCGGCTCTAAAAAAACATTTATATAAGTCACCGAGCAAGGGAAAATAACCTCAAATTAACCGGTATTCGTTATCCGATTCCGTTTCGACGAAACCGCCGTAATTTTCCTTGTAAAATTCATCTTGACATTCTTCCTCTTCGTCCAGCAATTTCGACATGCGATTTCCCGCATTTGAACGTCGTTCTCGGCCTGTAGCCATTTCTACGTTGTTTTATCACCAAAACACTTTTTATTCTCTATCACAGAATATTATAAACTATCTATGATCATTATTTATGCAGTATTACAAAAATAAACAGAGTTTTTGACAGCACTTAGTGATATTTGACAGCATTGTTGTTTGCAGAGCAGTGTTGCCAACAGTATGTTGATATTTTCTTCCCCATCCAAGGATACATTTACAGGATAGTCAACCCACAAATTATCCTTAAAAACAACGTTTAAATTCTGTATAAACAGCACAAGAATTGTAAACAACATAAAAATGGCCGCGGTCAGTGTCTGTGCAATGGGTTGCCTAACTTCGTGATTTAAAATCACTGATTTTTGGTACGCGCCACAGTGTTTCAATTCTGGAAAATATCGGCAAAACCTCAAAAATTGACATTTTTTTCAGGTAAATTTTTAGTTAGATGGGTAGTTAATACCTGTCTCCATCCTGTATTGAAAAAAAATTATATAAAATACGTATATTTTGCTTGTACATCAGTTTAAACTTGACGCTTTCAGTTGAAGGTACTTTACACGCGATCGCTGCGGAAAATTGTTTATTGTTTAAAAGTGAATAACTTGTGTTTGGTGTGTCCGATTGTTATGCGGTTTGATGAAGGGTGATCTTCAAGGTATCTAAAATTCAGATATGTATTTGTTTTTCGTAGATTTTGCTTGTACAACGGGTTATTGTAACCGACAAGATCGGTCCGTAAAAATCGCAAACTTTGAATCGAGCTTTTAGAACAATGGAGCTACATAAATTGTAATGAATCAGTTCAAGATCCGTTGAATAGCTTAGAGTTTTGTCTATCAAGACATCAATAAATTAGCTGCCCCAACTTGCCCCCGCGGCTCTTTAAAACTACATGTTCTTGGGCGCTTAGGCACGGTTGTGGTAAAAAACGATTTTAAGCCCATGTCGAGCGCGTATCTGTGTTTTTGCTTTACAAAATTTAAGATTTTTTTATTTCTGGGTTGCGTTCATGACGTTTACTCGATTCACTAGGATTTAACTCAAAACGTTTATTACAACAGCGGTGTCTAGACTTTCACTTGCGTAAATCGTTCGTGACTACTAAGATATTTAACACCGATTTTACATATTTAACCCCCCTCTTGTAGGTGCGTTAAAACAACTCCGCATGCGCATTGTAGTGTGTTAATGTCAAATTTGAATTGTGTTGACAATTTTTTTAGCGAAATAAGAAATCGTTGCTAAAATATTAAGTAAAAGAAATATTACAAATTTAAAATACTTAGTATAAAATCTGTTATATTTAAATTTTATAAATAAATTTTGAAAGTTTCTCGGGAGAAAACGATGGAAGATGTTTTCCATTAGCTTATGGCATCTTCCGATCCGTATATTTCTAGCTTCAGAAAAATTGCTCCGAAAAAGAGCAAATCTTTGTCCCGCGAAGCAATAAAACTGTTGCTATCTTCTGATGGTTTCCCATGCTCTGCTAATGATACAACGAGCAAATCCAATGACGGAGATTGTTTAATATATATGTAGGGATTAAATAATATCATATAAATGTAATTATAATAAACTAAATGAAGCTATTTTATAAAAAAATGTTTTATTACATTTTAAAAAGAACCTCTTAGGGATTTTTAATTAATTTCGACAATATTTGATACAAATGTCCGCCATTTAAGGTCTACCATTTTGAATTTTGGAATTCTGATTTCAGATTCATTATCAGCGACCACAAAAACCCTTGTATGGTGATTTTTAATTAACTCCGTCAATTTTTTTACAAATATGTCCGCCATTTTGGATCTACCATTTTGAATTTTGGAATTCTGCCGAAATTTCGAGAATTGAAACACTGTGCGCTCTAAGCAGGACAGCCAAGAACACATTCCACCAGCAAAAAAACAATTTTTTCTGCGGTTGAACGTCAAAGTTTTGACACTTGCAAGAACGTAGATTGACTATAGAATTGGTCTGGGATAAAAGTGGCTATATGGACCCGGCAAACTATGAAAGGGTTTTGGAGTACATTAGGAAAGGAAGAAAGGGTGGTGCCGCCTATTTCAAAGACGATGTAAGAAAAGTTCATTACGTTCTTGTGCTAAACATGACTTCGGCATACACAAACTTTGCCATTATCAGTGAGTACATCAGGAATCTGGAAGATAAGGGATTGGAATTTGAGCAGGATCTGGGAATTGTAATTGATTTTAATATTACTTAGTGATCATGAATTTTAAAAACCGCACCAAATAGGACCTTATTTAATATTGAGGTTATATCTACAGTTCATTTTTTTATTTGGACGCAATTTAAACTAATATTTATAGCTAGATGATTGGCTCAGAAGCATGCCTGAACTAATTTAGACTCACGATTGGCGTTAGCCTTGTTGTCTCGTTCTATTACAATGCGATATCATAGTTGTCTCCTTCTCTCGTATTAGCATACGCGAGGCAGGCACGCCTACATCCAAGGAAATAAGCAGGTGTTGTGGCAACACTGTTGCGGAATTTTAGATAAATTATACTTTGCACGTTTTTTAAAATTCAATAATAAATGGTAATATTTTTCTTATAATAAATCGATTTAATCGAAATTATATTTCTATTCTAAAATAAACATATTTTAACACTATCGCCATCTTGTAGCCATCACAGTAACCAATAAAATAAATACAGATTCCTTCCTTAGGTTTGTTTTGTTTATAAAATTCTGAACTGTTTAAAGAACAAATCTGTGGTTATTTACGCAATATTTTATTTATTCTTTTCCTATGAGTTTGTCTATTTTATGATTCTTTTGTAAGTGGTTTATTCTGTGGGTGTAGTTAATTGAACTTGGTGATTTATGTGAATTTAGTCATTATTACATTTAAATTATTCGAATTTGAAACGACCGCAATTTAAACTAATATTTATAGCTAGATGATTGATTGATTGATTGATTAATTTAGACTCACGATTGTCGTTAGCCTTGTTGTCTCGTTCTATTACAATGCGATATCATAGTTCTCTCGTATTAGCATACGCGAGGCAGGCACGCCTACATTCAAGGAAATAAGCCGGTGTTGTGGCAACACTGTTGCGGAATTTTAGATAAATTATACTTCGCACGTTTTTTAAAATTCAATAATAAATGGTAATATTTTTCTTATAATAAATCGATTTAATCGAAATTATATTTATATTCTAAAATAAACATATTTTAACACTATCGCCATCTTGTAGCCATCACAGTAACCAATAAAATAAATACAGATTCCTTCTTTAGGTTTGTTTTGGTTATAAAATTGTGAACTGTTTAAAGAACAAATCTGTGGTTATTTACGCAATATTTTGTTTATTCTTTTTCTATGAGTTTGTCTATTTTATGATTCTTTTGTAAGTGGTTTATTCTGTGGGTTTAGTTAATTGAACTTGGTGATTTATGTGAATTTAGTCATTATGGATATTACGGTGAGAAATTGTACCGATATTGTTGATCTTCACGTGGTTCTTGCTGAACGATGAAATATTAATTAGACAAAAATGAGGTTTTTTTAAAATAAACGTCATTTTTACAATACATTGACAAAGTAGAGGATTCCTTCCCCACCACAGTCTAAGTTTTTTACTTAGTTTTAAGTATAGGTTGTGAACTGCGACGTCAGTTTTTTTAAGTTGGGTTTAAAAAAATTTCTTCGCCTTTAAATGAGGGCGAAACCCTGCCTCTGCCTCACCAAAATGAAATGTCACGGGCCGCCACCTTAATTAAATACTCTGACACTGTCAAATTGACAGCAATATTTATTATTATTATTATCCGATAGGAATACTTCGTCTCTCCTGGGCCGTAGTCACCTATATTTAACTACTTTTTATATGATTTTACTCATCTACGCACCACCAAAGCCAAATCAACTTGTCTCAACCGTCCAGATAAAAAAAAGAACTTTACTTTGGGTTGGAATTTCCCAAAAAATTGATACATTTTTCAGACAATTCCTGTGATGTTTGTGAAGATCCACATAACGCATAATACCACTCAAGCGTATTTTAATATGTACGGAATGATTCCGGAGTTCCACGAGAATTTCGATTATGGGATACGATCCAAAAAGTGTCGTTTTTTCAGGAATCCAATTGCAAGGAAGAACGTTTTCAAAGACATACAGTATTTCGCAAAGAAAATCGCCATAAAAAATCATTATTTATACAAAAAGTCTGCAAAAAGAAAAAACGACCAATGACAAAAACATATTTTTTTATAAATTATGATTTTTTTTCTAAACTACAAACAAAAAACTTTACATCCAATGTTTCAGAGCCAGCGAACTGTCATACATAAAAATAAAAATAATCGAGTTGCTGCTAAAACAAACGCAATTCGGCGTAGGTGAGGACAAAAAGGGTATAAAGAAATTGGTGACTCTTGGAGTGGTGCAAGATTACTATGCTCTTCACACAGGAACCATTCAGTACGAGTATTGGCACAATGACGATTTACTAAATGATAGAACCGTACGAAACCTTATTACTAATATATTGTGAATAAAACACAGCTAACGGAAAAATATAGAAGTGTATATGATGTCTCCCCGTTTGAATACTAAATCTTAAAGTTTTATCAGAACTGTATTGAATCGTGCTTTGTTTTTATATTTTTCGCCTCTATACCTATGCACGACCATATAAAGTCAAACTCAATGGTGTCTTGCAAGATACATTATTTTGATTTTCTATATTCAACAGAGAGGTAGAAACGCGACCCTGTCGAATAGCGCAGTCATTTATGTCTCTAGAAATTATTGAAAAAAGGGACAGTCCAATGGTGCAGCAACTTTGGATTCCTATCCAAAGACTGGCAATGATTTTCGTTAATGTCCCCGAGAATTATAAAAAACTGCGCAATGCAATATCGCAACGGTTTCGACTTCTCTTTACTCTACCAAGTTATAGAAACTGGAGTCTCTCTAATACAGTTCTAGTCAATATTTCTGAGAGCATAAAAAGAGGGTGTAATTCAATATTGCAAGAAGTTTTGATCTTTTGATGGATGCAAGTATTTTGAATATTCTTATTTCTGCATATGATTTTGTTGAAAACAGTTCCTTTCCGATTTTTTTTACAGTAACAACTCAGGTATGTAAAGCACAGAGGATATGATGTAAAGTATTATATAAAGTACCTATATTTGTATTAATAATTTCAGAGGTTGTAATGAAAAAACGATCGATATGCTATTAAACTTTAATAATTTAGTAATGAGGTCTGTTGGTAGACCCTGCACTATCTCCACTGGTATATGTTAGTACAGCAATATTTAAATCTGGTTGATCAAAAAGTATATTAATACTAGTTCAAAAGTCAAATTACCACCTCTATACTATGGAGAGTATTGAAACGCTCGACTGACGAATACAACTCTATACCGTGGAGAGGGTTTAGAAAACTGTATTCAAACGTGGCGTCATCCAATACACTTCCATATTTTTCCGTTTGCTGTGTAGTAGGTTCTTCTATGGATCTTCATTGTATTTAATACATGAAGCATTTAATTAATAAACAACATTGCAAAGCTTCTAGCAAAATATTGGGCCAGCTATCGCGTTTGGCACAAAGAACAACCCTTGGATTTGATACACAAATATTTTGGAACAGAGGTGGCTTTTCATTTCGCTTGGACCGCCCATTACAACCTAATGATTATGCCGGCAGCCCTTTTGGGAGTGGTTACGACCATTTACGGCATTATTAGATTGCAGCTAAGAAACTCCAAACATTTGTAAGTTACTTATCTACCTATAAAATAGGTGCACCTATACACTGTTCAAAATTTCATAACCATTTTAACACCAAATTAACACCATACATGGTCTATATCGATACAAACCAAAATGGTGTTAAATATTGATCGTTGGTCCGGTGTAAATTCAAATACTAAAATGGTGTAAATTTAACTTTCACACAGTATTAAAATAAATGTTACCTGGTGTAAATTGAACCCCTTTTCAGTGTTAAATATAATGTGTTTTTGGTCAAATTAAATCATACTTCACAGAAAAAAAGGAAACAGTTCCTTGACGCATTACAAGTATATTACCAGTGGTATTATTCCAGAAAATTGAACCTTCAACTTCCTAGAGATAATGTTTTTAGTGCGTTCCACCAACTTAAAATACCTCAAGTATTGACAGCTGTTTCCACCTATTTAAGCCTCTTTAGTATCGAACAACTTGTAGTGTCACACCAAAGCAAAGGACTACCTGAGCTGATATACTCTTCATGTAAGTCAACAGAGGCGAGATTTAAGAACATCACGTGATACACACCGCCTTTGCCGCGATCGGTACACACTATGCAACCTGGAATGCACGGCAAATTGTTTTAATCGTTTTAACAGAGTGCTTTAGGTTGAAGTAACTCTTATTTTACAAACAACATAGGTATTTAGTAAACTGAACCATAAAGCGGGTTGATTTCACTAAAGTTTTCTGGGTTAATTTAACCAATTTAAAAAAATAAAATAACTATCTGGTTTAGTACCGTCAAACTAATCTTTGTTTATATTAATCTTCCCACAGTTGATTTAAATAAATACTCATGGGTAAACTAAATTAATATAGTTAAATGAACTATTCCCTTTTTTCTGTGTAGGTGCACTTCTCAAATATTTTTAGATTAACACCGTTTTGGTGTTTGCTGTATAAAACATTTTCAACCATAATTCATGGTGTTATATTAACACCACTTGGTGTTGGATTTTGACACCATTATAAGATTACTCTTTACACCACAGATATTTTAAACAGTGTATAGCTCAGGTAGTCTTTTGTTTTGAATATGCTCCATCACACCAAGTACTGATGAGACCCAATATAGGTCGAAACAGCTGTCTGTCGGTATTTAAAGTTGGTGGAACGCACTCAAAACAAAAACTCTGGCGAGGTGAAGGTTCAATTCTTATACATATATACTATATATGACATGCGAAACTAAGAAAATTAAATGTTTATAAAATAGGTAACTTATATTGTTGGTATTATTCTTATTAAAGAGCACAAGTTTGTTCGTCAGACACGGTAGTCTGTGGGAATTGTTTTCCAGATGAAGGTTGCGAAATGAGACCACTCAAAGAGTATTGCAATGAGCATACCATCATGAGCTATGTAGAAAACGAGATTTCACCTGCTTACGCCATATTGGTAAGCATATGGGGTAAGTTAATTTTAACCCAGCATTACTCCTGTAAATTTTTCGATAAAATTTTCACACCTAGGTATCTATGTTTGAAATATATGCATCGTGACCTTTTAATTTTATTGCAGCTCTACTTTGTGCTAGTTGGTCTTGAGATAATGCATCTTTATGATTAGGCTTTATGAGGGACTTTAAAGCAAAGTATTAAAGTCTTTTTGCAATTATAACCGTTTGATCTTAACATTAATTTATTACTGTTAACCAATAATGCTTTTTTAGGGCAACTTGCCCCTAAGAAAAGCCCAAAGTCCAATAAGCTTTATGAAGGTTTATCAGACGCCTATTGGTTTTAATGGTGCTCGGAAAGTTGCCTTTAATGCATCTGTTAAAGCCGACTCATGGGAGCATTAATTTGGTCTTAGGACCACTTTTCCTCTATGTAAGAATGTTACAGAACCAAGGTGTAAAAAGGTTTTATGATTGTTTTTAGTAGAGCAGCAATACGTCTTTAATATAATCAAGTTGCTTTCCAATTTGCATTTTGTTGCTATTATTTCTTTCTTAAAACGTTTTTGTCTTGATAATCGCGAAGAAAATAACTCTTGTCAACATGTCGCCGCCATGCACGAGGAGTTTTTTATAGCGGTGGTTAAAAGTTAAAAAAAAAAGTAGAAATTTTTATAGAAAAACAAAGTTGGATCCTGTAAGAGCTGTTAAAAGTTGTTCTTCTGTGTTGTTGGCAAAACATCCGGTTGATAATACTCATTGTATTCCTTCAACGTCCTGTTCCAACCAGGAGCTAAATCCGCATCATTCTATCACAGCAATTAAGACAATTTTTAGGTGTTATCATCTGACGAAGCATCATATCCCTGATGGCGATACTTTTGATGAAAATACTGCAAAGTTGTTTTAAAATGCTCGCACAAAATTCCAATTGGTTTTATGATTGCCTTGAAAATGCAGTCATATGGCTTATTAGTTTTAACAAATAGTTGTAAACACTTTTTAAAGCAATTAAACTTTTTAGCAGTTGTTTGCAAGAGTACATTGTTTTATAACTAAAACCGCCATTTAAATTAGAAAATATTGCTCCGCCATGATGAAATAATTTTAATATAAAATTCGAATAGATAATATTTTTCAGAAAGCACTTCAGAATCTAAATAATAAAAATATATTATTTAAAAATATGTTCTTTCACGAGAAGAATTTTCAAAATTTAGTGGAATAATACAAAAAGTGCGGGATGAGGTGGGATTTTTATTTATTCCTTCAGTAGATTTCCACATTACCCAGGAGGTACTGCTCATTTTTAGCCATCTTACAATAATTATTTTTAGATTAATAAAGGCACAACCGCACAATAAAATAATAATGTACAAGCACAGTAGGTATATGAAACTCAACGATTTAACACTGAACTATAAAAAAACATGAATATTTTTATTTGTATTTTTTGTGATTTTTACTGTGGTATTTGTGTGTAAATATAACAGTATATTAAAATAAAAATGATCTTTTATAATTATTTGAATTATTTTTACATGAGTTCACAGCACAATAATGTATTTTACGATTGCATTTTCATCACAACTTTTCATTTTAACGCTAAGGCAAAGACTTAACAGAAATAAGAAACTATAAACACGCATAGATCTTATTAATAAGGTTTGTTTACTAAAACATTCCACGCCCCGCCCAGTCTTATACGGCTGATAAGGGAGCCGCACAGGTCTCGGGACTGACTCTGCTGTCTTCCATATACTGTGGTACAAGCCCAACTTTGTGGGCCTCAATGTCTACAAAAATTCGCGTATTATCCCCGCCTTGCGGGGGTGCCGGCGGCACCGTGCAGCGGTGGGGAGCATGATGTTGTATCCGCAATGTGTGACGTATATGAAGCGCAAATTTCTGGGATTACTATTTTCCTATTATGCGGTCGGGCAATGATTTAAGCGTTTAGAATTAAAGTTGGTGCGCGCTAAATTTAAAGGAAATATTTTAAACTTTGATGGTTATTCGATGTTTTGATACTTTTAATGACTGGAAGTTAGTTTAAAAACGTTTTATATTTAAATAAGTAATGTATCGAACATTTCAAATTATAATATAATTTTAACATGTGACATATCTGCACTATAGTCTAATTTTGTATGGATGATACTTTTCTTTCTTTTCACCATCCATTTTTCAATTAACAATACCAATACAATAAACTCAATGACTTAAATACGCTGCACTAAACATTTTGCAGCTCTGTAAACACGGTCTATTCTCATTTGCACCGCCATGGCGCGCCAGCGTGTACTGCAACGTGTCGGGTGTTTTAAGCTGTTAAAAAGGCTAAAATTTAAATCCTGGTTTTGTATAGGCCTCCAATCGTCAAAAATATACAGGGGATCTAGGTCTGTACGTTCAAAGCTTGGCTTTATTTTTAAGGTTTTATTATTGTGAACATGTGGAAGCGCAAGGAATACATCCTAAAAACTCGATGGAATCTGCATAAACCGGAACCAATGGAAACTATTGAAAGGTAAATCTTGGTCAAATATAAGAATATAAACAGATATTTGTTCTTTTCTTTTTAAACTAACACTAGTTTACAAAATCGAAAAAAAATTCTGCCTACCATATCCCATTATAATTTTCCCATGTATTTTGACCCACTAAACACGAAAATCACACTCAATTTTTTTTTGATGCTTTTCTGAAATATGAATTTTTTATTTAGTTAATAAAAAGTGTAAAATGAGTAAAAGAAGTAGAGAGTTCGAGTGCGTAAATAACCCGCACAATCTGGGTGACGTAAGTGATGAGCGCGGAGAACGTTTTCACCAGCAAATGAAGGCTATGGAGCGGCGGTATCACGGCTTCTGGGATGCAGCTATGATGGGTGATTACATTTGGTCCCTCATACGAGAAACCAAATACGAAAGCAACAAAAACAAAGAAGGCGCCAGCATTTTTTTAAACCTATGCTTATTACAACAAAATAAAACTTTCAATTTCTTCAATGTTCAATATTTAGGTATTGTTTAATATTCAATAATAAAATTTAATTTTAATACTTAATGTTTAAAATAAAGCATCAATGTTCAATATTAAATTTTATATAATTCAATAAAATGAAGAAAAAACGTAAAAATTCTCGAAAAACTGAATTTTGTGTTTCTACTGACTTTTTCAACTTTATAAAATCGCCAGTATCGAACTACTGAGCCGATACCAAAACTATACAAAAGAAAGTTTTAGAGGGCTCAATTACCTTCAATTTAAGTGCTTGTTTGGTCAAATCAATCAATTAGAACTCGAAGTATACTCTAAAACGTCAAATCACCTCAGAAAATTAAAAAAAAAACAGTTGAAAATTCATATCTCGAAAACGCTACCATGAAAAAAATTTTAAGTGTGATTTTCGCGTTTAGTGAGCCAAACTACACAAGAAAATCATAGTGAGACATGGTGGGCAAAATGGCTGTAAACCACTGTAATAAATTAAAATTAAATAATTTTCTATTTTAAGAGTTCAGTTTCAAGAAAAGGCGAAAAAGATCTATGTGGATGGGATAGTGGAATATGAAATGCCGAAAAAACAAAAATATTTGCGAATGTTTTTTGGAGCAACAGCGTTTACATTAATCGTAAATATTTTAATAATTATATTTATATACTGCGGCCATTTCAAGCGCGCGAAACGCACGAATTACAAAACTGTTTTTATAAAAAAAAATTGTAGATTATTTATTATATAATATTTTGGCATCAAAATTGTCAAAAATATTCTTCTTTTATTAGGTTATACATTAAAGAAAAAAAAAACGCAAGAAATATTTTATGAAAGTAGATATAATTTTAATAATTGAAAGGTGTGGACGGGACAAAAAAAAGATTTATCTTGTCCTGTCCACCCCTGTCAATTATTGAAATTATCTCTACTTTTATAAAATATTTCTTGCGATTTTTTTAATTTAATGTATAGCCTAATAATAGAAGAATATATTTGACAATTTTGATGCAAAAATAATATATAATAAATTACCTACAATTTTTTTTATAAAAACAGTTTTGTGATTTGTCCCGTCCATCCGCTTGAAATGGCCGACTGTACTATTCTTGCTCATAATTGTTGGATACCATGTCTAATACTTCATATTTTATGATTTTTTTTTTAGTTTGGATTTATTATAACTTTTATATACGCGAAACTGATATTTGTTATATGGATAAGACGGATGTTACAAGTATGTATAATCAATAATTTTTGATATTTTAATTTAAAATTGGAAACATCTGCAAACTGTCAGGATATTTATTTAAGAATTGTGTAACTATTTGACAAAAGAACACTAAATATAGGTTTACTAAATGTTTAAACATAGCTACTACACAGAAAAAAAGGAAAAAAAAGGAAACAGGAAGTTCCTTGACGCATTACTAGTATATTACCAGTGGTATTATTCCAGAAAATTGAACCTTCAACTCGAGATAATGTTTTTAGTGCGTTCCACCAGTACTTCAAGTATTGACAGCTGTTTCCACCTACTTAAGGTATCTTTAGTATCGAACAACTTGTAGTGTCACACCAAAGCAAAGGACTACCTGAGCTTATATACTCTTCATGTAAGTCAACAGAGGCGAGATTTAAGAACATCACGTGATCCACACCGCCTTTGCCGCGATCGGTACACACTATGCAACCGGGATTGCACGGCAAATTGTTTTAATCGTTTTAAAAGAGTGCTTTAGGTTGAAGTAACTCTTATTTTACAAACAACATATTTAGTAAACTGAACCATACAGCGGGTTGGTTTCACTAAAGTTTTCTGGGTTAATTTAAGCCATTTAAAAAAACTATCTGGTTTAGTACCGTCAAACTAATCTTTGTTTATATTAACCTTCCCACAGTTGATTTAAATAAATACTTATGGGTCAACTAAATTAATATATTTAAATGAACTATTCCTTTTTTTCTGTGTAAGTGCACTTCTTAAATATTTTTAGATAAACACCGTTTTGGTGTTTGCTGTATATAACATTTTCAACCATAATTCATGGTGTTTATATTAACACCACTTGGTGTTGGATTTTGACACCATTTTAAGATTACTCTTTACACCACAGATAACTAGCTTAGTTTGTTTTAATCAATGCGACCAACTTGACAACTGTATTTACCAACCAAAACCCTAAATTTGCAACGTTGCCGCAATCCAGATAAAAAAAAAATTAATTGTTTATTTTAAATGTAGATTTTTAACACGAACGTTTTTCTTTCCGAATGTAATTCGTACATTCAAGCTGTTTTCACTATTGGGTTTTCTTTTTTCGTTGGCACCCTCGTGAGCTGGGTTGCCAAAGTTATATGCCCGAGGAGGCAGGACAATTACAACAAGCTACTGCTGTTTATGACTTTTTCCTTGGATTTGTGCAACAATTTTTTGCCCTTGATCCATACAGCATTTCTCAAGGTAAGTCGACTAATATTACACTAGTTTACAGCCATTTTGCCCACCATGTCTCACTATGATTTTCTTGTGTAGTTTGGCTCACTAAAAGCGAATTTTTTTTTTAAATTTTCTGAGGTGTTTTGACGTTTTAGAGTATACTTCGAGTTCTTATTGATCGATTTGACCAAACAAGCTCTTAAATCAAAGGTAATTGAGCCCTCTACAACTTTCTTTTGTATAGTTTTGGTATCGGCTCAGTAGTTCGATACTGGCGATTTTATCAAGTTGAAAAAGTCCTTTTTTACAAAAATTGAGATCGAAAATTTACATATCTTTCTGGGAAAGATAGAAATCGAAAAGATAATTCCAGTTTGATTTATTTTACGAATGGATTATACTTAAAGGAAAAAAATAAGCTGCTATTCATAAAATCCATGAATAAATGGCGAAGTTATAAATTTTTCAGTGGAAGACCAATATTCAGTTTTTCGAGAATTTTTTCTTCATTTTATTGAATTATATAAAATTTAATATTGAACATTGATTTTTATTTTAAACATTAAATATTGAAATTAAATTATATATTGAATATTAAACCATAAATATTGAACATTGAAGAAATTGATGTTTTAATTTGCTGTAATAAGCATAGGATTAAAAAAATTCTGGGTTCTTTGTTTTTTGTTGCTTTCGTATTCCGTTTCTCGCATGAGGGACCAAATGTAATCACCCATCATGGCTGCATCCCAGAAGCCGTGATACCGCCGCTCCATAGCCTTCATTTGCTGGTGAAAACGTTCTCCGTGCTCATCACTTACGTCGCCCAGATTGTGCGGGTTATTTACGCACTCGAACTCTCTACTTCTTTTACTCATTTTACACTTTTTATTAACTAAATAAAACCATGATAAAAATACCTTGTTGAAATATCAAAAAATATCAGTAAAATGTCAAATTTAAGTTCGTAAAAAAAAATTCCAACCATGAAAAAAAAAAAATCGTCAAAAAGCTGAATTTTGCTCTTCCACTGAAAAATTCATAACTTTTTTTTTGGAAAATGTCAGCTTCACGAAAAAAAAATCAAACTGGAGTGTTATTTTCGTGTTTAGTAGGTCAAAATTATAATGGGATATGGTGGGCAGAATTTTTTTCGATTTTGTAAACTAGTGTTATTTTTTAAATATTCCACTTGGCGTATTGTTTTTTTTTAGAATTTCAGCTACAACATACCCAAAGATAGTGGTTGGGAACATCTGAGAATCGACAAATGCGACCCGATTCCATGCTTAATGTCACTTGCTGTTCAGGTTATGATCCTGATGACTTTCAAGGTGTTTTTCGAAAAAATTTTCGTCATCTTTTGGCCGCAAGTATTTATAACGAATCGACGAACCCATTAGAATCTTTGTTGATCTGTTTCAGTAAACTCATAAAACTTATCAAGTTTTACATGTACGAGCAGCTTAAAAAATATCCAATGGCCCAGTACGAAGACGAGTACAGCAAAAAAAAACGCAAAGTCAAGTCTAATTGATCAAAAGTATTCGGAAAAAGGTATCCCAAGTAGGGTAAACCACATAGTTATTGGACACTTAATAGTTATTTATGTCATTAGGTTAAGAAGTAAGGCTTACAATTGAGCGAAGCACAAAAAGGCACTTCTTGGCCGAATGGCATACAACATTTTATCTTCAAAGCACTTTATAAAGGTCAATTTAATTCAACATCAAAGCGGCCTAACCTCACTTTTTTAGAATCTCATTTATTAATTAGCTAAAGATTACATTAAATGTACAATAATTATTATTGCTTTTAGAAGCAGTAATAGTTTGACAATACCTAGCAACATGATTTAAGTAGAAATGGATTTTTGCTATTACATTGAATTCAATTAATTGTTTAATAAATGGGTAGGTATCTAATTTCAATTTGTTTGGATTTTTATTTAAAAAATAGGTAGTTTGGAATGTTTAAGCTTTGTTTACCATTTAATTTCACTGAAAACTTAAAGCAAATTAAAACTTAAAGATAATTTAAATCGTAGAAAAAGAATCGTGCGTTTTCTTGGTTGCCTAACCTCACTTTTTGTTTTATTATTCATATTTAATTTTACAATAATTTAATGAAAAATATTGAACATTAACAGTAAAACAAACAAATTAGTGCTTATTATAAATAAATTAAACCAGTTTAGTACGTTAATTTCTTAGAAAAGGATTAATTTGTCAAAACAATACTCCTAGCGAGAAAAAATCGAACTAATTACTTGCCTCATAAAATTTTTTATCGGCCTAGGCCATAACAAGGTATTTCTTTATCGAATGTTGACAGCAATAAAGTTTAAATTATAGACCGCGTGGAGATAAAGAATATTATTTATTTAAAATTTATATATGCCGTTGTTTTAAAGATTTTAGATTTTTTCTTATAAATATATAAAAAGGATAGTTTGTTTGTTTAAAATTTATTTACGTTTACTTAAAAATGAGAATAGTTTTATAAAAACTTGCAAAAAGTATAGCAATTGGACATTTTATATAGTAATTGGACACATGGACATACAATTTTTATATAAACATAACAACTTTACATCAAATAACATAAATAGTTAAATATTTTTTATAGATAAATTGCTGTTTTAGGTAATTTTTTTATTTCGTTTTTGTAAATATTAATTCATATATTTCTTTTTCGGATTCCTCATCCCTTTTCTGGATTCTGAAAAAAAAATATCATTAAGTGTGGTATCTCTAGTTTGTGAAGCATTTATAATGTTTAGGCCGGAAAGGGATGATTCAATATACAGGGTGAATCGGAAGGATCGTACCGAACTCTAGGACTGCATTCTACACATTAAAATAATAAAAAAAAACTCAAATGTTCTTATTCGATTCTCATTTGTTTTGAAGTTATAGCGTAATTAAAAAATAAATAAAATGAAACGGTAACATTTGTTTAATAGTTATGACTTGTTATAAGGTGTTCAAAAATACCCCCATTGAGTTCTAAACATGCTCTGCTACGTCTGCGAACAGCGCCTGTTGCTTGTCCTATTATTAACTCTTGTTTTTCTTTAAGAACTGCGCCAGTATTAATTATTCGTTGAATTAGTGCCTCTCGATTATTCACTTTAACTTTGTAAACTTCTGTTTTAAACCAACCCCATAAACAAAAATCTAGTGGTGTTAGATCTGGACTTCTTGGAGGCCAACTAATTGGACCTCCGCGACCAATCCAACGCTGTGGAAACATTTCATCCAATTGTTGCTTGACCTCACGAGCGAAATGTGCAGGGGCTCCATCATGCTGATAGTACATTCGCCTTCTTACGTTTACAGGGACATTCTCTAGTAATCCTGGCAACTCATTTATTAAAAAATTAAGGTAGTGTTCCCCTGTGAGGCGATTCTCCATGATAAAAGGGCCAATTAAATACCCGGCAATCATAGCACACCACACATTTACTGAAAACCTGTGCTGAACATTGGTTTCGACTATAGCATGGGGATTTTCGTCTACCATACGTGAGAGTTGTGCGTATTATTAATGCCGTCACGGGTAAATGTTGCTTCATGAGTAAAAAGTATACGCGATACAACTCTACAATTGTTAGTTACCCACCGATAAAATTCCACACGTTTAGCCTAATCTTCCGGGTGTAGAAACTGTACTCTTTGTAAATGGTATGGGTATAAGCCTTGCTCGTGAAGTGTGTGTATTACCCGTTTTTGTGAAATGTCCAATTGAGTAGCGATTCTTCTGGTGCTGGTCGTTGCATCTTCTTCACTAGATCCAAAATATCTTCCACTTCTCTAAAGTTTGTCGATCAGCTTTTTCAGATGTTATTTTAGCACTTGGAAGAGTTCCAGTCTCGCAAAGTTTGTTAAAAACTCGAATAAACACGTTTTTGTCACGTGGAAAACGTCGCCGATATTCTTCCACAGCAGCTGTGGCATTGCCATTACAAAAGCCATGAACAAAAACCATATTAGCATACTCTAAATTTGAATTAACTTTTGGCATTAAAAAAAAATTTAAACTGGAAAATTACAAAAATACCACTGACGCTGACAGTTAGGCCTTTTAAATGTAAACAATATAATAATATTTCTTAAGTGTCAAATAACTATGTGGTTTACTACTTGGGAATGTTCTAAGCAGTTTCAGCAAACGCTGCGATTTCACGACTTGACTTGCATAACATTCATTTTTTACAGTAATTCAGTTTGGAATGCTAATTGGTTTCGTGTATAGTTTTCCATTGGCGCCAATGTGCGCCCTTATTCACAACATTTTGTCCCTGCGCAGGGAAGCCATAGACCTGGTCTACAATACGCGTCGACCGGTGTCTACGCAGAAAACCTACAGCACAAAACCATGGAAAAATATCATGGACGCAATGGTTCTGTTTACTTCCATTTTAAACGTAAACTTATTAATAAAGCCATCTTGGTTCAAAAAAACAAGGTATGTTCTTCAGTAGGACGAATTTTGGTTCACTGCGCACCACCCAGTCACAGCCATCTTAGTTAAAACTTAATTGAAGATATTTGAACTTTCTTTTACATACTTTTGATATCGGATAGGTATTTTGACGCTAGCGATTTTAATAACTTAAAAAATTCGTTTTTATGGCAAAAATTGAGGTCGAAATTTTACATATCTTCCTGGGAAAGGTTTAAATCAAACAGACAACTCCAGTTTGAATTTTTTTTCGTAAAGCTGACATTTTTACAAAAAAAAACAAGCTAATGTTGATAAAAATACATGGAAAAATGGCAAAGTTATGAATTTTTTAGTGGAAGACCAAAATTCAGCTTTTTGAAGATTTTTATTTTATTTTGTTCTTTTATTTTGTAATATGTTTGTTCTTTAATGAAAACCTAAGTAAAGTGCATGATTGGAACTTTTTGAGTTTTTTACGTACTTTTTTCACCGAAAACATTATTCAAAATTTAAATTTGACATGACTCCGCAAACGTGAATTCTTTTGTTTCTCGTGTTGGTATATTGACATTTTACTGCTATTTTTTGATATTTCAACCAGGTATTTTTATCATGGTTTTATTTATTTAACAAAAAGTGTAAAATGAGCAAAAGAAGTAGAGAGTTCGAGTGCGTAAATAACCCGCACAATCTGGGCGACGTAAGTGATGAGCGCGGAGAACGTTTTCACCAGCAAATGAAGGTTATGGAGCGGCGGTATTACGGCTTCTGGGATGCAATGTTCAATATTTATTGTTTAATATTCAATATATAATTTAATAACAATATTTAATGTTTAATGTTCAATATTAAATTTTATACGAGGTGTGTTCAGAAAATATCGGGAATTTTCGTTTTTTGAAACAAATATTTATTTATTCGTCTACATTAATGTTGTCGCCTTCAAAATAGTCCCCATTGGATAATATGCACATGTGCCAGCTCTTCTTCCAATACTCGAAACACTTCTAAAACTCGATCTTTGGGATAGCCTTTAGTTCTTTCAGCGATGCGCTTTTAATGTCATCTATGCTTGCAAAACGACGGCCCTTTAAGGAAAAAGTCAGACAGAGGCATGTCTGGCGAATATGGAGGCTTAGGCATCATTACAGTATTGTTTTTGGCCAAAAATTTTGTTCAAAATTTAACAATTTTAGAACAAATTTCTCTGCCACGCGTTTCATACCCAAAACATTCGAAAAAATTGTATGGGATGAGCCAATCGATATACCAACATAATCAGCGACTTCTCTGATGGTTTATTACCATTTCTTCCACTTTTTTCATGTTTTTATCGGTTGTTAATGTGCTTGTGCGTTCGGGGCGTTCGTTATCTTCAAAGTCTTCACGGCCATCTTGGAAACTCTTATACCACTTGTAAACTCTTGTTTTACTTATAGGAGACTCACTATAGGCCTTTGTTAAAATTTCACAGAATTTATTTCATTTTTTAAGCAAAATTGGATACAAATTCTTTGATCCATTTCTTTTAACGAACGAAAAATCGCCGAGCTCATAAAACACGTCTTACCTTAGCGGCTGCCACAGACAAAGTAAACAATGAGAACAGTGTTGCCAGAACTTATTTTCAAATAGTACTAGTTTTCAGTTAAAAAAGTACCAGATTTAAAAAAAAAGTACCATATTTTCAGAACTCAAGAATAAAGTTTTAGGTAAGGAGGGGTGAAAATTTTTTTTATTCATTTAGTTTAATAGTAATATATAGTTATTGCATTTAATACTACTTTACTTTCATATTATAAATAGTATAATTACCTCTCCATAATAAATATCCCCCTATTAATATTACCTATATAATAATTATATACACTTTTTTTAAAATACAGAAAGTTTCTATCAGAATCACGGTCTTATATATAAGACCGTGATCAGAATTTTTAATGACAAGTGACAGTCATGCGCAACAACTCTCTTTAGTTGGTTGGTTTAGTAGGTTTCGCCACAAGGTGGGTGTCGCCATCTATTATCATTCCGCCCAATGTTTCTAAATGTGTATTTATAGTTGCGTGTATCCGTTTGAAATTTATAATAATTTTAATTAAGGAGGGTAAAAAATTGTTATTTTATTTTTAGGCCCATATATCAAAAAGTACTAGATTTTGATTCAAGGGTACTAGGGTATAGAATGTTTTAAAAAAGTACTAGATCTAGTACAATTGTACTAGACTGGCAACACTGAATGAGAACAGCAAAAGTTTTTATCATACTTCGGGGGCATGTATACCAACATAATAAGGAAAATTTTATGACAACCGGACCCTCCGAACCCGCGAAATTTAACAATTCCCGTTATTTTCTGAACACCCCTCGTATAATTTAATGAAATTAAGAAAAAACGTAAAAATTCTCGAAAAATTGAATTTTGCTCTTCCACTGAAAAATTCATAACTTCGCATTTATCCATGGATTTTTATCAACAGCAGCTTATTTTTTCCTTTAAGTTTAATCTATACGTAAAATAAATCAAACTGGAATTATCTTTCCCAGAAAGATATGTAGATTTTCGACCTCGATTTTTGTAAAAAAAAAGGACTTTTTCAACTTCATAAAATCGCAGTCAATAGTTGTGGAAACAGATGCGCAAGAACATACCTGGTTTTCTTGTACCATGGACGCTATTATGAACAAAACATTTGATGTTCAGTAATGACCAACATTTTTAGGGTGATAAATTTAAATGATGTTTTGTTTTAGTTGGCTGTAATCGTATTTAGTGGTGAAATAATTGACAGAAAAGTTGTCCAATTTAATAAGTTCATATTTAATCAAAGTATCCTCTATAAAGATACCCTTTTTTCCGGTATAAATATATAGCTATAACACTGGTTTACAGGCAAAATGTACTTTCGATAAAAAAATTCTAATGTATTTTTTTTTTCATTTGTTTTTCGAATGCCCATTTTTATTACTTTGTAAACCAGTTTATTGGTGCAAATGTTCCCAATTTTTTTTTTTAGAATTTCAGCCGTTTGATGTGTTTGGGAAAGCACCTGATCAAGAAAATACAGAAAACCTATGCCTTTACAGAGGAATATATTATGGCCCACATCATCCCCGAAAATATGAGCATAGACACGAGCAATATCAGTTTCTTATCGTGAAATGTCTCGCTTTTATAATCGTTGAGGTAAGAAGAAGCCAAAGTAGTACAACTGCACAAAACAAAACTATTATTTGCTTTATTTAACTAAATCTTACAACTATACAGGGTGAATCGGAAGGATCGCACTAAACTCTAGGACTGCATTCTACACATCAAATAATAAAAAAAATTCAACTGTTCTTATCCGATTCTTATTTGTTTTCAAGTTGTAGCGAAATTTAAAAAAAAATTAAATTTTAAAAAATAAATTATTATCTAATGTTCTTTGAAAAACTATGGAAACAAAGTTTTTGTTTCCATAGTTATACATATTGTTTACATTTAAAAGGCCTAACTGTCAGCGTCAGTGGTATTTTTGTAATTTTCCAGTTTAAATTTTTTTTAAATGCCAAAAGTTTATTATATAAATTTAGAGTATGCCAATATGGTTTTTGTTTATGGCTTTTGTAATGACAATGCCACAGCTGCTGTGGAAGAATATCGGCGACGTTTTCCACGTGTTTATTCGAGTTTTTAACAAACTTTGCGAGACTGGAACCCTTCCAAGTGCTAAAATAACATCTGAAAAAGCTGATCGACAAACTTTAAAAGAAGTGGAAAATATTTTGGATCTAGTGGAAGAAGATGCAACGACCAGCACCAGAAGAATCGCTACTCAATTGGACATTTCACAAAAACGGGTAATACACACACTTCACGAGCAAGGCTTATACCCATACCATTTACAAAGAGTTCAGTTTCTACACCCGGAAGATTATGCTAGACGTGTGGAATTTTGTCGGTGGGTAACTAACAATCGTAGAGTTGTATCGCGCATACTTTTTACTGATGAAGCAACATTTACCCGTGACGGCATTAATAATACGCACAACTCTCACGTATGGTCTGACGAAAATCCCCATGCTATAGTCGAAACCAATTTTCAGCACATGTTTTCAGTAAATGTGTGGTGTGCTATGATTGCTGGGTATTTAATTGGCCCTTTTATCATGGAGAATCGCCTCACAGGGGAACACTACCTTAATTTTTTAATAAATGAGTTGCCAGGATTACTAGAGAATGTCCCTTTAAACGTAAGAAGGCGAATGTACTATCAGCATGATGGAGCCCCTGCACATTTCGCTCGTGAGGTCAAGCAACACTTGGATGAAATGTTTCCAGAGCGTTGGATTGGTCGCGGAGGTCCAATTAGTTGGCCTCAAGAAGTCCAGATCTAACACCACTAGATTTTTGTTTATGGGGTTGGTTTAAAACAGAAGTTTACAAAGTTAAAGTGAATAATCGAGAGGCACTAATTCAACGAATAATTAATACTGGCGCAGTTCTTAAAGAAAAACAAGAGTTAATAGGACAAGCAACAGGCGCTGTTCGCAGACGTAGCAGAGCATGTTTAGAACTCAATGGGGGTATTTTCGAACACCTTATAAAAAGTCATAACTATTAAAGAAATCTTACCGTTTCATTTTATTTATTTTTTAATTAGGCTATAACTTCAAAAAAAATAAGAATCGAATAAGAACATTTGAGTGAATTATTTTAATGTGTAGAATGCAGTCCTAGAGTTTGGTGCGATCATTCCGATTCACCCTGTATATTTGGTTAAAACAAACATTTATATAGTTTACCTACCAGTCCAATAAATGTATTTGGTTGAATTGACTCAATATAATTTGTTACCCTAACTAGGTTAGCGGCTTGGTATACCACATAATATGTATAAAACATAATATGTATAATACATTGTATATGTATTATAATACATGTATGTATACATACATGTATACAGGGTGTCCCGAAATTAGGGAGCCAAACTTAAACATTGCATTCTTTATAGAAAAATAACACTTTTTTGTTTAATAAACATATATCAAAAAATACCCCCTAACGGAGCTACGCCCCCCTAAATAGGAGCTTAAGAGCATCATTTTTTTAAAACTATTCCTAGAGGGTTGAACATGAAGGCCTGAATTTTTAGGACTTTGGTAATTTTCACATTCTGAATCTGGATCTATAATCAAAACTGTAACATTTGAGGGGGCAAATTTACAAAAACAGCCCCAACTTTTTGCAGAGTGAGTATTTTAATGTTGGGTTATAAAATTATGAAAATGTATAGTTTTTCACGAAAAATGGGTACTCTTGCTTTGAATCGCTCAGATGCACCATTTTCGAGAAAAATGCAATTTAAATTACTATGCTTAGCATAATTTCTAATATTTTCATTAAAAAGCTTTGGGACAAAAGTGACGTTTGGGGTATTTGCTGACTACATTTATTTTTGTAGTTCATTTAATATTTTTTGGCTCGATTTTTCTTATTTTTTATTATGGAGCGATTTTCCAAATTTTAACACAAAATTTTAACGAAAATATGAGATGTGTATCCTATGCAGATTAATTTATAAATGCATTTTTCTCGAAACTGGTGCATCTGAGCGATTTAAATCAAGATTACCTATTTTTCGTAAAAAACTATAAGTTTTCATAATTTTATAAAAAAAAATTAAAATATTATCTTGGAAAAGCTATTTTTATAACTCCCCCCCCCAAATGTTACGCCTATGATTAAATTTTAACAGTTTTGATCTTAGATCTTGATTCAGCATCTAAAAATTACCAAAGTGCCAAAATTTCATTTCTTCATGTTTAACGCTCTAGGAATGTTTAAAAAAAACTATTCTCTTAGGCTTCTATTCAGGGGGCCGTAGCTCCGTTAGGGGGCATTTTTTGATACATGTTTATTTAATAAAAAAGTGTTACTTTTCTATGAAGAATGCACTGTTTAAGTTTGGCCCCCTAATTTCGGGACACCCTGTATAATAATATTTGGTTGAATTGACTCAATATAATTTGTTACTTTAACTAGGTTAACGGCTTGGTACAACATAATGTGTATATGTATTACATATTATGTATGTATATAGGTATAATGAGTAATAAATTTTGTTTTAGGCATTAATATTTTTTATTTTGTATCTTATCCATTTGTTTTATCCGAAAATACCCGATTACATAAAAAAACAAGTATATATTGATAGAACTAACTTGGATAACAAGTATAACAGAGAATTTAACCAAAAGTTAGATTTAATACTGGAAAAGGCCAGAAAAGTCAGACATGTTGAAGATGAAAATAAATAAAACGTGGTTTAGAGTTTATTTTTTTTATAAGATACATATGTATATTGTTTATTAATATATCAGATTTTTTTTATTATTTAAAATTTTTGTGAAATTTGTAAATTTTAAAGATTTTGGAAAATTAAAAAAATTCTAACA
Source organism: Brassicogethes aeneus (assembly GCA_921294245.1). Taxonomy (NCBI): domain Eukaryota; kingdom Metazoa; phylum Arthropoda; class Insecta; order Coleoptera; family Nitidulidae; genus Brassicogethes; species Brassicogethes aeneus. The sequence goes on from OV121137.1 coordinate 55,108,756, forward strand.
AGTTTTTAATTTTACAAAATAAATAGGGTAAAGTAGACAGTTATCGGACACTTTATAGTTATTGGACAATTAACATTAATACTGTAAAAACAAGAGTTCTATAAATATTATAGTCGGTAATAATATAGAACTACTTTTATTTTGGGCCCAATATAGGACAAAAAAGTTCGCACGTTACTTTGGTGGTAAGATTTTTGTTTTTGTTAAATTACAATAAAAATATTTATAAAAATTATACAGATCAGTGTGTGGTATAAATGTGTTCCTCATGGTTTAAACATTGTCACTTTAATGCGTTTTAATTTTAATTCTGAAAACAAACAGTAAATGGCCAGTGTCCAAATACTGGTTGGTAAAAAATGTAAATTTCTATTATTGGACATATGTCCAATATCATACTCTATTTGTTTTCCGGACATTTACCAGCCAATTCTTATGTAAAATTGTCCCCTGAATCCGAAAAGACCGTCAAAAACTATAAAAGTTAAGCAGTTTTTGAGATACAGTCAATTCCATATTATATGTAAAATTAATTATATTTCAAAAACTGTTCTACTTTTATAACTTTTGACGACATTTTCAGATTCAGCGAATAATATTTCTTAGGAATTGACTGCTAAATGTCCTGGATACAAATTGATGTTGACGAGAATTATTAGTGGCTGCTTTTTCGCTATGACATTTTTGACAAATTCATTTTTAGAGAGTAAGTAATATAGTGATATCTTCGTCACAGGACATCTTGAAGAATAACAGTGATTTAAATACAGTGCATGATAGATAACATAAAAATCTAATGGCAACAAAATTAATAAATTCGAAAAATACTTTTAACATACCACCCGAAAAAATATTAGATATTATCCTGATCCGGCCTAAACATTATAAATGCTTCACAAACTAGAGATACCACACTTAATGATATTTGCAACAAACTATTTCAGAAGTCATACCAAGTCATACCAAGTAATTAGTGGTTACCTTCAGAATCCAGAAAAGGGATGAGGAATCCGAGAAAGAAATATATGAATTATATGATATTTACAAAACCGAAATAAAAAAAATTACCTAAAACAGCAATTTATCTTTAAAAAATATTTAACAATTTATATTATTTGATGTAAAGTTGTTATGTTTATATAAATATTGTATGTCCAATGTAATGTTTTATAAAACTATTATTAAAAATTGAAATATTCTTATTTTTAAGTAAACGTGAATAAAGTTTAAACAAACAAACTATCCTTTTTATATATTTATAAGAAAAAAAATAAAATCTTTAAAACAACGGCATATATAAATTTTAAATAAATAATATTCCCTCAGTGTCCAATAACTATGTGGTTTACCCTATTGCAAAATTACTTTTTTAAGGTGAAAGAAGAATTTCGTATAAGAAATTCATGGCCTTAATTAAACTTTTTTTAAAGTAATACGTTCAAAAAAATCTTGAAAATAAATATCCTTTTTTTAAAAGTTGACACATTAGAACAACTCTGCAGCGGCAGATGAAATCCGAAATCATCTGGATATGATAGCAAGTTCCTAAAAATAGCTGTGAATGCAAAACAAAAAAAAAACGATAACACAAATGTGAATTTTTTTATGATTTTTTACATAAAGTTAAAAACATAATTTGTAGCATATTTTTTTAAATTGGTTTTAAATTAAATTGCTGGGTTAAACTATTTTTGTATTTAATAACGTTACTTGTAACACGTAAACAGTTTAAAAATTAAAATAAAAAAAATGTAAATTGATTTTTTATTATCAAAATAACACTGGACTCCCTTATATTAGCGATACCTAAAAACATTTATCATTAAACGTGTTGTTTTTTTTGTTATATTATCAAATACTTATAGATATTAATTTTAAATTCAACTTTTAAAACAAATAGTCTTCAAATTTATATTTACATAAATTATAAAAAAATAACACATTTTTTTGGATATAAAAGACATTCGTGAATTAAAAATTTTAGTTGTTTGTGCATACACTGACTTGGTAAGTATACTTACTTTAATTATAACATATAACTAAATGGTATGTATATTGTGCGACTAGTAGAGGAAAGAGAACACAATATTTTATTCAACTACCACAAGGAATTTTCGTCCACTCGTGGGAGAAGTAAAGTTTCGTTGTGGGTGAAATCATGAATTACCTGATTGTTCAGGTCTTTCTAAATCCATCATACTTCTTTTTAATCTTTGAATGTTTTACAATATCCGTACATGATTTTTATGATTTCTACAGATGATCTCACTTCCTGAACACAATATATAGGTTATATTAAAATTTCTTGTACATTTGCTGTCCCTCAACTTTAAATTATTATTATTAAATTATTAGGATCCTAGTAATGGTTTTAAGGGCAAAAATACAAATTTTTATATTTACTAATCAATGTATTTTGCCTCAAAGAATCTGGATTTTTGGTAGTTCAACGAAACAATGTTTATATTGACTTACGAATTAAAAAAAAATTTCTTAAACTCACTTCTTTTAATGGACATTTTTTAAATACAAAAAATATATTAAAAATACTTATGTATGTAAAAAAGTTGAGAAATAGAACATAGTTTTTGCTTTAACTTAGTTTTGTACTCAATTTTTTTTTATAAATAATAAATTTGTTCTTTTTTTAAACAAATCCTAGTGTAAATAAAACCTTAAAAGTATTATTAACAAGCAAAAAAATATATTTTCAAAATAATTAAGCATTTTTATATAAGTTTTTTTAATATATTAGTAAACTTGTGACCCAGGGACAATTTTTTTCTCTTTTCTTTTTTAAGGGCTTATTTAACAAAATCCACTTTAAGGTGTTAAATAACAACCCTAAATAAACAAAATTTGAAAAAAAAACAGGTTTGTAGATTTTTTTCATTGTTCCACTAGTAGATCAATATTTTCATTGTTCAACTAGAGTAACAATAGCTTAGCGAAAAAATAATGTTTTTAAAATAGAAATAAGTGTATAAATAAATACCTTGTTATGGCCTAGGCCGATAAAAAATTTTATGAGGCAAGTAATTAGTTCGATCTTTTCTCGCTAGGAGTATTGTTTTGACAAATTAATCCCTTTCTAAGAAATTAACGTACTAAACTAATTTAATTTATTTATAATAAGCACTAATTTGTTTGTTTACTGTTAATGTTTAATATTTTTCATTAAATTATTGTAAAATTAAATATGAATAATAAAACAAAAAGTGAGGTTAGGCAACCAAGAAAACGCACGATTCTTTTTCTACGATTTAAATTATCTTTAAGTTTTAATTTGTTTTAAGTTTTCAGTGAAATTAAATGTTAAACACACCTTAAACATTCCAAACTACCTATTTTTTAAATAAAAATCCAAACAAATTGAAATTAGATACCTAGGTACCTATTTATTAAACAATTAATTGAATTCAATGTAATAGCAAAAATCCATTTCTACTTAAATCATGTTGCTAGGTATTGTCAAACTATTACTGCTTTTAAAAGCAATAATAATTATTGTACATTCAATGTAATCTTAAGCTGATAAATAAATGAGATTCTAAAAAAGTGAGGTTAGGCCGCTTTGATGTTGAATTAAATTGACTTATATAAAGTGCTTTGAAGATAAAATGTTTTATGCCATTCGGCCAAGAAATGCGTTTTTGTGCTTCGCTCAATTGTAGGCCTCCGCTACGCGTCGGCCTTCAAACCTTGAGCTTAGCACAAAAAGCCTTACTTCTTATCCTAATGACATAAAAAACTATTATTTCAGGTGATGAGGTCCATGCATATTGCTGTATTGTTATTCAATTTTCTTTACTATTTAAGTCCAGTTTATTCAAATTGCCCAGAAGCACCAAAGTGTGATAAAGGTTATTTGTATAGGTCTTTCGATGGAACATGCAATAATTTAGGTTATCCACTTTATGGAAAACCAGACCTTACTTACGATAGGCTTTTAAAGGCGAACTATGACGATGGTAAGATTTTAAAATTGTTTTGTTACTTAAAATTTATAATTTATTAATAAAAGTTGCTTTAATTTGTTTTATTTTTTAGGTATTTCAACTCCGTATAAAGCTAAAGATGGAGGACCGCTTACACCAGCACGTACCATAAGTAACAAGTTATACCCTGATATACCGTTGAAAGATCCGATATGGACTTTAATTCTCATGCAGTATGGTCAAATTGTGGCTCACGACTTGAGTAATATTAAACAAGAAGGTAAATACTCGAAAAATTATTATTATTATTATTATTAATAATTAATTTAGATACCTATGTATTCAGAGACTTATACAAAAAATAAGGAAAATAGAACACCCAAACTTAATATAAATTACAACATAAAATAAACATAACAAAACATAACAAAACATAAACTACATACTGAAAATAAAATTCGTATAGCTAATTCTAATAATATTGAGATATGGGTCGTTTTTGTTTAGTTATTTCAGAATAATTTTTTTTTTAATTTTGAAACTTGTGAAACACACATTTTCGCATGTCCCATTAGCGTTTTAAAAAACTTACTTACATGTTTTTTTTTATATTGAATAAACAGAACTTTGTGTTGCTTTATAGCAATCCATAACATCCTTAGTTAATACAGTAAACAATTTATATATAAAATAATTAATTTAATCTACTTTTTTTAAATTTAACTCATGTCCCAGACATTTTTTGCGTTGCGTTACGTCCGTCGCGTTACCGATAGAATATTAAGAAAACATATATATGACTCACGTGATCAACAAATGATGTTCGGACGTACACATTACCCAGCTGAATTTATTTATTCAATCAGGAAGAAGATATCGATTGAAACAGGTGCGGGTAACGCGAATGTAATAATTATTTGTCCGCTAAGTTACTCAAAAAAATAATAAAATTTATTTTAGGGCAATAAAGCTCATTGAGAGTAATTAATGACTGTAATGTCTTATTATTATTTTTTAAATATGGTTTTACAAAACTTTGTCCACTGCGTTACCGAGTCCACTGTTACCTGTTACGGTAACGCAATGAAATTTAGGGTAACGCAATAGAATTTTTCGACAACAAAGTGGATATTTACCGTCGCTTTTATTAAAAGTATTTTATGATTAACCAATTTATAGATTACATCCAAGGAAAAACTCCACGCAATATAAAAGTACTAAAAGGGACCTTCACCAGCTTAAAGTCAAAGAAAAAGGGTGTCTACAATTTAGAAATCTAAGTTGTTATTCTGCAAGTGAGCACCACTACAAGGGATTTTGCTTATGCATTACTCTAAAATCGTACCACCCTATATAGTTTCTTTTTTACGTTATCTGATTAAGTCCTTTGTGTACCCCTGTCCGTTGTGATACCAATGTCTATTTCGTTACTTTTTTTAGTTTTTGTAAAGAAAAATACTTAAAATGATTTTTATACACTATCACTTGGTAATACGTGTTTATAAATTAGAGTTTAATTCACTAATACAGTGACTAAAAGAAAAAATTAATGGTATTGTTTTTTTTAACTAAGAATCGGAATGGTTTCTTTTAAAAAGTAACTTAACGAACATACATATTTAAAAAGAAAGCATACAATTTTTAATAAAAAATAAAATAAAAAATTGAAGTCAAAAGTTTGTGAATTAAGTACCTACATTTTATTTTAAATTATTTTTATAAAAACTTTTTTTATTGAATTAAATTTTGGATTTCAAATTGGTAATGTAGATATATAAAGCTAGCTAAACACATTTTTTTGAAAAAAAAACGTAAAAAAATTAAAAAGTGCACTGCCTGTCTTAAATGTAAGTAGGTAAACAAAACTCTAAACATTTATAAAAATCCAACCAAAAGTCAATTTAAGCAAAAAAAATATTTTGATCTTCATTTTCCTGAAAGCGGATGTTTCTTGAAAATGACCCATATAATTCAACATGAAGTACAACAGTACAAATGTAGATAGATTAAATATGTATTCAGCGACCAACACAAAAATTTTGTAAGGATAGAATTAAGTTAATATAAACTGAAAACATAAATTACAAACTAAAGTAAGTAGTAAGCTGATCAATAATGTAGCGCTAAGCGCAGTAGGAACATAGAAACACTTTTTATCCTCATTTGATCACCAGGTCATAATTATTGATTTATCTCAGTCCCTGAACAATTTCGCAAATACCTACCCACCTATTCGGAAAAATAATATTCAATAATTACTCACCAGAAATGTGGTAATAACCTCACAATGATACACTTCCTAACAGCAACTAAAACTGCAACTGTTTCCAACCAATTTAAGAAAATAATGTTTTTCAAACAGATATTTCTGTGTACAAATATTCCCGAACACCAAAATAAAACACAAAGTGCTTAGCATGAAAACACTTTTAACATGACGATTTAACAAAAGTATTATCATTGTAGGACCAGATAATTGCTGTACTAATGAAACCTCAAAAAATCCGAAATGTTTTGCGATTGAGGTACCGTTCGACATCACTGATAGGATGTCTCTGGCCGGAATTAAATGCATAAGTTTTATAAGAACCACCACAGACCGTGATCAGGGCTGTTATACTGAAAATGAGCCAGTTGAACAAGTAAGTATAACGAACAAAATTTGTCGAGCAAGACTTCTTTTGTGAAAAAACTACCTATTTATTTAAAAATGATCTACAGTTCGTATGCTTTAAATGTATCGTTGACAATTCTCTTTAGGTGTCCGATGTTAATTCAATTCTGGATCTTTCCGTTACTTATGGTAACAGTTTAGCTAAAAGCCAAGAACTAAGAACTGGGTTGGGAGGTAAGCTTAAGGTCGAAAATAGAAACGAACAGGATTGGCCACCGCGCGATCCTACGCCTACTAAAACCTGTTTCCTACCCAACACCGAGGAAGCATGTTATTTGACAGGTACAATACGACTTTTTGTTTCATAGCAGCTAACTAATTATTTCGTTATTACATCATCGAAGGTGATAAAAGAGGAAACCAGAACCTACAGCTGACTGTGTTGCAAGTGGCTTATCTGCGCGAGCACAACCGAGTATGCGACATTCTGGCAGAACTAAATCCTCATTGGGATGACGAAAAGCTATTCCAGGAAGCGAGAAAAATCTGCATCGGCCAGCACCAATACGTTTCCTACTACGAAATGTTGCCCATTTTCCTGGGAAGAGACAACCTGTTGAATTACAAAATCATTTACGATACTGATGATTTTGTGGATGATTATGACAGCAGTGTCAACCCGGCAGTATACAACGAACACGCCAATGCCGCAAACAGATATTTCCACAGCAATATTGAAGGATATTTAAAGTAAGCATAAAAAATAATACTCTGTTCTAAATTTCATGACCATTTTAACACAAAATTAACACCATACATGGTCTATATCGATACCAAACCAAAATGGCGTTAAATATGGTTCGTTGGTCCAGTGTAAATTCAAATACTAAAATGGTGTAAATTTAACTTTCACAGTATTAAAATAAATTTTACCTGGTGTAAATTGAACTCCTTTTCAGTGTTAAATATTATGTGTTTTTGGTCAAATTAAATCATACTACACAGAAAAAAAGGAAACAAGAAGTTCCTTGACGCATTACAAGTATATTACCAGTGGTATTATTCCAGAAAATTGAACCTTCAACTCGAGATAATGTTTTTAGTGCGTTCCACCAACTTAAAATACTTCAAGTATTGACAGCTGTTTCCACCTATTTAAGGTCTCTTTATTATCGAACAACTTGTAGTGTCACATTAAAGCAAAGGACTACCTGAGCTTATATACTCTTCATGTAAGTCAACAGAGGCGAGATTTAAGAACATCACGTGATCCACACCGCCTTTGCCGCGATCGGTACACACTATGCAACCAGGAATGCACGGCAAATTGTTTTAATCGTTTTAACAGAGTGCTTTAGGTTGAAGTAACTCTTATTTTACAAACAACATATTTAGTAAACGGAACCATACAGCGGGTTGGTTTCACTAAAGTTTTCTGGGTTAATTTAACCAATTTAAAAAAAAATAACTATCTGGTTTAGTACCGTCAAACTAATCTTTGTTTATATTAACCTTCCCACAGTTGATTTAAATAAATACTTATGGGTCAACTAAATTAATATAGTTAAATGAACTATTCCTTTTTTTCTGTGTAGGTGCACTTCTCAAATATTTTTAGATAAACACCGTTTTGGTGTTTGCTGTATATAACATTTTCAACCATAATTCATGGTGTTTATATTAACACCACTTGGTGTTGGATTTTGAGACCATTTTAAGATTACTCTTTACACCACAGATATTTTAAACAGTGTAATAACATTGACTTAACTATTTTATTTTAGGTTGTATTCTGATAAATTCAGGTTGTCTTATTCTTCCGTACGGCTCAGCAATTGGTTCGACAGACCGAGTTTTTTGGAGGAAGGCGACAATTTTGGAGGATTATGCAGAGGATTGACGACGCAGCTTGAGTCCAACGTCGATACTTTCCACACTAGCGAGGTAAGTAGTGCATAGTAAAAGAACTGAAGGTGTTCAAAAATGCGATGGATGCGGTTTTAGATAACCCAATACCTGTTCAAGAAAGCGAAAACGTTCGGGAAGGATATGAAGGCAGCAGATGTCCAGAGGAACCGCGACCACGGTTTTCGTTCTTACAACGATTACCGTGAACTTTGTGGACTAAAACGTGCAACGAAATTCTCTGATCTATCCGGCGAAATAAATGAGCTGGTAAGTTTATTATCAAAAAAATATTTTTCATCTCATAGGGTGAAATGTGACATTTATACCACACACTGATCTGTACACTTTTAAGAAATATTTTTTATTGTTATTTAAACACAGCCCTGCTCTTAACAAAAAAACAAAAATCTTACCACCAAAGTAACGTGCGAACTTTTTTGTCCTATATTGTACCCAAAATAAAGTAGTTTTATATTATTACCGACTGAGAAAGTTGTAATTGTATACAGCGTAATCTAATGATTTGACTTCCCTGATAGCAAAATTTGATTCTAAGAATCTTCTAAGAAGATATGACCCGGAATAATGGAATATTCTTAGAATCTTCCCTTATTGCTAAGAATGTTCTTAGGGACTTTTAAAACATTCAATAGATACCCTTTTAATGATGCAATTAGATTCTTAGAAGCTTCTTAAAACCTTCCTAAAAAGCATTCTAAGAACATTTTAAGAATACGATTTTGGAATGTTCTTAGAAGGTTTCTTATGGAGCTTCTGGGAAGCTTTTGAGAATATGTCAGATACCCACGTTCTAATATGTTAGATTCTACATTCGTAAAATTCTTCAGGAGGCGACAAATACGCCTCACTGTCATAATATGACAGTGAAATGCATTTGTCGTCCCCTTAAAAAATTTTGCGACATATTAATATATATTTGTTTAAAAATATTAAATAAACAATTTGACCTCTAAACCATAAGTTGTATGACATTATTTCATAAAAAGTAAAATTGGAAAATTTTGTGGGATAAGTCAGATTAGATTGAAGTTGAAAATAGTTATTATTATACATAAAAATGTTAATTCAGATATAAAAAATCGGTATACAAATTAATAAATATTTATTTTTAACATAAAATAAAATATAAAAAAACAAAATATTTTCTTATAAAATAATTCTTCATAAAAGAAAAAACCAAATAGTTCTCCATAAAAAAAACATTTTTCATTGTATTTAAGTTGGATAGAAGATTTTATGTAAAAGCCGGATAATTTAGATACCTATAGTAAAAGTATTTTTGTTATTGAATATTGTTTTAATTTGACAAATAACTATAAAAAAATATTTTGGGGTGTGTTTTTTACTTAGTATTTAATACTAAGTATAGGTTCCTTTATACGTAGATTATGGTATATTTTACCAGGTACCTAACTGAGCTGAATATGCTTAACAGAATGTTCCAGGAATATTCCTAAATTAACTTTTTATAGCAATTACTTTCTCAACATTCTAAGCATATGTTTAGAGTGGATTAATTTTTACCACTAAACTTTGCACCTTCTAAGAACCTGCCTATAGGCCAGTGAGAATATTCTTAGGATTATGCTATATTTCTTTTAAGCATGTTCTTTTGAAGAAATATAGCATGATCCTAAGAATATTCTCACTGGAAGGTTTAAAAAACATTCTTAGAACATGACTAGAAGAAATATAGCATGATCCTAAGAATATTCCCAGTGGAAGGTTTAAAAAACATTCTTAGAATAAACTGTGCTATCAGGGTTTAAGGTAACTATTTATAGAACTCTTGTTTTTACAGTATTAATGTTAATTGTTTCTTGAAATGTCTTTGTAATCTATGTTGTTCCAATTTGAATCAGCTGCTACATTACTTGAGAAGAACAAAATATGTCTTTGTCTTTTAGGCCATAATACTACTCCAAAAACTTTATAAAAGTGTGGATGACATAGAATTGACAACAGGCGGATCTGTGGAAAATCATGTACAGGGAGCTTTAGCAGGCCCAACTTTTGTATGCATTATGCTGAAACAATTTTCTAAAACTAGGCTTTCTGATAGATTTTGGTTTGAACGTAGTGGCAAGACCGGATTTACTCTAGGTAAGAATTTGAATGACAAAAGTCCAAAAAAATATCGAATGGATTCTTTTTTTCTTCAGATCAACTAAATGAGATTAGGAAAGCATCTATTTCAAGATTGTTGTGCGACAATTCACCAACCACTGATTACATGCAGCCTGAGGGATTCAAATACACGTCAATTTTGTAAGTAAAATTGTCTTAAATTTGCCGAAAGTGATTAACCAATTCCAGCACAGATGCTCTGATTGGTTAATTCCTCCCGCGGGCTTTAAATAGTACTAAACATTTCGTATTTAATTTTTTTTTAAGTGGAAATAAATTGCAAGATTGCAACACATTACCTTCGATCAATTATACCAAATGGAAGGAATAATCCTAATCAGATAAAGAAACACTTGTTTTCCCTGGTAATTTTTTAAGAAATTTAATAATTTATTTAATTTATAATATGATTTAGAAGTAATAAAAATAATTTAAGCAATGAAGTGTGTTTTTGTGATAGCCCTTCTAAACCATTATAATGGTTTGTCTATAGATACTAATAAAACACCGATTTTGTCCATATAAGGTGTTTAATTTTGGTACACCCGAAACAAAGTAAAATTTTATAAAAAAAAATAGTAAAACGTTATTTATGACAGTGATTATGTGGTAGATGGTTGGTAAATATTATACTTTTAGAGGCCTGTAATTTGCCGATACAAGGCGGGGATAATACGCGAATTTTTGTAGACATTGAGGCCCACAAAGTTGGGCTTGTAACACAGTATATGGAAGACAGCAGAGTCAGTCCCGAGATCTGTGCGGCTCGCTTATCAGCCGTTGTAAAAGACTGGGCGGGGCGTGGAATGTTTTAGCAAACAAAGCTTATTAATTAGATCTATGCGTGTTTATAGTTTCTTATTTCTGTTTAGTCTTTGCCTTAGCGTTAAAATGGAAAGTTGTGATAAAAATGCAAGCGTAATAGTTATTTATGTCATTAGGTTAAGAAGTAAGGCTTTTTGTGCTAAGCTCAAAGTTTGAAGGCCGACGCGTAGCGGAGGCCTACAATTGAGCGAAGCACAAAAAGACACTTCTTGGCCGAATGGCATACAACATTTTATCTTCAAAGCACTTTATATAGGTCAATTTAATTCAACATGAAAGCGGTCTAACCTCACTTTTTTGAATCTCATTTATTTATTAGCTAAAGATAACATTAAATTTACAATAATTATTATTCCTTTTAGAAGCAGTAATAGTTTGACAATACCTAGCTACATGATTTAAGTAGAAATGGATTTTTGTAAGAAAATGGTTTACTTACCCTCTTGCTATTACATTGAATTCAATTAATTGTTTAATAAATAGGTATCTAATTTCAATTTGTTTGCATTTTTATTAAAAAAATAGGTAGTTTGGAATGTTTACGCTGTGTTTAAGATTTAATTTTACTGAAAACTTAAAGCAAATTAAAATTTAAAGATAATTTAAATCGTAGAAAAAGAAAACACAACTGTGAAACGTCAAATTGCAATGTCCTAACCTCAATTTTTGTTTTATTATTCATATTTAATTTTACAATAATTTAATGAAAAATATTAAACATTATAATGTTGTAACAGTAAAACAAACAAATTAGTGCTTATTATAAATAAATTAAACCAGTTTAGTACGTTAATTTCTTAGAAAAGGATTAATTTGTCAAAACAATACCCCTAGCGAGAAAAAATCGAACTAATTACTTGCCTCATAAAAATTTTTATCGGCCTAGGCCATAACAAGGTATTTCTTTATCGAATGTTGACAACAATAAAGTTTAAATTATAGACCGCGTGGAGATAAAATACATTATTGTGTTGTGAATTCATGTAAAAATAATTTATATAATTATAAAAGATCATTTTTAGTTTAATATATTATATTAACACACAAATACCACAGTAAAAATCACAAAAAATATAAATAAAAATATTCATGTTTTTTTATAGTTCAGTGTTAAATCCCTACTGTGCTTGTACATTATTATTTTGTTGTTGTGCGGTTGTGACTTTATTAATCTACAAATAATTATTGTAAGATAGGTAAAAATGAGCAGTACCTTCTGGGTAATGTGGAAACCTGCTGAAGATGGTCAATGGTCAGAATCGTGAAACACCCGAAACGCACACTTTTTGACTTATAAAATCGTTATCCTATATGCTAAATTGTACTAATTTTACAATTTAGATAAAACAACTAAAAACTTAGAGAATAAAGCACTTTAATTGCTAAAATGTTATTTCAAAATACATAAAAAATAAGACTTTGGTTGAACAAATGTAAAAATAAATCAATAGGAGGCAAAACAAAAACATGGGGTCTTGCGACTTTGATTAAACTTTTTGAAGGAAATCATTCAGGAAAATCCTAATTGGCGGGTGATAAATATTCTTTTTTTAATAGTGGATGACATTATTTAAGTCTGACCAGTATGGCAGAAAATTAGAGCCATTAATCTTACACAATAAAGCAACATTGGTTGGTTTATTCAATTTATAAATATTTCCTAAATCGAGTAGGTATTTAAAATATTTCCTGTTTCCAAATTTGTTCCAAATGATTTTTGCATGCAGGTCACTTTCTTGCCATTGAATTATTGACGGTAATATTCCTTTGGTCGCACATTGGGACAATTAAAAAAAAACGGACCAACAGCCAAAATCTCAACCACTACACTGTTCAAAATGTGTAAGTCATGTAAGTCAACAGAGGCGAGATTTAAGAACATCACGTGATCCACACCGCCTTTTCCGCGATCGGTACACACTATGTAACCAGGAATGCACGGCAAATTGTTTTAATCGTTTTAACAGAGTGCTTTAGGTTGAAGTAACTCTTATTTTACAAACAACATATTTAGTAAACTGAACTATACAGCGGGTTGGTTTCACTAAAGTTTTCTGGGTTAATTTAACCAATTTAAAAAATAAAATAACTATCTGGTTTAGTACCGTCAAACTAATCTTTGTTTATATTAACCTTCCCACAGTTGATTTAAATAAATACTTATGGGTCAACTAAATTAATATAGTTAATTGAACTATTCCTTTTTTTTGTGTAGGTGCACTTCTCAAATATTTTTAGATAAACACCGTTTTGGTGTTTGCTGTATATAATATTTTCAACCATAATTCATGGTGTTTAAGATTACTCTTTACACCACAGATATTTTAAACAGTGTCTGACATTAGTTCTTTAATATACTAGTATGTTATTTTTGTATTTATTTATAGTATATAGGTATAAAAAAATATTTTAATTATTTTAATTGACCATTTAACTAAAAGTTATTTTTTTAGCATTCGTGCCAATGTGCGACCGCGGTCGGTACGGAATAATATATTTTGAGGCGCGTAAGGAATTTGTCAATGCAAATGCTTAACATTTATGTCGTCGAGACCCTTTTTTATTATTTAGAACAGGGCTGACCAACTTCAAGTGGCCAAAGGGCCGCTGTAAATAAAATTACGGTTGTGAGAGAGACATCTTAAAATACTTCGTTTACAACTTTATCAGTGGTTTGTAGTAGGTTCAAAAAACTTGTTTGTTTGTATAAATATTATTATTTATTAATTTAAATTTTGTACTAAAAAGGTTGCTTTCGCAAAGATACGTTTATATAAATTTTCGATACATTACTTATTTTAATATAAAACGTTTTAAAGCTAATTTCCAGTCATAATAGGGAAATAGTAATCCCATAAATTTGCGCTTCATATACGTCACACATTGCCGATACAACATCATGCTCCCCACCGCTGCACGGTGCCGCCGGCACCCCCGCAAGGCGGGGATAATACGCGAATTTTTGTAGACATTGAGGCCCACAAAGTTGGGCTTGTACCACGGTATATGGAAGACAGCAGAGTCAGTCCCGAGATCTGTGCGGCTCGCTTATCAGCCGTTGTAAAAGACTGGGCGGGGCGTGGAATGTTTTAGTAAACAAAGCTTATTAATTAGATGTATGCGTGTTTATAGTTTCTTATTTCTATTTAGTCTTTGCCTTAGCGTTAAAATGGAAAGTTGTGATAAAAATGCAAGCGTAAAATACATTATTGTGTTGTGATTTCATGTAAAAATAATTCAAATACCTAATTATAAAAGATCATTTTTATTTTATTATACTAACACATAAATACCACAGTAAAAATCACAAAAAATATAAATAAAAATATTCATGTTCTTTTATAGTTCAGTGTTAAATCGTTTAGTTTCATATACGGGTCGTTTTCAAAAAACACCCGCCTTCCGCTGTCCGTAAGTTTGAATTCCAATAACTTAAAAATTATCGGATCTTATTGATTTAAAAACCAAGTAAACTCTTTCAGAAAATTTTTGTTTAGTTATTTCAGAATAATTTTTTTTTAATTTTGAAATTTGTGAAACACATTTGCATGTTCCATTAGCGTTTTATAAAACTTACATACATGTTTTTTAAATATTGAATAACCAGAACTTTGTGTTGCTTTATAGCAATCCATAACATCCTTAGTTAATACAGTAAACAATTTATATATAAAATAATTAATTTTAATCTACTTTTTTTTAAATTTGACTCATATCTCAGACATTTTTCCGTTGCGTTACGTCCGTCGCGTTACCGATAGAATATTAAAAAAACATATATATGGCAATTTTTTTGGTACTCACGTGATCAACAAATGATGTTCGGACGTACACATTACCCAGCTGAATTTATTTATTCAATCAGGAAGAAGATATCGGTTGAAACACCTGGGTAACACGAATGTAATAATTGTTTGTCCGCTAAGTTCCTCAAAAAAATAATAAAAATAAGGTAAGAAAAAATACTATTTTTCATGTTTATGTTTATTTTAGGGCACTAAAGCTCATTGAGAGTAATTAATTACTATAATATCTTATTATTATTTTTTAAATATGGTTTTACAAAACTTTGTCCACTGCGTTACCGAGTCCACTATGTTACCTTATGGTAACGCAATGGAATTTAGGGTAACGCAATAGAATTTTTCGACTACAAAGTGGATATTTACCGTCGCTTTTATTAAAAGTAGTTTATGATTAACCAATTTAAAATTATTTGTAATTACAACTCATGATATAGATTACATCCAAGGGAAAATTCCACGCAATGTAAAAGTACTAAAAGGGACCTTCACCAGCTTATAGTCAAAGAAAAAGGGTGTCTACAATTTAGAAATCTAAGTTGTTATTCTGCAAGTGAGCACCACTACAAGGGATTTTGTTTATGCATTACTCTAAAATCGTACCACCCTATATAGTTTCTTTTTTACGTATCTGATTAAGTCCTTTGTGTACCCCAGTCCGTTGTATTTCGTTACTTTTTTTAGTTTTTGTTAAAAAAAATACTTAAAATACAATACAATAAATATTTTTTTCTGGAATTCCAGGCAATTATTTTGATTGATTTCACGCTTTACACCAACCAATATTGTTAAAGCTTTGACACAATACATCTAGTAAAATAAAATCTTTTTAATAGAAAAAACTGCACAACTTTTTGTATAACCAAAGGGCCTGCGTGATGAATGAAGCGGACTCATTTCTGTAGGTTACAAAGTTTGAGCAGTAGTTTGCGTGCCACAGCGATGTACGGTCCGCTCCTCAAGCTAAAGTTTTCCACATTGAATTAAAATCGTATACGCGGTAACGCAAGTTTTACGGCGACTTGAAAATTGTTTGAATTGACCAAATAAATAACTTCGGTTATGTAAGTTCTATGGAAAAACTAAGTTTAATATAAAAAAGTAAGTTAAGTGTTAAATTTTTTTATTAATGTTAATTACGGCGTAAAATAGGAGGGGTGTAATGAAGTTTAAAACTTCTAAGGGTTGCAATCTTACAATTTGCAGCCCTATTTTTTTTAGAGAAAAAAATAAAAACTTGAGCAAAACAATTTATAAAAATGTAATGAACATTCACCGGGTGAAATATTTTCTGAACTTGTCTCTTGGTTAAATTTAATAATAACATTACACTCCTTCTATTTACTTAATTTTGAATTTTTCGACATTTTACTTCGTTTTAAAAATAGAAGGGAGATAAATCAAATTTCGCAACAGAATAATTTTATAAAATTTATAAAATAAAAAGGAGTTAATTTAAAGGCAATTTAATATATTAACTTTGTTATGCAAATTATGTTTCTGTGGCCAGGATCAGTTTTGAATGTTTAATTTAGTACATTTTGTCATTTTTATACAAATATTGTAGTATATTTTATTAATAATTAAGTATAGCATAACACATAAATGACGTTTAATATACAGGGTGTTTCACGTACGTAGTCCGTTGGAAGTTTCTAGGGAATCGCGAAAGACATCGATTTAAAATTTTAATAGCGTAAATTATTCGATTTAGACTTTTTTCCTAAATTATTTTGAACAAAATAATACTTCCTGTTTTACCGGAAATGTCTTTAACTTTGTTATTTTAAACAGGACACCTCATATATTTTTACATTTTTTAATTCTACATAAAATTCTAAGTAAAATGGCAAACCATATCCTAAACTTACCTAAAGTCAATATTTTTCGAGTTATTAATTTTTCAATCAAATATTTTAATTATGGATACTGCGACATTATTCCACATGTAGAATTTCACAGGTTTGTTGATGCAAAATAGTATTTAAAATATTAGAATTTGTTAAATGTCTCTGAAATTTTAACTTTAGGAAACAGTTATTATAATACCAATCGAAAGATTCTTTAATTTTCTATTTGATTATGTTAAAACATACAGGGTTTTACATTTATAATAAAAACACTACTATTGTTTAAACTTTGCCTAATTTCAAGTTGTTTTTCTCAAGCTATTTGTTAAAAAACCTTTAAAAAATTAAATTATTTAAATAATGCTTTAATATTCCAAAAATTCCAACCCCATGTCAGCAAACATAATAACAAAAAAATAGAGGCTATTTTTGATTAACGTGCATTTAGGAAAATTTTAACGAAAAAAATTAATATTTTGAAAACTATTGACTTTAGGTATAGTCTAAATCAAATTGTAATACAATTATTGTATATGCTATTAAAATTTCAAATCCATATCGTTTGCGTTTCTCCAGAAACACCCTGTATAGCATTATATTAAATATAAAAAATGGAAAATAACTAATTACAAAAAAGCGAAAAACAACTGAATAAAAAATATACATATATCTAAATAGCCGATCGCAACATAAAAAATAAAGTCTTTATTCTAATTTATTTATTTGGTAAACATTACTTTCCTCAGTATGGAATTAAAATTGAAGCTTGCTTATCGAGTAAAAAATAAATTGAAGCTTAGTTGTGGAGCAAAAAATAAAATTAAAGTAGGTTATAATTTCTAACTTGCTGACACTGTCTATAATTATTATTTAGTTTATTCATTTTAATAAATTAATGTTTTGAGTTTATAGTACACTTATAAATTGAAACGCAATCAGTTATTTGCAACTTATAAACTGAACTGTCAAATTATCTTTCATGCTTTCAATGGTATGTTACCATAGAGAAAAGTCTATGATGTCTACTATGATCAAAATTAGTAAACTTAAAAAACTAGATAAAACTATATAAAAGAATATATACTTTGTAAAACACGTTAGTATTATGCCCTTTGAAGGCCCAACTTAAAAATGATGTCTCTCGTAGAAACATAATTTGCATGTAGAAGTTTATATATCAAATAATAGTTAATTATAATTATCAGTACTTTAACGTGATATAATCAAAATTATAAAACAACGTTGCTTTTTCGACTTTTTAACCCTTAAAAAATGGTAAAATTTTAAATTAAATTGTCCCCAGCGCCCCCTGTATGTTAAAATCTAAAAAATAATACGTGGATTTATTGCTATTAATAAGGTCTACATTTATCTTAATTTTAAATCGATAGGTTTTTAAATAAAAATCTATTTTTAACACAGTATAGTGACTTTTAAAAGGCCTGAAATTTATTTTTGAAAAAATGCACCATTTAGAGGTAGAAACAGGATTAAAAAAATATATTCAATTCTGGCATTACTTGCAAATAGATGTCCAAAATTTGTTTGATTTTTAGGCGAAACCATTGGTTAAAACAAAAAATCAAAATTATTAATTAATTCATTGATGCCAATTTTACAAAAGTGAAACGGCAAGCATTAAAAACACAATTTTTATCTTAAATTAGGCGTACTTTTCTTTAAGGGTGCTCTTTATGTTCTTGTAAATCAATAAAAAACATCCCCGTTTCAATTTTTTAATGTCAACGTAAATTATTTATGTCCTGGCCTCGTAAAGATATTGTAGAAAGGACAACTTTATTTTGTTTTTACGGTGATTTCGAAAATATTAATGTTATCGTAAAAATGAACGTCTTAGCTTAGCTCTAAAATCCGCTTGAAATGTTCTTTTAAGAATGATAATAATATGCACTTTTAATCTCTTGTAAAACGACGTCCATTTAGGGTTTTCTTCATTTTCTACAGTCATGGCCTGCTTGACCTAAAATGCAATTTCAAATCGCTGACTTAAACTACTTAAGAAAAAAATAAATTATTGTTTACATACAATGAACATTTTTATTTTAAACATTAAATATTGAAATTAAATTATATATTGAATATTAAACAATAAATATTGAACATTGAAGATATTGAAAATTTTATTTTGTTTTAATAAGCATAGGTTTTAAAAAATTCTGGCTCCTTCTTTGTTTTTTGTTGCTTTCGTATTCCGTTTCTCGTATGAGGGACCAAATGTAATCACCCATCATGGCTGCATCCCAGAAGCCATGATACCGCCGCTCCATAGCCTTCATATGCTGGTAAAAAAAACTCAAATGTTCTTATTCGATTCTCATTTGTTTTGAAGTTATAGCGTAATTAAAAAATAAATAAAATGAAACGGTAACATTTGTTTAATAGTTATGACTTTTTATAAGGTGTTCAAAAATACCCCCATTGAGTTCTAAACATACTCTGCTACGTCTGCGACCAGCGCCTGTTGCTTGTCCTATTAACTCTTGTTTTTCTTTAAGAACTGCGCAAGTATTAATTATTCGTTGAATTAGTGCCTCTCGATTATTCACTTTAACTTTGTAAACTTCTGTTTTAAACCAACCCCAGAAACAAAAATCTAGTGGTGTTAGATCTGGACTGCTTGGAGGCCAACTAATTGGACCTCCGCGACCAATCCAACGCTCTGGAAACATTTCATCCAAGTGTTGCTTGACCTCACGAGCGAAATGTGCATGCTGATAGTACATTCGCCTTCTTACCTTTACAGGGACATTCTCTAGTAATCCTGGCAACTCATTTATTAAAAAATTAAGTTAGTGTTCCCCTGTGAGGCGATTCTCCATGATAAAAGGGCCAATTAAATACCCAGCAATCATAGCACACTACACATTTACTGAAAACCTGTGCTAAAAATTGGTTTCGACTATAGCATGGGGATTTTTGTCAGACCATACGTGAGAGTTGTGCGTATTATTAATGCCGTCACGGGTAAATGTTGCTTCATCAGTAAAAAGTATACGCGATACAACTCTACGATTGTTAGTTACTCACCGACAAAATTCCACACGGTTAGCATAATCTTCCGGGTGTAGAAACTGTACTCTTTGTAAATGGTATGGGTATAAGCCTTGCTCGTGAAGTGTGTGTATTACCCGTTTTGGTGAAATGTCCAATTGAGTAGCGATTCTTCTGGTGCTGGTCGTTGCATCTTCTTCCACTAGATCCAAAATATTTTCCACTTCTTCTAAAGTTTGTCGATCAGCTTTTTCATATGTTATTTTAGCACTTGGAAGAGTTCCAGTCTCGCAAAGTTTGTTAAAAACTCGAATAAACACGTTTTTGTCAGGAGCCCTTTCACGTGGAAAACGTCGCCGATATTCTTCTAAAGCAGCTGTGGCATTGCCATTACAAAAGCCATAAACAAAAACCATATTAGCATACTCTAAATTTATATAATAAACTTTTGGCATTTAAAAAAAATTTAAACTGGAAAATTACAAAAATACCACTGACGCTGACAGTTAGGCCTTTTAAATGTAAACAATATGTATAAATGGAAACAAAAACTTTGTTTTCATAGTTTTTCAAAGAACATTAGATAATAATTTATTTTTTAAAATTTAATTTTTTTTTAATTTCGCTATAACTTGAAAACAAATAAGAATCGGATAAGAACAGTTGAGTTATTTTTTATTATTTTGATGTGTAGAATGCAGTCCTAGAGTTTAGTGCGATCCTTCCGATTCACCCTGTATATATAAACACACTTAACCGTTTTATTTTTGTTGTTGGCTCATTTCCGACGAAAGTAAAGTCCCAGGGGAACCAATTCTAAAAGCAAAAATTAGCAAAGCATTTAAAGTTCCCCAGTTGGCAATTTTGTTTTATCATTTCACCCGGAAGTGGAATTTGGTCAAGAGACTCTTACGAAGCTGGGGCACAGAAGTACATTGGTATTTAAGTAGAATGTAAAATTTGCTTGTTTGATGTTTTTAACGAATTAAACTTCAAAATGCATCTTTGATAAAATTTAAATATATGATTTTCATGATTTGCAAATACGTCCATATACAGAGTCGTTTAACTTGAAACTGCTGCTAATACATTAATTTCATTATTCCCACCTGTGACTGTTGCTCGACAAACTTTTTTTTTTCGGTTGAACACTCCCGTTTGTAGTAAACTGCTTGACTGTACGGTGAAATGAAGTACGGGATCGAATTTTATCCGGAAAACGCTGAGCGTAGATATTAACAGCATCATCAAGATTCCTGCCTGCTTCTCCATAAATCAAAATCATTTCTATTTTTTCTTCTACTGTTAAAAAATCCATTATGAATAACTGCTTAACGAAAGGAGGTCTTTTTGTTTCCAAATTAATCTTCGAACTAAATTGATTAGATAATGCTAAACTAAAAATAGTTTCTTTACACCTCAATAATAATTATTATTTATAACTAAAATACCATTATTTTATACCTTAATTAGGGTTAAATTAATTAATTGACAAAATAATGTTTTGTTTTACCTTAAATGAGGTATTTTTATTAAAAATAGTACAATAATCCTTTAAATTAAAGGATTTAATGCTGGCAGGTAAAAAGTGACCATGGTGCGCAATTGATAATTATCACCGAATGAAATAATGTATAAAACTTAAATATTAGTTAAAAAATCGTGGGTACTTAAAAAATCAGATTTAATTTAATAAGATAATTATTACCAAAAAAAGTGATATTTTTATAGAAAAATTATTGCAGAATCGTATAAGAAGAAAAATCGAACAAAATTGATTTTTTTTCATTACAGGGCCATCTATTACAAATATAAAAAAAAATGGTTTAGACAAAATCTACCTATTTTTAGTCGAATGATCCGAATCTGCAATAAAAAATAGGGTGTTTAGGTGGGGTTTGTAGACAAATTGTATAATTAGTAGGAAAACCCATGTATAAAATTAAATTAACTTCTGTTCGATCCAGCGGAAAATTAATGCTGCAAGTTCCGCATCGACTTTATAACAAAACTATCCAACATAACTTTTTAACGGGCGTTCCACGATAGCACAGACATTTTAAAGGCTGTTTATTTGATTTGGGCCTAACTTACAAAGTCTAAAAAGCAATTGAATTAAATTGTCAGCTAAAAGCAATCAAGCATCAAAGAGTTAAGCGTAAACGTTTTATGGGTTACTTCATTTAGAAATTGTTGAAAAATATATGTTTGGGATGTATACCCTAATTAGTTTGAAATACCGTTAAAACAGACTTATATGCAAAATAAGCTTTTATGGATTTTGAATAGCAACGGAATCTTCGGACGTGTAGCCTAATCTAATCGGCTCATATACTTTGTGTAGGTAAATGAGTATTTTAGAGACTTTTTTAATAGTAAAGTAGCCGTATGTGGAATACTGCCTATAATGTGGTATACCTCCTTTGCGGCAAAACTAATACCGCCATATATCTTCCAATACGCTAATCAGAAACTCTTTCTATTATGTTTCACCCCTAGCAACACCATAGAGCATTTCGCGGCAGTCGCGTGCCATTATTGGTTTAAAACGAATTGTAAAGCCGCGTCCAGATTTGTACCGCGTCGCGCAACCGTACCACGTCGCGAGCCACGTTGCGAACCACGACGCGAATTTCATCCCGCAACCACGTACGCCGCCTCGAACAACATACCGTACCTCGGGTTGCAACCATTGCCGCGTTCCAATTTTTTGTCAGATTTTAAAAGCGTACATTTATATTCATTTCGCTTTATCAACTAAAAAGCGAAAACAAAAAAGGCGGTGGTGGCAAACAGAAATATTTA
Source organism: Brassicogethes aeneus (assembly GCA_921294245.1). Taxonomy (NCBI): domain Eukaryota; kingdom Metazoa; phylum Arthropoda; class Insecta; order Coleoptera; family Nitidulidae; genus Brassicogethes; species Brassicogethes aeneus. The sequence continues at coordinate 55,131,659 of OV121137.1, forward strand.
GAAATAGACCGAAATATGGTGCGAACAAATTGCTTGCAGATTTAAAGATGCAAAGAATTAGTGGTCAATATAAAAATTTCACTCAAATGTCAACAATAGATTTTGAATATCTTCTTAATGCAATTGGGCCCAAAATAGGAAAGCAAGATACCAAGTTTCGAAAAGCAATCTCAGTGCAAGAAAGACTAGCTGTAACATTCATTTTGCCTATATAACCTAATTAAAAGTAGAATATTTTCTTCGGTCCACTCCATTTCATACACAAAATAAAACTAAACAAACAAAATTGCCCTTCTGCCCGTCCAGACTTGTTCAACGTCGTCGCATACCAATCCTTTGATGTTTCGTCAGTTTACCGACAAGTCGTGGATCGCGACGTACCTCGAGCTGCAACGCTTATTAGGTTCGCGACGGCGTTCGTTTCGACGTCCAGATTGCGCGCGACGTGGTTCGCAACGTGGTACGGTTGCGCGACGTGGTACAAATCTGGACGCGGCTTAACGGTCGCTACATTTTTGCACGTGTTTATATAAACATCTATTGTGACTCCATTTATAGAAATTTTTGCAAGATTGGTGTATAAGCGTTAAGGTAGGTAGTGGATGATTGTAAAATGTGTAAATATTTCATTAAATATTTTGTTTTTAATGTTTTACAAACATTGTTTACAAATATTTAAAAAGTCGCTATTGTGGAATACGAATTACGGTCTGAATGTGGAATATTTCACATTAGAGGCTTTTCGTATTTTATAATGGAATAAATAAATGTATGTTATTTTTCAATAATCTTTTGCTTTACTTTAAAAAAACAAATTATTTTAATATCAAGTCCGATATTAAACCCATTCCACATTAGCGTATATTGGTATTCCACATTAGCGTATATTGGTATTCCACATTACCCACCCATTTTTCAGCTAGAAAAAAAGTACACTTTTTTTTTAAAGTTACTTTTTATACATATTTTTTTTTCTATAATTTTTATTCCTTCCCGCTATCTATATTCCAAAATGTGCATAATAATTTTAAAGTTTTCATTTTTATTTTTCAAAAAACCAAACAGTATTCCACAATCGGCTACTTTACTCTAATATTTTGTGGTGAAATCGCACAAATTGTGGCACATAATAACACAACATTGTTTAATAATAATTTCTCCACTTTGTTTAAAAATTTTAATAATTTTTGGGATGCGAAGATGGTAAAAAGAAAAATGAAACTAAATTATTAATTTAGATACCTATGTATTCAGCGACTTATACAAAAAATATGGAAAATAGAATACCTAAACTTAATACAAACCGACACTGACAACATGAAATAAACATAACAAAACATAAACTACAAACTGAAAAATAAAATTCGTATAGCTAATTCTGATAATATTGAGATATAATTCAACATGAAGTGCGTCTCCACTTAATAAAAACTGAAAACATAAATTACAAACTAAAGTAAATAGTAAGCTGATCAATAATGTAGAACAGTAGGAACATAGAAACACTGTTTATCCTCATTTGATCACCAGGTCATAATTATTGATTTATCCCAGTCCCTGAACAATTTTGCAAATACCTACCAACCTATTCGGAAAAATAATTTTCAATAATTACTCACCAGAAATGTGGTACTAACCTCACAATGATACACTTCCTAACACCAACTAAAACTGCAAACTGATGATGCAGATTGCAGTTAAGCGACCGGCCGGCGGCAGATATTTTTTCCTTAACCAACGTCCCGAGTCCGCCCGCTTGCCGAGTCCCGCTGCTTTACCGAGTCATCTCGCGCTTGCGAGCTCAGTGACTAACGTCTAGGTACAGAAAAATTGCGAAGCTTCGAAACCAACCCAAACCCAACAACCCAACCCAACCGACCCCGCCCCATTGGCCCCCCCCGCCCCATTGAGTAAACATTTTTCAACGAAGGAATATTCATTTAATTACATTTTCTATTATTTAACTGTATACATGCTATAGCAAAATGATTATGAGGAAAGGTAAATAAATTAAAATATTAATGTAAAATTAAATATAAATGCTTTTAAGGCCACATTGTATTATTTCTGTATATAAATTCTTAAAAAAAAAATTAAAAAAAGTTGTGAGGCACCAAGAATCGAACCCCGTATCTCTCGCATGCAAAGCAAATTCAAATTCAAATTCAAAAATATTTATTCATATTATTGTAAATTATAATAATTGTATAAGTAATTTCAAGTATATAAAAAGTGTATAGATAAAATGAACAAAACAAATGTGCCTGGCACGTAATGCTCATCATAAAGGAGGCCACTATATGTGCGTTGTAATGCAATATAGCAACCCCCCTGGCCGATGTTTTGGCCTACCCGAAACAGTGATACAATTTTGAATTTTCACGCAGCTCGCCATTCCCTTCGCTCGACCGATACAGGGGCAATATTGTTAATATGTTTTGTGTGTAAAAATTGAGGACTGTCAGATTATGCTTTTTATAATTTATGGTATAAGTAGCATGCAAAGCAGGCGCCCTTCCATCGAGCTACCGAGCTTATTGTTAAATTCCTATCGCTCGAAAAATAATACCGATTTACAGTGTGACAGCGGGACTCGGCAAGCGGGCGGACTCGGGACGTTGGTTAAGGATAAAATATCTGCCGGCCGGCGTCTTATTTCAAGCGGGAAATCATTTCATTGGTGTGATGCTTCACTCCCAAACAAATTGTCCAATAATGTAAAATTTATATTCTAACTCAAAGTTATACTATATTTATACGAATTATTTTAAAAATTGTACAAAAGAGTAACATTTATTTTTGAAATATTTTTAGCAACAGATTTCAACTATTTTCTTGACAATATTGTGCAAATGGTTAAATATAAAATCTTACTGCCTCTAACAAATAATAGAAAATTGACTTAACCAAACTAATTAGAAAAACCAATCCAACTATCTTGGATAACGTAGCACTTTTATAGAAAATTATGCTCCAATGTTTTTCAAACGGATTTTTCTCTGTGTAGGGTGAAAAGTTACCTACTATAAGTGGTGATGCTTCTTTAGCGTATAAAAAGTGTTTATTACTAAAGTTTTAAAGTTTAACTTTTCTTGGAATATTTTACAGGGATTTTATTAAAACTTTTTGTCCTATGTCACACTGTATAAAAGCTTTACTAAATTTCAATATCTATAACTTAATATAAACAAAATTTTTATGTACTACAAAGTTTAGTAAAAGTGAAGTTATAAACAATACCTTTTAAACTTACTGGAGGATTTAATAAAAATTCTTACTGCGTTGAAAACTTTACATGAAAGATATAAAATCTAATTTTCACTAATTTATTTAAATCAGCGAGGATTTTTTGCCTTTAAAAATTAGGAGTCCTGGGGAAATATTTGCTATTTAAACTTTTAGACTTTAAAAGATATTTTTGCAAAAACAAACAATTGTTTAAAATAAATAAAAATATTTAATTTTAAAAAATAGTCGATATATTCTTCGAAAACTTCTTTTGATCTAATGCTCCTTTAAATATTTATTAATTAAATAAAGTAGCCAATCAGATATGCGCACCAGCATAATGAAGTAGAAAATGATTGTTTTTCAATTTATAAGTTTACTAAAAACTCAAAACATTAATTTATTAAAATGAATAAACTAAATAATAAGTATAGACAGTGTCAGCAAGTTAGAAATTATAACCTACTTTAATTTTATTCTTTGCTCCACAACCAAGCTTCAATTTATTTTTTACTCGATAAGCAAGCTCCAATTTTAATTCCAAACTGAGGAAAGTAATATTTACCCAATAAATAAATTAGAATAAAGACTTTATTTTTTATGTTGCAATCGGCTATTTAGATATATCTATATTTTTTATTCAGTTGTTTTTCGCTTTTTTGTAATTAGTTATTTTGCATTTTTTTTATATTTAATATAATGCTATACAGGGTGTTTCTGGAGAAACGCAAACGATATGGATTTGAAATTTTAATAGCATATACAATTTGATTTAGACTACACCTAAAGTCAATAGTTTTTAAGATATTAATTTATTTTGGTTAAAATTTTGCTAAATGCACGTTAATCAAAAATAGCCTCTAATGTTTTTGTTATTATGTTTGCTGACATGGGGTTGGAATTAAAATAATTTAAGGATTTTAACAAATAGCTTGAGAAAAAAATAGGCAAACTTTAAACAATAACGTTTTTATTATAAATGTATGTATGTTTTAATAAATAGAAAATTAAAATCTTTCGATTGGTATTATATATTATTATAATAACTGTTTCCTAAAGTTAAAATTTCAGAGACATTTAACAATTTCTAATATTTTCAATACTATTTTGTATCAACAAACCTGTGAAATTCCACATGTGGTTTAATGTGACAATATCCATGGTAACCACTTAATCTGTCATTGTTTAAAATTAATTAAAATATTTGATTGAAAAATATTGACTTTAAGTATAAGATATGGTATAGCCATTTTACTCAGATTTTTATGTAGAATTAAAAAATGTAAAAATATATGAGATGTCCTGTTTAAAATAACAAAGTTAAAGACATTTCCGGTAAAACAGGAAGTATTATTTTGTTCAAAGTAATTTAGGAAAAAAGTCTAAAGCGAATAATTTCCGCTATTAAAATTTTAAATCGATGTCTTTCGCGATTCCCTAAAAACTTCTAACGGACTACGTACGTGAAACACCCTGTATATTAAACGTCATTTATGTGTTATGCTATACTTAATTATAATTATTAATAAAATAATTATAGTAATTATTAATAAAAGATACAACAATATTTGTATAAAAATGACAAAATGTACTAAACTAAACATTTATGAATACTGCTACTGCTAATTCAAAACTGATCCGGGCCACAGAAACATTATTTGCATAGAAAAGTTAATATATCAAATAATAGTTAAATATCAATACTTATACTTAAATTTATAAAACAAAGTTGCTTCTTCGATTTTTTACCCTTTAAAAATTGTTATGTTGTTTTCATGGATTAATTGTCATTAGTATGTTCTACATTTTGTCAAAATATTAAATCGATAGGTTTTGAAATAAAAAAATTATTAAAAAAATGGAATTTCTTAATTTTTAACACAGTGAAGAAAAAAATAAAAATAAAAACAAAGTTGTCAGTGAACGAGATTTTTTTTGAAAAAGTTCTGCATTTAGATGTAGAAATAAGGTAAAAAAGTTTCAATCGATTTCTTGAACCCTTGCAAATCGACCGTTCGATTATTTCGCGAAACCGTAGTTAAAAGGTAAATAAACAATTTTTTCTACTCCCACCTTTAAAACGCCCTTTATCGTACATGTTTCCATGACACTAAGTGACCTTTTAAATACACATTGACAAGTTGTGGCTTTACGGCGCTTTAGTCACGGGCTGAAGTTAGCAACAGGTTTTTAGTCACGGGCTGAAGTTAGTTATAAGTTAGTTGACAGTTGTCAAATGTCATACAATCGTTAAAATAAAGTGCCTTTCTTGTAAAATAATACTAAGTGTGAAAATTATTTTATTATCTCAATACAAAAATACAAAAGGATTAAATAGTTTCCCAACGCCAATATTTAAAAAGTTTATATGAACATTGTACTGAACTTTTAATTTCGCCGGCAGTAAACTATAACTTAAGTCCTCATATACATTTTCTTTACTTTCACTGTGAAAAACTGTCAATTTTCAAGAAATACATTTCGATTTATAACCTTTGTAATCTGCGTTTATAAAATATAAAAATGTGACATTTGACGGTGACACCCAGATTCCCCTTTTGTTTCATAGATGGCGCTCTATACAAATTTTTGATTTAAATCATTTTAATATAATAAGTATTTGTCGTAGAAAAAGTATAGTATGCACCTCGTTTATAAACTTTTCTATAAAATTGCGTTTATCAAACTTGATACATAATATACTATAAAATATTAAAAATATTAATGTTGCACTTAATTAGTGGTAGCAATTAAAGTAAAAGCTCTTATTTATAAAGTCTCACCAGCTTCACTCAAATAAGAAAAAGCATTATCATTTACAAGAATTTACGTCTCTAACAATTCTCATTCGTATTGTCACTTTTACTTTTTTTATATTAAAAGTAACCTTTGAAATCAGAATTTCAAATAAATGTTTTAAAAATTATCCACATGACCTAATTTCTAAATAACTATACTTTATAACAATCTATTGCAGACCTTCAAAATTTAACCAACGATTGTTGAAAAATATCCTTAAATATTGAAAACTGCTGGGTATTACCTAAACCCTATTTATTAGCAGGTGCTAAATCCATCTACGTACGTCTTTTGTAATTATTCTTAAGACAGGTTATTTTAAGTTGCGCCAACTTTGAAAACCAATTAATTTCGATATAAGTTTAAGGATGAATATTTAGGCCATATTAAGCTTTAGTTTATATAAATCACGAAAGCTTGCTTGAATCAGCTTTGTGAATTATTTATGGGGAAATAATTAATCTCCCAAGCAGCAAAATAGGTTTTTTTAATGTATACAAGGGCTCCATAAAACTACTCTTAAGGGTAACTTGCATTGCTTAGTTAAAACCTATTTGCTTTAACAGCAGCTATACAGCTTCCATAAAACCATCATAGGGCTAAAAAGGAGAATCCCATCGCTGTCCTTAGGAGCAATTTGTGTGTCAGCCACAAAGCAACTTTGCTTTATTGTATTACTCCTAAGGCACACCTTACAGCAGCCATAAAACCTACCTTACAGCTGTCATAAAACCTGCTAAGTGCAATAGGTTTTAAGGAGGTAGTGTGCTTTTGTCGTAAACACATTTTAGCTGACATTTTGTACTGTACTGATAAAAGTTGATTGCCGGGACACAAAACGTATGATACCCACTGAAATGGGCTTAATTTAAACAATTTTAAAGGCTTTGGCTAAATTACTTACCCGATCTACATTCCGTTTTTTAAGCCATCTCTTATCGAAAAAATATTCTCTAGCATTAACTTGCTCGTAAAAACCAAATTTTTTGAAATTTTTTGAAAAATATTATATATTCGAATTTTATATTAAAAATATTTCATCAAGGCGGAGCAATATTTTCTAATTTAAATGGCGGTTTCAGTTATAAAACAACTGCTAAAAAGTTTAATCCCTTTAAAAAGTGTTTCCAACTATTTGTTAAAAGTAATAAGCCCTATGACTGCATTTTTCAAGGCAATCATAAAACCAATTGGAATTTTGTGCGAGCATTTTAAAACAACTTTGCAGTATTTTTTTCAAAAGTATCGCCATCAGGGCTATAATGTTTTGTCAGAAGATAACACCTAAAAATTGTCTTAATTGCTGTGATAGAATGATGCGGATTTAGCTCTTGGTTGGAACAGGACGTTGAAGGAATACAATGAGTATTATCAACCGGATGTTTTGCCAACAACACAGAAGAACAACTTTTAACAGCTCTTACAGGAGCCAACTTTGTTTTTCTATAAAAATTTCCGCTTTTTTAACTTTTAACCACCGCTCTAAAAAACTCCTCGTGTATTGCGGCGACATGTTGACAAGAGTTATTTTCTTCGCGATTATCAAAACAAAAACGTTTTAAGAAAGAAATAATAGCAACAAAATGGTTTACACTCATGCAAATTTGCAAATTGGAAAGCAAATTGGTTATATTAAAGACGTATTGCTGCTCTACTATAAGAACAATCATAAAACCTTTTTACTGTTTGGTTCTGTAACATTCTTAGATAGAGGAAAAGTAGTCCTAAGACCAAATGCTCCTATGAGTCGGCTTTAACAGATGCATTAAAGCAATCCTTGTTTTTTATAAAGCATTCTATTAAAGTATGATTCTAATAACAATTATTCTTTGTGATAAAGCTTTGGTTGCAAAAGCCTTTTGCCAAAAGGTGTCATTTGCAAACAATATTTATGATGAATAAGGTAATTCCATGCGAAGAAAAGCGCAATTTTGTGCATTTCCACTGGAATTACCCATATGGTGGATTATGATAGGAATTTGGTTTTAACCAAATAAACAGTGGTAAATTTAGGTGTGAAATACTTAGGTAATGGTGTATCCATCTAATCGAGACAATTTGCTACCCTTTGACAAATGTAGCACAGATACGATGATATTGGTAGGTGTATTTAATTAAATCTACACCCTTGTAGCAATTTAAACTTGCGATGATCAAAGACGCTACTACACGTAAACTTAATGCGACTAATGAAGCTCAAATTTTTAAAGTTAAGAACTTAAACTTTTACTCGCAATAACTACACTGTAACTTACTAAAACAAAACTTGTTAGAGTGTCCTGATAAAGAAATGGGTATCTACATATTGCAGCTTTATCAATGCATGAAAACATGCTTTTTATTTTATTTCAGCCCTACTTTGTGCTAGTTAGACTTGAGATAATGAAGCTTTATGATTAGGCTTTATGAGCGACTTTAAAGTAAAGTATTAAAGTCTTTTTGCAATTATAACCGTTTGATCTTAACATTGATTTATTACTGTTAATCAATAATGCTTTTTAGGGCAACTTGCCCCTAAGAAACGCCTATAGTCCAATAGCTTTATGAAGGTTTATCAGATGCCTATTGGTTTTAATGGTGCTCGGAAAGTTGGCTTTAATGCATCTGTTAAAGCCGACTCATAAGAGCATTTGGTCTTAGGACTACTTTTCTTCTATAGACTGATTGACAGTGCATATTAACTATTTGCCGCAGTGATAAGTATACCACTAGCAATTAGTGAATACTCACTTTTTCATGTAGCGATTTCTTTGCACTAATTTATTTAGTGAAAATTACACTGTACAAATTAGTGAAATAGGTTTAGTTCAAAAAAATTAAAATTTCACTATTTTATGTCGAGAGTTCCGGAAAAGTAGTGATAATAAAAAACACTAATTTGGAGAAGTTAAAATTTCACTAATTTATATTGAAAAACACTAATTTTACACTGACGGAAATAGTGAAAATTTCACTTTTTCACTTTTAGATATGTAAGAATGTTACCATTTTAAGATTACTCTTTCCTCCACAGATATTTTAAACAGTGGACGCGGGGCTATTATAGGTAGTGCCGTATTTAGGTTAATCTACTTAGCACATGCAAGATTCATCATTATTCGACAAGTGGGTTAAAGTGAAAAGCAGTGAAACTTTTATAGAAAAGTAATAAAGGAGTCGCAGAACACTGCTTGAAGCGTCGTAATTGTAATAAAACTTCGATTAAAACAATTTGAAATAAAGTGCTAGGAGATGGAATAAGAAAATAAATTATAGGTTATAATTATAGCCTATATTCTTATCCCTCATAAAACTACTTTGTTTCCAGAAAATAAATGTTGCTTTAAATTAAAATAAACATTGCAGTGATTACCTTGTTAACTGCCTATTGGTTTTATAACATACCTTTTCGGTTTTAATAAAATAAATAGGTTTTATTAATTCCTAATGCAGGAGATACTACTTAAAGGCATTCCACAATTTTTTTCATCATCCATATTTGTGTACTTAAATATGCTTTGCTAAAATAATTCTAAAAATAGCTCTTTGAAATATCTCAGTATGCATTTTACATTATTAAAATATTTTTTAAATTTTAATTAAATTTAGGTGCTCAAAATAACAATATTAAATATTTGCTCGACGAACTCTTTTTTTCGGTTGAACACTCCCGTTTGTAGTAAACTGCTTGACTGTGCGGTGAAATGAAGTACGTGATCGATTTTTTTCCGGAAAACGCTGAGCGTAGATATTAACGGCATCATCAAGATTTCTGCCTGCTTTTCCATAAATATTTTTTCTTCCACTGTTAAAAAATCCATTATAAATAACTGCTTAACGAAAGGAGGTCTTTTTGTTTGCAAATTAATCTTCGAACTAAATTGATTAAATAATGCTAAACTATAAATAGTTTCTTTATACCTCAATAATAATTATTATTTATAAGTAAATACCATTTTTTTATACCTCAGTTAGGATTTAATTAATAAATTGACAAAATAATGTTACCTTAAATAAGGTATTTTTATAAAAAATAGTACAGTAATCCTTTAAATTAAAGGATTTAATGCTGGCAGGTAAAAAGTGACCATGGTGCGCAATTGATAATTATCACCGAATGAAATATTGTATAAAACTTAAACCAAAGGAAACTTAAATATTAGTTAAAAAATCGTGGGTACATAAAAAAATCAGATTTAATTTAATAAGATAATTCTAACCAAAAAGTGATATTTTTTCTATGTAATAACATAAAAACAAATATGATTAAATATTTGCAAAATTAGCTTGTTTTTAAGAAGCTTTATCGACATCTTCGTCTAAGGACACTCAAAAGCTCACTTAACTACCATTTAGCTTTATAGAGGTGTCATAGGAGGATTTATAAAAGCTGTTAGAACCTTAATAAAGCAATTATAAAAAACCTTTAGGTTTTATTATCGATGCAAAAATAGATGTGAATTTCGAAAATAATTTCATTAAAATGGAGCCAAAGACCATTAAATAAAGAATTAAATTTATCACTGTTCGCAATAATTGTGAAGCAATAGAATGTGATTTATGTGCTGACGTTCCTTTGAACTTTTTATTGCAAGAAAGGAAAAAGATAAAAACTATAAATCATCTTTGTGTAGCAAGAAAAAAAGGTTAAATGAAATACGCTTCGAGTATAATAAATAGAAGGTAGTTTATACTTGACGAAAAATGTAGCCCAACACTCGGGTGTTCATTAAAATATCTGGAATGAAGTATGTTTCAACTCGAAAATAAATTATAAACTAAGGAAACTTTCCCGATAGCAACTTTCCGTTTCCAATTTATTTTATTTCTCCCGAAAAATAATCCAATCTTACTCCTACAGAATTTACAAAGAACTTGGCTGGATCAAAATGGCTTGAAATGTGCGCGTGCTTGAAACTGATAACATTAAACTCAAAGTAAAAACACTAATTTTTAACCAAAACTACTAAACTCCTTTTGACTGCGTAGTTTCATTATTCTATATTAAAGATTAATCATCTCAGTCCAAGTACGAGGTCTGTTCAGAAAATATCGGGAATTTTCCTTTTTTGAAACAAATATTTATTTATTCGTCTACATTAATGTTGCCTTCAAAATAGTCCCCATTGGATATTATGCACATGTGCCAGCTCTTCTTCCAATACTCGAAACACTTCTAAAACTCGATCTTTGGGATAGCCTTTAGTTCTTTCAGCAATGCGCTTTTAATGCCATCTATACTTGCAAAACGACGGCCCTTTAAGGTTCTCTTTATTTTTTGGAATAGGAAAAGTCAGACAGAGGCATGTCTGGCGAATATGGAGGCTGGGGCATCATTACAGTGTTGTTTTTGGCCAAAAATTTTGTTCAAAATTTAACAATTTTAGAACAAATTTTGCTGCCACGCGTTTCATACCCAAAACATTCAAAAAAATTTCATGGGATGAGCCAATCGATATACCAACATCATCAGCGACTTCTCTGATGGTTTATAAGCATTTCTTCCACTTTTTCCATGTTTTTATCGGTTGTTAATGCGTTCGAGGCGTTCGTCATCTTCAACGTCTTCACGGCCATCTTGGAAACTCTTAAACCACTTGTAAACTCTTGTTTTACTTATAGCAGACTCACTATAGGCCTTTGTTAACATTTCACATAATTTATTTCATTTTTTAAGCAAAATTGCATACAAATTCTTTGATCCATTTTCTTTAACGAACGAAAAATCGTCGAGCTCATAAAACACGTCTAACCTTAGCGGCTGCCACAGACAAAGTAAACGATGAAAACAGCTAAAGTTTTTATCATACTTCGGGGGCATTTATACCAACATAATAAAGAAAATTTTATGACAACCGGACCCTCCGAACCCGCGAAATTTAACAATTCCCGTTATTTTCTGAACACACCTCGTACATTTGGTGGTTAATTCTATCAAATTTCACTAATTTAGCAGCTCTTTCATAATTCCAAACCAAACATTAACTAACACAAGAAACAATCTTCCAAAATGTCGCACACTTTCGTGAGTGGGGGATATTTTTAAGAATAGGTCAGTCGTACCAATATTTACTAATCTTAGAATAAATATAATTATATTTACATCCAGTATAGTTTGACGAAAAAACCACGGAAACTTCGAGATACTTGACAATAAAAATATAAGTATTGTTTTATTCAAAAACCAATTTTAACGTTTTGTAAACAATTTTAAAGCTATTGTAGTTGAAATATTAAATCTTTTAAGAAAGATTTTAATTAATATTTCTGTAAAGCATACTAGAATGAATTACATTTTTGTTGAGCTACGTCTACCTACAAAACCAGGCCTGCGGCAATTTAGAGTCGAAAGTAGTAAAATGTCACAAATTTAAAGAACGATAAAAAATTTATCGCGAATTCCATTAAGTTACATTGTCTGTTACATCAATTTTTGTTTATTTTGTGTAGATAGTTGATCCTTATATTATTAATATTTAAAATGGATAGCTAACTTTTATTATTCCTTAATTATTTTTAATTAAACTTAAATTTGGCTCAACTTTACGGTAAGAGGGTTATCAGCAGAGGGGTAGTTTTCGTCCCAGGAATTTTTATTACAGGCGAAATGAAGTTCTAAAAGGCATGGAACAAATACCTTATTGCTGTATAAGAAAGGGGTCCCTTAAGGGCAAGCTGGATAATTCATTTATGTAATATTGTAGTACAACGTTAAATTAACATTATTTTAATCTAATCGGCTCATATAATTTGTGTAAGTAAATGAGTATTTTAGAGACTTTTTAAATGGGTCATTTTCAAGAAACACCCGCTTTCAGGAAAATAAAGATCAAAATATTTTTTTGCTTAAATTGACTTTTGGTTGGATTTTTATATTTATAGAGTTTTGTTTACTTACATTTAAGACAGGCAGTGCACTTTTTAATTTTTTTACGTTTTTTTCAGAAAAATGTGTTTAGCTAGCTTTATATATCTCCACTGTGTTACCAATTTGAAATCCAAAATTTAAGTCAATAAAAAAAATTGTTATAAAAATAATTTTAAATAAAATGTACTTAGTTCACAAACTTTTAACTCCAATTTTATTTTTTATTAAAAATTGTATGCCTTAATAATAATAATAATTTTAAATAAAATGTACTTAGTTTACAAACTTTTAACTCCAATTTTATTTTTTATTAAAAATTGTATGCCTTTTTTAAATATTTATGTTAGTCAAGTTACTTTTTAAAAGACACCATTCCGATTCTTTGTTAAAAAAACAATACCATTAATATTTTCTTTTAGTCACTATATTAGTGAGTTAAACTCTAATTTATAAACAGGCATTACCAAGTGATAGTAAAATCATTTTAAGGATTTTTTTTAACAAAAACTAAAAAAAGTAACGAAATAGACATTGGTATCACAACGGACTGGGGTACACAAATGACTCAATCAGATAACGTAAAAAAGAAACTATATAGGGTGGTACAATTTTAGAGTAATGCATAAACAAAATCCCTTGTAGTGGTGCTCACTTGCAGAATAACAACTTAGATTTTTAAATTATAGACACCCTTTTTCTTTGACTATAAGCTGGTGTCTTTTAGTACTTGTATATTGCGTGGAATTTTCCCTTGGATGTAATCTATATCATGAGTTGTAATCACAAATAATTTTAAATTGGTTTATCATAAACTACTTTTAATAAAAGCGACGGTAAATATCCACTTTGTTGTCGAAAAATTCTATTGCGTTACCATAAGGTAACGTAATGGACTCGGTAACGCAGTGGACAAAGTTTTGTGAAACCATATTTAAAAAATAATAATAAAACATTACAGTCATTAATTACTCTCAATGAGCTTAAGTGCCCTAAAATAAACATAAACATGAAATATAGTATTTTTTCTTACCTTATTTTTATTATTTTTTTGATTAACTTAGCGGACAAACAATTATTACATTCGCGTTACCCACACCTGTTTCAACCGATATCTTCTTCCTGATTCAATAAATAAATTTAGCTGGGCAATGTATACGTCCGAACATCATTTGTTAATCACGTGAGTGCCAAAAAAGTTGCCATATATATGTTTTTTTAAATATTCTATAGGTAACGCGACGGACGTAACGCAACGGAAAAAATGTCTGGGACATGAGTCAAATTTAAAAAAAGTAGATTAAAATTATTTAATTTATATATAAATTGTTTACTTTATTAACTAAGGATGTTATGGATTGCTATAAAGCAACACAAAGTTCTGGTTATTCAATATTAAAAAAAAAACATGTATGTAAGTTTTATAAAACGCTAATGGGACATGCGAAAATGCGTGTTTCACAAGTTTCAAAATTAAAAAAAAATTATTCTGAAATAACTAAACAGACATTTTCTGAAAGAGTTTACTAAGGCTGTTAGGCTTTCACTTTCAAGCGGGAAATCATTTCATTGGTTATCTCAGGTGGTGTGATGCTTCACACCCGAACAAATTGCCCAATATTGTAAAATTTATATTCTAACTTAGAGTTATACTATATTTTTACGAAATATTTATAAAATTGTACAAAAGAGTAACAGTATACTAAAAAATAAACTTTGACATATTGAGTTTTAGGTAATTTTAGAGTCACAACACCATTTATAAATTGAAATTTAAACTGTTTACTTTTGCATAATTAAACTTGAGTTACGAGTCCATTATACTTAAATTTACTGAGCCGAAACCCAAACACAGCTTAAAAGGTAGGTACTAATTGGGGGGATTCTAAACAGCAAAATTTCCTTCTGTTTTATTAATGGACGTAACAACACAAGTCAACTTTATAAACACCAATGAAATTTCAGGAAATTTAACCAAGGAACGAAATACAAATAAATCCCTAAGTCTCTGAAAATTCTAACTCCTTAGGTATCTAAACTTAATATAATTTTAAACTTGCTAAAAGAGAATGATAAATTTCCGAATAAATAGACAAATTCATTTTATTTGAGTTTCCTCACCTGAGTCATTTCAAATGCACGTACTCGAGACTTTTTCAAAGCAAGAAAAATAGCCTCTGTTAAATTTTCTTGCAGGATTTTCCTCTTCTGCTAAATTGACTCGGATATCAGCTTAAGCTGTCAGTCGGTTGGATGGGACCACACGGAAAAAAATGTTTTCTAAACGTAAAAATACCTTTATCCTTAAAATAATTCACTTGATTTAAATATAACTTGCTTAGGCTACGAATACATTAAATTTCTTTTAAATATTAACCTATCCTTAAATTAAAAGGATTTTATTTCTTAGCTTAAAATCAAGTACAGTTGAAACAAGATGATTCACCTAAAACTAACATTAAACTAAATATTAATCTTTCTTTAAACAAGCAGATCTTATTCCTGCCTGTTAAATGTTAAGATTGTTTCTTGTGTTAGTTAATATTTGGTTTGGAATTATGAAAGAGCTGCTAAATTAGTAAAATTTAATAGAATTAACCACCAAATTTATGCGTAGGTAATAATTATTGTGTAGTATTACGTATTGAATTTTAAAGGTTGAGTGATATTAGGTTGGCCGAAGAATCACATAAAAACCATTATGCATATTTTACCTCTAGATTATAGGTGCGAATAAAAATTTCGGTTAAACAGGACAATATAGCCAAAAAATGTCCGTCCCGCAAACAAAATCAACGTGTCTGAAGGTTTGAAAAAATCATTGCAGTATACGAGGTGTGTTCAGAAAATAACGGGAATTGTTAAATTTCGCGGGTTCGGAGGGTCCGGTTGTCATAAAATTTTCACAAAAAAGGCTGTCATAATAACCCTGGTAACTATAGACCAATATCTATAACCCCTATAATAAGTAAAGTCATAGAAAAAGGCCTTAAAAAACAACTTGTTGAATATTTTGAATTTAATAAATTATTTAATGACTGCCAATATGGATTTAGACCGGGAATGTCCACAACAATGGCAATCAATAATTTATTAAAGTTCATATACGAATCGTTTGAGAGCCTTAGCTATACTGGAGTTATGTTTTGTGACATATCCAAAGCTTTTGATTGTGCTTCCATTGATGTTCTTATGACAAAACTTGGTAGGTATAATTTTGGCAAAGGTGCCTGTTCCTTGTTGCGCTCATACATGACTAATAGACATCAATATGTAATATTCAACAACAAACCTTCAACGTTATTACCTATTAATATGGGAGTGCCGCAGGGATCAGTCCTTGGTCCTCTGATATTTTTAATATATATAAATGACCTACCAAAATGTACTTCGCAGGCTAACTTTGTCCTTTTTGCCGACGATACTACTGTCGCAATTTCTCACCGAGATATTAATAACGTAAAAACATCAATGGAAGAGGCCAAAGCTACTGTCAATGACTGGTTTCTTTCTAACTCTTTGTGTCTTAATAATGAAAAAACCACTACAGCCTTTTTTTCACTAAAAACTGGAGAACACTTGGATGTTTCTAGTGCCAAATTCCTAGGTGTTTATCTGGACAACAAGTTGTTGTGGGAGGAGCACACGGATAATGTTGCACATGATATGTCAAGGGGGCTCTACGTTTTACGCAACCTTAAATATATTGTAACCCAATCGGTATTATTAACTGCATATCATGCATTAGTACATGCTAAAATGTCATATGCTATTCTAGTATGGGGACACGCTGCCACGGCTTCCCGTGTTTTTAAAATTCAGAGAAAAGCTATTCGCATTGTAGACAATATTAAATACAGAGAGGATGTTCGATCTTCATTTATAAAATTATGGGTGTTGACTTTTCCATGCGCTTATATATATAATTGCCTACTACATATAAAAAAAAACATATCGGACTATTCGGCACGTAATCAAATGCATTGTTTTAACACGCGGTACAATGATAATTTACATATACCATTTCATAGAATAAAACGAACCAAAAATTCTACGTCTTATTGGGGACCTGTTTTATACAATAAGTTACCAAAGCATATTAAAGAAATGCCCTTAAAATCATATAGTAAAGTTATAAAATTATATCTAATCGAAAAAGCATTTTACACCTTACAGGAGTTTCTAGAAAATGATTTCTAATAAATTTTATATCTATGTTCTATTCTGTATACATTTTACCTGGTTGTATTGCAAATTGTTATAAGTTTTTTATTATTGTATTATTTTTACTTATTCTGTAATGAAAAATTGTAAAAGTTTTATCTAGGTATATATATTTTTTTTGACGAATGTAAATACAAATTGTATGCTAACATGAATAAAGTATTATTATTATTATTATTATTATTATTATTATTATTATTATTATTATTATTATTATTATTATCTTGGTATACATGCCCCAGAAGTATGATAAAAAGTTTAGCTGTTTTCATTGTTTACTTTGTCTGTGGCCGCTAAGGTTGGACGTGTTTTATGAGCTCGGCGATTTTCGTTCGTTAAAAAATATGGATCAAAGAATTTGTATCCAATTTTGCTTAAAAAATGAAATAAATTCTGTGAAATGTTAACAAAGGCCTATAGTAAGTCTGCTATAAGTAAAACAAGATCTTGTTGTGAGTTTACAAGTGGTATAAGAGTTTCCAAGATGGCCGTGAAGACGTTGAAGATGACGAACGCCCCGAACGCACAAGCACATTAACAACCGATAAAAACATGGAAAAAGTGGAAGAAATGGTTATAAACTATCAGAGAAGTCGCTGATGATGTTGGTATATCGATTGGCTCATCCCATGAAATGTTTTCGAATGTTTTGGGTATGAAACGCGTGGCAGCAAAATTTTTTAAATTTTGAACAAAATTTTTGGCCAAAAACAACACTGTAATGATACCCCAGCCTCCATATTCGCCAGACATGCCTCTCTCTGACTTTTTCCTATTCCCAAAAATAAAGAGAACCTTAAAGGGCCGTCGTTTTGCAAGCATAGATGACATTAAAAGCGCATCGCTGAAAGAACTAAAGGCTATCCCAAAGATCGAGTTTTAGAAGTGTTTCGAGTATTGGAAGAAGAGCTGGCACATGTGCATAATATCCAATGGGGACTATTTTGAAGGCGACAACATTAATGTAGACGAATAAATAAATATTTGTTTCAAAAAACGAAAATTCCCGATATTTTCTGAAAACACCTCGTAGAATAGCTTTTCCCTGGATATGTAAATAAAAACGCCCCATTTGAAAACCACCCATAACCAATGTTTGATCGGTATATCATATAATAAATGCAATTACACGTATGAGGTCGTGTCGGATAATGGAATGAATGAAAGAAAGGTGCGACACTTCCGATACCTTTTACATTAAATATTTGCTATTCATTTCCACATGTAAAAGGATCAGTTATGCATTCAATCTTATAAATTCTAATAAACGAAACATGTAACATTTCCTACAATATTTCTGGAATTTAAATGCTGTGTTGCTGTAAAACAATGTTGAATAACTTAGTTCCTGATTTTTTTTTCAATTAAAGTAACCCTTGTTTACTAGATGAACCCATTCATAAACTTTTAAATGAAGTTTAATTTTGTATATCCCCAGTTATTTGTTCAAAAGTTTTACGTGGTCTCTTTACAAGGGTTTCTGTATAAACTTTATACAAATATTTGTTGAAGATTCTAAAGTTTTAGAAGAAAAATTATAAAAAAATAGATTTTTATGAAAATTGAAAAACGTCTGAATAAACAGTAAAATCATAAAAATCTAGAATATTGCACTGTTGGCATTTTTATAAATTTTTGTTTATAATACTGAATTTTTAAAATCTCATATTTTCGACCAAATGGTAATTCTATCCCATGTAAAATGTAAAATGTAAAATGTAAATAAAACATCTTTTTATAAACACAACACAAATAACCACAATTCGAATTTGACATTAACACACTACAATGCGCATGCGGAGTTGTTTTAACGCACCTACAAGAGGTGGGTTAAATATGTAAAATCGGTGTTAAATATCTTAGTAGTCACGAACGATTTACGCAAGTGAAAGTCTAGACACCGCTGTTGTAATAAACGTTTTGAGTTAAATCCGAGTGAATCAAGTAAACGTCATGAACACAACCCAGAAATAAAAAAAAATCTTATATTTTGTAAAGCAAAAACACAGATACGCGCGCGACATAGGCTTTTTACCATAACCGTGCCTGAGCGCCCAAGAACATGTAGTTTTAAAGAGCCGGGGGCGAGTTGGGGCAGATAATTTATTGATGGCTTGATAGACAAAACTATAGGCTATTCAACGGATCTTGAACTGATGCCTTACAATTCATTACAATTTTTGTAGCTTCATTGTTCTAAAAGCTTGATTCAAAGTTTGCGATTTTAACAGACCGATCTTGTCGTTTACAATAACCCGTTGTACAAGCAAAATCTACGAAAACCAAATACATATCTGAATTGTACATACCTTGAAGATCACCCTTCATCAAACCGCATAACAATCGGACACACCAAACACAAGTTATTCACTTTTAAACAACAGGGCCGGCGTTAGCTTATTAGAGGCCAGGTGCAAAGGAAAAATGCGGGGCTTGAACTTAAAATAAAAATTTACTCTTGAAAATTAACATAGCGCCTAGCGGCAATAAACTAATAAATCATCAAACGATAGAGCTGAAACCGCCCAAGTGCATTTTTAAGTCAAAATTTCTTAAGCATGTTAGCGGATAGTAGAAAATTTTGGCTTAAAAATGCATTTGGGTGGTTTCAGCTCTGACCCCTTCAATTAATATGGAAATTAACGTTTAAGAAAAAATCACACATATGTTTTCCGTGCTTTGGCGGAAGCAAAGGCGTCAATGGTTTTTGAAGTCATATCCAGTTCTCTTCCAACATCCTTCTCTATTGACAATATAGCCAAACCCACTAGTCGTTCTTGGCACATACTTGATCTTAAATAATTTTTTATTAATTTTAATTTTGAAAAACTTCTTTCCGCAGAGGCAACCGTGACGGGCAAGGTAAGTAAAATTCGAATTGCGACGCAGATATTTGGATAGGCCAAAAACAGCTTTGTAGTTTGAAGGTATTTTAGTATGTTTAAGAGCGATTGGTTGATTTCAGGAATTATTTGAATTAAAGATGTTAGTTCTTCAAACAATTCTAAGTAATCAATATCGGAATCGGCATTTTCCGCGGATAAAACAGAATGTAGGTTTTTGCAGTTATTTTGCAATTCTTCATCGGGAAGATCTTTGATTTTTGTAAATTCATACATAAATCCAAACTTTTTCCTAATACCCTCATATAATTTAAATCTTTTCTTAAAGGATTCTATTGCTCTATCAAGGACTAATAGGAAGAATTCAACACGAAAATGTTCTTCTTTGTCCTCGAACGTTTCATCTGTACCTTCATAGTCAAAAGATTTTTTGACTCTTCTACAAAAGATATTATCTCTGGCATCGACCACATATTATGTTCAACATAATATGTTGTCGCGCGGCGCTTACCGGTTGCCAAAATGTACAATAATTTCGTCGAGACGCCTTGATGCGCGCGGGGCCTATAAAACGCGGGGCCGGGTGCACCGCACCGTGTGCACATGCCTCACGCCGGCCCTGTTAAACAATAAACAATTTTCCGCAGCGATCGCGTGTAAAGTACCTTCAGGATGGAGACAGGTATTAACTACCCATCTAACTCAAAATTTACCTGAAAAAAATGTAAATTTTTAAAGTTTTGCCGATAAAATAGTTTATGCGAAACCATAAATCAGTGTAGAAAGTGCAGATTGTAATGAGGAAACTTGTGAACTAAAATCCAGTAAGGGACTTATTAATTAGTATCTACTTTCAATTTGTCAGTAAGTAACTCAAGACTATAATTAATTAGGATCGTTGTTGTTTGGCGGGTATCAAATTAATATTATTATCCAATGACACCCTTCAAAATTTTTTATTTCTGTTTTAATCAATTTTATACTTCACTTGATTAGCACCAAATTTGTGTGTTTAAAAGGTAGTTAGCTGTAAGACAGCATGGTTAATAGGTGGTAATGTTAAATCAACAAGTGCTCAATAGGATTAAGATTCTAAAGGTGGCAACACTGATTCTTAAATCAACAAAAACCTATTATTTCTTTATATTTTTCCCCTTATTTTTGTTATAAAGTTGATAAGGATGAACTGCGTTTCATTTTTAAGTTTCTTTTTTAAGTGACGGTTCCTCGTAATGACTTGCACAAAATTAATTAATTAAAATGTCAGAAAGAAGTTTCACTTTAGCAGTGTGGTTAAGGCACAAGTGTTTTTTTAATACCAAATTGCTTTTTAGAATCTAACGGAATGGAAATAAAAAAGTCAATACCCTTTTACGAAAACTTTCTTATATGAATGAAATAAGTGTACATGTCAGTTGTTAAAAAAATCCAATTTTAAATTTTTTTACTTGTATTTGGAGAATTCTTTTACAAGAAAGAAAATGTATAAAATAGTACGTATTGCGAATACAACAATTTATACCTACAGGGTAGGTGAAACTTTAAAATATCTCAGTTTTATACATTATTTCATTCTGTGATAATTATTAGGCAGTGGATAGGTAGCCGGTACCGGCGACTGATTCCGTTGCCGGTAGTTGCTTATTATTGGTCGAAGTTTAGTGGGCGGAACTACCGGCGACCGGTTTGGTTGCCGGTACCGGTTACTGAAATGATAGCCGGTGGTATTTAATGCAAATTACACAAAATAGCTGAATTATACTGGAATCCATTACGATTTTTTAATGATTGTTTCAAATAGGTGCATTTTATTTGCAAAGTAAAGGGTTTTCCAATAGCTACGCTCGATCTTTGGCAAACGCGCAAGCCTTTATTGATGGGTGGATCGATGGGATCTGTGGTAGGAGTATTCAGTTCACAGTTAATCTTTACATTTCAATATGGAACGCTACACTATTCTATAACACGTTGAAATAGTTAAAACCTACTATCAAAATCAGTGCTTTATTCGGCAAACGTATATTGCACTCCGATGATAAGATATTTTTTGGCCTAGAGTAGATGGGATAGATCTTGCGAATATTTGGTTCCAACAGGACGGTGCTACGTGCCATACTGCAGTAGAGACACTCATATTATTTCATCAGCAGTTCGAAAGTTATTACGAAATCGCAAGGTAGCGACATCAAGATCGTGCGATATAACGCCCAGAGATAACGCCACTGGATTTTTTTCTCTGGAGATTTGTGAAATCTCGTGTCTAGCCGACAACCCATAGACAGTTGTCGCCCTAAAAGCCAACATCAGGCTCGTCATTGGTGAAATTAGGCCACTTTTATGCGATAATGTCATCGAAAATTGGGTCTCCAGGATTCGTCACCAGGCAAAGCCGCGGCGGACATTTGGCAATGTACTTTTTTGAACATAATGTAATAATATTTGCTTTAGAATAAAACTAAAATCATGTCAGTTTTACTTATACAATTTATTTTATTACATTTTAAAGATCTATTGGAAAACCCTTTACTTGATGAAAAATTAAAACAGGTAAAAATTTGAAGAACAAGTAAAAGCTTTATTAAAATAACATTTTAAAAGTGACAATAATTATGATTACTGTAACAACTGCGACAGAACCAAAATTTTGTTTTTGGCTTCTTGTTCTTTACACAAGCATATGTGATATGGAAGGTTAGCAGGCACCCATCACAGAAAATTAATTTTGCCTCATCGTTGCAATCTTCAAGACAAATGTTGCAATAGTCTTGCTTCTGCTTCTGTTTTTGGACAATATACTGGATAAGTTTCCATGTATTACAGTTAACCATAGATCTAAAATTGACACCAACACATTAAAATTAGAACAATAAGTTTATTTTACCCACCTGATAATAAAAAGGTCCATATTTTTATTTAAAATACTGCGAGCAATATCCTCTTCATCCTTAATGGTGGCTTGGTCAACTGTTAAATTGTTTTTAATTATGTTGATTGCCTCATCCCGTCCAATAAAAGCAGTCAAAATAAAAAATTGTTTGTTTTTTAAATTCAACTTGACATATTATTATTTTCCTTTTTTTTTGGTAAACCAATTACGGTCATATCTTGACCTTTTGGTCTCCCTCGTCTTTTAATTTTTGGAGGAATAGTAATGTTCGAAATTTGTGTTTTTAAATCTTGGAACGGATTCTCCGAAAAATTAGGGTCTTCTCTTAACTTAGTATTTGGTTGACTGAACATGCCACAATAGTCATGGTCAGTATTATTATTATCACAGGTTGTTTTATTATTATTAGCACCTGTAATCTCAGTCATATTTGCTTCACCAGCCATGTCATAATATTCACTTTGTATATCATTAATTTCACTCATTGAGTCACTAGAAACTACATCATAATTTATTGCATCATCCTCAATCATATTTTCTATTAAACTAATGCCAACGGAGACATTATTTTTCCAATAGGTAACCAGCTGCTTTAGGGTGTTCAGTCTTTGAGTATACAGCACATTGGACCTTTGTGCACAAAGATCAGCCAAACTATCCATCACCGTTAAAGCTTTCTTCCTTTTTTCCCCATAACTCAAGACACGATGGTGTTGGGTTGGTAATGTGTCAACTTTTACTCCAGTATTTTGCTCTTCTATGTCACCTGCATTTTCTGATACATGATCGGTCCAGTTTTTGAGTAGCCTGTGATTATGCCTGTAGTACATTAATGCCCATCTTTGGTCAATTAGATCTTTATCAAAATATGGAAGTTTTTCTTCTCTTCTTACATAAAAAATGTGTAAACATGGTAGCAACATAGCAGTGAAAAATGCACAGTTACATTTGTCTCTACTCGACATCACAGAATTATTGTTATAAGTAAATATATATTCGTCACTTCTGTCATCGGCTTTTTTACCGTGCTTGAGTTTTTTTGATTTTTCAAATTGACGAACAACGTGCTTTCCTGCTTCTTTGGTTAAATAATTTTCGTATTTTATTAAGTCAGGATCCATTTTTGTTCCATGTAGGCGTCTTTTTTGCAGATTGCATACGGCATCATGATCTCTTTTATCCTCTAAAGATTTAATTATTGTAAAAAAGCTTTTTAAAAACTCTTCTAAGGAACTATTTTTAGAAATTACGTTCTTAAGTTTTGAATTTAAGCATTCTAGACGATTATTGGTGTTATTCAAAAAATTGCTCTTCAGAAATGTATTGTTGACATTCCACTCATCTTTAATATTATGCCAATTTTTGTGATAATAATCTAAAATAACTTTGGGAGCAACTTGCTTCAGCTTTTCATACGCGTTTTGAAATAGATCTTCTGTCTTTGCATATACTAATTCTTGCAACACTTCTAGGGCCTGCAATCTCTGCGACTGGGTAATACCTAATTTTTCACAAGTAATCTCCCTCCGGAATGTTTTTAGAGTATGGAAAACACAAAGGATGATATTGGCATTAGGGAATGCTGCTTTTAAAAGGCACCGTTCGGTCAAATCCTTGTCCGTCATAATTGATCTTGTTCTGTCGAAATTTGGATTCTTCTCTTTAAAAGTGTTGATAAACCACAATAAGTTTTCTTTTTCCTCGGAATTTAGTAGGCACATTGCCACTATTTCGCTTGCACAGTTCCCATCCTCAACCATAATCAGAAAAAGGGGTATTCCGATATTTAAAAGCTTGTATGTCGCGTCCATTGCAAAAAACTCTGGGTAAGCTTCGTACATTGCTTTCATTTCATTTGTTTGAATGAAAAGCCCCCTAAATTCATTTTCTTCACCTTGCAAAATTGATATATCTGCACCTGAAATGCAATGAAAAATCAAAAATTCCTACGCAGACACTAGGTTATTAATTAAATGTGTTTCCCTACCAAGACCACTATTTTCAAGCCATTCTATGGCACTGGCCAGATTATTAGAGTTATTTGTGGAGGCTTTTAGATTTGATAGATCTCTGAGAGTAACTATTTTGCCTGATTTTTGCTGTAGTTGCTGTTGTAACATTTTTTTGTTAGCTTTTAAAGCAATTGCGTTTCTGGCCTCATTTTCCATTTCTGTAGGAAGCTTTCTCTCCCCTGGATAATGTAGAAAACTTATTTTACTAATTTCATGATTATGATTTAAATTTAAAGACTTTAACTCCAGATTTTCGCCCTTATTATCCACTCTAAATTGAAGAAAAAACATGCAGGGCTCTTGAAGTTTAAAGGTACTAAAATAAAATACATTGTCACCAGTAAATATAAGTCTCTCTAAACCTACCTTGTATCACGCATCCCTTTACCCCTCTTGCAATAAGTTCTACCACCGTGTATACAGGCATATTTTAATTCATAGTAAATAAGCTCCAATTTGATCTTCTTTGTAATTCTACTGGCAGCAATTCTTCTAGAATCACGTTTCCACAGTTTTATAAAATTTGCCTGACAATATGCATCTATGGCCTTTTCTAGAGAACTAAAACTCTCATATTTGTTGCCTATCTCCATCATTAATTTCTACAATTAGAATTAATTAATATTAATCAATTAAAAGGACTAATAAGAATCCATTTGCCTACATAAACATAATATGTTTATTTAGGTATCTACTTGCTTATATATACCTGATTCTGATTCTATGGCTGATACGAAGGAAGTAATAAGTCCTATAACTTTGAATAAAACATCTGGAAGTACATTGAGATCAACAACTACAAACAAAAATAACCTAAAAGTCTAAAGTAGCGCGCGAACGACATTACCGGCTACTAACTTAGTAGCCAGTAATTCCGCCCACTAAACTTCGACCAATAATAAACAACTACCGGCAACAAAACCAGTCGCCGGTACCGGCTACCTATCCACTGCCTAATTATTAATTGCGCACCATGGCCACTTTTTACCTGCCAGCATTAAATCCTTTAATTTAAAGGATTATTGTACTATTTTTAATAAAAATAAGGTAAAAAAAAACATTATTTTGTCAATTAATGAATGTAATCCTAATTGAGGTATAAAAGTGGTATTTAGTTATAAATAATAATTATTATTGATTGATGATTGATTTCAAGAAACACCCGCTTTCAGGAAAATGAAGATCAACATTTTTTTGCTTAAATTGACTTTTGGTTGGATTTTTATAAATGTTTAGAGTTTTGTTTACTTGCATTTAAGACAGGCAGTGCACTTTTTAATTTTTTTTTACGTTTTTTTCAGAAAAATGTGTTTAGCTAGCTTTATATGTGTCCACTGTGTTACCAATTTGAAATAAAATGTACTTAGTTCACAAACTTTTGACTTAAATTTTTTATTTTATTTTTTATTAAAAATTGTATGCTTTTTTAAAATATGTATGTTCGTTAAGTTACTTTTTAAAAGAAATCATTCCGATTCTTTGTTAAAAAAAACAATACCATTAATATTTTCTTTTAGTCACTGTATTAGTGAGTTAAACTCTAATTTTTAAACACGTATTACCAAGTATTACCAAGTGATAGTGTATAAAAATCATTTTAAGTATTTTTTTTTAACAAAAACTAAAAAAAGCAACGAAATAGACATTGGTATCACAACGGACAGGGGTACACAAAGGACTTAATCAGATAACGTAAAAAAACTATATAGGGTGGTACGATTTTAGAGTAATGCATAAACAAAATCCCTTGTAGTGGTGCTCACTTGCAAAATAACAACTTAGATTTCTAAATTGTAGACACCCTTTTTCTTTGACTATAAGCTGGTGAAGTTCCCTTTTAGTACTTGTATACAATATACATATATATATTGCGTGTAATTTTCCCATGAGTTGTAATCACAAATAATTTTAAATTGAATAATCATAAACTACTTTTAATAAAAGCGACGGTAAATATCCACTTTGTTGTCGAAAAATTCTATTGCGTTACCCTAAATTCCATTGCGTTACCATAAGGTAACATAATGGACTCGGTAACGCAGTGGAAAAAGTTTTGTGAAACTATATTTAAAAAATAATAATAAGACATTACAGTCATTAATTACTCTCAATGAGCTTTAGTGCCCTAAAATAAACATAAACATGAAAAATAGTATTTTTTCTTACCTTATTTTTATTATTTTTTTGAGTAACTTAGCGGACAAAAAATTATTACATTCGCGTTACCCGCACCTGTTTCAACCGATATCTCCTTCCTGATTGAATAAATAAATTGCCATATATATGTTTTTTTAATATTCTATCGGTAACGCGACGGACGTAACGCAACGGAAAAAATGTCGGGGACATGAGTCAAATTTAAAAAAAGTAGATTAAAATTAATTATTTTATATATAAATTGTTTACTGTATTAAATAAGGATGTTATGGATTGATATAAAGCAACACAAAGTTCTGGTTATTCAATATTAAAAAAAAAACATTTATGTAAGTTTTATAAAACGCTAATGGGACATGCGAACATGTGTGTTTCACAAGTTTCAAAATTAAAAAAAAAATTATTCTGAAATAACTAAACAAAAATTTTCTGAAAGAGTTTACTAAGGGCTTGTTAGGCTTTCACTTGGTTTTTAAAGCAATAAGATCCGATAATTTTTAACAAAGTTATTGGAATTCAAACTTACGGACAGCGGAAGGTAGGTGTTTTTTGAAAACGACCCATATAAGGGTTATTAATATTTTAACAATAATAATCCACTATTTAAGACACAAAATACCTTGTATTACACTATCACATGATACATATGCCACCTATACCCCCCTGATATTGACAGGCGTTAAACAAGTTTACCAGGATAAGTGAACTTTCTATTAAAAACTTAAGCATGTCCTTAATATATTCCATCTAGAACATGTTGAGAAAATAGTCAACCTAAATTGCCGAACTGACGTTGAACACGAAACTTGGCTCTCGGAAAGTTTCAACATTCATGAATAAGCATTTTCCTAACCACTAATGCTCATATAGATTACTCGTGTTACGATTTGATATGGTACAGTGACCAGCAATTTCAATTTCGCATGATAATGAAATTGTGATTTCAGCAATATTCACTGTCACTGTCAAATTAACAGTAATATTTATTATTGATAATTTACTTGTCAATTATTATACGAGATGTGTTCAGAAAATATCGGGAATTATCGTTTTTTGAAAAAAATATTTATTTATTCGTCTCCATTAATGTTGTCGCCTTCAAAATAGTCCCCATTGGATATTATGCACATGTGCCAGCTCTTCTTCCAATACTCGAAACACTTCTAAAACTCGATCTTTGGGATAGCCTTTAGTTCTTTCAGCGATGCGCTTTTAATGTCATCTATGCTTGCAAAACGACGGCCCTTTAAGGTTCTCTTTATTTTTGGGAATAGGAAAAAGTCAGACAGAGGCATGTCTGGCGAATATGGAGGCTGGGGCATCATTACAGTATTGTTTTTGGCCAAAAATTTTGTTCAAAATTTAACAATTTTAGAACAAATTTTGCTGCCACGCGTTTCATACCCAAAACACTCGAAAAAATTTCATGGGATGAGCCAATCGATATACCAACATCATCAGCGACTTCTCTGATGGTTTATAACCATTTCTTCCACTTTTTCCATGTGTTTATCGGTTGTTAATGTGCTTGTGCGTTCGGGGCGTTCGTCATCTTCAACGTCTTCACGGCCATCTTGGAAACTCTTATACCACTTGTAAACTCTTCTTTTACTTATAGCAGACTCACATAGGCCTTTGTTAACATTTCACAGAATTTATTTCATTTTTTAAGCAAAATTGGATACAAATTCTTTGATCCATTTCTTTTAACGAACGAAAAATCGCCTCATAAAACACGTCTAACCTTAGCGGCTGCCACAGACAAAGTAAACGATGAAAACAGCTAAAGTTTTTATCATACTTCGGGGGCATTTATACCAACATAATAAAGAAAATTTTATGACAACCGGACCCTCCGAACCCGCGAAATTTAACAATTCCCGTTATTTTCTGAACTCACCTCGTAAGTTTAGGGTAGTTTGCAATAATAATTATCTTTTAAAATATGTTAAAATATACAGGGTATAATGCTTATTATAATTGCCTCGAGCTGCTTTAAAAAAATCACTTTTATAAAAGTAATTTAGAGTTATAAAAACTTATTTAATATAAAATATTATTCCCGAATTCCTTTAACTTCTTTGTTAAATTTGGATTTCCAAGACCGACTCACGCGAGAAAATACAAGATCGATATTGATTTCCATTTTAATGAAAATTATTTGACCACAATCGGCACGCGAAAACGAAAAGTGGAAATTTACCAATCAGCATTCAAGATATTAAATTTAAGTGTACCACTGTAATGATCATAAAAATGGCATTAAAACTATGACAAAATCTCTTTTAAAGTGTGCTTTGTGCACTACTACAATTTTGAGCTCCACAGTAATTGGACATTCTATATAGTAATTGGACACATGGACCATAGTTATTGGACATGCAATTTTTATATAAACATAACAACTTTACATCAAATAACATAAATTGTTAAATATTTTTTAAAGATAAATTGCTGTTTTAGGTAATTTTTCTTATTTCGTTTTTGTAAATATCATATTCAATTCAAATATTTCTTTATCGAATTTCTCATCCCTTTTCTGGATTCTGAAGGTAACTACTAATTCCTTGGTCTGACTTCTGAAATAGTTTGTTGCAAATATCATTAAGTGTGGTATCTCTAGTTTGTGAAGCATTTATAATGTTTGGGCCGGAACAGGATGATTTATATATATTTCTAATATTTTTTTGGGTGGTATGTTAAAAGTATTTTTCGAATTTATTAATTTTGTTGCTATTAGTTTTTTATGTTCTCTATCATGCTGTTATTCTGCAAGATGTCCTGTGACGAAGAAATCACTATATTACTTACTCTCTAAAAATTAATTAGTCAAAAAAGTCATAGCGAAATAGCAGCCACTAATAATTCTCGTCAACAGCAATTTGTATCCAGGACATTTAGCAGTCAATTCCTATAAAATATTATTCTCTGAATCCGAAAATGTCGTCAAAAGTTATAAAAGTAGAACAGTTTTTGAAATATAATCAATTTTACATATAATATGGAATTGACTATATTTCAAAAACTGCTTAACTTTTATAGTTTTTGACGGTCTTTTTGGATTCAGGGGACAATTTTACATAAGAATTGGCTGGTAAATGTCCGGGATATAAATAGAGTATGATATTGGACATATGTCCAATAATAGAAATTTTCATTTTTTACCTAGCAGTAATTGGACACTGGCTACTGTTTGTTTTCAGAATTAAAATTAAAACGCATTAAAGTGACAATGTTTAAACCATAAGGAACACATTTATACCACACACTGATCTGTACACTTTTTAGAAACATTTTTTATACATATGGCGAGTGCGGAAAAGTTTTAGAAAAAACAGTTGGAACATAAAAGTGAATGAAATATATTTGGATAAACAATAAAAAAATCATGTCTCTTTTAGTTTGTTCTATTGAGAATATTTTTTATAACACCCTGTATTAAACGTAATGGAATAAATTAATAGTATACTATAGTTCTGCAAAACAAAACTGGTTAACAATTGATTTTATGTAAATTTTATTCATAATCTAAAGTTATAATTTTGCTTTCCAAGGCACAAATATGTACCTGCATGGACAAGATTAATTGCTTTCATTCTATTATTAATTAAATAAAACACACAATTTATAAAAGCATAAAAATATTAATGTTTGTTCTTTTTAATATAAGGGCGATTCTACAGTCAATAGAGTAGGTATTTTAATGTTTTTTGTAAATATTTTAGTATATTACAAAAGATCAAGGTTTTTTTAACTTGTCCACCCAATTTAAATGTATTTTTTTAAAAGGACGTTTGTAGAAAAACATAATAAATATTCAAAACGTCAGTACCTTGGCGTGTCACAACTCCTGAATCAAATATTTGAGTGATTTTATTTTAAAATATATTCAATTTATCTTAAATTTTTCAATTTCACTACAAACTGTAAAACATTAAATAATGTATTTTTCATATTTTATCATAGATTCGAATAATAGCAATTTTTAAAAAATTGATAATCTTTGTACTCACTTTTACCCGTCAGTTCTGTGTCGAATGTTAAAATTCAAAATTCCTGCGAAATATTGAAGTTTAAACGTCAAGTCCTCGTTTTAACTCAAGTGTTGGTAAAAAATTACCTACAGAACCTGCCCTTTGCACGACAGTCATCTTGAAAACAATGCAAGCGGCGAAGTTGTGGTGAATGCACGTATAGTTCCAGTCAAAATTTCAGTACTGTGGTGAGTAGTTATATTCTTACGTATATATATTTCATTGTAATTTATATAAGGCTATATGTGATTTGTTGATAAGTAGCATCCACTAATTAAAAAATCAGGAAATACTTAATTCCGAATTATAATCTCAAATTTGTATCCCATTCATCAGTACCGTGTCGTCAGTACCATGTTCACTTCAATTTAAATTCTGCTTGCGCAGAACTTGTTTATTTAATGTCATTATAAACTCATATAAATTTGGTGTGGGTCCCATATCTAATAATTGAGATATCGGTATACCCAAAATCCACCAGCCGCCACTGATGTGTGGTATTATTTGATTTTACGATATTTAATGTATAATATGGTCAAAGTTGCAATAAATCTTATATTTTCCAATAAATTATGTATTTAATTAGTACCCTGGTATCAGTAGCGTGCCGTATAGGGGGCCAGGGGGGGCGATCGCCCCCCCCGCCCCTCTGCCCAGAGCGCCCTTTCCAACCAAACTGCCGAAGCTTCAGGAATTTTAAGTGTCATTGAAACTTTTGAATTTAAATTTCTTCTGTGCTTTTGGAAAGAAATTTTAACGAAAATAAACATTTTGTCTAATTACATGCAAAACCCCAAATTAAATATTTGCACGGCATCTGCAATGATTTTAAGTACCAAGAAATGTATTGAATCAATTAGAAATTCGCATGAAAAGTCATTTTTGATTTTTAAAAAGCAAGCAACAGAATTAGCTATGAAGTGTGGAACCACTACTACATTTGCAAATAAACGGATAAGAAGGACAAAAAAATTTCATGACGACATTCAAAGGGATTTTGTTATCGAAAATGCTGAAGAAAAATTTAAAATATCTATGTTTTACACAATTTTAGATGTATTTATAACAACTTTGTCCAGTAGATTTAAAGACTTTATATCCCTTGCACAAAAATTTTCATGTTTGGTAAAATTTCAAGATAATGAAGAAAACATTAAATGTCTTATGGATCTTCAAATATTTTATAGCAAAGATGTGGGTACTTCGGTTATTGACGAATATAGAATGTTTTGTGGCCTTTTAACGGAAATCCAAAATGACAATAATAATCTTTCAACAGAAGAATATTTGCCGTTTTTAATTTCAAATAATTTAGTTTCGTCATACTCAGCTCTATGCAATCTATTAAAAATTTTTCACACCATACCAAATAATAGCGCAGGAGCGGAAAGAACTTTTAGCAGACTAAACAAAATTATTAACTATCAAAGATGCACCATGACACAGGAAAGGACAAACAACTTGGCCTTACTATGTATTGAATCTGAAAAAGCACAAATGATAGATTACGATAAGGTTTTAGATTCTATTAAAGGTGTAAAAACACGAAGGTTGTTGTTATAATTTAATTTTAATAAATATTGTTAATATAAACTAATATGTATTTTATTAAACACGTCACTAATAATAATTATTGTCAGTTCGTTTACTATTATACCTGATTTTAAGTCCCTATTTTTTATTAAATAAAAAAATTGCCGCCCTTAAGATAGCTCGCCCCTCCCGCCCTTAGACCCACGGCACGCTACTGCCTGGTATACCAGTATATATACTCGTCACTTGCCTTGCATTCAAATTTAGAAAACACAGATATTTCAGAAACTGTTTGAAAAAGTGACTGGCCCGGTCTGGAACAGTATATTTGTTATATTATCTATGTTCTCACAACAAAATACTGTTTAATTTTCTCCGAAAATTATATAAACAAAATGAGATCATCAAAAGTTGCCCAACTTTTGTAGAATCGCCCATAACTTGCAATCGTTGATCACTAAACGATTTATTTTAGCAATGCTCAAATGGATTATAGTTATTTTAATAATAATATCGTTTATTTGACTTTCATTGCTACCACTCAGAAAAGCTAGTTTTTGTAATAATCCTAAGATAAATAAAACAACAATGTCAGTAGGTAAAAATAAAAATATAAACATGATGTTGCAGCGTATACTCTACTCTACCTAATAGGGTAATAAAAGGCCCAATTTCGCGAAAGTACCAAACATATTTTAGCGAGTAAATCAATGCTAAAACGGGAAAAAGAATTCCATTATTATTCTATTATTAGGAGTTGAGTTTACGAAATAAAAACCAAGCACTTTCTTTTATTATGTCGATGGTTTTGTAGCTTCCTTATAAAACTCGAGTTGAGTTACATTAGATATGCTTTTTCGACGACTACCGTCATTGCAAGGAAACGAAATAAAATCTTCGCCTTGCCCAATTGATTTCAACGCAGACAAATAAACATCTTATTATGCATTGGTTATTAGATTTGACACCATAATGGAACAATGCAAGACAAACATTTTACTAAAAGGTTTTATCGCAATCGGTGTTGCCAGATTTCAGTTCTTTATGTAAATCAGAAACAATCATACGAGGTGTGTTCAGAAAATAACGGGAATTGTTAAATTTCGCGGGTTCGGAGGGTCCGGTTGTCATAAAATTTTCTTTATTATGTTGGTATACATGCCCCCGAAGTATGATAAAAACTTTAGCTGTTTTCATTGTTTACTTTGTCTGTGGCAGCCGCTAAGGTTAGACGTGTTTTATGAGCTCGGCGATTTTCGTTCGTTAAAAGAAATGGATCAAAGAATTTGTATCCAATTTTGCTTAAAAAATGAAATAAATTCTTTGAAATGTTAACAAAGGCCTATAGTGAATCTGCTGTAAGTAAAACAAGAGTTTACAAGTGGTATAAGAGTTTCCAAGATGGCCGTGAAGACGTTGAAGATGACGAACGCCCCGAACGCACAAGCACATTAACAACCGATAAAAACATGGAAAAAGTGGAAGAAATGGTTATAAACCATCAGAGAAGTCGTTGATGATGTTGGTATATCGATTGGCTCATCCCATGAAATTTTTTCGAATGTTTTGGGTATGAAACGCGTGGCAGCAAAATTTATTCTAAAATTGTTAAATTTTAAACAACATTTTTGGCCAAAAACAATACTGTAATGATGCCCCAGCCTCCATATTCGCCATACATGCCTCTGTCTGACTTTTTCCTATTCCCAAAAATAAAGAGAACCTTAAAGGGCCGTCGTTTTGCAAGCATAGATGACATTAAAAGCGCATCGCTGAAAGAACTAAAGGCTATCCCAAAGATCGAGTTTTAGAAGTGTTTCGAGTATTGGAAGAAGAGCTGGCACATGTGCATAATATCCAATGGGGACTATTTTGAAGGCGACAACATTAATGTAGACGAATAAATAAATATTTGTTTCAAAAAACGAAAATTCCCGATATTTTCTGAACACACCTCGTATACATCTTCCACTAAGAACTTTTTTCTTTAAGCAATAAATACTTCTTTAGACTAAAATATTGTTTCTTACCGCTAATATTTTTTATCAAGAGAGTTGACTACTTTAGTTTAAGGGCAGACACTCTGTATATCCTTTTCCTTTTATGTTGTTTTACTTTTTACGGTTGTGCACCCTTATTGGCATGTTTTCTATTATGGAAGTTGACTTGCCAGAAGCCACAATGTCTACCTAATTTAGATTCTAAAAACGAAATTGCGTATGAAAAGTTCAATGTTGCAGCCATGGTCACGATTTTCCAGCTTAATTAACCGAACTGAAATGTAAATATTTGTGAGTTTAATTGGCATAATGGACTTTCGTTGGATTTAATTAGGAGGGGTAATGCCTTTAAAAATACTGTCTACTGTTAAAATAACCTATGTAAATGTCTGTTGAAATACCAGGAAATCATGTGTTTCAGGTTTTAATAGCAGAAGTTATTTTAACTTTTTTTTAGCTTATGCTAGTTTTATTTAGTATTTAAAAAATGGTACCTATTCTGCTGAAGACCTTAATTAAGAACTTCATTTCGATGAAGTTATGCCAAATGCAACAATGGCAAAAACGTACATCGCCTTATGGACATTTTTGGAGTAAAAAAGTAACCTTTTTCATTTTACATATGGGTGATTCTACAAAAGTTGGGCAAATACATAATTTATTGGAAAATATAAGATTTATTGCAACTTTGAGCATATTATACATTAAATATCTTAAAATCAAATAATACCACACATCAGTGGCGGCTGGTGGATTTTGGGTACACCGATATCTCAATTATTAGATATGGGACCCACAATAATTTATATAAGTTTATAATGACATTAAATAAACACGTTATGCGCAAGCAGAATTTAAATTGAAAAAAAGATAACCGAAACATCGAACATGGAACTGACGTGTACCGTGTACTGATGAAAGGGATATAAATTTGAGATTATAATTCGGAATTAAGTATTTTTCTGATATTTTTTATTAGTGGATGCTACTTATCAACAAATCACATATAGCCTTATATAAATTACAATGAAATATATATACGTAAGAAAATAACTACTCACCACAGTATTGAAATTTTGACTGGAACTATATATACGTGCATTCACCACAACTTCGCCGCTTGCATTGTTTTCAAGATGACTGTCGTGCAAAGGGCGGGCTCTGTAGGTAACACTTGAGTTAAAACGGGGACTTGACGTTTAAACTTCAATATTTCGCAGGAATTTTGAATTTTAACATTCGACACAGAACTGACGGGTAAAAATGAGTACAAATTTGTCTTATCTTAAGATTATCAATTTTTTAAAAATTGCTATTATTCGAATCTATGATAAAATATGAAAAATACATTATTTAATGTTTTATAGTTTGTAGTGAAACTGAAAAATTTAAGATAAATTGAATATATTTTAAAATAAAATCACTCAAATATTTGATTCAGGAGTTGTGACACGCCAAGGTACTGATGTTTTGATTATTTATTATGTATTTCTACAAACGTGCTTTTGAAAAAATACATTAAAATTGGGTGGACAAGCTAAAAAAACCTGGATCTTTTAATATACTAAAATATATACAAAATTTTTTAAAATACCTAAGTATATGATGACATCAAGTTGTACGTATTAACTTATAAGTAATATTACTAAACTATAGGTAAATTAAGGTTATTTTAAGAGCTTAAATTGACTAAAAATAAACCAAATATTTAATTACTTAGTAATATTACCTATAGGTATATAGGCTTTTTTTATCAGTTAAATTATACTACTTATCTGGGATATGGACCCCAACCAATAGGTCTATAAATATGTATTTTGTGGATCTGTAAAATTAACCATGTCATTCATAT
The DNA here is from genome assembly GCA_921294245.1 of Brassicogethes aeneus. Taxonomy (NCBI): domain Eukaryota; kingdom Metazoa; phylum Arthropoda; class Insecta; order Coleoptera; family Nitidulidae; genus Brassicogethes; species Brassicogethes aeneus. Next base: position 55,168,072 of record OV121137.1, read on the forward strand.
AAATTTTAAGTTATGCAAGAGCAATGTGAAACCCGACCTCATTTGCATGAAATAATTTGCAAAATTAATGCAATTCCAGATAAAATACTTTAATACTCTGCCTGGGATTAAAGTAGGTATATTAAAAATGCTATCAAATCTTGACGCTACTTTTTGATATCATATGGTCCATATTCAGCTAAAGTGCTAAAATATAACAAAAAAAAACAGTGTTTTTCTTTTAACTGCAAACAAGGAAATTTGTTGTTAAAATCAATATAAATAATGTGTTGAAAATGCGGAAAATTGTAATACACATTTAAGGGTGAATCTCACGAAATGTCCCTCGATGGTGTTACCCCGTGATATTTAATAAAACTAAATGAGTTTGTCCTACACTTTTATTGTGTTTTGATCTTTCATAATTAATTCATTGGTTATTTATTCATTGGTACATTCACACTATCTATTATTAAAATAAATCAAAAGGGTAGAAAAACCCCTTGATGTGTTAAATAGTGACAAAATGTACACTACAGTGCATGCCAATTTCTTTGTCTGTTTTGATGTTACTAAGAGCTCTTTTTTCTTTACACTACTAGTGCACATTGTATCACAATTAAAGTTAAATTACACCAATAGTGACAAAATAGACTGAAAAAACTGGTAATAACCGAAATGCGTTTTAAAATGTTTGGTTGGTACCTATCTACCTACGCAGTGCATATCCGGAGTTACCGCGTTGTGGAAGTGTGGCATTTTTGTTCAGTTAGATTTTAATTACGGTGAATCCATAAGGGGACATTCTTATTTTTTGGTAAGTATTATACTTTCTTTTTCTTTAACCCTTAATACTCAATAAATACCAATATGTCAAAAGGATGTCCATACCCGACCTATATTATATATCAATAATTTACGGCAGTATACCTATAGGTCGGGTACTTGTAAAATTAATGATATAAATACATACACACTTAATTTACTTTTTATTTTTAAGCGTAATATACCTACATTTTTATTAATATTATGGAAATATTTACAAGTGTGGTAAATACCCGACATACAGCCGCCTGACGCCTCTCTACCAATGGGATCACCCATTTTTTATAACAGAAAAATGTATTCTCAAGATAATTCATTGCTTACAAGTTGACATCCAGTAAAACATTGCATTGATCTAAAATTTTTACGTTTTAAGGAACCATTTTGCTTAAGCCAGCCATACGACTCAAATATAAAATTATATTTTAAAAGGCACCGATTTTGATAATTGTCATAGATTTTTGTTCCAAATAAATGTTTCTCTTTATTTACCTTTTCGTTTTATTCACTACCACCAATAATAGTGTTAATTTACACTAGAAGTTTGCACTAAACGAGTAAAAGTACCTTTCTAAAATTAAAACTTTTCAAAAGTAGTGTTAATTTACACTGAACAAAAGTGGGATTTTACCCAGGAAGTGTGGAAGTACACGATTTTAGGTAAATTAACACTTTTTAATACAGTGTAAAATTACTTTATCCTCAGTGCTATAGTGTTAAATCATACTTAATTACTTGGGGAAAATTACACTACAAATTAACTCTAATTGCAGTGTTATACAACAACACTATTTAGTGTGGACCTGTGTGAACTCTAATTAGTGTTGCTTAGAGTTGATTTTTTTTACTGTGTATTGCTGCAATTTTTTTATTTCTTGTTTTACACAAACAATGCAGTTCTTTACAATGGGGTTAGTTGATTGTTTTACACATTACCAGTACATTTTGTTACATTTTGCGACAACTATCTTCCAGCAAAATTATGTACTATATTCAATTTAGACCAATGCACAGTCATAAAGGTGGGAACTGTCAATACCCTTTAGAATGCAATTTAAGTTGGTAGTTAATATACTGGACAAAACGGAAGTGTGCCTGAGTAGCATCATTAAAGAGCAATGTTACATCCTACCATCCAGTGTCTCTGGTCGCTTGAGGCCATTTCGCAGAAATGGCTTTCAATTAACTCACCCATTACACCCTTGTATACAACTAACGAAATGCTACAAATGTATTCCCACGTATACCTACGTTCGTCGGAAAATTTACGGCTGTGTTAATCCTAAAGGAGCATATTAGCGCAACAATTAACATTATATTGTCCCTTGGCACCCAATCATATCTAACAAAGTCCTGGCAAATTTGTATCTGGATTTTAATATGATGACAAAAATATTGCAATAATCAATAGAATTGCTGAATCCTTTATTTCAGTAAAGCCATCTGAGCAATTGTATCGACTATAAAAAGGTTTTTCTCTTCGAACTTAACTTTTGTTCTAATCGTATTTATCGAATAACAGAAATAAAAGGCCCAGGCCTATAAGAAGCGTGTTAACAAGATAAGTGAATTGGTCAATATCTTTTAGATCCCTTTTTAAATTAAATCAACGAGCAACGAGCTTGATTGATAAGTAGGTACTGGGATAAGTTAAGGCGACTAAAGAAAAAGCTTTTATATTGTGAATGGGTTAACCATTCAGCCAATGGTGTACTGTATTTGCAATACCTGAATTACAGCTATGATTAAATGAATGGTTGTCTTACTTTTATTTGTGCAAACCTGCTTAAAATTAGTTCAAACATAAGAAGTAAATGAATTAAATTGTGATTCTATTAAATCCGTATTGAAACTTAGTTAGTTAAAACATAAGAAATTATTGAATTAAATTTTTATTTAATTGAAGCCACAATGAATGTTAATGAAAAACTATCATTGGCATAAATAAAGTTATGGTTTCTAATGAATGGCTACATTAAATGCAATCAAAGCTCTAATTCCATTAAATATGTATATTCTTGTGCAAATATTAGTTGTATAATGAATTCTGGAAACTGCTTCTGGTAGTCTTGTCTACACAGGTTTTTCGATCCATAAAATGAAATTGCTCTGTTTTGTGTAGAAACTTTTGGGAACCCAATACACAGTAAAAAAAATCAACTCTAAGCAACACTAATTTCACACAGGTCCACACTAAATAGTGTTATTTTATAACACTACAATTAGAGTTAATTTGTAGTGTTATAAAATAGTAAACAAGTATGATTTAACACTATAGCATTGAGGATAAAGTAATTTTACACTGTATTAAAAAGTGTTAATTTACCTAAAATCGTGTAGGTACTTCTACACTTCCTGGGTAAAATCCCACTTTTGTTCAGTGTCAATTAACACTACTTTGGAAAAGTTCTAATTTTAGAAAGTTACTTTTACTCTTTTAGTGCAAACTTCTAGTGTAAATTAACACTATTATTTGAGTAAAACATATTGGTGGTAGTGAATAAAACGAAAAGGTAAATAAAGAGAAACATTTATTTGGAACAAAAATCTATGACAATTATCAAAATAGGTGCCTTTTAAAATATAATTTTATATTTGAGTCGTATGGCTGGCTTAAGCAAAATGGTTCCTTAAAACGTAAAAGTAGATCAATGCAATGTTTTACTGGCTGTCAACTTGTAAGCAATGAATTATCTTGATAATTCATCAGTATTCCATTTTTCTGTTATAAAAAATGGGTGATCCCATTGGTAGAGAGGCGTCAGGCGGCTGTATGTCTGGATTTACCATACGTGTACAAATTTTCCATAATATTAATAAAAATGTAGGTATAGGTTAATATAACAACCATTGCGCTTGAAAATAAAAAGTAAATCAAGTTATATTATTAATGTTATAAGTACCCGACCTACTGCCGTAAATTATTGATATATAATATAGGTCGGGTATGGACATCCTTTTAACATATTGGTATTTATTGAGTATTAAGGCTTAAAGAAAAAGGAAGTATAATACTTACCAAAAAATAAGAATGTCCCCTTATGGATTCACCGTAATTAAAATTTAACTGAACAAAAATGCCACGCGGTATCTCCGGATATGCACTGCGTATGTAGATAGGTACCAACCAAACATTATAAAACGCATTTTGGTTATTACCAGTTTTTTCAGTCTATTTTGCCACTATTGGTGTAATTTAACTTTAATTGTGATACAATGTGCAATAGTAGTGTAAAGAAAAAAGAGCTCTTAGTAACATCAAAACAGACAAAGAAATTGGCATGCACTGTAGTGTACATTTTGTCACACAATAAATAGTCTGAATGTACCAATATAATGTTCATATTCACTAAATGTGTTTGATAAAGTTAATAAGCACTAAATGCTACCTAGTGTATTTTGTAGTGTAACTTTTACAATTGATAATATTTTGTTATGGGCTGAATATTTGTAATAACATCAATCCCTTACCCTCAATTGTTCCAAAAATATTTGATTGAATAAACTTTAACTTTTATTGGAGAAATGAAAAAACAATTAATTATACACTGAAAGAAATATATGTTTGTTTTAGCAAATGTATGTGGTTCATATATGGACTACCACATACATTGCTAAAACAAACATATATTATATTTAGTTTTAACATAATATGTTAAAACTAAATATAAAAATGGTTAAGGTAAATATATTTTATGTTTCATATATAGACTACCACATACATTGCTAAAACAAACATATATTTCTTTCAGTGTAGCATTGTTATTAACTATATCAAAGCGTTTTTTTTTTGTGTGGATAGTTCGTTAATTTGTGCTTTTATGTATAATTCGATAAAAAATATATTGCGGAAATAGTGAAAATTATTGAATTGTATTTTATAAACAATTTTAGCTGAATTCGTCGTGTCGGAATTATTATTTTTTTAATGAAAATGCCATTTTATAGTAAATTCGTGGTTCATCGCAAAAATTTGGTATTTTATCTAGGCTCATAAAATTTTGTTGCCATTAGTTTTTTATGTACTCTACACGGAGAGAAAAGTATAATACTGATTACCATAATTATAATACCCTTTACTATATTATATATTACTATTTGGGACAACTATCTTGTATATTGCCAGTTACTATGCATATTTAGTAATTTTTAAATATCCATGTATATTAAACCTTAAGGTTATTATTCTCAACCAATTTTGTTTTTAATTCTTATTATAATTAGATAGTAAATTTTAAAAATAAATATAATAGATACGTAACCCATAACAAACTAAATAGTGTATTTTATTATTTTGTTTAATACATTTAATTAAATCATATAGTAAATATTACTATTTGTAGATAGTAAAATCAATTTACTATACGAATATATTTAAAATTAAAATACGTATTATACATTTTTGATCTAATAATATTGGTGTTGTAATCTTTACTAAAATTGTATAATAAAAAATACTATTTCGTATTACAATCTTTATATTTTACTGACGAATATTTAATATTGTTAAACTAAACATTTTTTAAAGTAAATTTTAATATATTTTTTTAACTATCTAAAATTTACTATACATTTCTCTCCGTGTATCATGCACTATATTTAAATCATTGTTATTCTGCAAGATGTCCTTTGACGAAGAAATCACTATATTACTAACTCTCTAAAAATGAATTAGTCAAAAATGTCATAGCGAAAAAGCAGCCACTAATAATTCTCGTCAACAGCAATTTGTATCCAGGACATTTAGCAGTCAATTCCTATGAAATATTATTCGCTGAATCCAAAAATGTCGTCAAAAGATTTAAAGTAGAGCAGTTTTTGAAATATAATCAATTTTATATATAATATGGAATTGACTATATCTTAAAAACTGCTTAACTTTCATAGTTTTTGACGGTCTTTTCGGATTCAGGGGACAATTTTACATAAGAATTGGCTGGTAAGTGTCCGGGATACAAATAGAGTATGATATTGGACATATGTACAATAATAGAAATTTACCAACCAGTAAATGGACATTGGCCATTTTACTTTTAAAAGTAACACACTTAAAAATATTAAGAATTTACATTTTCAGTGCAACTTACGAAAATCTGACGGTTTTAATTTAAAATAGTGGTTTAAGAATGAAGGGAATGAACCCGGGAAAAGAAAAAAGCATATTAAATCCATTATTTAGCCTGTGGCAGGATCTAATATAAAGGGATTATTGTGTTGGATGTCTTATAAGTCAGGATGGTGTGTAAAAGCTAGAAACGGACCGTAAATAATGAAGAATATAGTGCGGAGATTACTTTTGCACGAAATGCAATGTGTGTCTAATATCAACTTTACAAGACTAATCGAATTTTGCTCTGTAAACGTCGAGTTTGTAAGTTATAATTCGATTTGGAGACACTTCTTGGAACGTAACCTATAAAGTGCTGCGGTATTATATTGGGCAAGTTTGGAGGCGTGTTAAATGGGGCTTTTGCTCGGTCTCAAGATAACAACAGTGATAACACCAAAAAGTTTTCCGAATGATCGGCTTAAGCAGGGCTTATTGAAATTTACATCGAAACTTCTTTATCCGAGAGATACTTTTAATATTACTTTTGCCTTGTTTCAATATACACAGTAAAAAAAATCAACTCTAAGCAACACTAATTAGAGTTGACGCAGGTCCACACTAAATAGTGTTGTTTTATAACACTGCAATTAGAGTTAATTTGTAGTGTAATTTTCACCAAGTAAGCAAGTATGATTAAACACTATAGCACTGAGGATAAAGTAATTTTAAACTGTATTAAAAAGTGTTAATTTACCTAAAATCGTGTACTTCTACACTTCCTGGGTAAAATCCCACTTTTGTTCAGTGTAAATTAACACTACTTTGGAAAAGTTCTAATTTTAGAAAGGTACTTTTACACTTTTAGTGCAAACTTCTAGTGTAAATTAACAATATTATTTGAGTAAAACCTATTGGTGGTAGTGAATAAAACCAAAAGGTAAATAAAGAGAAACATTTATTTGGAACAAAAATCTATGACAATTATCAAAATCGGTGCCTTTTAAAATATAATTTTATATTTGAGTCGTACGGCTGGCTTAAGCAAAATGGTTCCTTAAAACGTAAAGGTTTTAGATCAATGCAATGTTTTACTGGCTGTCAACTGATAAGCAATGAATTATCTTGGGAATTCATCAGTTATCCATTTTTCTGTTATAAAAAATGGGTGATCCCATAGGTAGAGAGGCGTCAGGCGGCTGTATGTCGGGTATTTACCAAACGTGTACAAATTTTCCATAATAATAATAAAAATGTAGGTATAGGTTAATATAACAACCATTACGCTTAAAAATAAAAAGTAAATTAAGTGTGTATGTATTTATATCATTAATTTTACAAGTACCCGACCTACTGCCGTAAATTATAATTATTGATATATCGGTCGGGTATGGACATCCTTTTAACATATTGTTATTTTTGGAGTATTAAGGCTTAAAGAAAAAGGAAGTATAATACTTACCAAAAAATAAGAATGTCCCCTTATGGATTCACCGTAATTAAAATCTAACTGAACAAAAATGCCACACTTCCACAACGCGGTATCTCCGGATATGCACTGCGTATCTACCTATAGGTACATATAGGTGTAGATAGGTACCAACCAAACATTTTAAAACGCATTTCGGTTATTACCAGTTTTTTCAGTCTATTTTGCCACTATTGGTGTAATTTAACTTTAATTGTGATACAATGTGCACTAGTAGTGTAAAGAAAAAAGAGCTCTTAGTAACATCAAAACAGACAAAGAAATTGACATGCACTGTAGTGTACATTTTGTCAGTATTTAACACATTAAGGGGTAATAAACACTCGCATTAAGTTTTTCTACACTTTTAATTTATTTTATTAATAAATAGTGTGAATGTACCAATGAATAATGTTCATATTCTTTAAATGTGTTTAATAAAGTTAATAAGCACTAAATGCTACCTATTGTATTTTGTAGTAATATATATATATATATAAAATGTCCAATTATTATACTTTTTTGCATGTTTTTATAAAACTATTATAAAAAAATTCAAATATTCTTATTTTTAAGTCAAATAATATAAAATAAAAAAAACAAAGAAAATATCAAATAAATATGAGTGAATTCACTTAATTATTATTATAAACACGGCATGTGTAAAGTAATTAATTTAAAACTGTTTGAAACATAACAACGAAAAGAAGACAATTAATAATAAGTATTTCTACGTTTATTTGATGCCTTTCAGAAAATACTTTGCTGAAACAGCCCTGTCATTCAGATACCTAAACGGTTGTTTTATTCAGTGAAAATTCCCTGTGGTTATACTTGTTCTTGTCACGTTGTATTAATTAAGGAAAAGAAAATATTAATAATTACATTTAAGATTTTCACCTTCAACGTTCCGTATTTCAAGATTTGTAACACACGTGACGTGATTGCCAAAATTTAAAAATTTCGCACGTTTAATATTGATATGTTTTTTAGCTTAGTTTGCATGTTAAAAAGGTTTTATCGGGGTCGGAAAAATAAGGTCAAAGATAAAAGAAACGTTTTTATTAATTACTATTTTGTTACAGAGCTATTTTTATCCACACGGATATTAAAGATTAATCATCTCAGTCCAAGCATTGAGTAATGGTCCAAGTATATGTTCCTTCCATTCGGCAAGTAGGATACTTTTTATTTAAGGATTGATTTATTCTTATTTGTAATTTAAATGAATACTTATTTGAAGGATATAGGGGGTTGAATGCAAGAACTAACCTATACTTATTTGGATATAATTTCAATGTTAGGTGCAAGGGTAAACTTATTCTTATTTCAAGAAAAACTATCATATTATATTAAATGCAAGCCCACTCAAATAAAATATACACTATGCTTAATTTAAGAATAAGTATTTTTTGATACAAATTTTATAATTCTTGGCGATACAATATTTACTTTTGGATTAAATATAAGGTATCTTTATGTAAGTTAAGCAATAATTGTTTCAAATATTGTCTATTCTTTTTTTAACTTTTGCTCTTCTTTAAATAAAGGTTAGGATATAATGACCATGATTATTTCAAAAGGTAAAGAGTGGAGTGTCACTGCCATCTCCATTATGGTAGGCTATGGATGGACCTTATAAGGTTATTTATTTTATTTATTTTTGTGATAAATATGGATTTTGTTAAAAAACATTGCAATTTCCAATATTTTTCATTTATAAGAACTATAGTATAACTAATTGCAATGTTTTTTAACAAAATCCATATTTATCACAAAAATAAATATATCAAGGTGAACCAAAAACAAATCTGTTAAAAATAGATGTGACTTGATAATTAAAACTTAATTTAGAACAAATACGGTTTTGCCACTCTACAGAATGTCTTAAACTTATGGTAAAAAACATATTTTTGTTTAACCCTGTATATTATAAACGTACGTGTATTTTTTAGTAATTTTTAAAATGTGAGCGATTTTCCAATAATGTATCTACAATATTCTTTAATATTTGTTTAAATCCGAAATCAAATAAAAAAGTTATTTGCGATTGAAATTCACCGAAAATTTGTGTGGATCGATTATTTTGCCTGTGAGTGTATTTCTGGGGTTTATTGTACATGTAAAAATAAAAAAAAAATCCACAAAGAAATGTCCAATAGGTATAATGAAAAATTAATAAAAATGCGTCCTACATTTTAAAAACGCTATTTATATGTGGTAACACGGTTGCTATATAAATGCTTAAAATTAAAATTCTGTTCAAGTTTCGAAGCAAGGACATTTGCGTTGCACCACACATTTAACAAATTTATAAGAATTAAATCGTACAGTTCATTTTTTTTTATTAAGTTGGTAGATTATGCCAGTTTATTTTAGTATTTATTGTAATAATAGTAGAAGACCTTAATTAAATACTCTGACACTGTCAAATTGACAGTAATATTTATTATTGATAATTTACTTGTTTTTATTATACAGGGTGTTATGTAATTATTGTAAAGAAAAAATATGCATTAGAAGTTTTTATATTTTTTGTGATACGCCACTGGTTACACACTTGTTTATCTCTGCACACCTGTATTTTGTGAGTACATAGATACCAACCAACAAAGTAGCTATGCGTTGCCAGATGTAAAAAATTGTTACAAAAAATTTTTCTTGCAAAAAATAAATAAAAACTCAATAAATACAAAAGTTTTATGCCCTTAAAGCTCTAATACCCTTCTGTATTTATTTACTGATCCAGCTATTAGCTTAAGCAATGATTAGAAAATTTAGTACCTTTGAAATTTGAAATCCATAACCACAAAATTAATTTTTTCATTAGTTTTTTCTCTGTTTACTCAGATGAAATTGGGACCAGTTCACAGGTTAAACTTTAAACATTTAATTTGTGTAAATAAATCCAAAAGCACTTCCCTTAGTTAAGATATTTACAATTTGAAAACATAACCTAAAATTTAAAAGAAATGCACTAGATTCTGTCATAAAAGTTGGCAGATTTTGTTTGAATTTACCTTCAGTACAAAAATGAAATAACCAACAATTAATAAAAACGCCAAATTGACAATTTGCATTGTTAATTTTGTCATTTTTGTAATTAAGCTAAATTTAAACAATGTTTGTCAACTTTTTTGAGAGATTTTGGAAAAACTGTTGTTACCAACCCTAACATAATAAATCCACCAGATTAACCTAAAGTTCCTAGTCGATCAGTGGCGTACTTTTTGGTAGGATAAAGGTTATTATAAATTATTTTTAGACTTTGGAATTTAGAAAAAAAAAGTTTCAGGTGCTTCTTTATGGACCCTAAGGAACAACCCATTTTAATATATAACATTAATTACATAACACCCTGTATAATATCGATATAAAAAGATAACTATGCCAAAAATAATATCAGATTCTAAAGTAAAAGAACTTTTAAGGACAAAACTTCATTTCTATGAAGTTATGCCAAATGCCTCAATGGCAGAAAAAGTACATCGCCTTATGGACATTTTTGGAGTAAAAAAGTAAAAAACGTTACAAACGTTTTACAAATATTAAATCACACATTATTTTCAGCTAAGCAGATCAAAATTTAAAAAAATAAGGGTGAAATAAAAAAACAAAAAATAAAAATTATTAGGTTCAACCTTTTTGTGAAAAATCTAGTAGTTAAATTTCCTGTCTTTGAAAATAGCATCCATTTGGTTTGAAAAAGATGAACAAATTTTATATAAATTCTTTTAAAAGCGAAGATTATTATCCGCTAGGAATTCATTGTCTCTCCTGGGCCGTAGTCACCTATATTTAACTACTTTTTTTAACTAAATACTAGATTTAGAGCGTTCAAAATTTTGCGTACAGTGCCCATAAAACATTCTCTTCACTTTTACTGTAAAAAACTTCTTCAAAAAACGATTTATATATATTTTTTGTTTTTTGTTAATAGAACAACAGCTGGTGGTGTTTGGAATAATTAGAAATATCTTAAAATACGTAATACCACAATAATTGTCAATTAGTGTCGTAAGGTTTCATTAAGATATAACGAATTTCTTACGTCAATGGCAACTACCAAATCCTTTCAAGTGGCATTTATGAAATAAAAGGGTTGAAATGGAATTTCACAAAATTTAAAAATAAAGTTTGTTTTTAATTAAATAGAAATAAAGATCGAAAAAAATCCTTGGGAGAATCATTTTTAATTAGACTAATGGAATATTCTATTCTACAAATTAAAATTGCATAATGTAAAAGCTTGTTCAAGCATTTTCAATGATATTATTGAACCAAAGCTTCTAAAGAAGGATTTTTTTATTTCACCAGGACTTTTCTCCAATGTTTAAAACGTGAATATCAGAAATATTTAAAATATTCAAATGTCAAAACGCAAAAAAGAGAAATGATTGACGTGATATTTTAACTTATTCTGAAATTATAAATATTAATAAACAAATTATTGTGTACATGTTAGTAAAGGTCTGTTAGACATTGATTAAACTAATTAAATTCTTTTACAGGTATTTGCTTTGAATAACTTAAGGATCAAAATGTCTATATTTGCTGAGGTGTCCCCATCTTCAATCGTCTTCGAGGTTTTTGATAAGGAAAACCTGACGAACATTTACAATGAAACGTTTGAAGGTAGGTAGGTAAAACACAATTTTTTTTTTCTTTTTTTATTCTTTTTTTAGTTATGATGCGCGACATCAATTGCAATATTTATTGAGTTTAATGTACTTTTGAGTTTTAAGTAAACGTAAACTAGTCTATCTTTCACATTCTTTGTTAAGCAAATTAAACAATATAACGCTTTTTTATCATTTTTCAATCAACCATCAAAAAATAAAATTTCCACTGGAGAAAATTCCCACTGGATAAAATTTCCACTGGATAAAATTTCTACTGGATAACATTTCCATTGGAGAAAATTCTCATTGAATAATACTCTCTAGTCTATCTTTCACAATCTTTGTTAAGCAAATTAAAATTTTCCAAAGTCGTGTGTGTTTAAGTCCACAAACTTCTCTACGATCTAATTATTTTTTAGATTGTTGACTCTTTCATCCGGGCAAAAGTTTTCCTTGTTCTTTACTTTATGGCAGCCCCGAAGAGCTTTTACTTTTTGTGTTTGGACTGCCTCAAACCCTCAAAACAAATTATCCCGCACATTTTTTATCAAGGGAGGTTTAATGAATATTTGTCGTCACTTCAGACTATTATTTTTTACCTTTAAGATACAGTTTCAATAAAATTAAGTTTATATTTTTTTAAATGAACCAACTCTCTCTGATTGTTAATCTTAAATTAAGATTATTTCATTTAAAGTCTTTGTTTAAAGAAAGATTAATATTTAGTTTAATGTTAGTTTTAGCCTTGACAATATTAGGTCAATCATCTTGTTTTAACTGTACTTGATTTTAAGCTGAGAAATAAAATCTTTTTAATTTAAGGATAGGTTAATATTTAAAAGAAATTTGTATTCGTAGCTTAAGCAAATTATACTTAAATCAAGTAAATTTTTTTAAGAATAAAGGTATTTTTACATTTAGAAAACATATTTTCCGTGTATAAGTGAAAATTCATTTTTAGAGAGAAAACGAAATAATTGAAAACTTCTCTTTGATTTACACTTGAAGAAATTCATTTTCATGTCTGCAGATTTAAAGTTACTTGTCAACAATAAACTTTTGTACAAAATAAAATGTCTTTTTTGTAGTTGGTATACTAAATTTTTGCTGATGATGGATAGGCAGCCATTCGAATTATTTATAACCTTTGAAATGTGCCGTTCACGTGAATTATGTTTTACAGGCGGAAACCAATTTATCCTGCCAGTTTGGAGACAGGTGTTGTGGAGCATTCTGTTCGCCGTGATGGTCATTATAGCTACAGGAGGAAACGTTATTGTTATATGGATTGTTCTTGCCAACAAACGCATGCGAACGGTGACGAATTATTTTTTACGTAAGTGCTTTTTTCATTTCACCTACTTATCTGTTCCTCTTTACATATGTACACAGTTTAATGGAAATGTCAAGTGATTTTTATTTATTTATTTTCTTTGAATGTGCAAAATTTTTTCTCTCTGGAAAAGTATGGTACAAATTCATTTAAAAAATAAATTTTCATTGGATAAATTTTTCACCACTGGAGAAAATTTCCATTGGATAAAATTTTCACTGGCTAAAATTTCCATTGGATAAAATTCTCATTGGATAAAATTTCCATTGGAAAAAATTCTCATTGGATAAAATTTCCATTGGATATAATTCTCATTGGATAAAATTTCCATTGGATAAAATTTTCACTGGCTAAAATTTCCATTGGAGAAAATTTCACTGGAGAAAATTTCCATTAATAAAATTCGCATTGGATAAAATTCTCATTGGATAAAATTTCCATTGGATAAAATTCTCATTGGATAAAATTTCCATTGGAAAAAATTCTCATTGGATAAAATTTCCATTGGATATAATTCTCATTGGATAAAATTTCCATTGGATAAAATTTTCACTGGCTAAAATTTCCATTGGAGAAAATTTCACTGGAGAAAATTTCCATTAATAAAATTCGCATTGGATAAAATTCTCATTGGATAAAATTTCCATTGGATAAAATTTCCATTGGATAAAATTTCCATTGGATAAAATTCCCACAATTTTCATTGGATAAAATTCTCATTGGATAAAATTCTCATTAGATAAAAAATTTATTTTTATGTTTATTTCATCAAAACCCCATTAAAAACTTTTTGAATGAAAACTATAAAATATCAAAACATTATTAAAAACTATAAATTTTCCACTAAACACTGAATAGTAAATTTTCCCAAAAACATAAATAAGTTTGTTTTCTGGAAACTGTCTCTAAAGTTTTCTGCCTCAAAAAATAACTGATTCGATTAAAAAGTTAATTCAACTTTTTATCTGAATGGTTAATTCAAATTTGCCTTTACAACGAAAAAAGTTTAAATCCTTTTTCTTGAAAGGGCTTAGTGATTTACAAGCGTTTAAAAAGTTTGGGGATAAAAATGGCGAATTAACATCAGGTCAGGAATAAGTCATAAATAATGCAGGAGTTAATTTAAATTGTGGTCTTTGAGAAAACTATTGAGATTTTATTATACAGAATTAAAAAATCGAGTGGGACAAAATTACCTTATTTGAAAGGTATTTCTATTCTCTATTTTAAAGATTAATCATCTCAGTCCAAATATATTTTCATCTCACCATTCCGCAAGTATAGATACTTTTTCTTTAAGGATTGATTTAATTAATTTGTAATTTAAATGAATACTTATTTGAAGGATATAGGGAGTCGAATGCAAGAACTAACCTATACTTATTTGGATATAATTTAAATTATTACCTACACATACATTTGGTGGTTAATTCTATCAAATTCCACTTAGCAGCTCGTTCATAATTCCAAACCAAATGTTAACTAACACAAGAAACAATCTTCCAAAATGTCGGACACTTTCGTGAGTGGGGGATATTATTGAGAATAGGCCAGTCGTACCAATATTTACTAATCTTAGAATAAATGTAATTATATTTATATCCAGTATAGTTTTATATCTTTAAGAACAGAATAGAGGTAATTTTTCAAAATTTGGTCTAATCGATTGTTAATCTTAAATTAAGAATGAGATTATTTCATTTAAAGTCTTTCTTAACATGTAACATGCAAGAATAAGATTCTTTAAGCTAAGAAATAAAATCTTTTTAATTTAAGGATAGGTTAATATTTAAAAGAAATTTAATCAATCAATCAATTTGATAGACCATCCCCGGATTAAAATTCTCGTCAGTTGGGAGGTATACTACGCTAACAATTCATAAGGGCCCAATACAAATATTTATATATATATACACATCTCCCTACAGGATATGAATTTGCCTCGACCCGAAGCCAACGTCACAGTGGGACTGTAAATAAAAAACAATAATGCTGAATGTTTTATGTAGGAGCATATGTTTTTAAATTTGGTCTCTATCATTATAAATTTAAAAAAAATAAACATAAAAAAACAAAACAAAGAAAAATAATAAATAATAACTTTAACTAATCAAGACAAAAACTAAATAATTTAATCCGAAACACAAACTGCCATCCACCACATCTTCAGTACCATTATAAAATGTTTTTAACAATTTGGCAGATACATGACTGAAATATGGATAAATTACATTATAAATACAAAATAATGTAAAATACAGTTTGCAATATCTTATTTATTGTTTTAAGGTACCTAATACAAAACTAATAAATAACTAAAGATTCTTTGAAGCAAAATCGATTACTGCTTGCCTTAAATTTTCAGTAAAACTTTTTCTTGGGTTTTACATGGAATTGTTTTTAACATGGAAACAGTATTTTTAAATTCTTCAGTCTCTGTACAAACATGCTTCTTACATCTAGCGATATCCCCTAGAAAGGAAGAGCATATCAAAACTTTAGTTCGTTCGTCCGTCCTCTTCCCTTAATAATTTTTTATGTTCTTTATATCTTGCCCTTTTACAGATAAAGCACATACATTCTTGGCTGCCGCGAAATTCTCTAGCAATTTTTGAAAATTTGGCAATTGTGGCTATGCAAAAATACAGTTTTTACCATATTGAAGTAGGTAATTTTGAATCACTTAAGTTAAAGTGATCGTTTGAAAAAGTCTGCAGTACTTTTTATATTTTCTCAGAAACCCTAAACTCTGAATTTTTCGATTACCAAAAACAATTTTGTCTCCACAGCCAGCACCTACTTTCTTTCGATTTTCTTCATATCTTAACTTGAATTTTGGTTTAATTTTCATTTTAAAATACTATTTTTAACTTTATAAAGTATAAATAAACAACTAAAGCAAAATGTGACTTGCGTTATAACGTATAGCAATTTTTTTCATAACCACCTTAATTATTGTTTTACAAAATTTGCAAGTTGTAATTATTTCATAGACAAACTTTCAGTATTTTTTGTTATAAAAAATATTTAAGATATAAATCTTCGTTTTTTTTGTTATGTTTTGTTTTGAGTGGTATAAAATAATAGGTGACTCCATAAATTAATACTGGGGAGTAAAGTAATTTAAATGATACAAAGTTTATTATTTTGCATAATTTTTTTAAAATTGTACAGGTAGTTTTAGTAGAATAATTGCAAAATAATTTATAGAAATAGAAAAACAAAAAAGTTTGCAAAACTTTAAAATAGGATCAGCTGGGATTTTGATAAATACATGTTAGTGTTACCAAAGGGGTCTATAATCAAAACATCAGTTTTGGTTGGCATTTTTGTTCGTCCTATACTTAAGTTTTGACCACCAATTACAGCAAGCCCAAAATATCTAAATATAAATTATATGTAAACAAATTTTTATCCCACCGTATATGTAAGCAGTCAGGTATGTATATACAAGTAATTTGAGGTTCGATTCATCAATTTTCGTTATTGATAAGAGTCGCACACGTTCAATGGCCACATAAACTTAAATAACTCTTGTAGGCGACCTCTGCAGGCCCGGATTAACCGCAATCGGCTCCGGGTGGAATTTATGTTGGGTTTAATGGTGCAGCATCCACACACTAAACCGGATTCAAGACACATGTCGCACATTCAGACGCGTAATTTATTACGCTCTGCGACTACTAAATATACATTATATGAAGGAAAAGTATACACACATAGTATAAATCACGATATAAGTAACTACCTAAACAACACCCTAGACTAAGTATTATAGCTTTAATAGGCGATATGGGTAGTTTTCAAAAAACACCCGCCTTCCGCTGTCCGTAAGTTTGAATTCAAATAACTTTGTTAAAAATTATCGGATCTTATTGATTTAAAAACCAAGTGAAAGCCTAACAAGCCCTTAGTAAACTCTTTCAGAAAATGTTTGTTTAGTTATTTCAGAATAATTTTTTTTTAATTTTGAAACTTGTGAAACACACATTTTCGCATGTCCCATTAGCGTTTTATAAAACTTACATACATGTTTTTTTTTTTAAATATTGAATAACCAGAACTTTGTGTTGCTTTATAGCAATCCATAACATCCTTAGTTAATAAAGTAAACAATTTATATATAAATTAATTCATTTTAATCTACTTTTTTTAAATTTGACTCATGTCCCAGACATTTTTTCCGTTGCGTTACTTCCATCGCGTTACCGATAGAATATTTAAAAAAACATATATATGGCAACTTTTTTGGCACTCACGTGATCAACAAATAATGTTCGAACGTACACATTACCTAGCTGAATTTATTTATTCAATCAGGAAGGAGATATCGGTTGAAACAGGTACGGGTAACGCGAATGTAATAATTGTTTGTCCGCTAAGTTACTCAAAAAAATAATAAAAATAAGGAAAGAAAAAATACTATTTTTCATGTTTATGTTTATTTTAGGGCTCATTGAGAGTAATTGATGACTGTAATGTTTTATTATTATTTTTTAAATATGGTTTCACAAAACTTTGTCCACTGCGTTACCGAGTCCATTACGTTACCTTATAGTAACGCAATGGAATTTAGGGTAACGCAATAGAATTTTTCGACAACAAAGTGGATATTTACCGTAGATTTTATTAAAAGTAGTTTATGATAAACCAATTTAAAATTATTTGTGATTACAACTCATGATATAGATTACATCCAACGGAAAATTCCACGCAATATACAAGTACTAAAAGACACCAGCTTATAGTCAAAGAAAAAAGGGTGTCTATAATTTAGAAATCTAAGTTGTTATTCTGTAAGTAAGCACCACTACAAGGGATTTTGTTTATGCATTACTCTAAAATCGTACCACCCTATATAGTTTCTTTTTTACGTTATCTGATTAAGTCCTTTGTGTACCCCAGTCCGTTGTGATACCAATGTCTATTTCGTTACTTTTTATAGTTTTTGTTAAAAAAATCCTAAAATGATTTTACTATCACTTGGTAATACCTGTTTATAAATTAGAGTTTAACTCACTAATACAGTGACTAAAAGAAAATACTAATAGTATTGTTTTTTTAACAAAGAATCGGAATGTTGTCTTTTAAAAAGTAACTTAACTAACATAAATATTTAAAAAAGGCATACAATTTTTAATAAAAAATAAAATTGGAGTCAAAAGTTGGTGAACTAAGTACATTTTATTTCAAATTATTTTTATAACAACTTTTTTTAGATTTCAAATTGGTAACACAGTGGAGACCTATAAAGCTAGCTAAACACATTTTTCTGAAAAAAAACGTAAAAAAAATTAAAAAGTGCACTGCCTGTCTTAAATGTAAGTAAACAAAACTCTAAACATTTATAACAATCCAACCAAAAGTCAATTTAAGCAAAAAAAAATTTGATCTTTATTTTCCTGAAAGCGGGTGTTTCTTGAAAATGACCCATATATAAAAAACCTTATGTAGGTACATTCGTTTTTTATTAATTTATATTATTAATGATTTTTTTAAATGTTAATCGATTTGGTCAAACAAGCCCTTAAATTGAAGGTATTTGAGCCTCTAAAACTTTCTTTTACATATTTTTGATATCGGATTTGATATCGCTAGCGATTTTAATAACTTAAAAAATTCGTTTTATGGCAAAAATTGAGGTCGAGAATTTACATATCGCCATGAGAAAGGTTTAAATCAAACAGATAACTCCGGTTTGAATTTTTTTCGTGAGGCTGACATTTTTACAAAAAAAAACAAGCTAATGTTGATAAAAATAGATGGAAAAATGTTATGAATTTTTTAGTGGAAGACCAAAAAACTTTTATTTTATTTTTTTCCTTTTATTTTGTAATATGTTTAGGTATTCTTTAATGAAAACCACGCAAACGTGAATTCTTTTGTTTCTCGTTTTGGCATAGTGACATTTTACTGATTTTTTTTGATATTTCAACAAGGTATTTTTATCATGGTTTTATTCAGTTAATAAAAAGTGTAAAATAAGTAAAAGAAGTAGAGAGTTCGAGTGCGTAAATAACCCGCACAATCTGGGCGACGTAAGTGATGAGCACGGAGAACGTTTTCACCAGCAAATGAAGGCTATGGAGCGGCGGTATCACGGCTTCTGGGATGCAGCCATGATGGGTGATTACATTTGGTCCCTCATACGAGAAACGGAATACGAAAGCAACAAAAACAAAGAAGGAGCCAGAATTTTTTTAAACCCATGCTTATTACAACAAAATAAAACTTTCAATTTCTTCAATGTTCAATATTAAATTTTATATAATTCAATAAAATGAAGAACAATTAATATCTATTTATTTATTTGTTTCAGTAAACTTATCGGTAGCTGATACGATGGTTTCCACATTGAATGTAATTTTTAATTACATCTACATGCTGAACTCTCATTGGCCCTTTGGTGAACTCTACTGCAAAGTGTCGCAATTTATTGCGGTGCTATCAGTTTCGGCTTCAGTCTTTTCGCTTATGTCTATCTCGATTGACAGGTACGTAATCCTATTTCTGTACGTAAACGTTTAGTTTCCACCCGCATAAAATGCACATTTAATCCTTTAATATATATCACAGTGACATAGAGGGGTTTTGTCTTTTTCTTTACATCCTCGTTATGTATTATGTAAAGGGGTTTTTTGAAGGTAGTAGCACATCAGCTTTGAAAAAAGGGTAAAGTAGACAGTTATCGGACAATTAACATTAATACTGTAAAAACAAGAGTTCTATAAATACACTCACGTGCACGGATCGATGGATCGATTATTTTGCATGCAAAATAATCGATCCACACAAATTTTCGATGAATTTCAATCAAAAATAACTTTTTTATTTGATGTCCGATTTAAACGAATATTAAAGAATATTGTAGATAAATTAATGGACAATCGCTCACATTTTAAAAAAATACTAAAAAATGGACGTACGTTTATAATATACAGGTTTAAACAAAAAGATGTTTTTTACCATAAGTTTAAGACACTCTGTAGAGTGGCAAAACCGTATATTGTTCTAAATTAAGTTTTATTTATCAAGTCACATCTATTCTTAACAGTTTTGTTTTTGGTTCACCTCGATATATTTATTTTTGTGGAAAATATGGATTTTTTAAAAAACTTTGCAATTTCCAATATTTTTTTGTATGAAGAAGTAAGGTTGCTATGGTCCATCCATATGCTATGGAGAATGACAGTGACAGTTTTGTTGAATCATCCCATACTTGGACATGTCATACACGGCTTTCAAAAGCTATCAAATTGTTTTTTGAAAATTAATGTTTAAATTTTGAGGTGTCTTCTTGTCTGATGTTGCCAGAGCCATTAATTTAATCCAGGATGGACGGTCAAAGTATTACGTTTTAAACGTCATAAGAAGTAAAGTACAAAGGGCAACATCAGTCGGAGACATTTTTAAAAGTAAGAAGACACCTTAAAATTAACACATTAATTTACAAAAATTAATTTGATAGCTTTTGAAAGCTGTATATGACATGTCCAAGTATGGGATGATTCAACAAAACTGTCACTGTCATTCTCCATAGGCTATGGATGGACCATAGCAGCCTTAGTTCTTCATACAGGAACAATATTGGAAATTGCAATGTTTTTTAAAAAAATCCATATTTTCCACAAAAATAAATATATTGAGGTGAACCAAAAACAAAACTGTTAAGAATAGATGTGACTTGATAAATAAAACTTAATTTAGAACAATATACGGTTTTGCCACTCTACAGAGTGTCTTAAACTTATGGTAAAAAACATCTTTTTGTTTAAACCTGTATATTATAAACGTACGTCTATTTTTTAGTATTTTTTTAAAATGTGAGCGATTGTCCATTAATTTATCTACAATATTCTTTAATATTCGTTTAAATCCGACATCAAATAAAAAAGTTATTTGCGATTGAAATTCATCGAAAATTTGTCTGGATCGATTATTTTGCACGTGAGTGTATTTTGGGGTTTCGGTGAAAAACAAAAAATAGTCGTTTAAATAAAACACCCCAATAATAAAGTATTTAAGAAAAAATAAATAAAAAAGAAAAGCCTTAAATTAAAGTTAAATAAAACATATACTGAATGTAGCAGGGTATATGCATAGAAATAGGTAATTAGGCAGAAGTAGCAGACCTATGGCGGATTTGAATAATTAAGCGGAATTTTAAGAGCAAAGAGCGTTCGGCTTTTATCATAAAAAGCATAACTTTTCGTTTATGCAACAAACTTTAACAGGAAAGCATTCTGATAATGTAAAATTTTGTTTATTTTTGTAATTTATTACGTAGGTAGTTTCGTAAATGTGTTGCTTAGCACCCAGGTTTTATTTTATGGATAATATAAGTAGCTGGCTGTATTTTTTAATAAGACTGATTCCCCGTCCATGAGTAACATTGGTAAAGAGATCAAAGAAGATTCTAATGAACTTTTTTTTTTGTTCTACACAGTAAAAAATTTTGCCCGTGTAAATTTTTTAGTGTAGGGGTAAAAATATTAAAGTTGATTTGTAAGTGTAAAAGTTACACTACAAAATACACTAGGTAGCATTTAATGCTTATTAACTTTATTAAACACATTTAAAGAATATGAACATTATTCATTGGTACATTCACACTATTTATTATTAAAATAAATCAAAAGGGTAGAAAAACTTAATGCGAGTGTTTATTACCCTTTAATATGTTAAATAGTGACAAAATGTACACTACAGTGCATGCCAATTTCTTTGTTTGTTTTGATGTTACTAAGAGCTCTTTTTTCTTTACACTACTAGTGCACATTTTATCACAATTAAAGTTAAATTACACCAATAATGGCAAAATAGACTGAAAAAACTGGTAATAACCGAAATGCGTTTTAAAATGTTTGGTTTGTACCTATCTACCTACGCAGTGTTATCATGAGATACCGCGTTGCGGAAGTGTGGCATTTTTGTTCAGTAAGATTTTAATTACAGTGAATCCATAAGAGGACATTCATATTTTTTGGTAAGTAATATACTTTTTCTTTAAGCCTTAATACTCAATAAATACCAATATGTTAAAAGGATGTCCATACCCGACCTATATTATATATCAATAATTTACGGCAGTAGGTCGGGTACTTGTAAAATTAATAATATAAATACATACACACTTGATTTACTTTTTATTTTCAAGCGTAATGGTTGTTATATTAACCTATACCTACATTTTTATTAATATTATGGAAAATTTGTACACGTGTAGTAAATCCCCGACATACAGCCGCCTGACGCCTCTCTACCAATGGGATCACCAATTTTGTATAACAGAAAAATGGATTACTGACAAATTCTCAAGATAATTCATTGCTTACAAGTTGACAGCCAGTAAAACATTGCATTGATCTAAAACTTTTACGTTTTAAGGAACCATTTTGCTTAAGCCAGCCATACAACTCAAATATAAAATTATATTTTAAAAGGCACCGATTTTGATAATTGTCATAGATTTTTGTTCCAAATAAATGTTTCTCTTTATTTACCTTTTCGTTTTATTCACTACCACCAATAGGTTTCACTCAAATAATAGTGTTAATTTACACTAGAAGTTTGCACTAAAAGAGTAAAAGTACCTTTCTAAAATTAGAACCTTTCCAAAGTAGTGTTAATTTACACTGAACAAAAGTGGGATTTTACCCAGGAAGTGTAGAATTACTTTATCCTCAGTGCTATAGTGTTAAATCATACTTGCTTACTTGGGGAAAATTACACTACAAATTAACTCTAATTGTAGTGTTATAAAACAACACTATTTAGTGTGGACCTGTGTGAACTCTAATTAGTGTTGCTTAGAGTTGATTATTTTTACTGTGTTTGGTTTTCGATTAAAGAATTCATTTGTTTCTATATTTAGATACTTGGTGATAATGACCCCACTTCGGCCGAGAATGGGTCGCACAGTGACCCTCGTGCTTGCCATGTCCACCTGGGTGATGGGGGTCATTCTGGGTATACCGTCTTTGATCTACTACAAGACCTACACTCAACCCTACCCGGACGGCGAGGAAAGGGTCATTTGCTACCCAGAATGGCCCGATGGGGTCACCAACTTGTCCATGATGGAATACATGTAAGAATTATATAAGATTTTTTATACAGGGTGTCCTGGAATAGAGAGAAAATAGTTTGAATACTTTTTATAGTGATTTTTTTAAACATATGCCAAAATGAGTAGGTACTATGCTCCACACCTCAAAGTCCCACCACGTGACCACGTACGGAACGCAGTCTTTTGAAAATTTGGTATTTAAGGCTTTTCAGCTTATGTATCTGTCAAAGAATAGTCAAAGAAAGAAATAATATTATGTTTAGGCGTTAAAAATGTATAAATCTTTATAACATTACAATAACAATGGATGGTTTAAGAATTTAAGAAAATAAATACTGCATTTAATGAAATTCTAAAGTGTATGGTGCCAAATAAGTAATATTTTTGTGCATTTGGTCCAAATATCTGGTTTTCTCCATAAAATAATTTTAACCAAACAGCATTTATTTAAAAAAATCTAGCTTCTCTATTATGGAATAAAAATATCTGTATTAAAGGTAGGTTAATATATTATAACAAAAATATCATCTAATTTTGTAATTTTAAGGTTAGAAAAATTTATTTTGACCAAAATAAATAAGTATTTTGGATTATTTAAAAGACTGTATAAATGTGGTAGTTTTTCTTATCCAGCTTAAAGTGTACCTACATAAAGTTTTGTCAATACAAATAGTTAAAAAGCTTCGACTGAACTTGATCTACATCGAAAAATCATTATAACTTTAAAAATTTTAATAAATCACATCTCATGGGAGTATTAAATATTTTCACATTGCAAGTTTCTCTAAAAATTGTTTGTTTTCTTATAATCTAGATTAAAGTAAGTATGCCGAGAGGTATGCACAAGTTTTGTCGTTAGAAGTATAAAAGCATATTTAATTTGAACTATATTCAACAATTATTTAGTATACCTATATTTATTTATGACCATATTAACACACTCTTTCAAATAATCCACTTATTTATTTTGGTCAAAATAGATTTTTCTAACCTTAAAATACAAAATTAGATTATATTTTTTGTTCTAATACATTAACCTACCTTTGATACAGATATTCTTATTTCATAATAGAGAAGATTTTTTTTAATAAATGCTGTTTAGTTAAAACTATTTTATGGAGAAATGTAGACCCAATGCACAAAAATATCACTTATATTGCACCTTACACTTTGGAATTTCATTAAATGCAGTATTTATATTCCTAAATTCTTAAACCAACCATTGTTATTGTGATACTATAAAGATTCATTAACTTTAAACGCTTAAACATAAGCGGTAACACTATAAATATTATTTCTTTCATTGACTATACTTTGACAGATACATAACCTGAAAAGCCTTAAATTCCAAATTTTCAAAAGACTGCGTTCCGTAAGTGGTCACGTGGTGGGACTTTGAGGTGTGGAGCATCGTACATACATCTCTCTAAATTTTCTTTGCTTATTAATTTCAGATTTAACGTAGCATTCTTGATTATCACTTATTTAGTGCCCATTTTATCGATGACATACACGTATGCAAGAATTGGTGTTGAATTGTGGGGTTCACAAAGTATCGGGGAGTGTACCTAGCGCCAGATGGACAACATCAAAAGCAAAAGAAGGGTAAGTCCAACTTTTCAATTGTGTATTATAGTATTTATTCATATTTTTAAAGACGATAAATCAATCAATCAATCATCTGAATTTTAAATATATTAATTAAATACTTGAAAATATTTTCGCAAAATATAGTTAATCAAAGTACTTTTAGTATTATTTCAGAGAAACATAAATTAATCAAACATAATAGTACAAATGTCGATAGATTAAATATGTATTCAGAGACCAACACAAAAATTTTGTAGGGATATAATTAAGTTAATATAAACTTAAAACATAAATTACAAACTAAAGTAAATAGTAAGCTGATCAATAATGTAGCACAGTAGGAACATACAAACACTTTTTATCCTCATTTGATCACCAGGTCATAATTATTGATTTATTCCAGTCCCTGAATAATTTTGCAAATACCTACCTACCTATTCGGAAAAATAATATTTAATAATTAATCACCAGAAATGTGGTACCAACCTTACAATGATACACTTCCTAACAATAACTAAAACTGCAAACTGATGATGCAGATTGCAGTTGAGCGACCGGCCGGCGTCTTATTTCAAGCGGGAAATCATTTCATTTAGTCTAAGATCCCAAGTAAGGTCGACCTTCACCCATCTGCTTACCAGATGAAAATTATATTTTATCAAATAAAATATGTTTCTGAACATAAACCAATAGGGTTGCCATAAAAAATATGATCATGGCTAGCTATAATAAATAAAAAATTAAGAAAATAATTTATTTTTTAAATTTCACCGACTTGCTTGCCAAATGAACGAAATTCCAATGGAAAGCATAAAACATACAGAATATGCAACAGCTAGGTTGCCTACCTTTTTCTGGTCCCTATTACCTGGTTGCTTTGTACAGGGTGATCCCCTATAATGTCGCCCCCCTTTAACTTTTTTATTTTAAGTGTCCCAAAAAATTTAAAAGTGTGGTTATGTAGGAACTAAAAAATACTTTTTTTCTACGTATAAAGAAAATTGGAAAATTGATCAGTATACAGGGAAAACAAACAAAAAGTTTATTTTTTTCAATGGATCACCCTATATATGAATTTATTTTTCGATTCCTTGTAAAATTCTAAGCATATTTCATATATCATACCATATACCTAAATTCAACCGTTTCTGAAATATTTAAATTATTTTTAAGATAATAAGTTGAAATAGTTTGTTTTTCTCTGTCTGAGTACGCCATTTTTACTTATTTAACAACACTTATTGACATAATGTCACTATAGTAATTTATTTTCAATAAAAATTTTGGTATACTGAGGCTTCTTGATTTCTAACAGTTTAAAAAAACATTTAATGATGACATTTCGAATGCGAATATTTCAGAAACGGTTGAATTTAGGTATATGGTTTGTTATATAAATTATGCTCAGAATTTTACAAGGAATCGAAAAATAAATTCATATATTCGGTGATCCATTGAAAAAAAATAAACTTTTTGTTTTTCCCTGTATACTGATCAATTTTCCAATTTTCTTTATACGTAGAAAAAAAGTATTTTTTAGTACCTACATAACCAAACTTTTTAATTTTTTGGGACACTTAAAATAAAAAAGTTAAAGGGGGGCGACATTATAGGGGATCACCCTGTACAAAGCAACCAGGTAATAGGGACCAGAAAAAGGTAGGCAACCTAGCTGTTACATATTCTGTATGTTGTATGCTTTCCATTGGAATTTCGTTCATTTGGCAAGCAAGTCGGTGAAATTTAAAAAATTAATTATTTTTTTTTAAATTTTTTATTTATTATAGCTAGCCTTGATCATATTTTTTATGGCAACCCTATTGGTTTATGTTCAGAAACATATTTTATTTGATAAAATATAATTTTCATCTGGTAAGCAGATGGGTGAAGGTCGACCCCACTTGGCAAGGATCTGTTGCTTAAACGTTTTATTACTGTTAACGAGTTACTGTAACGTGTCCAATAAGGTAACATAAACGTAACGGCATCGTCACAGTTACAGTTAATGTCCGCCTTCTGCAACGTTACATTGTGACGGTATTTTTAAAACGCTTATGTAACGTTCCGCTTGTGATGTTACATATGGTGGTACCGCGCAGCATCTATTTAACGTTATTATCAAAACGTTTATGTAACGTTCCGGTTGTGGTGTTACATATGTTACGTTGGCATAACAGTGGCGGCTGCTGGATTTTGCGTATACCGATATCTTAGTTATTAGACATGGTACCCATTCCAAATTTATATGAGTTTATAATGACACTAATTTAACAAGTTCTGCACAAGCAGAATTCAAATATAAGTTTGCGAAAAAAAAATAGTTTTTGCTCCGCCTACCCTGCAGCCTAGCTAATAAAGATAATACAAATTTAAGTAGGTATATATACTTAAATTTGGATTATCTTTATTAGGGCCAGTGCAATTTATAATTTACCATAGTTTATCAACAAATTTTAAATCAAAATCCAAATATTACAGATTGTATACCATTTTACATTTTTATTTCTTTTCCTAAAATATAAAATAATATGGGATAAAATATGTAATATTTGGATTTTTTAAATAAATTTTGAAATTTTTATTATCTTTATTATGGGGGCTAGGCTGCAGGGTAGGCAGAGTTAAAACTATATTTTTTTCGCCAAATTCTATTTAAATTGTTAATTTAGTGTCATTATAAATTCATATAAATTTGGTGTCTAATATCTGAGATATGGCATATGCAAAATCCACCAGCCGACACTGTGGTAATAATGTAATTTATGAAATAAAAATGTTTCACTTATAATTATAAAAAAATTATTAAATATTTTAACAAAACTATGGTCATTTCCCAGGTACGTTTCTGACGTTTAAATAACGTTGCTATAGCATTATAACGTCATTTAAACGTCAGAAGACGTCATATAAACGTCAGCAAACGTCAGTGTGCTACCTGGGTTATTCAACGGCATTTTTTTCAATTGCAACTTTTTCCCGTTTTAATCGCTGGTTTCCTTAACGGAAAAAATCCATGGCGCTTTTCTCGAATATTTTCATTATTAGTGCCGGGTAGTACCGTTTTACCACGCCTAGGCATAAAAGAAAATAAGTTAAAAGACATATTCATTCAATGTACCATCAAGTTTTAAAAGTTACTCATGTATATGTGTATGTATTAATAATACATTTATTTTATTTCTTTTTTTTATAAGAAAACTATAGAAGAGTTACCAATTTATTGTAAATATCTTCCGCAGTTAACACATTCTCCAGTTGTTTAAGTTGTTCCAATGTGTTGCATGGCAATTGAGGTCCTACATTTTCGACTCCCTCCTGCGGATACTGCACGTTTACAGAAAGCTCCAGTTTGTTAATCTTGTCTAGCAACAGTTTCTGTATAGTTTGAATATTTATCAAGTAATTAATGACGCGTGACTCGACTAAAAAATAAATAGTTACTATTGGAACTGGACTTACTCACACTTTTTCTTACAAGTTTCAATATCAGATGCAATAACAATGGGGAATTCATCTTATGCATCAACTGGATTTGCCTTAGCTAGATTCGCTTCTATTAGATTTGCCTCTGAAATTATGAAAACTTCAGTAATATTCATAAAATTTCTCTAAAGTATTACCTTCTTGCACTTGGTGGTTTATCTCTGGAGATGAGCTCAGGTCAGACAGTCCATCATTTGACCTTGGAAACTCTTAACAGTGTGGTTTTCATTTACATATTTCTAATAATAATTGTTTCAAAATAAATATGACACCAACAAAATATTTTAGGAAAAAAAATCGAAGAATTTTTGTTTTAGCAAAATAGGATCGACAAAGCATTAAAACTTGTGCACCTTTTTGTAAGTATGATTTACATTAATGTTTTGCAATGGAATATACCTAAGCAATTACACAAGAGTAAATGGTACTCACCTCAATGTTTTTTCTATTTTGTTCCATTGTCCAAGCAAAAGCGTGCTGTTTAAATAATAATAACCGTGAATAATAAGAACAAACAAACAAACGCCCAACACGTGTGACGCCAAACAGACATATTGGCTTGGTTTTTTGGCGGCTGCGCATTGCTTCTAAATTTTCAATATCAATATGTAACGTTTAATAAATGTACATTTATAAACCTTCTAGAAACGTTCTTAATGAACGGCAGGATAACGTTATATTTTCGTTTTGGAATCAACAGTAATTATGTACCGTTTAGTTAATGTAAATTTATTAACAATTCAATAACGCTTATGAATTAGCGTTGCATATACGTTTAAGGATTAACAGTTAGCATATATACCGTTTCATTAACGTAGATATATTAACATTACACTAACGTTATAAAATTAGAGTCATCACAACGTAAATGTGTTAGGGTAAAGGTAAAACGACACAGTAACGTTTATGTATTGTATAGCTTGTTGGCATGATTATGCTTACGTTCAGAATACAAAACAGGAACGTTTAAATTTGAGTGTTTAAAATATAACAGTACGAAAACGTTTTTAGGGTTTCTGTTACATTTCTTGCCAAGTGGGACCTTACTTGGGATCCTCTACTAATTGGTTATCTTAGGTGGTGTGATGCTTCACTCCCAAACAAATTGCCCAATATTGAAAATTTATATTTTAACTCAAAGTTATACTGTATTTAAACGAATTATTTAAAAAATTGTACAAAAGAGTAACATTTATTTTTGAAATATTTTTAACAACAGATTTAAACTCTTTTCTTGACAATATTGTGCAAAGTATTTTTTATAATGCAATTTACTACATTGTACAATAAAACATAAAAATATTGTATCCCTTTTTACAATTGATTAGGTCATAAACAAGCCTTATAGAGTGTAAAAATGTAATAGAGTTTCCTGAAGAACTTAATCCGGCAATTAATGTTTCGACAATTGTATCAAGGAAAGATAAAAATGAAGCTCCGACACGTTTTAGGACCAGCAGTTCCAAACTTAATTAAAAGTGGAGAATGGCTTGGCGTAAATAAAAACCTTTTCTATCATGTAATAGATACAACAATTTAAAATTACTTTTTAAATAATTGTCTTTAGCTTGCGTACCTTTTAATTATTTTATCTACTCCTACATTGACAAGCTGCGACTTTATGGCGTTTTAGTCACGGGCTGAAGTTAGCAATGGCGGTTTTTGGGCATTTTAGTCACGGGCTGAAGTTAGCTTCATTATAAATTGGGGAAAAGTGAGGTTAAATCCGTTTAAAGTTGACAGATATCGAATGTTAACAAATAAAATTTGCTTTAAATTCTTCACACGTTTTCCCCAACTTTTTTGAATTTAATTAAAAGCTTTTTTAATAGTTCACCGGTATTAAATATTGTACTTTTTTAGCCCATAGAATTTCTTCGAAATTAAGAATTTTTTGTTAGAAAAGTTTTTATTTTGTGCGACTTTAAAACTACCTACCTTTTATGATATTACATCAATACAATGAAACAATACCCGTAAATACAAAATGGGAAATTTATTTTAAGTCTCAATTTTCTAGACATGATTTTTAAAGTCCTTTCATAACTTTCATAAATGTTTTTTGAAAACTTTTGTACTGATTTATTATTATCTAAATACAATTTTGGAAATGTATATGTATATGTATATGTATATGGGTGATTCTACAAAAGTTGGGCAACTTTTGACCTTATTTTGTTTATGTAGTTTCCGAAGAAATTTAAACAGTATTTTGTTATGAGAACATAGATAATACAATAAATATACTGTTCCAGACCGGGCCAGTCACTTTTTCAAACAGATTCTGATATATCTGTGTTTTCTAAATTTGAATGCAAGGGAAGTGACGAGTATACCAGGGTACTAATTAAATACATAATTTATTGGAAAATATAAGATTTATTGCAACTTTGAGCATATTATACATTAAATATCTTAAAATCTAATAATACCACACATCAGTGGCGGCTGGTGGATTTTGGGTATACCGATATCTTAATTATCAGATATGGGACGCACACCAAATTTATATGAGTTTATAATGACATTAAATAAACAAGTTCTGCGCAAGCAGAATTTAAATTGAAGTTTGCGAAAAAAAGATAACCGAAACATCGAACATGGAACTGACGACACGGTACTGATGAATGGGATACAAATTTGAGATTATAATTCGGAATTAAGTATTTTCCAGATATTTTGTATTATCAACAAATCACATATAGCCTTATATAAATTACAATGAAATATATATACGTAAGAAAATAACTACTCACCACAGTACTGAAATTTTGACTGGAACCATTCGTGCATTCACCACAACTTCGCCGCTTGCATTGTTTTCAAGATGACTGTCGTGCAAAGGGCAGGCTCTGTAGGTAATTTTTTACCAACACTTGAGTTAAAACGAGGACTTGGCGTTTAAACTTCAATATTTCGCAGGAATTTTGTATTTTAACATTGGACACAGAACTGACGGGTAAAAGTGAGTACAAAGATTATCGATTTTTTAAAAATTGCTATTATTCGAATTTATGATAAAATATGAAGAATACATTATTTCATGTTTTTTAGTTTGTAGTGAAATTGAAAAATTTAAGATAAATTGAATATATTTTAAAATAAAATCACTCAAATATTTGATTCAGGAGTTGTGACACGCCAAGGTACTGATGTTTTGAATATTTATTATGTTTTTCTACCAACGTGCTTTTGAAAAAATACATTAAAATTGGGTGGACAAGTTAAAAAAACCTGGATCTTTTGTAATATACTAAAATATTTACAAAAAATATTAAAGTACCTACTCTATTAACTATATTTTGCTCGAATTTTTAGATGGCTTTAGATTTAGAGTTGTTGAAACGTTCTTGGTCATTGCAATTTTTATTTATCTGCAGGTGGTAAAAATGATGATGGTAGTGGTGATCATCTTTGCTGTATGCTGGCTCCCCTATCACCTGTACTTTATAGTGACTTCCTACTTCCCGGAAATCACTACGTCCAAGTACATCCAGGAAACCTACCTGGCCATTTATTGGCTTGCCATGAGCAATTCCATGTACAACCCCATCATATATTGCTGGATGAATGCCAGGTAAGTTATTAAACGATTTTATTTATGTCAATAACACTAGTTTACAGCCATTTTGCCCGAAAATCGCACTTAAATTTTTTTTCGAGATATGAATTTTCAATTATTTTTTTTAAATTCTAATTGATCGATTTGACCAAACAAGCACTTAAATCAAAGGTAATTAAGCCCTCTACAACTTTTTTTTACAAAAATGGAGGTCAAAAATTTGCATATCTTTCTGGGAAAGACAGAAATCGAAAAGATAATTCCAGTTTGATTTATTTTACGTATAGATTATACTTAAATAGAAAGAATAAGCTGCTGTTTATAAAAATCCATGGATAAATGCGAAGTTATGAATTTTTCAGTGGAAGACCAAAATTCAGTTTTTCGAGAATTTTTACGTTTTTTCTTCATTTTATTGAATTATATAAAATTTAATATTGAACATTGATTTTTATTTTAAAAATTAAATATGAAATTAAATTATATTTTGAATATTAAACCATAAATATTGAACATTGAAGAAATTAAAAGTTTTATTTTGTTGTAATAAGCATAGGTTTAAAAAAATTCTGTCTCCTTCTTTGTTTTTTGTTGCTTTCGTATTCCGTTTCTCGTATGAGGGACCAAATGTAATCACCCATCATGGCTGCATCCCAGAAGCCGTGATACCGCCGCTCCATAGCCTTCATTTGCTGGTGAAAACGTTCTCAGTGCTCATCACTTACGTCGCCCAGATTGTGCGGGTTATTTACGCACTCGAACTCTCTACTTCTTTTACTCATTTTACACTTTTTATTAACCAAATAAAACCATGATAAAAATACCTTGTTGAAATATCAAAAAATATCAGTAAAATGTCACTATGGCAAAACGAAAAACAAAAGAATTTACGTTTGCGGAGTCATGTCAAATTTAAATTTTGAATGTTTTTAGTGAAAAAAGTACGTAAAAAATTTTATTTAGGTTTTTATTAAAGAATAACCATTTTACAAAATAAAATAAAAAAAAAATAAAAGAAAAATCGTCAAAAAGCTGAATTTTGCTCTTCCACTAAAAAATTCATAACTTTGCCATTTTTCCATGTATTTTAATCAACATTAGCTTGTTTTTTTTGTAATAATGTCAGTTTTACAAAAAAATTCAAACTGGAGTTATCTGTTCGATTTAAACCTTTCCCAGGACGATATGTAAATTTTAGACCTCAATTTTTGCCATAAAAACGAATTTTTTAAGTATCTAAAAGAAAGTTTTAAATTCATATTTAAAAACGCTTCCATAAAAAAAATTAAATTTGATTTTTGTGTTTAGTGGGTCAAAATACATTTCTTGGAATTATTTCTAAACTCAAAAACAGTTTTCTCAGTGTAGAATTGAAAACACAGTACACCGTTTTATTTAATTCCAACCATCCGACTCGCAAATATATTTGCAAGTATACTTGTACCATTCGGTGCGCGTTTATTTTTACGATCTACCACGCGAATCTAAAACTCGCTTAACTATTCGAATGTATTCTCCCTTGCTATAGCAAAGATAGGTATCTCAAAGTACAATCAAAATAGCTTCGCCATTTTTAAACAAATGCTATTGTACTTGGAATGGAAACTTTGTAAAAATGTTTATCTACATTTTTAGTAGGGTAAAGTAGACAGTTATCGGACACTTTATAGTTATTGGACAATTAACATTAATACTGTAAAAACAAGAGTTCTATATATAGTTACTTTAAAGTCAAATCATTAGATGACGCTGTATACAATTATAACTATCTCAGTCGGTAATAATATAGAACTACTTTATTTTGGGTACAATATAGGACAAAAAAGTTCGCACGTTACTTTGGTGGTAAGATTTTTGTTTTTTGTTAAGAGCAGGGCTGTGTTTAAATTACAATAAAAAATATTTCTAAAAAGTGTACAGATCAGTGTGTGGCATAAATGTGTTCCTCATGGTTTAAACATTATCACTTTAATGCGTTTTAATTTTAATTCTGATAACAAACAGTACAATGGCCAGTGTCCAATTACTGGTTGGTAAAAAATGTAAATTTCTATTATTGAACATATGTCCAATATCATACTCTATTTATATCCCGGACATTTACCAGCCAATTCTTATGTAAAATTGTCCCCTGAATCCGAAAAGACCGTCAAAAACTATAAAAGTTAAGCAGTTTTCGAGATATAGTCAATTCCATATTATATGTAAAATTGATTATACATATTTCAAAAACTGTTCTACTTTTATAACTTCTGACGACATTTTCAGATTCAGCGAAAATTATTTCTTAGGAATTGACTGCTAAATGTCCTGGATACAAATTGCTGTTGACGAGAATTATTAGTGGCTGCTTTTTCGCTATGACATTTTTGACTAATTTATTTTTAGAGAGTAAGTAATATAGTGATTTCTTCGTCACAGGACATCTTGCAGAGTAACAGCATGATAGAGAACTAATAGCACCAAAATTAATAAATTCGGAAAGCACTTTTAACATACCACCCGAAAAAATATTAGATATTGTATATAAATCATCCTGTTCCGGCCTAAACATTATAAATGCTTCACAAACTAGAGATACCACACTTAATGATATTTGCAACAAACTATTTCAGAAGTCAGACCAAGGAATTAGTGGTTACCTTCAGAATCCAGAAAAGGGATGAGGAATCCGAGAAAGAAATATATGAATTATGATATTTACAAAAACAAAATAAAAAAAATTTATCTTTAAAAAATATTTAACAATTTATGTTATTTGTTGTAAAGTTGTTATATTTATATAAAATTTGAAAAAACTATAAAATAACCAAAAAATCCATTAACCAAGAAGTTAAATTTAACTAATATAACGTTAATTTTACCATAATTGAATTCCCTACTTATTACAAAATAACGTTTATTTAACGTTGTAAGTAGTACTATATTACTTAAATGTAACGTAAATTTAACATTAATTAACCCAGTTGCGCTACTTGGGTACTGTTTACATACCTACAGAATTTAACAATAAGGCAAAGTAAAGCTTAAACTTCCAAATCAATCAATGTTACGGGAAATAATTAGGCGATTGAAAACCGCTTAATTTCAGGATTATAAATAATCCATTTTGTGTTGGCGCTATTAACGAGGATCATTAATTAATTTAGGAACAATTGCACAATACCTTAACTTAAATAACCGCACTATATGCTTATAAATATACAATCACAGGCAAAATAATCGATCCACACAAATTTTCGATGAATTTCAATCGCAAATAACTTTTTTATTTGATGTCGGATTTAAACGAATATAAAAGAATATTGTAGATAAATTAACGAACAATCGCTCAAATTTTAAAAAAATACTAAAAAATAGACGTACGTTTATAATATACAGATTTAAACAAAAATCTGTTTTTTACCATCTCTGTAGAGTGGCAAAACCGTATATTGTTCTAAATTAAGTTTTATTTATCAAGTCACATCCATTCTTAACAGTTTTGTTTTTGATTCACCTCGTTATATTTATTTTTGTAGAAAATATGGATTTAAAAAAAAACATTTCAATTTCCAATATTTTTCTGTATGAAGAACTAAGGTTGCTATGGTCCATGTATAGGCTATGGAAAATGACAGTGAAAGTTTTGTTGAATCATCCCATATTTGGACATGTCATACACGGCTTTCAAAAGCTATCAATTTGTTTTTTGCAAATTAATGTTTAAATTTTGGGGTGTCTTCTCACTTTAAAAAATGGATATGTCCCCGACTGATGTTGCCAGAGCCATTAATTTAATCCACGATGGACGGTCACAGTATTACGTGGCAAGTGTTTTAAACGTCACAAGAAGTAAAGTACAAAGTACATCAGTCGGAGACATTTTTAAAAGTAAGACGACACCTCAAAATTAACACATTAATTTACAAAAAATAATTTGATAGCTTTTGAAAGCTGTATATGACATGTCCAAGTATGGGATGATTCAACAAAACTGTCACTGTCATCCTCCATAGGCTATGGATGGACCATAGCAACCTTAGTTCTTTATACAGAAAAAATAGTGAAAATTGCAATGTTTTAAAAAAAAATCCATATTTTCCACAAAAATAAATATATCAAGGTGAACCAAAAACAAAACTGTTAAAAATAGATGTGACTTGATAATTAAAGCTTAATTTAGAACAATATACTTACGAACTTTTTTAAACTGGTAAAATTAAAAAAAAAAATTTCAATAAATGCTAAAACATCGTGTCATAGCCCCCGTACATTAATGTGCAATTGCACAGTAAAAAGTAAAAAAAAACATATTATTTTTTGTAAAATTTTTTATAATTTTGTCCATGTTTATGATCGTTTGACTTTGATTTTTTTCGGTGAAAATGTCATGAGGTAGCTCTGGCCGTTTTTTCATATTGAGTATCTTTTTTTAAACAAAAGTGGCAATAGCACACATAGAGACTTTTTTAATATAATATTTTGTGGTGAAATTGCATAATAATAACACAACATTGTTTAATAAGAATTTCTCCAATTTATTCAAAAATTTTAATAATCTTTGGGATGCGAGGGTGGTAATAAGGAAAATGAAACTAAATTGTTAATTTAGATACCTATGTATTCAGCGACTTCTAAAAAAAAATATGGAAAATAGAATACCTAAACTTAATATAAACCGACACTGACAACATGAAATAAACATAACAAAATATAAACTACAAACTGAAAAATAACATTCTTATAGCTAATTCTCATAATTCTGATAGTACGTCTCCACTTATAATAGTACAAATGTCGATAGATTAAATATGTATTCAGCGACCAACACAAAAATTTTGTAAGGATAGAATTAAGTTAATATAAACTGAAAACATAAATTACAAACTAAAGTAAATAGTAAGCTGATCAACAATGTAGCACAGTAGGAACATAGAAACACTTTTTATCCTCATTTGATTACCAGGTCATAATTATTGATTTATCCCAGTCCTTGAACAATTTTGGAAATACCTACCTACCTATTCGGAAAAATAATATTCAATAATTACTCACCAGAAATGTGGTACTACCTCACAATGATACACTTCCTAACACCAACTAAAACTGCAAACTGATGATGCAGATTGCAGTTGAGCGACCGGCCGGCGTCTTATTTCAAGCGGGAAATCATTTCATTGGTTATCCTAGGTGGTGTGATGCTTCACTCCCGAACAAATTGTCCAATATTGTAAAATTTATATTCTAACTCAAAGTTATACTATATTTACCTATACGAATTATTTTAAAAAATGTATACATTTATTTTTGAAATATTTTTAACAACAGATTTCAACCCTTTTCTTGACAATATTGTGCAAATGGTTAAATATAAAATCTTACTGTTTCCAACAAATTAAAGAAAATTGACTTAAACTAACTAATTAGAAATACCAATCCTAAAACAGACTTGATTGCGTTTATGTGTTTATGACGGTCGTTAAAATATGTTTTTTGCAGATTCCGGCGCGGTTTCAAGCAGTTCTTTTCATGGCTGCCTTTTGTCAACCTCAGTCCGGAAGTGCTGACAAGACGGGAAGTGCTGACCAGCAAACGGCGTTCTTATTCGGCCGCTTCTCCAGAACGGAATCGCATCGTTAGAAATGGTTTGTGTCTATGTACTTTTTTAATTACCGTCCTCATACCTTTAGCCGGTTTATTAGTATATTTATAGTTATTCGACAATTAGCATTAATACTGTAAAAACAAGAGTTCTATAAATAGTTACCTTAAAGTCAAATCATTAGATGACGATGTATACAATTATAACTATCTCAGTCGGTAATAATATAGAACTACTTTATTTTGGGTCCAATAAAGGACAAAAAAGTTCGCACGTTACTTTGGTGGTAAGATTTTTGTTTTTTTGTGTTTAAATTACAATAAAAAAAATTCTTATGTAAAATTGTCCCATGAATCCGAAAAGACCGTCAAAAACTATAAAAGTTAAGCAGTTTTTAAGATACAGTTAATTCCATATTATATGTAAAATTGATTATATTTCAAAAACTGTTCTACTTTTATATCTTTTGACGACATTTTCGGATTCAGCGAATAATATTTCATAGGAATTGACTCCTAAATATCCTGGATACAAATTGCTGTTGACGAGAATTATTAGTGGCTGCTTTTTCGCTATGACATTTTTGACTAATTCATTTTTAGAGAGTAAGTAATATAGTGATTTCTTCGTCACAGGACATCTTGCAGAATAACAGTGATTTAAATACAGTGCATGATAGAGAACATAAAAAAACTAATGGCAACAAAATGAATACATTCGAAAAATACTTTTAACATACCACCCGAAAAAATATTAGATAAATATAAATCATCCTGTTCCGGCCTAAACATTATAAATGCTTCACAAACTTAATGATATTTGCAATAAACTATTTCAGAAGTCAGACCAAGAAATTAGTAGTTACCTTCAGAATCCGGAAAAGGGATGAGGAATCCGAGAAAGAAATATATGAATTATATGATATTTACAAAAACAAAATAAAAAAATTACCTAAAACAGCAATGTATTTTTAAAAAATATTTAACAATTTATGATATTTGATGTAAAGTTGTTGTCCATGTGTCCAATTACTATACTTTTTTGCATGTTTTGATAAAATTCAAATATTCTTATTTTTATATATTTATAAGAAACAAACTAAAACTAAAACAACGGCATATATATATATATATATAAATAATATTCCTTAAGTGTCCAATACCTATGTGATTTACCCTATGACATTTTTAATTTTTATTTAAAAAATTGCCATTTGTATTAAATTTTATTTATTTTGTACCAAAAATAGTATTTCACATAAAATATTTTGTTATTGGATACGCATATAAAAGCCTATTTACTCGGGTGAATGTTTTAAATTACTGCAAACATACTACTAACTTTATAAATTACATTTTGCATGGCTTGGGGCAAAATATGCTTATCCGGAATATAAATTACTCATTACTCCAAAATTATTAGCCTATAATTAATTATGAAGTTTATCTCATGTAAAGATACTTATAAGATTAGACGTTTGTTGACACGAAAATCACACTCAATTGTTTTTTTATGGAAGCTTTTTTGAAATATGAATTTTCAATTGTTTTTTTTTTTAATTTTCGGAGGTGTTTTGACTTTTGATATCGGATAAGTATTTTGGCGCTAGCGATTTTAATAACTTAAAAAATTCGTTTTTATGGCAAAAATTGAGGTAGAAAATTTACTTATCGTCCTGGGAAAGGTTTAAATCAAACAGATAACTCCAGTTTGAATTTTTTTCGTCAAGCTAATATTTTTACAAAAAAAACAAGCTAATGTTGATAAAAATACATGGAAAAATGGCGAAGTTTTGAATTTTTTAGCAGAAGACCAAAATTCAGCTTTTTGACGATTTTTCTTTTTTTTTTCTTTTATTTTGTAATATTCTTTATTGAAAACCTATTTAAACTGCATGATTGGATTTTTTTGATTTTTTTACGTACCTACTTTATTCACCGAAAACATTATTCAAAATTTAGGAAATTCGTGTTTCTGGGCATAGTGACATTTTACTGCTGAGCCATTCCACGCTTAACGGATAGGACAGCCGCCGTGTTTTTATTTACAAAATAATATTGTTCCACCATATTACCAATGTCAAATTTTTATAAATAGCTCTAAACAAAAGCTGTTTAACAAGGTTTTTATTTGGCAAAATTAGGTATCGTGATTGACTGTCCAATTCCTTAAAAATTAATAATTTAAAGCGTAACGGTCGGGACTTTTGCAAAGTCCCGACCGTTACGCTTTAAATTATTAGTTTTTAAGGAATTGGACAGTCAATCACGATACCCAATTTTGCCAAATAAAAACCTTGTTAAACAGCTCCAGTTTAGAACCATTTATAAAAATTTGACATTGGCAATACAATAGAACAACATTATTTTGTAAATAAAAACACGGCAACTATCCCATCCGTCACGCGTGGAATGGCTCTGCTATTTTTTGATATTTCAACAAGGTATTTTTACCATGGTTTTATTTAGTTAATAAAAAGTGTAAAATGAGTAAAAGAAGTAGAGAGTTCGAGTGCGTAAATAACCCGCACAATCTGGGCGACGTAAGTGATGAGCACGGAGAACGTTTTCACCAGAAAATGAAGTCTATGGACCGGCGGTATCACGGCTTCTGGGATGCAGCCATGATGGCTGATTACATTTGGTCCTTCATACGAGAAACGGAATACGAAAGCAACCAAAAAACAAAGGAGACAGAATTTTTTTAAACCTATTACAACAAAATAAAACTTTCAATATCATCAATGTTCAATATTTATTGTTCAATATTCAATATATAATTTAATTTAAATATTTAATGTTTAAAATAAAAATCAATGTTCATATTAAATTTTATATAATTCAATAAAATAAAGAAATAACGTAAACATTCTCGAAAAACTGAATTTTGGTCTTTCACTAAAAAATTCATAACTTCGCCATTTATCCATGGATTTTTAGCAACAACAGCTTATTTCTACTATAATAAAATTGGGTATGCCAAAAATTACCTTACTTATTGTTTTTTATCCACTGTGCTGCCAGATCTTTATTTATTAAAAAACTCAATAATTTCGGAAAAAAACTCAAAAGAAATCATAGTAAAACACCCATGCATAGCGTATACAGACTGTATAGAATCAAGTAAGTAAGGCTGGAGACAAGGATGACAAATTATATTCTGATCAGAGAAAAAGAAACAAACTTTAATTGGGCGTGATTTAAACCAAGCCATTCGTAATTATTAACCATAGTTGCCAGGTTGTTTTAAATCAGAAGAGAACGATTATAATTATTTAATAAATAGTTCAATTTTATTTGTTTGAAACTTTAAAAATAACAAAAAAATTAATAATATGTCAAAAATAATTTGATTTAGTTAATTTTCTTACTTTTAATAATAAAAAATAAGAAAAACAACCCTTTTAGGAAACAATAATAGCATATGGCATGCAGCCAGATACAAGGGCATGCAGTTTGATCTACTGTTTGTTCAGTAGCTCCGACGCTGTCGTAGGAAAATGTGTATAGTTTTTAAGAAATACATTTTCGCCATTAACTGGAATTTAATGGATTTTAAACAATACTTAGTTTTTATTTGCAGAAATGCATTAAAACAAAACAAACGAATTCGATAAAAATAAAACCTATAAATTCTCAAACAAAAATAATTCTAAAATAAAACTTTTTCTCTAAATTAAATGTTCAAAAAGACCACCAGCAGCAGTTAAACAATACCCTAGCCTATCATAAAAATACCTGCGCACTTTAAACAGCATTTCAGGACTAATATCTCCCAATGTATTAAAGATTTGCACCCTTAATTCATCGAGGTTATTAGCCCTGGGCTCTTGAAATTTTCGACTTGACGTATCCCCACAAGAAAAAATTCAATCCCTACCACAGTGGGCGGGGTTTGGTACTTGTTTTATTTAAGTGTATCTATTCGTTTTAATACACACTGTTTACCATTATTCGTTGACTAGATGCCTATAAGAGTCTAACAGAGTGTTTATTGTTAGTTGCCGGCCATGGTAACCACAGCACCCAGCATTTAAACCTCCACACAACGCGACCTCCCACGACATCCACTGACACCTGCTACATGAACGTGAACGAGACCGAAGTGTCGGCACGAAGGCTTCGCTCTTTCAACCACCAGAACCCCTGACATCAGCGATCCGAGGCCAAAAACAACGCCGACAACAACCGAATGGACTTGCGCGAAAGGAGGAACTGGATCTAGGCCCGGTCCTCGCGCGGCCAACATCCACCCTGGCCGCGCGAGGGTCCCGCCATAGACGTAGAAGGCATATCCACGGCGCCCAGAGAAACCATCATGTAAATAAGTCAGTAAAAAGTTAAAATTGTATTGTTTATTCAACTATCATCCACCTCATAGATAACTTCGAGTTGATTCCTCCACAGGTCCATAAAATGAACCACCTGTAGCATAGACGCATGCGTGTGCCTGTCACTTTCCAACTTCCCATCCTCAACGCATTTCCCCACCTCCTCAATCAAATACTTAAAAGCCACCACTCTAGAAACCTCCGTTTCACCTTCAGGTAAAGGAAACTTTTTGGTTTCGCGGGGCATGATAATTTTGGTCGGAAACCAAAAGTGCGGTATCCTTATGGTACCTTTGGTACCAATAATAATGGCTTCATTCGGCAAATCAACACACGTATGTATTGCTATAACACAAGTTTTCCCTTCTGGGTAATTTATAATGCAACTGGCAGATTCATCAACGTCTTGATTGTTCAAATGGCCAGCCGTTAGAACTTTGGTTGAAACATGGTTCCTGAAAATTTGCTCCTGAAAAGCCAGAGCATGAACCCCCAAGTCCATTATAACACCCCGATATATCTCTTTTAAATTCAGCTTCTTTTTGTTGTACGAAGAACGCCCGTATGTTACCTATAAACAAGTTCAATATATCAATAGCAAACGGAAAAATATAGAAGTGTTTGAATACTAAATATTAAAGTTATATCAGATCTGCATTGAATCGTGCTTTAACTATAGTTAAAGTCAAACTCAATGGTGTCTTACAAGATACATTATTTTGATTTTCTATATTCAACAGAGAGGTAGAAACTCGACCCTGTCGAATGGTGCAGTCATTTATGTCTCTAGAAATTATTGAAAAAGAGTTCAGTCCAATGGTGCAGCAACTTCGGATTCCTATTCTCTTCAGAGACATAGAAACTCAAGCTTTTCGAATTTTACTGGCAATGATTTTCGTTAATGTCCCCGAGAATTATACAAAAACTCTACCTAGTTATAGAAACTGAAGTCCCTCTAATACTGTTCTAGTCAATATTTCTGAGATTATAAAAAGAGGGTAA
Organism: Brassicogethes aeneus; assembly: GCA_921294245.1. Lineage (NCBI taxonomy): Eukaryota > Metazoa > Arthropoda > Insecta > Coleoptera > Nitidulidae > Brassicogethes > Brassicogethes aeneus. The sequence goes on from OV121137.1 coordinate 55,210,966, forward strand.
TTCAATATTGCAAGAAGTTTGGATCTTTGGATCTTGAAAATTTCAGAGGTTATGTTGAAAAAATGATCGATTTGCTATTAAACTATAATAATTTATTAATGAGGTCTGTTGGTAGACCCTGCATATCTTTACTGGTAGTTTTATGTTAGTTCAGCAATATTTAAATCTGGTTGATCAAAAAGTACACACCAGTGCAGGTTATTGTAGCATCTACGAACAAATGAATTAATGGCCCATTGGCAATTTTTATATTAATACTACACTCAAAGGCAAAATAATCGATCCACACAAATTTTCGATGAATTTCAATCGCAAATATGTTTTTTATTTGATGTCGGATTTAAACGAATATTAAAGAATATTGTAGATAAATTAATGGACAATCGCTCACATTTTAAAAAATTACTAAAAAATAGACGTACGTTTATAATATACAGGTTTAAACAAAAAGATGTTTTTTACCATAAGTTTAAGACACTCTGTAGAGTTGCAAAACCGTATATTGTTCTAAATTAAGTTTTATTTATCAAGTCACATCTATTCTTAACAGTTTTGTTTTTAATTCACCTCGATATATTTATTTTTGTAGAAAATATGAAATTTTTTAAAAAAACATTGCAATTTCCAATATTTTTCTGTATGAAGAACTAAGGTTGCTAGGGTCCATCCATATGCTATGGAGAATGACAGTGACAGTTTTGTTGAATCATCCCATACTTGAACATGTCATAAACGGGTTTCAAAAGCTATCAAATTGTTTTTTGCAAATTAATGTTTAAATTTTGAGGTGTCTTCTCACTTTAAAAAATGGATATGTCCCCGACTGATGTTGCCAGAGCCATTCATTTAATCCAGGATGGACGGTCACAGTATTACGTGGCAAGTGTTTTAAACGCCACAAGAAGTAAAGTACAAAGGGCAACATCAGTCGGAGACATTTTTAAAAGTAAGAAGACACCTCAAAATTAACACATTAATTTACAAAAAACAATTTAAGGGGTTATATACAGTTAGAAGGCCGAAAAAAAGTGAATTTTCCAGAAGTTTTTCTGAGAAAACTTTTAAATTTATTGATCCAAAAATTTATACACATATTATGGTATCTTTTAACTATATTTTAAGACTTAGTACTAGTAAAAATATTTATTTGGAAAAGAGCTACAGCTGATCTCCGGATGCTCCTCTCAAAAAAGACGTTTTGCGGTGACCACTATATCTCTGAACTGGATCATCTGAATTTAAAAAACCAAACAGATTTCGTTAAAGTAATGTTAAATCTAGTAATTAATCGAAGGAATATCCAAAATAAATTTTTTTGACAAAATGGCGGTTTCTCAAAAAAAAAATCGATTTTTCACCGAAATTTCGGCCTTAAATTGTTTATAAAAACAAAAATATTTATCGGAGAGAAAAAATCTTCAATTTATTACTAAAAAATATATTTAAGAAGCTCGTGTTAAAATTTGAGACTAATCGGTTTTCGAGTAATGTTGGTCACCGACTTTGAAAACACTATTCAGAGAAAAACGCGTTTAAAGTTTGGAATGCAGTTTACATGGGATAATTTTTTTTTATTTTTTAACTTACATGGAGTCGTCTATTTCAGGCCCATATAATACACCCTGTTCACACTGTTGATTTACACTTCTAAATACATTAGAAGGGAGTAATTTACAAGGCAGGTGCATAAAAGGGTAGTCGCTGCCGCTCCGGCCTTGTACTTCCAAGCACTCTGAAACGCCTTTTCAAATTTGCGTGTAACTTTGAAAATATTCACCGGAACGATATGAAATTTTCTGTGTGTATTCTTAAATATATGTACATTAAGAAAATAAAATAAAAAAAAATTCGATGTTTTGAAAATTCTAACTGTATGTAACCCCTTAATAGCTTTTGAAAGCTGTATGACATGTCCAAGTATGGGATGATTCAACAAAACTGTCACTGTCATCCTCCGTAGGCTATGGATGGACCATAGCAACCTTAGTTCTTCATACAGGAAAAATATTGGAAATTGCAATGTTTTTTAAAAAAAAATCCATATTTTCCACAAAAATAAATATATCAAGGTGAACCAAAAACTGTTAAAAATTGATAATTAAAACTTAATTTAGAACAATATACGGTTTTGCCACTCTACAGAGTGTCTTAAACTTATGGTAAAAATCATCTTTTTGTTTAAACCTGTATATTATAAACGTACGTCTATTTTTTAGTAATTTTTTAAAATGTGAGCGATTGTCCATTAATTTATCTACAATATTCTTTAATATTCGTTTAAATCCGACATGAAATAAAAAAGTTATTTGCGATTGAAATTCATCGAAAATTTGTGTGGATCGATTGGTTTGTCTGTGAGGGTAGTTGAAAAGTAAAATTACGACTTCTATACTGTGGAGAGTATTGAAACGCTCGACTGACGAATACAACTCTATACTGTGGCGAGGGTTTAGAAAACTTATTCAAACGTGGTGTCATCCAATACACTTCTATATTTTTCCGATTGCTGTGTAGATACAAATTTGCTTACGTGAACAAACAGGACTTCACCAATGGTACCGTTATCGATTTCTTCGGCCAAATAATCCATTGCTGGAAAGCATTTGGTCCACATAGCTTCCATGAGAAACACCTTTTTTATTTTCGACAGAATCGACAATTCTTTAGCCCTTTTCTCGCAAAAACTTAGAGGTTTTTCGCAAACCACATGTTTCCCATTGTTTATCATAGATTTAGTGAGATCAAAATGCATGGGGATTATAACAGCGACATAGACTATGTCAACTTCTGGATCTGTGGCCAATTCATCGTAGGTTTCATAGGCATTCGGCACTTGGTATTTCTTGCTGAATTCCTGCGAAGTTTTCATACTTGTGGAAGCTATGGAAGTAAGAACGTGTTCTTCGCGTGAAAATGATGTTAGGGCTTCAGCAAAGTCACAACTAGCTTTGCAGCAACTCACAATGCCCCATCTCAAGGCAGGCATTCTCACTTTAGTAAATGTAGCCTTTTTCCAAGCATGTTTGACAGGGAAATGTCACACAGTTTTTAAGGTTTATATACAGTTCTTTTTTTTTATCTGGACTCGTGTTTTTAGTATTTAAAAATAGTACTTCTGCTAAAGAATTTAATTTAATACTTTGACACTCAAATTGACAATAATATTATAGATAATTTACTTGTCAATTATAAATAAAAAGATAATTATGCCAAAAATAATAGCAACGAATTCGAATGTAAAAGCCCTTTTGAGGGCAAAACTTCATTTTGATGAAATTATGCCAAATGCCACAATGGAAGAAAAAGTACATCGCCTTATGGACATTTTTGGAGTACAAAAGTAACGAATTTGGTTTTATAAATATTACATCACACATTATTTTCACATTATTCACCATTGGACAACATTTACGTTCACAAAAAAATTTTCTTTTCGTTTATATTAATTCTTTTCAAAGCGAAGATTATACTTTCTCTTCTGGGCCGTAAAGCAACCTATATTTAACTACTTTTTGTATATGATTTTACTCATTCAAGCACCACCAAAGCCAAATTAATTGCATTTTTAACTACGAATTTCGACAACTCAACTTGACAACTGCACAATGTAACCTACAAAAATTTTTACATAACCACAACCCTGACAGCAAAATTTGATTTTAAGAATCTTTTAAGAAGATATGACCCGGAATAATGGAATATTCTTAGAACCTTCCCTTATTGCTAAGAATGTTCTTAGGGACTTTTAAAACATTCAATACATACCCTTTTAAGGATGCAATTGGATTCTTACAAGCTTCTTAAAACCTTCCTAAAAAGCATTCTAAGGACATTTTAAGAATACGTTTTTGGAATGTTCTTAGAAGGTTTCTTATGGAGCTTCTAGGAAGCTTTTGAGAATATTTCCAAATATGTCAGATACCCACGTTCTAATATGTTGAATTCTACATTCGTAAATTCTTCAGGAGGTGACAAATAGGCCTCACTGTCACAATATGACAGTGAAATGTATTTGTCGTCCCCTTAAAAAATTTTGCGACATATTAAAATATATTTATTTAAAAATATTAAATAAACAATTTGACCTCTAAACCATAAGTTGTATGACATTATTTCATAAAAAGTAAAATTCGAAAATTTTGTAGGATAAGTCAGATTAGATTGAAGTTGAAGATAGTTACACTGAAAGAAATTTGTTGCTAAAAGTAAATACAAATTTATACTAAAAATTTTATACTAGTTCTTTACACATTTATACTACTGTTTATTATGAATGTATGTTAAATTTTGTAATACATTTATTGTAAAGAAGATATGTTAGATCTAAATAAAAATAAACTTACCCTTACTATAAAAGTGAATTACAGCAAAAAAATATTGTTAGAAACACATTTATATTGCTAGGGCAGCAATAGGCTGCTAACCAAACGAATATATTTGTTTTAGCAATGTATGTGGTAGTCAATATATGAAACATAAAATATATTTGCCCTAATTATTTTTTTATTTAACTTTAGTATATATTTCTTTCAGTGTAGGATTATTATACATAAAAATGTTAATTCAGATATAAAAAATCGGTATACAAATTAATAAATATTTATTTTTAACAAAAAATAAAATATAAAAAAACAAAATATTTCATTATAAAATAATTCTTCATAAAAGAAAAAACCAAATAGTTCTTCATAAAAAAAACATTTTTCATTGTATTTAAGTTGGATAGAAGATTTTATGTAAAAGCCGGATAATTTAGATACCTATAGTAAAAGTATTTTTGTTATCGAATATTGTTTTAATTTGACAAATAACTATAAAAAAATATTTTGGGTTGTGTTTTTTACTTAGTATTTAATACTAAGCATAGGTACGTAGTTTATGGTATATTTTACTATTATAGGTACCTAACTGAACTGAATATGCTTAACAGAATGTTCCAGGAATATTCCTAAATGAACTTTCTATAGCAATTACTTTCTCAACATTCTAAGCATATGTTTAGAGTGGATTAATTTTTACCACTAAACTTTGCACCTTCTAAGAACCTGCCTATAGGCCAGTGAGAATATTCTTAGGATTATGCTATATTTCTTTTAAGCATGTTCTTTAGAAGAAATACAGCATGATCCTAAGAATATTCCCACTGGAAGGTTTAAAAAACATTCTTAGAATAAACTGTGCTATCAGGGATTTTGGCATTGTTATCTTTTTATATCAATATTATACCAACTTAATAAAAAAACACGATTCTAAATATAAAAAAATGAACTGTACATATTGTGACATTTATTTCATAAAAATTGAAGTGAAATGCCTGCCCTAAGATGGGGCATTGCGAGCTGCTGTAAGGCCAGCTGCGATTTCGCCGAAGCTTTGCTATCGTTCCCCGAGGAAAATCACGCGCTTCTTTCCATAGCTTCAGCAAACATGGAAGCTTCGGAAGAGTTCAGCCGAAAATACCAGGTTCCTAACGCTTACGGCTCTTACGATAAATTGGCGGCTGACTTGGAAGTAGACATAGTTTACGTTGCCGTCATAATCCCTAATCACTTCAAGATCACCAAAGCTATGCTGAGCAATGGAAAACATGTTGTTTGCGAGACGCCTCTGAGTTTTTGCGAGAAGACCGCCAAAGAGCTGATGATACTGGCAAAAATTAAAAAGGTTTTCCTTATGGAAGCTATGTGGACCAAAGTTTTTCCCGCTATGGATTTCCTGACCGAAGAAATTGAGAGTGATACCATCGGTGATGTGCAATGGGTGGAGGTAAGATGATCAAATGTTGATTTTGCATATAAACACTGTGATAGTTCGAATTACTAAGATTGAGTACTCCCACCTATATTACCTAATTTTGGGCTGCTGATTACAAAAATTCCACTCGTTTTGCTCCAGGACGTCCAGGATTCGAAATAATTGCGTAATAAAATGCTCTGCCCAATTATCTCAAAATGTAAGTTTTTCGTTAATATTTTCATTATTTTGCCTTAAATCTATTTTGGATGTTCGGTATATTTTTGACGTTTTTTGTCAAAAATATACATGGACACCTACAAAGTCATCAGTAGATAAATGTCAAATAGAAATTTTGTTGTTTGTTGTATACTATACACGGTGGTCAAAACTAAATTAATGTATTTATCAAAATCCCAGCTGATCCTTTATTAAAGTTTTGCATATTTCTTGGTATTTTAAAATTGTTTATGCCATTTCGATAAAATACTCTAGTACCATTATCAAATGTTTTAAAAAATTTGGCAGATACATGACTGAAATATGGATAAATTACATTATAAATACAAAATAATGTAAAATACAGTTTGCAATATCTTATTTATTGATTTAAGGTATCTTATACAAAACTAATAAATAACTAAAGATTCTTTGAAGCAAAATCGATTACTGCTTGGAACTTTTTCTTGGAATTGTTTTTAACATGGAAACAGTATTTTTAAATTCTTCAGTCTCTGTACAAACATGCTTCTTACATCTATATCAAAACTTTAGTTCGTTCGTCCGTCCTCTTCCCTTAATAATTTTTTATGCCCTTTATATCTTGCCATTTTGCAGATAAAGCACGTACATTCTTGGCTGCCGCGAAATTCTCTAGCAATTTCTAAATTTTGAAAATTTGGCCATTGTGGCTATGAAAAAATACCGTTTTTACCATATTGAAGTAGGTAATTTTGAATCACTTAAGTTAAAGTGTTCGTTTGAAAAAGTCTGCAGTAATTTTTATATTTTCTCAGAAACCCTAAACTCTGAATTTTTCGATTACCAAAAACAATTTTGTCTCCACAGCCAGCACATACCTTCTTTCGATTTTCTTCATGGCTTAACTTAAATTTCGGTTTAATTTTCATTTTAAAATACTATTTTTAACTTTATAAAGTATACCAGGCCCCTAGTCAGAAATTTGGTTTGGGGGGGGGCCCAAAACGTAGTAATAATTTTTTGGGTGGCAGGGGGGGGCGGAAATGGTTCAAATATTTAGGAAAATTTTAGGGTTCACTGAATTTCGGGGGGGGCCCGGGCCCGTCGGGCCCTACGGCTGGCTACGGGCCTGAAGTATACATTAAATAAACAACTAAAGCAAAATGTCACTTGCGTTATTACGTATAGCAATTTTTTTCATAACCACCTTAATTATTGTTTTACAAAATTTGCAAGTTGTAATTATTTCATAGACAAACTTCCAGTATTTTTTGTTATAAAAAATATTTAAGATATAAATCTTCGTTTTTTTTGTTATGTTTTGTTTTGAGTGGTAAAAAATAATAGGTGACTCAATAAATTAATACCTGGGAGTAAAGTAATTTAAATGATACAAAGTTTATTATTTTGCTTAATTTTATTAAAATTGTACAGGTAGTTTTAGAACAATAATTGCAAAATAATATATAGAAATAGAAAAACAAAAAAATTTGCAAAATTTTAAAATAGGATCAGCTGGGATTTTGATAAATACATGATAGTGTTGCCAAAAGGGTCTATAATCAAAATATGCTATCAGTTTTTGTTGGCATTTTTGTTCGTCCTATACTTAAGTTTTGACCACCGTGTATAGTAAGTAGTATTAAATACCAAAACTAAAAATATGATGTTTTTTGGTAAAAAGTATCATTTTTTGAAATTTTTGTGTCGCTTGTTTTAATTATTAATTAAATTGAAAAGGCAATAAACTAAATGGGTTTAGGTATAAACATTACTCTTCGACTATTATTTGATATGTTTTTATTTACATCATGCCTAAAGTACCCAAAAATTCAATCTCCAAACTTATTTATTAAGTCAAAATTTAATGTCGAATTGAAGTATAAAGGCGCCTTTATCTACTTTATCGTTCAAGCACATTAAAGTGCATCTATTAATTTTTGACATTTAAAATAAAAACTTTAAATTGTATTTTTACTTGAAAGTGATTTTAAGTACCAAAAATGAAAAAGGGGCAGGAAATGGATGTGGTAATGGAAGTGGCAGAGAAAGAGAAAGGAGACGAACCTTTATGTCGTCGTTGTAAATTTGTTTATTTTTGTTGCGGTACCTTTACGCCCAAAAAAAAACCAACGCAATATTTCATTACAAAATTTTATGAGATATACCTACTACTTTAATTTTGCAGGAATATTGAATGGACCGGATATACGACGTTTAATGAAAGATCAAGCGTTCAAAAATGTTCTTAAAGTTGACGAGCTTGTCGCATATGGCAGTGTTAAAACTGTCATTGAAAACGTTCTTGGTTCATATCGGGCCTGAAATTGGCGACAATTCATTGAAAAAATGCTTTTCGTTTTGCAAAGAATTAGCCTTAATATGTCATTTAAAATACATTTTCTTTTTTTTATCATCCTGATAAATTTGCCGAACTGATGAACATGGAGAACGGTTTCACCGAGTAACTGCAAATCTAGAGCATTGGTAGATATCTATGGGTATAGCGGAAAGAAGTTGGATTCATTGCTAGGAGACATTTGCTGGAATTTGCAGCAAAAGATGTACGACGATGATGAGGATTAAGCACAATAAAACTATAATTCAATTCGATATTTGATACGATTTAATAAATTTAAGGTGGAAAAAAGCAAAATTATGCAATGCATTAAATTTTGTGGGCTTAATTTGGTTAAAAATTACCGAAACCTGTTTACTTTGTTGCCCTTTCAATTCAATAATTAAAATAAACGACAAAAAATGTCAAATAATGGTTGTTTTTTACATAAAATACTTTACAATTTTAGTTGAGTATTTAAAATCTCATATTGTTAAGATAAATATGATATATTTGCCCTATACCAATTACTTCAGTACATTCAAGATAAATTTAAGCCAAACAAATTTAATAAATAATTAATACCAACAAAAAACTTACATTTTGAGGTGATCGAGCAGAGCATTTTATCACCAAATTATTTTAAATCCTAGACGTCCTAGAAAAAAACAAATGACATTTTTGAAATCGGCGGCCCCAAATTAGTTAAACTAAGCTGGAGTACTCAATGTTCGGAAAAAAAATTGCCCTTCCACCTTTTTATATATAGATCTTTAAACCCAATAAATCCTCTTTTTCCTCTGTGCCATATACACTCACTCAGGCAAAATAATCGATCCACACAAATTTTCGATGAATTTCAATCGCAAATAACTTTTTTATTTGATGTCGGATTTTAACGAATATTAAAGAATATTGTAGATAAATTAATGGACAATCGCTCACATTTTAAAAAATTACTAAAAAATAGACGTACGTTTATAATATACAGGTTTAAACAAAAAGATGTTTTTTAGCATAAGTTTAAGACACTCTGTAGAGTGGCAAAACCGTAGATTGTTCTAAATTAAGTTTTATTTATCAAGTCACATCTATTCTTTATAGTTTTGTTTTTGGTTCACCTCGATATATTTATTTTTGTGGAAAATATGGATTTTTTAAAAAAACATTGCAATTTCCCATATTTTTCTGTATGAAGAACTAAGGTTGCTATGGTCCATCCATAGGCTATGGAGAATGACAGTGACAGTTTTGTTGAATCATCCCATACTTGGACATGTCATATACGGCTTTCAAAAGATGTCAAATTGTTTTTTGCAAATTAATGTTTAAATTTTGAGGTGTCTTCTTACTTTAAAAAATGGATATGTCTCCGACTGATGTTGCCAGAGCTATTAATTTAATCCTGGAGTGTTTTAAACGTCACAAGAAGTAAAGTACAAAGGACAACATCAGTCGGAGACATTTTTTAAAGTAAGAAGAAACCTCAAAATTTAAACATTAATTTGCAAAAAACAAATTGATAGCTTTTGAAAGCCGTGTATGACATGTCCAAGTACCATACCAATAGACCATAGCAACCTTAGTTCTTCAAACAGGAAAAATATTGGAAATTGCAATGTTTTTTAAAAAAATCCAAAATTTCCGCAAAAATAAATATATCAAGGTGAACCAAAAACAAAACTGTTAAAAATAGATGTGACACTGCGAGTGTAGAAAGATATTAATAAACTTAATTTAAAGATAACTTTTGGACGGTCGTCGTACAACAAAAAGGACATAAATTTGAAGGAGATATACAAAGGAGTAATCATGGACTTTGGCATCTTCACTTTGGCCTTTCAAGACCACATATTTCGAAACATGGTGCCTACTAAAGTGATGACGTCCGGTCATTTGAACTACCAGGACTCGGACGAGTCTGCCTGTTGCATCATGAACTACCCGGAAGGTAAAACTTGCGTTATAGCAATTCACACCTGCGTTGATTTGCCCAATGAAGCCATTATTATCGGTACCAAAGGTACCATAAGGATACCGCACTTTTGGTTTCCGACCAAAATCATCATGCCAGACGAGGTGAAGACTTTTCCTCTACCAGATGATTCCACGAAGGTTTCCAGAAGAGTTGCTTTCAAGTATTTAATCGAGGAGGTTGGAAAATGCATTGAGGATGGGAAATTGGAGAGCGAAAAACACTCACACGCCTCAACTTTACAGGTCATTCATTTCATGGACGTTTGGAGGAATCAACTAGAGGTTGTGTTTGAAGCTGAAGAGTGAATTTTAGAATGTAACGCATCTCCTTTAATTAAGAGTGAACCAACATTGTTACAGGACCAAATAAAATTTTTGCTGGTTAAAAGTTCCCTTAATTATAACTATACACAGCAAACGGAAGAACTGTATTGAATCGTGCTTTGTTTTTATATTTTTCGCCTCTATACCTATGCACGACTATAGAGTCAATCCAAATGAAAACACCAAAAATGAATTTAAAAGTGCGCTGCATGATTTTTTATTTTATTGAAAAAATTTGAGGATGACTTTTAGGTATCATATATAAAAAACCGTTGCCGTTTTAATTTTTAGTTGCTTTATTTTTAATCGGCACCCTTTAGAAACCTGAAATCGTGTCATTTTCTTACTCTCTTATAAGAGGCTAAAACTTCTTTTCTGTGGCAATTATTGAAATGATTGTAATTTTATTTTACTGCCTAGTAAGTATGTTTTCGATGTTAATTAATATTATCTAATTAGTTCATCTCATAAAAGAATGGTAAACCACTAAAGATTTGTAATAATTTGCCAATTTTTGTGATTTTTGTCTGGCTCCTGTGCCTATTCTGGTAAATCTAGAAAGTTGCTTTTTTTCAGGTATCAAGTACTTATATAATAGAAAACGTAATTATTATTTTAAGTTTCTAGACTATCATTTTCTTTATTAAAAAAATTATTGAAACTTGATAATTTTCAAAATTAGCCAATTTTGCCCTCAGAAATAATTATGTTGAGGAAAAAATAAAAATCTGAAACTTTCAGGAAATGTAGTCCCCACCTTCATCCTTTCAGTCCAGTTAAACTTGTTTTGTTATTTTTATTCCTTTAAAAGATATATTAATTTTTTTAATTCCCGTTTAGTAGCGATATTGTTAGTTTTATTTATAATTTAAAATTTAGATGGCTTTCATGTTTGGTGGAAAAGTGTCAGAACTGTCAAAAATATTGTTATCGCTACTAAACGGGCATTAAAAAAATTAATATATCTTTTAAAGGAATAAAAATAACAAAACAAGACTAACTGGACTGAAAAGATGAAGGTGGGGACTACATTTCCTGAAAGTTTTAGATTTTTATTTTTTCCTCAACATAATGATTTCTGAGGGCAAAATTGACTAATTTTAAGAATTATCAAGTTTCAATAATTTTTTTAATAAAGAAAATGATAGTCTAGAAACTTAAAATAATAGTTACGTTTTCTATTGTATAAGTTCTTGATAGGTACCTGAAAAAAAATAACTTTCTAGATTTAGTAGAATAGGCACAGGAGCCAGACAAAAATCACAAAAATTGGCAAATTATCATGAATCTTTAGTGGTTTACCATTCTTTTATGAGATTAACTAATTGGATAATAATAATTTATATCGAAAACACACTTACTGAACAGTAAAACAAAATTAAAATCATTTCAATATTTGTCACACTATAAGAGAGTAAGAAATTGACACGATTTCAGATTTCTAAAGGGTGCCGATTAAAAGTAAAGAATCCAAAAATTAAAACGGCAACGGATTTTCCTATTTGATACCTAAAAGATCATCCTCAATTTTTTTATCAAAATAAAAAATCAAGCTTTTCGAATTTTACTGGCAATGATTTTCGTTAATGTAATTATAAAAAACAGCGCAATGCAATATCGCAACGGTTTCGACTTATCTTTACTCTACCAAGTTATAAAAACTGGAGTCTCTCTAATACTGTTCTAGTCTCATTTATGGATATGATTTTGTTGAAAACAGTTCCTTTGTCTGATTTTTATTTACCGTAACAACTCAGGTATGTAAAGCACGGAGGATATGATGTAAAGGATTTTTATATATGTATTATATGAAGTACCTATATTTGTATTAAAAATTTCCGAGGTTATGGTGAAAAAACGATCAATATGCTATTAAACTTTAATAATTTAGTAATGAGTTCTGTTGGTAGACCCTGCACTATCTCCACTGGTATATGTTAGTACAGCAATATTTAAATCTGGTTGATCAAAAAGTACACACCAGTGCAGGTTATTGTAGCATCTACGAACAAATGAATTAATGGCCCATTGGCAATTATTCCTTTAGGAAAAATATTCAACACAGCTTAATTAATTAATAAAATTTAAAAAATCACAATTATGTCGTATATAGTTTTTTTAAGCATAAAATAATTTTCATATAAATACTAGTTCAAAAGTCAAATTACGACCTCTATACTGTGGAGAGTATTGAAACGCTCGACTGACGAATACAACTTTATACCGCGGCGGGTGAAAACTGTATTCAAACGTGGCGTCATCCAATACACTTCTATATTTTTGCGTTTGCTGTGTAACAACAACATCAACTGTAAAAAAGCATTTGGCAGGTTAAAAAAACAAAGGACTGAATATATTTATTAATTATGCATAAGTAAGTGGGAGGGGGGAGTGATACCCCTCCCTCCCAAACACACCCAACTCTTCAGAAGTCGGAATTTTCCAAAAACTATGTAGTTAATGATGCATATCTATATAATTATTAAATGTACCTAAATTACAGGGTTCCTTAGATAGAAGAACAAAAATTATATACCTACATTAAATTTAATAAAATTTCCATCCGAAAAATGATCCTGTCAGTACCTATGTAAATAATATTAATAATAATTATAATTGTAAAAATATATAATGAACAAAATGGCGAAGATAGAGTAGGTTTGTATAAAATAAAGTAATTGATTGTAAAAATATTTCTTCTAAATTGTTGCATGTCTATTAATTAGCTGTTTATGAATATTTTCGTCTGAATTTTTTTTTCAAAATTGTTTTTAGACCAAACAATTTATTTACTAATACGCTTAAGAAGTATCGCTAGTACTACCACAGTGTGGTGGGAAAGGAATCCTCTACTTTGTCAATGAAATATATTTTATTGTAAAAATGACGTTTATTTTAAATAAACCTCATTTTTGTCTAATTAATATTTCATAGTTCAGCAAGAACCACGTGAAGGTCAACAATATCGGTACAATTTCTCACCGACTAAATTCTCATAAATCACCAAGTTCAATTAACTAAACCCACAGAATAAACCACTTACAAAAGAATCATAAAATAGACAAACTCATAGAAAAAGAATAAACAAAATATTGCGCAAATAACCACAGATTTGTTCTTTAAACAGTTCAGAATTTTATAACCAAAACAAACCTAAAGAAGGAATCTGTATTTATTTTATTGGTTACTGTGATGGCTACAAGATGGCGATAGTGTTAAAATGTGTTTATTTTATAATAGAAATATAATTTCGATTAAATCGATTTATTATAAGAAAAATAATACCATTTATTATTGAATTTTGAAAAACGGGTGAAGTATAATTTATCTAAAATTCCGCAACAGTGTTGCCACAACACCTGCTTATTTCCTTGGATGTAGGCGTGCCTGCCTCGCGTATGCTAATATGAGAGAAGGAGACAACTATGATATCGCATTGTAATAGAACGAGACAACAAGGCTAACGCCAATCGTGAGTTTAAATTAGTTCAGGCATGCTTCTGAGCCAATCATCTAGCCATAAATATTAGTTTAAATTGCGGTCGTTTCAAATTCAAATAATTTAAATGTTGCTGGGTATTCCACGTATAAAATCAATCAATTTTATTGACTATTTCACAATTCATGTAATCCAAATATTAAAAATTTATTGTATATTATAGAAAGTAAAATATTTAAATTATACTTAATTTTTTAATTCTCTATGATGAGGCACTGCCTCACCTGCAAGTGCCATTGAGGCGTCTTAGTAAATAGTTATATATGTTATGGGCCTAAAAATTAAATTACATTCCTTAATATTTTCTGTTTGCCATCAACGGTTTTTTCGCATGTCGAAATGAAAGGACACATTTGGGAAGGTACAACCTGGGCAAAAAAAATTTACAAACCTTAATATTTGTCGGGAAAACACAAGCGCTTTGAATTTAAAAACCTGTATCTTTAAACTATTCTTAATTAATATCCTCATTTGATTTAAATATTCGGAACAACGAACAAATTTTATGTTGATATTTTTATTATTTTAAAGTGAACCAAAACAAAAATTGGAGCTTTTATCTAATGGTCCCTATTATAATAACAAGTCCTTAATAATTATTATATAATAAGTTTTATAATTATAATTCAAGTTTGAAGGAATCATGTAGTTTTAAGTAAGAATCTTAACCTAAGATAGATATAGTTAATGGCTGAATTATTAATAATTATTGTACTTTTTCTTTAAAACTTATTTTTTTGTACATTAAAGCAAATATGGAATGTTTCACAGAGTACATTTCATAGTGTTAAAATAAGATAAAACATGTCGACATGCCAAAAATAATTGTATGACCAATTTGTGATACATTCATAAGGAGGATATAACTAATATAAAAATGTTAAATGTAAATAAATGTTTCAATAACTGTAAAGATAAAAAAGTAGATAACACACCCACTATTTTATCCAACTTCCTGATTGAATTTTAAGAGGAATTCTTAAATTATTTTATTGATGTAAAAACTGTAATAAATGTAATATAAACAAAGAATTGGTAGTTTTATTTTGTATGTATGCAACCCTATTTACACACAAATTCAAAGTACAACGACTTGGCAACGTGGCATTTTGGCAAGCATGACATCTGTCACATCACATCACATGCAACGAAACAAAATAAAATGATTTTAGTATAAGTTTTAATATTTTACCGATGTTTTTTACAAATTATTTACGTTTTAAGTGTTAAATTAATAAATTGGGTGAGTTAAAGAAATTTCAATTAATTACATAACCTTATTCAATGATTTGTAATTGTTCACTTAATTATGGACTCAAAATGAATTATTTACATTAATTAAAAATATGTTGATAAAAAATGATTCATTTGTTAATCTATTTTGAAACTTAAAACTTTGAACTAGCCAATTAAATTATATTTTTATATCTATAGATTTGGTTTATTTTGTGAGATAATAGATAGAAAATAATAATATTTATTCTCAAGGTACGTTTTAATTGGGTATATAAACATATATTTAAAACACAATAAGTGATCTTGTATTTTATTTTTTGTAGGTTATCATGTTTAAATTACCTCGAACAAATTTATTATTAATCATATTAATTTGGTTAATAAAACACTCATTGCAAGATGTAATCTATGAAATAGAAGACTCGCTACAGGCTGAATTGGAAATGGCTAATTTAGAATTTATGGATGTTTGTGATAAACTGGCCGATGGTTATTTAAAGTCTTACACAAAAAACGACCTACTTTTAAAGGTAAGATTTATTGTTTAAAAAATTTTGGGGTCCAAATATAAAAAAATGGGATATGAAAATAATGTAAATTTAGGTAGATGCTGAAAAAGAATATGGAAAATTATTAAAAGAAACTTCCATGGGTTTAAAGGCATTCACAAATATTCCTCCGGAATTGGAAAGAAACCATACTTTATACATTTATCCTGGTGACCCATTAATGCCCCGAGAGAGTTATAATAAGGTAACAAATATAAAAATTATAATATATTTTTGTGTTGCAAGGCCAAGTTATAATAATGAATGGTTTTGAACAAATTTTTAACCACAAATATAAAAATGAATCTACAAATTTTTAGTACAAAATTTTCAAAAAATCATAATTGCAAATTAACAATAAACAATACCTAAAAATAATTTAAAATCAAGAATTAAATTTTCTAAGAAATTAAAAATTCGTTTTTCCCCTTTTAGTTCATTGAATACTTTATCTTATCAAAAAATTTTTAGTCCAAAATTTTCAAAAATTTAGTTAATTGAATACTTTATCTTGTCAAAAAATTTTTAGTCCAAAATTTTCAAAAAATCAAAATTGCAAATTAACAATATACAATGCCTAAAAATAATTTAAAATCAAGAATGAAATTTACTAAGAAATTAAAAATTCGTTTTTCCTCTTTTAGTTACCTAATTGAAAACTTTATATCTTATCAACAAAATTTTAGTCCAAAATTTTCAAAAAATTAAAATTGCAAATTAACAATATACAATGCCTAAAAATAATTTAAAATCAAGAATGAAATTTTCTAAGAAATTAAAAATTCGTTTTTCTTCTTTTAGTTAATTGAATGTATATCCTATCAACAAATTTTTAGTTCAAAATTTTCAAAAAATTAAAATTGCAAATTAACAATATACAATGCCTAAAAATAATTTAAAATCAAGAATGAAATTTTTTAAGAAATTAAAAATTCGTTTTTTCTCTTTTAGTTAATTGAATACTTTATATCCTATCAACAAATTTTTAGTCCAAAATTTTCAAAAAACCAAAATTGCAAATTAACAATATACAATACCTACCTAAAAATAATTTAAAATCAAGAATGAAGAAGAGTTATGATAATGAGTGGTTTTGACCAAATTTTAACCACAAATATAAAAATTAATCTAAGAAGAAGAGTTATGATAATGAGTGGTTTTGACCAAATTTTAACCACAAATATAAAAATTAATCTACACTTCTCAGATAATAGACCAAGAATTATTTTTATCAAAAAATCAAAATTGCAAATTAACAATATACAATACCTAAAAATAATTTAAAATCAAGAATGAAATTTTATAAGAAATTAAAATTTCGTTTTTCCTCTTTTAGTTAATTGAATACTTTATATCTTATCAACAAATTTTTAGTCCAAAATTTAAAAAAAATCAAAATTGCAAATTAACAATATACAATAGGTACCTAAAAATAATTTAAAATCAAGAATGAAATTTTCTAAGAAATTAAAATTTCGTTTTTCCTCTTTTAGTTAATTGAATACATTTATATCTTATCAACAAATTTTTAGTTCAAAATTTTCACAAAATCAAAATTGCAAATTAATAATATACAATACCTAAAAATAATTTAAAATCAAGAATGAAATTTTCTAAGAAATTAAAAATTCGTTTTTCCTCTTTAAGTTAATTGAATACTTTATATCTTATCAAGAAATTTTTAGTCCAAAATTTTCAAAAAATCAAAATTGCAAGTTAACAATATATAATACCTACAAATAATTTAAAATCAAGGGACAATTATTTTTATTTTTAGTTAATTGAATTTACAAATAAAAACGAACAAATAAAAAATTCCGTCAAACGCCCTTGTGTAGAGCTTGTTGATGGCTGTCCTTTGACAACTGAAGGTAATTAAAAAAAAAATATCAATTAAAATAATAAATTTGTCAAATTACTTTTCTATTTAGAATATAGGAACATTTTAAAAGACTCTAAGGACTTAGATTACCTAAATATAACATGGGACAGATGGCAAAGGAATTACAGTACCATGAAAGTGGAATACAGAGAAATATTGAATTTAGTTAGTGAAGCTGCTGTTCTAAATGGTAAGTGAACAATTTGTTGTGTGTAAATCAAGTTTAAAACAGTTTTTCATTATTTCTGCAATCTCTGTTGAAATTTCCTCAAATTATTCAGGTATTGCAAGTGCCCCTTCATACTGGGAAAATCTTCTGGAATACGAGGATGCCTACTCCAAAGCGGAGATATTTTGGGGGGAAATAGAACCGCTCTACAAAAAATTGCACAATTTCGTTAAAAAACGGTTAACAAACATTTTCAATCTAACGGAAACGATCGATGAAATTCCCGTATTTTTATTAGGTGGGTTGCAAGCTAGTAATTAATTTTCACGCGATTTAAATTAATAGATGTTTTTTGAAGGTTCTAATTTCGGAAATGACTGGACATATTTGGCGGATGCCATTTTACCCCATCCGCAAGTTCATTATGATATTGAACAGAGTTTAAAAACTAAAGTAGGTACAAGTATGGTACAAGAAAACAAAGTATGTTCTTCAGTAGGACAAATATACTTTTATAAAATTCGTACAAATTCTATAAAATTATTCGATTTTTAGATTAAATTGTCGAATAATTTGAAGATCACACGTAAAAAACAAAAAAAAATCAATTGTTTTTTTTTAATTTTCGAAGGTGATTTGACGTTTTTGAGTATAGCATATCGTCCTGAAAAAGGTTTAAATCAAACAGATAACTTCAGTTTGAATTTTTTTTGTCAAGCTGACATTTTTACAAAAAAAAAACAAGCTAATGTTGATTAAAATACATGGCAAAATGGCGAAGTTATGAATTTTTTAGTGGAAGACCAGCTTTTTGACCATTTTTATTTTATTTTTTGTCTTTTATTTTGTAATATGTTTATTCTTTAATGAAAACCTAAATAAAGTGCATAATTGGAATTTTTTGAGTTTTTTACGTACTTTTTTCACCGAAAACATTATTCATAATTTAAATTTTTAATTATTCATAATTTAAATTTTTAAATATTTTCAAAATTTTTAAATTGTTTTTTAACAATTTTAAATGTATTTTTACATAATTAAGTGTTTTTGACATATCTAAATGTACTTATAGGGAATTTAGGCAAGCTCTAAAAAAATCCTATTTATTTTCTAAGTCAAATTTGATTTGTTTTATTATTCTGATATTTAATTTTTAAAATGTGTTCTTAACATTCCTAATGGTTTTTGATATTCTTAGATGTGCTTTTAACAGCCAAAAATTTGATTTTGACTTCTTTAGTAGGTTTGACATTCTTAAATGCGTTTTAACATTCTCAAATGTATTTTTACATTCTAAAAGTGTTTTTGACATCTCTAAACAAACTTTTAGCATTCTAAAATGTGTTTTTGCCATTTTTAAATATTTTCCAAATTTTTAAATTAAGTTTTAACATTTTTAAATGTATTTTTACATAATTAAGTGTTTTTGACATATCTAAATGTACTTATAGGGAATTTAGGCAAGCTCTAAAAAATTCCTATTTATTTTCTAACACAAATTTGATTTGTTTTATTATTCTGATATTTAATTTCATAAAATTGCCAGTATCGAACTACTGAGCCGATATCAAAACTATACAAGAGAAAGTTGTAGAGGGCTCAATTCAAATCGATCAATTATAACTCGAAGTATACTCTAAAACGTCAAAAAACCTCAGAAAATTTAAAAAAATAATTGTTTTTAAAATAAATCTACTTACTATCCTGGTGGATACAGATGCGCAAGAACTTACCTTATTTTCTTGTACCATTATACTTATTAGAACGTTTAATTTAACATCTTAACCTTAGACTATATACGACATCTACAAACTAGCAGAAACGACAACATCGCAAATGAAACTCGGAAAGTTTGGGAACAAGTTTTGGAAATCCAGCACATTTAATTCCTCGTCGTGTGATACCCACGTTTTGACTTACTGTACCAAAGAATTCTCAGAGTACGTCCACTTTCTATTAATACCAACGCGATACACAAAAACCGATACGATGGTTATGAAACGCAAACTCGCATGTTACGTCACGTGAAGATCTGTGTGTGGTATAAATGTGTTCCTCATTGTTTAAACATTGTAACTTTAATGCGTTTTAATTTTAATTCTGAAAACAAACAGTAAAATGGCCAGTGTTCAATTACTGGTTGGTAAAAAATGTAAATTTCTATTATTGGACATGTCCAATAACTGTATTCCTTAATTTATCATTTTTATTGTACTAATAGTTGGATAAAGAATAGTGTTATTTAGTTTTCTTTACAAAATATTTGGTTCAATTCTCATTATGTTAAGGAAAAAATAAAAATCTGAAACTTTCAGGAAATGTAGTCCCCACCTTCATCTTTTCAGTCCAGTTAGTCTTGTTTTGTTATTTTTATTCCTTTAAAAGATATATTAATTTTTTTAATGCCCGTTTAGTAGCGATATTGTTAGTTTTATTTATAATTTAAAATTTAGATGGCTTTCATGTTTGGTGGAGAAGTGTCAACTGTAAAAAATATTTCATAAATATTATTTGTGCGTATTTCTTTGGTAAATTTTATATACATTATACTAAAGTATTTAATTGGCTAATTGGTGTTTAAAGAAGAAGAATGTAAAAAATATATTCAAGATCCTTATGGTTTATATCTAAAGAGTTAATTTAAACGTATAAAAAATGCGTAAAGGAGTTTTTTGTTGGTTTCTTTCATAATTTAAACTAAGTTAGTCTTGTTCTATTATTTTGATCCCTTTAGTAAGGCACTGAATAGTTAAAAGTTATAATACATATTATGTATGTATTTTAAATGTTAGTGTTGGAAAAAAATTTACACAATCTGTAAATACTTCTTTAAATTTTAGTTTTTAGGTAACTGGCTAAAATAAAACATGTTATAATAAAGGAGTTTATTTAGAATATTTTTAACAATTTAAAACTTCTTAGAACTTGAATATTTTCTATGAGAAAGAGGTACAAAATTATGATATGTTCTT
Source organism: Brassicogethes aeneus (assembly GCA_921294245.1). Classification (NCBI taxonomy): domain Eukaryota; kingdom Metazoa; phylum Arthropoda; class Insecta; order Coleoptera; family Nitidulidae; genus Brassicogethes; species Brassicogethes aeneus. Next base: position 55,231,845 of record OV121137.1, read on the forward strand.
GCATTTTTAATTGCAATTAAATTCATGAATCTAGAACACTCCGTCATTTATTACACTTGCAAACTTTTTGAAATCACAATTTAAATACGCACAAATATTTATGAAATATTTTTGACAGTTCTGACATTTCTCTATCAAACATGAATTGACTAAGTCAAAGCCATCTAAATTTTAAATTATAAATAAAACTAACAATATTGCTTTTTAACTGCATTAAAAAAATTATTATATCTTTTACATGGATAAAAATAACAAAACAAGACTAATTAGACTGAAAAGATGAAGGTGGGGACTACATTTCCTGAAAGTTTCAGATTTTTATTTTTTCCTCAACATAATGATTTCTGAGGGCAAAATTGGCTAATTTTGAAAATTATCAAGTTTCAATAATTTTTTTATTAAAGAAAATGATAGTCTAGAAACTTAAAATAATAGTTACGTTTTCTATTGTATAAGTACTTGATACCTGAAAAAAGGCAACTTTCTAGATTTAGCAGAATAGGCACAGGAGCCAGACAAAAATCACAAAAATTGGCAAATTATTACAAATCTTTAGTGGTTTACCATTCTTTTATGAGATGAACTAATTAGATAATAATAATTAATATTGAAAACATACTTACTAGGCAGTAAAATAAAATAACAATCATTTCAATAATTGCCACAGAAAAAAAGATTTAGCCTCTTATAAGAGAGTAAGGAAATGACACGATTTCAGGTTTCTAAAGGGCGCCGATTAAAAATAAAGCAACTAAAAATTAAAACGGCAACGGTTTTTCATATATGATACCTAACAGATCATCCTCAAATTTTTTCATTAAAATAAAAAATCATGCAGCGCACTTTTAAATTCATTTTTACCTAAAACGGCAATTTATCTTTAAAAAATATTTGACATTTTATGTTATTTTATGTAAAGTTGTTATGTTTATATTAAAATTGTATGTCTAATAACTATGTTCCATGTGTCTAATATAGAGATGCGATTTGAAAAAAACGGTCCTTTTTTTTTGTTTTTTTTTCAGGTTTTTTTTTAAATGGTTTTTTTCACATTTTAGAATTTTTTTCAATATTAGTCCCATTTGCCTAATTTTTTGTTTCCAGTCCAGTTCATGGACTAAAATTAGTCACTATGGATTTTTTTTTAACAATAGCAAATTCTTGTAGAACATGTATTCAGTGGTTAGGTCGGAACATTCCGTGGACCAGAAAGCCAAAAAAAAAATCGATTTTTTTATTACGGTATTCGTTAGGATTGAGCGTTGTACGTTTTTCATCTAAAAATCTCAAAACTAGAAACTTCAAGCTTCATATTGCTTTTTTTACGACCATTTTTAACGAAGATCTCAAGAATCGCAAAACATTTTTTATCCTTTAATTTTTTGTATTAGTATAGAAGTGTTACATTGCTATTGGTTTCTAATGTGGAAACTACCAAATATTAAGAAATCAGATTTTTTAGTCTCGGTCAAAATTTTCAATAATGAAAAATGTTATATGAGGCCTGTCAGAGCATAGTCAACAATCTCCCATCAGACTAAAACTGAGTAAATTGAGATAATTGATTTTGGTATTTTAAATTCTAGATTTGTAATTTTTTTTATATATTATATTGAAATATTGTTGTTGTTAGTCTAGTAGCCAACTACAAGGTCTCCAGGATGCATAGTAGGCTGGGCCGAAAAAGGCAAAAAAAAATTATTTTTTGAAATCTTACTTGGCATAGTAAAAAAAAGTTGTAAGGGGGGTAGACAGTTTAGTTGATTTTTTTTCAAAATTTAAAAAAATGTTTTAGCCTCGCCCCCGGGGGGCTAAAAATTTTTTTTTTCCAAATTTAAATTTTGGATTTGGCATAGCAAAAAACTGATAGGTATCGGCTCACTTGCGACACAAAAAAAATCTGGTTAATATATTTTAATTTTTAGCCGCGCCCCTTGGCATTTTAAGTTCCAATATGCAGCTCTTTGCTTGAAAAAATGATGATATATCATATATGATTAAATCGCGCACCAAAATTATTTTATTTTATATCAATCATCATTTAGTCAACCCACAACTCACCACGGGGAGGTGGCTGCATGTCGAGTTGCACCCTCCCTTCCATCCCTTAGTATAATAATATACTTGTTTTTACTTTTCAACATTGTAGTATTGTTTTTTATTATCGAACATGGGTAAATTTTTTCTTGCCTCTATTTTAACCCTTATAAAACCGTCTCTTGAAGAGTGACCACAAACTTTACTGGATGCTTCGGTTATAATCTTTACGCATCGCTCCACAGCTTGAGTGTGACTTGGTAATTTGCTAAAATTAATAAAAGATTTATTTTCAATTGCTGCTAACAAATCTTCGCTTTTGATATCAATTGTTAGTGGGGGCTCTGTAATACAACATTCACTCCAATCTATCATTTCGGTATAGTCTTTGGCATTCCAATTTAAAGGTGGTATTTTAAATATTCGTAATTTTTTTGCTGCTGGTTGTTTTCTAGTCTTTAATATGCGTCGTATACCAAGTTCCCTAATATGACTTCTCTCGTCAGCAATCATAGCTATCAGAATATTCTCGGGATGGGCGAAATACGCGTTAGTTGAAATTACTTTATCAATAATTGTTTTGACTCCTTTAGGAAGGCCCCTTGACTCACTAATGGTTTTCCATAAATGTACCGAACCATATTTAATTGAAGATTGCGTTTTTATATTGAACCACATAGGTGCGTACACTTTCATAATAAACTGCACTAAAAGAAGTAAGTTCTCAGAAGGACTGCAAGTGGCCACATACAAGCGCAGTATTCGATTAGCTGTAGTCAACCATCGCGCATGGCTCATTTTTCCAGGATCTCTTTTAGATAAAGCTTCAGAACAGCAACCATCTCGAATAGCACAACAGATCTGATATAAATATCGCTGATCAGTACTTAAATCCTTGTCATCAACTTCAGGTAATAGAGTATAAATAGACTGAAACTTTTGTACAGGTTTGGTATCGCATGATGCGAGCAATAAACCAATGGGCCCAGAAAACAAATTTGGTCCTTTTGTTTGTCCATCTAAGCGTTGAATAAGGTGACGTAGGGGTAATTCGTTACCATGTAGCATACAAATTAGCCATTGAAGTGGTTTTCCAATTTGAACTTCGATTAATCTTATTACACCGCCTTTCCAGCCAGTATTTACGTTAGTGCCATCACAGCCAATTGCTTTGAGCTTCTTTGGGTTGACGGAATTTTCTTTTATAAAAGATAGGATATTGTTAGCAATTTTTTCAGCATTAGCAGGTGGATTTATTGATAAGTGACCAAAATATTTGTTTCCTGGCTCCTCTATTAAGGCTATATGTTCCTCTTGTTTAACAATACGGCGACCATCAATTTGCATTAATGTTTGATCTTTTCTGCCATCAAAATATATAGCTTCAATATCTTTTCTTTCCTCAGTAGCTTTTTTTTGTACGTGCTTTCGTTTTCTTTTTAATTCTCGACGGATCTTATTCTTGCCCAGGTAGCACAAAGGTATACTATGGACGTCCAATGGACGTATGCTCGTGGACGTCTGTATGTACATAGGATGTCCATTTTTTTCTATGGACGTCCCATGGACATCCGTTTAGAGTCCAGATGTCACAACTTTGGACATCCATAAGTCGTCCACCGATGGACGTCTATAAGGTGTTTAAACCATTCCTCCAGCATCCAGGACCTGCTTTTTTGCTTACTTTAACTGTTTTTTGCGACTGTATTTTCATTGCGATGTTGCAGAAAATTTTCTACAACATGACTGAAATGCCTTTTGTCTGGCTCAGTAACAATCCCACTAGGAATATAAATATTCTAAAAGTTGTTAAAAGTTACAACATTCAATGTTAAACATTTCAGGAAATCCTTGTATTCGAATATTACATTTGCAATACTACAAGTGTTTAACATTTCATTGATAGCTTACGTCCTTTATAGCCCGCGCTTGCTTGAATGTCAGTGAGATTGATCATAACTGTTGTTATGCAGCCAACAATACGTTTTAACTACATTTCCGTAATAATAATTATGGACGTAAAATGGACACTATATGGACGTCCATTAAAATCGTACAAAGGATGTAAATATATGGACGTACATAGTACATCCATTTTTAGTCCGTGGACCAATGTACTTAAAATGGATCTTAAACGGACGTCCATTGGACGAATGGTGCTATCTGGGTGTCCACTACGTTAAGTGGGTTATCTGATGAAACGAGTCCAAAATCTTCCAAGGTAGCTGTTACAATTTTGGCTACTGTTCGGTTTGATACACCAGTCATATCAGCAATTTTGGCGATATTTGTCAATGGAACTCTCATTTGACTGGATTTTTCTTCTGGTTTTTGTTTTTTCTGTTCGTTTTGTAAAGGATAGGACCACTTAAAGTCTTGATCTTTAGCAAAGTCTTCGTCGTTGGATGAACTATCTGTAACATTTTTAATAGTTGGGCTCGAATCAGACTTCTGACTACTAGTTGAAGGGATGGACATTTGAGAAGGACCGAGCCTTTCTTCCCTTTTTCTATTTTTTTCACTAGTTTTTTTATCCACACCTCCTATTTGCATTTTTCTTAGATTCCTTTGATCTGTTAAAAAATCTTGTTCTAACAACGGCACTTTGCAAATTTTTTCGCACTTGCAAGAATCGAAATCACGACATTTGCAGGAAGAAATGTCAAAAAGTTTTTTTGATTCCAATTTAAAATTTTCAACCTTTCTAAGAATAAATGATGATTTACGGGCTTTTAGGGGTTTTATTAAATTACGATATTTTTTATGATATGCTAATATCATTGCAATTACGCGTTTGGAGCCAACAGTAGGTAGTGAAGCACGTTTCCATATATTATCTATTTTATTGGCAACCGTTTTTGCAACTTCCCATTCGGGCGGTTGCTTGCTAGAATTTCCCTTAATCTGCTGTCTTGTAAATAAATAACAACGGAACATATCTTCATAAGTTGGTAAGCAGCTTTCAGAAGCTATGTCGCAGGCAGTACCAAATATTGGAAAAGTGTCTGCTTTCCTAGTTTTAACTTTATCCATATTGTTTTTAAAATAGATAAACCAAAAAACAAAACACCACTTAGTCTTATTGCACTTATTATATAACTAAATTACACCTATTATATAGCTAAATTGTACTTATTATATAACTATAACTTAACTAAACTATAATTAAAGGAAAGTAATTATCTGTGCCCAAAGTACACTTATTTCACAACGGGTTAAAGTTACACTGTATCATTCATTTATATCACTTGTTTCAGTGGAAGGCGCCACGCAATTGCCACATGGCAGCAATAAAAGGGTGGTATTTATTTAGGTAACCTCTTTTGTTTACAATAGCGGGCTCGGTTATACGATGTTTAGTAAATATTAAGATTTTTATTCATTTCTTTTTCGGCTATAAGTGAGTAGGAAATGATCTAATTTCTTATGACAAGACAAAAATATAATATTTTAAAATATACCTGTTTTAAGGTCCCAGTGGCAAGGTTAAATATTAAAATGTTTTAATCATTTTGTTTTTATGTCGTAATTGAGTTGACCCTACCAATTTTTTGGTATGCCAAACTGTGGTATTAAAAAATTATTTTTCATCCCCAGTTAAACGTCATGGGGCGCGGCTAGAAATTAAAATATATTAACCAATTTTTGTGTGTGTCATAAGTAAGCTTATATCTATCAGTTTTATGCTATGCCAAATCCAAAATTTAAATTTGAAAAAAAAAATTTTTAGCCCCCCGGGGGCGAGGCTAAAACATGTTTTTAAATTTTGAAAAAAAATCAGCTAGGTTGTCTACCCATGTTACAACTTTTTTTTACTATGCCAAGTGAGATTTCTAAAAATAATTTTTTCGGCCCAGCCTAATGCATAGTATAGGTGAAATCTATAATTATAAATTGGAGATTGCTGACTTTGATATGAATTGCTGGAGATTGCTCATTTTGTTGTAAACGTTTAAGGAGATTTAGAAAAATAAACAAAAAAATAATTGTTTTTTTTCCTTTAATGGGTATAAAATTTAACTATACAATCAATGTGGAAAAATTCTGAACTGGGCCACATAAATCTGGAGTTTCTTCTAAATCTGGGACCAGGTTGCCTCGTGCAAAAAAGTTTTTATAGTACAACTCATCATCTTCTTCCCACTTTGCCCGTAATGTTTTACTTGCAATGTTTTGACATTATCAGCCTTTTCTTGCTTTACCTTTACGTCTTATTATGGTATAATAGCACAAAATAAACAAGATAACTTTTTTTATAATTCTTAAAACAATAAAACGTATATATAAGTACCTATTTTAAATATATTTTTAAGTACTGCAATAGAACTTAACAGTATGTACCAGTAAAAAACACAAAATTAAATCTCTAAAATACGTTATAACATCAACTGTAAGGATATCACGTGACACAAATTACTAATTTCTAATGGTGGAATTAGAGATTGTACACTTTGCTGCAAATCTATCAGTGGAGATTGTCGACTTTGCATTAAATGTCATTTTTAAAATAGGATGTTAGGCAGGATTTAGCTCCTTTTGCAGCACATAAACTTTATCATCTTATAGATAATTAGTTGAAGTACAGTCTCCGCCAAAAATCTAATTTTTGACCAAAAGTGGAGATTGTCGGTTTTGCTATGACAGGCCTCATATATTCTACATTTCACTTTATTATTAATATACATTTTACTTAAATTTAATTTTTTTTCTAGGTTTTTTTCATGTTTTTTTTTCACATCTGAAAAAAAAACAGTTTTTTTACATCTCTAGTCCAATAACTATATAAAATGTCTAATTACTATATTGTTTTGCATGTTTTTATAAAACTATTATTAAAAATTCAAATGCGCATCAATACCGGTTTTTGTGTATCGTGTATTAATACAATTTTTACAATTCAAAGCATTTTTTCCTATCTACATATTTGATGCAAATTTTTAAGGGTGATAGACTGCAACAAAACAGACTGGTCGAAATATTTGGATGCCCACCAGGCAGCCTTAAAAATAACCCTTAACAACAACCACTTTTACTCGTTGATGAATTCAAATTTGCGGGTTCCGATAATAGACGAGATGATCGAGAGTTTGGCGCCGATTTTGGCCTTCGAAAATCTGCCTCATAACAAAGTTCTCGAGGAGAACGTTTTTAAATCCGACGAGGAAGTTTATAGTACTAAAAGACTGAGCGGTTTGATGTTGCTTGCGTTAAAGGTTTTGCCCAAGTTACCTTACTATTTGCTAGCGGACAAATGGAGGTTGCAGCAACTGTTGGAGCCCACGGAGGATTTGTGCGCCAGCTGGTGGGAGATGAGGTACTTTGTTTTTTATCTTATTTCGCCATTAAATTTCATTTGTTAACCATTTGGCTAATTTATAATAGCCTCATAGACTTTTGACTAATATTAATTCTAGGAGTAAAATACAGGGAGTTTCGGGAATAACAAATGAAGAATGCGACTTTCTAGGAGATTCAGACATATCATCAAATAAACCACTAATTGGGTAAGTAAATTTAAAATGTTTTTAATGCAGTTATTGCATTATTTTTTCCAGTAAATTTTTTGGCGCTATTTTGGGATTTCAATTGTTGAATGAGTACAGAAGTAAAATTGTTGATAAAACCCAAAACCTGGCCATAGAGATTGGAAAAAACAGTAATTTTATGTGAGTATTTGTTATTTTGCAATTATTTTAAATATTCGTAAACCAAAATAACTAGGTTTAAAGTTACAACTTCAACAGGAATTTGACTCATCCATCTTTCCTAAATATTTACTCCCTCTTTTGAGAGAATTGGTCTTAAGTCAAATAGACCTAACCAGTTAAGAAACTTCAAATTTTAAAACTTTTACGCAATCTGATGTACAAAATACAAAGGTACAGTTAAGGAAAATAGTAATGTCCATTTGAATGCTTCATTGTAATTGTTCAGAGACATTCGGATTTTGGTAATAAAATTAACATATTTATTTTTAAACTCAATAATTCTACCTACCTGCTTTTTTTCATTCTTTCTACGCACATTTCATTTGGCTTTTAAGCTTTTATGCAATAATCTAAACCATTTAAATATTTAAGGAATAAAATTTATTTTGAAATTATTTAAATATATATCTTCTATAATTTATTTAATAAACTACATGTTATTTAATTAGTTGGTATTAATAAAATAAAATATTAAAATGAAATATATAGACATTTAATACTAAAATAATGATAAACTTTTGCATAATTTTGCAAATAAGGGTTATTAAACCCTCTTTTATGTGATTTTTTGTTACCTGAGCAATTTTAATTAAAATATTTATTCTTACTATGTAAATTAAACCCATTAAAATTTTAAACTAAAACTAATTTTGTAAAAAAAAATCATTTTTAATACGTTTATCAACATTTTAGTTTTCATTATTTGTAGAGCAAACATGCAAAAATCGATAAATCCATTTTTGCATTTAAATTTAGTTTCGCTGAAAAAGTAGGAAAATCTGTAAAATTTCTATAAATTCAACTTTTACCTTGAATACCTTTTAAAGCAGTTAATTTATCATAATTCCCCACTAAAATTTGTTCAGTTTTATCGGTCCACTTAGTGATGTAGAGTGGGGAACGTTCCCTTCGTGCTGTGGCGAATATTCGCGAACGTTCGCGCACAATTAAATCGTTCGTGCGCGCATGATAGATCGTTTTTTCGTGTCCAAACGATTTATCGTGCGCGAACGTTCTCTAGAGAATTTTCAGCACGATTCTAGCCAATCGGCGCGTTTCATCCGCGTGACCGCGTGTATTGCACATAATACAGCCCTAGTAATATCTTTAAATAGTTAACAAACATGCAAAAACTATAGTATACTGTCGGCAACGGTATCACAAAGACAAAGCGGCGTCGGTTTTCCGTATATTACCGCCGGTCTCTTTTGTGGCGATGCCGACCGTAGTTTTTGCATGTATTTTTATGCGGCTGTTGCGTTTTAAAAATATTTTGACTATTTTGATTTTGATTAACACGTTCGATTCGTTGCGTAAAGGTCAGTGCTCGGGTCAGTGTGTGTGATTAGAGAGATTGGGTAGTGTTATTTTTTTTGTTTTCCGCGGAAAACTTAAATATTTAATTTAATAAATATGCCCAGAAGAAAATGCGAGGCATTTGATTTTTTTTTCATAAAAAAAGAGATGGTAAAGACGTTTATTCTTGCAAATTTTGTAATTGTGAATACAGCCGGCATGCCACATGAATGGCAAATCATTTAACACAATGTGTAAATTGTCCTGAATCCGTAAGGGTTCAATTAATACTAAAAGACAAAAAAATTGTGGAAAGTAAGTACCTACCTACCTTTGTTAAGTTACCTAACTTCTTACATGATGTTTCTACATCACGATACTTATGTAAATTGTATGCTACTTAAGATGTTACTTAAAATTTTGCTATTTTTTACTTAATAAAGTTTTTCTTTAAAGTTAGAAGTAATTATTGTATTATTTACAACCCAGAATATTAATATAGTGTCATTTTTCTTAAGAAGCGTTAGGAGAATTTTGAGCATTTTTAGCATTTTGAGAATTTTGAGCATTTTCGGAAAAAACAGAAAAAGTAAGTTTTTGAATACTTTATCACACACCAAACATAAATTCTCGGTTTTTTTTCGTTTATTCTCGTTCATGCTCGTTTGTGCTCGGGGAACGTTCTTCTTAAATACGTGCTCGAGAATTTTACATCACTAGGTCCACTAATCCGTTGACGAGTTTTCCAATTTTAAAGTACTTTAAAAAATGAGGGATCTGTAAATTTAATATTAAGAGCTTACATTTTAACAGGACCATTTTTTTAAAGATAGATTCATAGGTATGTTAACTTTTTTATAATAATTATATCAAACGTTTTTTGATAAATCCTGGTATATTTAATTTAAAAATATACTAAATATATTTTTTTAATTTTAACATATAAACGTGCAACAAGTAATAAAATGTGTTTTTTATTCCTATGATGTAGAATAGTGTATTGAATCATTGTTAGTTCTCAAAAATGTAAAGTAAGTTTTAAAAAACTACAACTTAATAATATTATTTTTAGCCTAAAAAGTTCTTTTTAAAAGTTTTTCATACAATAAATGTATACATTTTATAAAACTATAAAAAATATTTCAAAATATTAACGATTTAAAAAAAAATACGGTTAAATTAATGAGTGTATAGAAAAGTTTGTCTACGACAAATACTTATTATTATCTTAAAATGATTTAAATCAAAAATTTGTATAGAGCGCCATCTATGAAACAATAGGGGAATCTGTATGTCACCGTCAAATGCCACATTTTTAAATTTTATAAGCACATTATAAAGGTTATAAATCGAAATTTATTTCTTGAAAATTGTCAGTTTATCACAGTGAAAGTAAAGAAAATGTTTTATAAGCACTTTACAGTGGAGTCCGTGTCCGAATTTAAGTTATAGTTTACTGCCGGCATGTTTGCGGCGCAATTTTTAAATAAACCGTGTCAGTAATGCCAACATACCCGAAAATAAAATGAAACTTACTGCTGAATGATTGATTTTTTATTCAATGATTGTGTTCTTTGGTTTATTGTTTGACGTGGAGTTTATAGTTTTCATTTATTTTACTTAACAGATGCTAAAACGGGATTAAAACAAACAAACCAAAAATGTCAGATGTCAAAATTACTTTAACTTATACGCATGCTTAATTTGCTACTAATTTTGCTGCTAAATACCCTCCTTTTAATGTTAAATTAATCTTAATCTTAATGTTAATTTGTGCTGCATAAATCCACCATTAGTGTCATGGAAACATGTACGATAAAGGGCGTTTTAAAGGTGGGAGTAGAAAAAATAAGTAATACACCCAAAATAATTAATTCAATAACGAGCAGGTAGTAAATTCTAAATATAGACATATTTTTAAATAAATGGACATTACTATTTTCCGTAACTGTACAATATGTACCAAGATTCTTTAGCGTACAGAAGGTTTTTAGGGTCGCTGATTACGAATCAGAATTACAAGACCGATATAAATTTACTGCAAAACGATTGTAAAATTGTTTGTTTAAAAATGTTAAAGGGATATGGTAAACGCCCGCGACACAGACGATTGGCAGTACTTGTTGACAATATACTACGGTTTAAACGATTTTTCGCCCAGCGCATTACTGGAGTACTTTAAACCCCTCGAAGACTACCTGGAAAGCGCGCCAATGAAACAGGCGGAAATCGTTACGATTACCCCTGCCACAACCACAACGACCTCGACCACAGCTAGGTCTACAACGAAGCCAAGGAGGCAAGACCTCAAAAATATACAGAGTGATTCCCCGAAACGCAACGTCACCGCCGAAAGTGAAGCCATCAAACCCGATGTGGCATCTGCGCCTTCCACCGTGACGGTATACGTTGTAATGGCAGTGATGGGGGTCACTTTGGTTGGGGCGATGGCGTTTTGGGTGGTCAAAAAGAAAAAAATCAGAACGAACAATCGACGGTTCGAGGCCTAGGCTATCCAGTATTTTGCGTTTAAAAATTATTTTATTTACGTTATTTATTGAATTTATTAATTTTATACAAAGACATTTTTATCAATGGACAAAAAAGTCCTTTAAAACATAACTGATTTCCTGAAGTTCATTCTTTTTTATCTGGACTTTACGGAACCAAAAATAAAAAAGTAGCTAAATATAGGTGACTACGGCCCAGAAGAGACAAAGTATTCCTAGCGGATAAAAATCTGAATGTTGTCCAATCATTGGACTTCAATGGTGAATGGGTATTTTGTTAAAGCCACTGGACGTCAATACTTGTAGTGGCTTAATAATAATTATAATGTATATTGTCCAGGACTATTAACGATAAGTAACTTGCAAATTGAAAAAAGAAAAAGTTTCGTGATTATTGCTTATCTTTTTCAAACCAAACGAAAGAAATAATATTATGTTAAGGCGTTAAAAATGTATAAATCTTTATAACATTACAATAACAATGGATGCTTTAAGAATTAAGAATATAAATACTGCATTTAATGAAATTCTTAAGTGTATGGTCACCATACTATGGTGCCAAATAAGTAATATTTTTGTGGATTTGGTCCAAATATCTGGTTTTCTCCATACAATAATTTTAACTAAACAGCATTTATTAAAAAAAATCTAGCTTCTCTATTATGGAATAAGAATATCTGTTTTAAAGGTAGGTTAATATATTATAACAAAAATATCATCTAATTTTGTAATTTTAAGGTTAGAAAAAAAGTATTTTGGATTATTTAAAAGACTGTATAATATGGTATTTAAAAATGTGGTACTTTTTCTTATCCAGCTTAAAGTGTACCTACATAAAGTTTTGTCAATACAGATAGTTAAAAAGCTTCGACTGAATTTGATCTACATCAAAAAATCATTATAACTTTAATATTTTAATAAATCACATGTCATGGGAGTATTAAATATTTTCACATTGCAAGTTTCTCTAAAAATTGTTTGTATTCTTTTAATCTAACTTAAAGTAGGTATGCCGAGAGGTATGCACAAGTTTTGTCGTTAAAAGTATAAAAGCTTCAATTTAATTTGAACCATATTCAACAATTATTTAGTATACCTATATTTTTATGACCATATTAACACACTCTTCCAAATAATCCACTTATTTATTTTGGTCAAAATAGATTTTTCTAACCTTAAAATACAAATTTAGATGACATTTTTTGTTCTAATACATTAACCTACCTTTGATACTATTTCATAATAGAGAAGTTAGATTTTTTAAAATAAATGCTGTTTAGTTAAAACTATTTTATGGAGAAATGTAGACCCAATGCACAAAAATATCACTTATATTGCACCTTACACTTTGGAATTTCATTAAATGCAGTATTTATATTCCTAAATTCTTAAACAATAGTTATTTATGTATTAAGGGCATAATAAGGTTTTTATGGTCCGAGGCGCTATTTCGAGCCCGAGCGCGTTAGCGCGAGGGCTAGAAAAGCGTCGTAGGACCATAAAAACCAGTTATGCCAGCAATGCATACAAAACTTTATGCACGATTAATATATTATTATTTTTAATATATTATTGTTTTTTAAAGACGTTTACGTCAAAGAATTTTTGTAATAATTGTCATATTATAATGTCAACTGACATCAGTCAGTTTTAAAGTTTAAAGATGAATGAAATTGAGAAAGCAGCTGAAAAGGCGAAAAATTGCGGCCTGCTGCCGGAAAAATCAAAATCTTTATACGAAAAAACTTTCTTCGAATATATCAAATGGTATAACATTGTTGTTTTTAATTTTTGACGTTTCATTATAGCCCGCTGGGCCATAATAACGCCCGCGGGCTATAAAAAGACGTTTACGTCAAAGAATTTTTGTTATAATTGTCATATTATAATGTCATCGTGCATAAACCATTGTTATTGTGATACTATAAAGATTTATTAACTTTTAACGCTTAAACATAAGCGGTAACACTAAATATTATTTCTTTCATTGACTATACTTTGACAGATACATAACCTGAAAAACGTTAAATGCCAAATTTTCAAAAGACTGCGTTCCGTACGTGGTCACGTGGTGGGACTTTGAGGTGTGGAGCATAGCACTCTTTCTGCCATTGAGGCATTTGGCATAACTTCATTGAAATGAAGTTTTGCCCTTAAAAGTTCTTTTACTTTACAATCTGATATTATTTTTGGCAATTATATCGATATTATATAATAATTAACAAGTAAATTATCAATAATCAATATTACTGTCAACTTTACAGTGTCAGAGTATTTAATTAAGGTCTTCAGCAGAAGTACCATTTTTTAAATACTAAAAATACTAAATCAAGCTGGCATAAGCTACCAACTTAATAAAAAACAAGTCCAAATAAAAAAATGAACTGTAGGTTCCAAAAAATACATGTCAAGTAAAATTTTCAAAAACTTGTGACATCACAATAAATTATAGATTGCCTTCCTTCCTTCCTCCCGTAGTCGTGCCCGTACGATTTGTGCGTCTTGTAAAAAGTCAATTTATAGATTTCCGTGTAAAATTACGTAACCATGCGCGATGACAGCTAAAATGATTGACATTTGTTTTTGTTTATATTCTGCGTTTTACCCATTGTGTGTAAATATGAAAGATAATCATTTATATATTAGTGCAGTGATCACAATTTTAATTGCCCAGGCAGCTTGTTGTATACTGCCCAACTATGGAGAAAGGCAGTAACTGCTAAACAAGAAATTTGTGGGAAATTAGCATAAACTACATTTTTATAAAAAGCAGTAGGTATTTAACTGATTTATTTAACTTAAAAGATAGTTTACTGCATTTCTTTGTTGAATTAAGATACAAAATGTCCATAGCTTTATCATAGCACAAGAAAACGCATTTGTAGTTACTGCCTTTCTCCATAGTAGGGCAGTATAATGGTTTTACAAAGCAACGTTTCTAAAAATGAAAGACATTGATCATAAACAATATCTAAATATCCTATTTAGAGACACAAATTATTTAATAAACTGAACACCTATCTTAAACAACACTAAAAAATCATGTATTTTAAATATTTTGTGCCTACGCGCTGTCACCCTACAGCGCATGCCCATAACAAGCACTGTGATTGGTCATGTCAAAGACCTTTACGTTGAAAGATAAAACTTAAAAATTTCTACGGGAGGAAGGAATGCCGTCCTTACGGTGCGGGAATCTATATATGGCACTACGATTTAAATAAACATTTTTGACGTAATTGTCACCATTAACATTGCCCGTTATTAATTTTAATTAAACTTAACAATTATTGATACTTTAAAATATTAAAATAACTTCAAAATATGATTTTGTTAAGAAAATATTTTATCCTTTGATTTTTTTTATTACTATAATTGCACTAAGTATTAAAAATACCTACACGGGAAATGTTAATGGTGACAATTACGTAATGTTCATCTTCTACGGGAGGAAGGAAGGAAGGAAGGCAATCTGTAACTTAGGCTTAACAGTTATTTCGTCTTCTAATAAATTGTCATCCTTTGGGACAAAACAAGAAAGTTTTTCCTCCATCTTTTTTGCATAAGAAATACTGTTTTTTTAATTAAAAAAAAGTATGAAATTTTTTTGACAAAACCTAATATCAAGCAAACTTTTAAACTTATTCAAAATCGGTTATAAAAATTTTAATGATTTTTTTATTAAAAAAAAAAATGATGAAGGACAAACTTTCTTATTTTATATGACAAGTTATTGGTGACACTCTGTATTTATGGTAAAAAGACGGTAATAGGTTAGGTAGAAAAGACTGTTAATAAAATATTCCTATAGATGTAAATACTAGTCAATAAATTTTTATTTTATATTCATGTTTTTTATTCAAAAAAAAATTGTACAAAATCAATAATAACACTTATTTAGTTTTAATACTTAACACGTTAAAAGGTAGTAATAATTTAATCGTTAATATAATTTACAACATATTTGCCACCAAATATTTAACAGACGGAGTGATGTCCTCGATGTAACGTTTAAATTCCGACTCGACAAGACTTTTCGTGTCTATTGCCGCAAGAGTAGCACCCTGTATCGGGCAAAACCTTTTTCCAGCCCTTTGTTCCCTCTAAAATGTATTTTTTAAGCTTACAACTTGAGTCAGGCGGCCTAGTCCATTCAAACCGTTTTGGTTTATTTTTCATGTTCAATTCAAATTGATTTAAAAAGCATAAAACCAAATTTGCACAGCTTGAAAATTTTTTTCTACAAAGATATACGCAAAAATACTTTTTTTTTTAGTTTAAGGTGAATATCTTGGCCCCTGTATACTACACAACAAAAAGTAAAAAAACAATTTTTTATAAAATTTCCTTTAATGTTAATTTAAGCTTAAATATTTAGTTATAACTGTCTTAAGAATGTCAATTTAGACCAGAACATAACTGTCAACAATGTTAATTTAAGCTTAATTATAACTTAATAATGTCAATTTAAGGTAGAATATAACTTAAGAATTAAGATAGCATTCTACCTCAAATTGGCAGTACAAGCTTATAAGCTAAAAATAACCGTCCTAAAAATGGCATTTTAAACTAAAAAGAATATCAACTTAGGCTGGAATATAACTGTCAACAAGGTTAATTTAAGCTTACATATAACTGTTTTAAGAATGTCAATTTAAAGTAGAATATAACTGTCTTAAGAATGCTAACGTAATTCTTAAGACAGTTATATTCTACCTCAAATTGGCAATACAAGCTTATAAGCTAAAAATGACCGTCTTAAAAATGCCATTTTAAGCTAAAATTTAACTGTCTTAAGAATATCAAAGGCTAGAATATAACTGTCAACAATGTTAATTTAAATATAACCAATACCATTTTAAGTTATTATTTACCTGTCTTAAAAATATCAACTTAGGCTATAATATAACTGTCAACAATGTTAATTTAAGCTTAAATATAACTGTTTTAAAAATGTCAATTTAAGGTAGAATATAACTTAAGAATGCTAACTTAATTCCCAAGAGTTATATTCTACCTTAAATTATAAGCTAAAAATGCCAATTTAAGCTTAAATTAACTTACTTTATCTAATCTATGATTAACTGTTTTATGAATGTCATTTTAAGATGGAATATAACTGTTAAGAATGCTAACTTAATTCTTAAGACAGTTATATTCTACCTCAAATTGGCAATACAAGATTATAAGCTAAAAATGACCGTCTTAAAAATGCCATTTTAAGATAAAATTGTCTGTCTTAAAAATATCAATTTAGGCTAGAATATAACTGTCAACAATGTTAATTTAAGCTTAAATATAACTGTTTTAAAAATGTCAATTTAAGGTAGAATATAACTGTCTTAAGAAAAATTATTTTGAAGGACTATATCCCAATGTTTTTGGGTTTGTTTTTATTGTTATTTCAGGCTCTATCGATCATTAAAATTTTTCAGATTAATCCTGGACCACCCTGTATAACTGTCTTAAGAATGCTAACTTAATTCCTAAGACAGTTATATTCTGAAATTGACATTATTAAAACAGTTATATTTAAGCTTGAATTAACATTGTTGACAGTTATATTTTGGCCTAAATTGACATTCTTAAGGCAGTTATATTCAGCTTATAAGCTTGTATTGCCAATTTGAGGTAGAATATAACTGTTTTAATAATGTCAATTTAAGGTTATATAATGTTATATTATACCTGTATTAAGAATGCTAACTTAATTTTTAAGACAATTATATTCTACCTCAAATTGGCAATACAAGCTTAGCTAAAAATTACAAATGCCATTTTAAGTTTAAAAAAACTGTCTTAAGAATGTCAATTTAGGCTAGAATATAACTGTCAACAATGTTAATTTAAGCTTAAATATAACTGTTTTAAGAATGTCAATTTAAGGTAGAATATAACTATCTTAAGAATGCTAACCTTAATTCTTAAGACAGTTATATTCTACCTCAAATTGGCAATATTATAAGCTGAATATAACTGTCTTAAAAATGACATTTTAAGCTAAAATTTAACTGTCTTAAGAATATCAATTTAGGATAGAATATAACTGTCAACAATGTCAATTTAAGCTTAAATATAACTGTTTTAAGAATGTCAATTTAAAGTAGAATATAAGTGTCTTAAGAATGCTAACGTCATTTTTAAGACACATGTATATTCCACATCAAATTGGCAATACAAGCTTATAAGCTAAAAGTGAACGTCTTAAAAATGCCAATTTAAGCTTAAATATAACTGTCTTAAGAATGTCAATTTAAGGTAGAATATAACTGTCTGTAAAATGCTCTTAATTCTTAAGACAGTTATATTCTACCTCAAATTGGCAATACAAGTTAAAAATGTCAATTTAGGCTAGAATATAACTGTTTTAAGAATGTTAATTTAAGCTAGAATTTAACTGTTTAAGAATGTCAGTTTAAGATAAAATTTAACTGTCTTAAGAATGTCAATTTAGGCTATAATAAACTGTTTTAAGAATGTCAATTAAAGCTAGAATTTAACTGTTTTAATAATGCCAATTAAAGTTATACGAGATATTCGCTAAAAACTAAAAAAAAATATTTTGCGTATATCTTTGTAAAAAAAAATGGCCGGCAAGGTCACCAATGTTTGACTGGACTAGTCAGGGATTGGAGAAAAGGAAGAGGCGGTTTTTGGAGCAAAGCAAATTCAGAAAAAGTCTTAAAATACTTAACTATGTACTTACCTCCAAGTCATTTTCAATTCTTCTTTTAATAGTGTTCAAGCAATTGTTGTACTCGAAAGGGCCGCATTTTTTTGCCCTGTGGCATCCCAAAATATCGAAAATTCTCGCTGACTGTTTCTTGCATAATTTCACTTTTTTCATGAGCTCGTTTATTTTTTTTCGGTTGCCTATATTTATTTCTAACTTGTTGCCTTTCAAGCTATCATAAATCAATTGGGAATCGTTTATGTCTCTTATTTTTTGGAATGTTGAGGTCGGTTCTTCAACTGAAATAAAATTTTAATGGAAATTTCTTGCAGAGATAACTGAAATGTCGACGTTTACCTGTTATATCAATGACATCAGGCATGTTCCTGAGATGTTCAAAAACGATTTTGTACATTTTCGAACCGATTCCCCTCCTCTGATGCGTAGGCAAAATAAAGTACTGACTGATGCGCGCTCTGATCTTGTCAGGGTAGTGAAAGAATTTGTACAAGGTGCAGAATCCTACGGGCGACCTCATCAGTTTTTTTGTGTCTGGATGATTAAACTCCTCGTATCTGACGAAAAATATCGATAAATAGCGAAATAATCGCGTTTCTCTAACTTACACATAAAATATCATCCATTTATCGTCCTCCAAATCTATGAAATTTGCTGCGTCGATAAACCACACAATCAGGGTTTCGAAATTTTTGTGAAGCTCTATAAAATTGGGATCTTTTAGATCCATCATGGCAATTTTATAAGTTGCGTTTATATTTTTATCCGGAAAATTTGGAACTAAAACAATACACCTTTAAAAGCATTCTCTTAAGAATGTTAAATTAGGCTAGAAGGTTAATTTAAGTTAGAATATAACTCTATAAAAATTTCAGTTCAAGCTAACATGTAACTTTCTTAAGAAAGTCAGATTCAGCTATAATATAATTGTTTTAAAAATGTCAATTAAAACTAGTTTTTAACCGTTTCAAGAATGTCAATTTAAGCTAGAATTTAACTATTTTAAAAATGCTAACTTAAGCTAGATATGACTGTCTTAAAAATTACATTTTAAGCTAAAATTTAAGTCTTAAGAATATCAATTTAGGCTGGAATATAACTGTCAACAATGTTAATTTAAGCTAAAATATAACTGTTTTAAGAATGTCAATTTAAGGATATGTTCCGTAAATACACACGAGTTACCGGTCTGGTTACTGAAATAAATTCCTGGTTTTCTCGGTTAGTTCATATTTACGGGACACCTTTATTTGAAAAAACATAACCCAACTTAAGATTTTTTATTGAAACTTTTATTTGTGTCAAAAACTACAACTTGCATATATTTTTAATAATATTTCTATAGTTACATAAACAAACCTAAAACACCCTATAATACTGAATTCAATTATTTTTGGACAAAACGTATTTTAATGCCTACGTGTAATGGTGGGTAAAAAAGTTGTTTAGAGAAAGTGTCTCTATTTAAAGTTCCAGAGAATAGATTAATTTTTTGGTAAAAGAAAATACCGATCCGGCCGGAGCGATCCGGCCGGAACGGTAGTTCCGGCCAACTGGCCGGATCGGCCGGATTTAGTGGTACCGCCGGAATTCCGGTGCATCCCTAAATAGGTATATAAAAGACTATCGATAAACTATCGATAGTTTCGATATTTGAAACTATCAACATCGAAACTATCGATATTGATTTTTTCCCACTATCGCGAACACTAGTATTTTGTATGCGAAGTCTGCTCCTGTGTTAAATTTTTAGGTTAGATAACCAACAAAAAACAGTAATTTTGTTTAGGGCAACACTGTTTCCATTTGGTTTGCAGCACTGGTAACCGATTTAACCGATCATACAGCGTCGGTCGTTTCGGTAACGATTGATTAACCTATTTTTCAGGAACCGCGTTTCTTAACTACATAATTTTCAGGAATTTTTCATTTACGGGACACCTTAACCGAAACCAAACCAACCAAGTTGATTTACGGAACATACCCTAAGCTGGATATGACTGTCTTAAAAATTACATTTTAAGCTATAATTTAACTGTGAATATCAATTTAGGCTAGAATATAACTGTAAACAATGCCAATTTAAGCAGTTATATCTTGTTTAGATTAACATTCTTAACTGTCTTAAGAATATCAATTTAGGCTAGAATATAACTGTAAACAATGCCAATTTAAGCAGTTATATCTTGTTTAGATTAACATTCTTAACTGTCTTAAGAATATCAATTTAGGCAAGAATATACCTGTTTTAAGAATATTAATGTAAGCTATAATTAAACTGTTTTAAGAATTTCAGTTTTAGAATTTAACTGTCTTAAAAAAGTCAGTTTTAGCTATTAACTGTCTTAAGACTTAAGATATTAACTGTCTATTATAGCTTAAAAATGCCATTATAAGCTAAAATATAACTGTTCTAAGAATGTCAATTGAGGCTGAATATAACTGTTTTAAGAAGGTTAATTTAAGCTAGAATTTAACTGTTTTAAAAATATCAGTTTGTTATAGATAACTGTTTTGAGAATGTCAATTAAAGCTAGTATTTAACTGTTTCAAGAATGTCAATTTAAGCTAAAATTTAACTATTTTAAAAATGCCAACTAAGCTAGAATATAACTGTCTTCAAAATGTTAACTTAAGCTAGATATGACTTTATTAAAAATGCCATTTTAAGCTAAAATATAACTGTCTTAAGAATGTCAATTTAGGTTAAAATATAAATGTTTTAAGAATGTTAATTTAAGCTAGAATATAACTGTTTTAAAAATTTCAGTTCAAGCTAAAATGTAACTGTCTTAAGAAAGTCAGATTCAGTTATAATATAACTGTTTTAAGAATGTCAATTAAAGCTAGTTTTTAACCGTTTCAAGAATGTCAATTTAAGCTAGAATTTAACTATTTTAAAAATGCCAATTTAAGCCAGAATGTAACTGTCTTAAGAATGTTAACTTAAGCTAGATATGACTGTCTTAAAAATTACATTTTAAGCCAAAATTTAACTGTCTTAAGAATATCAATTTAGGCTAAAATATAACTGTCAACAATGTTAATTTAAGCTAAAATATAACTGTTTTAAGAATGTCAATTTAAGCTGGATATGATTGTCTTAAAAATTACATTTTAAGCTAAAATTTAACTGTGAATATCAATTTAGGCTAGAATATAACTGTCAAAAATGTCAATTTAAGCAGTTATATCTAGTTTAGATTAACATTCTTAAGACAGTTATATTCTAGCTTAAATTGACATTATTAAGGCGGTTATATTTTAATATTAACTTTTAAATTCAGGCCAGAATATCAAATAAAAATGCCATCTTAAATTAAAAATAACATTTTATGCTAAAATACAACTGTCAAGAATGTTACTTTCGGCTAGAATATAAGTTTTAATTTAAGCTAGAATGTGAACAAGATAGATATAACTGCCTTAAAGATTACATTTTAAACTAAAATTTAAGAATATCAATTTAGGCTGTCAACAATGTAGAATATAACTGTTTTAAGAATGTCAATTTAAGATGAAATATAACTTAACAATGTTAACTTAAGCTATGAAAGTCTTAAAAATTACATTTTATTCTAAAATGTACATTTTACATTGTACATAACTGTTAAGAATGTTACTTTAGGCTAGAATATAAGTTTTAAGAAGGTTAATTTAAGCTAGAATTTAACTGTTTTAAGAATGTCAGTTTAAGCTATAATATAACTGTTTCAAGAATGTCAATTTAAGCTAAAATTTAATTATTTTAAAAATGCCAATTAATATAACTATTCAAAATATTAACTTAAGCTAGATATTACTGTATTAAAAATGCCATTTTAAGCTAAAATATAACTGTATTAAGAGTTTCAATTTAGGCTAACATATAACTGTTTAAAGAAGGTTAATGTAAGCTAAAATTTAACTGTTTTAAGAAATTCAGTTTAAGCTATAATATAACTGTTTTAAGATTGTCAATTAAAGCTAGTATTTAACTGTTTTAAACATATCAATTTAAGGTAGACTAACTATTTTAAAAATGCAAATTTAAGCTAGAATGTTACTGTCTTAAGAATGTTAATGCCAATTTAAGCTATATATTACTGTCTTAAAAATTACATTTTAAGCTAAAATTTAACTGTCTTAAGAATATCAATTTAGGATAGAATGTAACTGTCAACAATGTTAATTTAAGCTAAAATAAAACTTTTAAAAAAAATGTAAGCTGTTTAAGAATTTTAACCTACAATTTAACTGTTTTAAGAATGTCAATTAAAGCTAGTACCTATTTAACTGTTTTAAGAATGTCAATTTAAGCTAAAATTTAACTATTTTAAAATTTTTAACTAAAAATGCCATTTTAATATATCTGTCTTTAGAATGTCTTTTTAGGCTAAAATATAACAGTTTTAAGAATGTTAATTTAAGCTAGAATTTAACTGTCTGAAGAATGTCAGTTTTAGCTAGAATTTAGCTGTCTGAAGCTATAATAAAACTGTTTTAAGAATGTCAATTAAAGCTAGTATTTAACTGTTTCAAGAATATGCAATTTAAGCTAAAATTTAACTATTTAAAAAATTTTAACTGAAACTAGATATGATTGTATTAAAAATAAGAATGTCAATTTAGGCTAAAATATAACTGTTTTAAGAATGTTAATTTAAGCTAGAATTAAACTGTTTTAAGAATGTCAGTTTAAGCTAGAATTCGCTAGAATTAAACTGCCTGAAGAAAGTCAGTTTAAGCTATAATAAAACTGTTTTAATAATGTCAATTAAAGCTAGTATTTAACTGTTTCAAGAATGTCAATTTAAGCTAGAATTTAACTGTCTGAAGAATGTCAGTTTTAGCTAGAATTTAGCTGTCTGAAGCTATAATAAAACTGTTTTAAGAATGTCAATTAAAGCTAGTATTTAACTGTTTCAAGAATATGCAATTTAAGCTCAAATTTAACTATTTAAAAAATTTTAACTGAAACTAGATATGATTGTATTAAAAATAAGAATGTCAATTTAGGCTAAAATATAACTGTTTTAAGAATGTTAATTTAAGCTAGAATTAAACTGTTTGAAGAATGTCAGTTTAAGCTAGAATTCGCTAGAATTAAACTGCCTGAAGAAAGTCAGTTTAAGCTATAATAAAACTGTTTTAATAATGTCAATTAAAGCTAGTATTTAACTGTTTCAAGAATGTCAATTTAAGCTAGAATTTAACTGTCTGAAGAATGTCAGTTTTAGCTAGAATTTAGCTGTCTGAAGCTATAATAAAACTGTTTTAAGAATGTCAATTAAAGCTAGTATTTAACTGTTTCAAGAATATGCAATTTAAGCTAAAATTTAACTATTTAAAATTTTTTAACTGAAACTAGATATGATTGTATTAAAAATAAGAATGTCAATTTAGGCTAAAATATAACTGTTTTAAGAATGTCAGTTTAAGCTAGAATTCGCTAGAATTAAACTGCCTGAAGAAAGTCAGTTTAAGCTATAATAAAACTGTTTTAATAATGTCAATTAAAGCTAGTATTTAACTGTTTCAAGAATGTCAATTTAAGCTAGAATTTTACTTTTTAAAAATTTCAATTTAAGCTAGGTTATAACTGTCTTCAAAATGTTAACTTAAGCTAGATATGACTGTATGAAAAATGCAATTTTTAGCTAAAATATAACTGTCTTAAGAATGTTAATTTGAGCTCAAATATAACTGTTTTAAGAATGTTAATTTAAGCTAGAATTTAATTTTTTTAAGAATGCCAGTTTAGGCTAGAACTGCCTTGAGAATGTCAGGTTAAGCTATAATATAACTCTTATAAGAATGTCAATCAAAGCTAGAATTTAACTGTTTTAAATAGCAAGAAAACTAATTTTAAGAATGTTTTTTTATAAAGCAAAAGTAGTTTAAAAAAATATATTCTTACCCTCTTGTGTATCTTTGAACTCCCCCAAAATTTCCCCATATATTTTATCATGTTCCTCACTCTCAATTTGCTTTAGAAAGTCTTTTTTATCAACACTGTAATTTTCTGGAAGCCATCCATCTAACGCCTTTATAATATCGTCGGCTTCATACAAATCTTTTTTAATTTTGCCAGAGCTCTTTAGATCAACATAACATCTGGACGAATTGTGCATGTAATAAATGTCGATAGACAGTGATCTGTACCCGAAAATTGATTCGCTAAAAATAATATTTTAGTACTTATCTATACATAAGTAATCGAGGTAGTTTTAATGTTTTTACCTTTCTCCAAACACCTGATGGGCCATAAAAGGCTTGAATTGCCCATCCTTTTTACCAATATCATCTGCATCATAAACTGCAACGAAATTTACATGCCATTAGCATAAAAACACAAATAAAAAAATACTCGTTACCGATTTTGAAAGTAACCACATTAACAGCCTGTTTTTTGTACATTATCAATTCACTGTCAGTTTCCTCTTCATTTAAACGACTTAAGGTCGCTTCTGAGCTCGTTTCTGCCATCTTATGAACGTTGTTTTTAGTGAAATTACTTGAAATCTCTGGTTAAAAAAGACGACTCCGTCTTACAAGAAATGGCGCGTACTTAAATGTCAAATTTGCTGTCAAAAATCCTGACCATAGACATATAAAAAAGTTGAATGTAAGTTAGTTATAGAAAACCAATGTAGAGAATTTGTAATTAATGATTTTACCTATGACATGAGGTTTTATTAGAATTAAATATTTAAGATAATAATTTTAACTACTTTAAAAATAAAATTAAGATGACAGCAGTTACAATTTAACCTCAAATATATTGAACTAAATAAACCAAGTTTTCTATAATTTCTTTTACAAAAAATTCAATTCAAACCATAGCAAATAGGTAATGAACGTATTTATCCTTTTTCTATGGTATTTATATCATGTTCTCGTTTTTTACAGGGTGGGTATATCTTTTAGGTTAGAATGAATTTTTCTTCGATAGAAAAATTTTTAAAAAGAAAATCTGTAAAATTTGGACTACCTTTCCTTCTGCTAGTTCTGGGCGGTTCTTTTGGTTTAAGAGAATTCACACAACTACGGTAGCTACTAAATTAAATATGCAAATACAAAATACAAACGTAGATTGTTTCTTGTAGTTATCAGTTTTCAAGAATTTCAAAGGTGAATCCAGACGAATTAAAAAAACACGGTATTGAAATGAAAAAGCCTGGCGAAGTAACTTTGGAGAGTGAATATGAAAAAATAAAAAATCTTGATATCGATAACTGGGAGCAGGTTCGAGGGCCAAGGCCGTGGGAAGAGACATCTAGTCAATAAATCTGTTTTATAGTGTTAATTTTTTAATAAATAGTATGTTTTTACTTCTACGTCATTTATTACAAAAAAGTGAGGTTAAAACTGTTTGACAGGCGTCAAGCAAGGTCAGATGTCCGATTGAAAAATTAAAAAAAAACTCAAATTAGGTGTATGTATAATTTAAAATTACATCACAAACCAACATAATTTTACAATAATTTTAATAAACTATAGACAGTAATTAGCTACTAGGTACCTAAGCATAAAGACAGCTTATTTGTCTGGTTCGCAGGAGTCAAACAAGCCTTTGTTTCTGATCTGGTTGAATGCCTTTTCAATATCGTAGGTCCTAAAATATAATTTTATATCGGATGTAAGTACAATAGATATACATACTTGTAGAATTCGCTGTAGGCCCTTTTACGTCCATCATTGTAGAACACCTTTTGAAGAACAGCGGCTGCAGTACAGAGCCCTATGGCGAACACGAGGTTCCTCTTGATTTGGCTTTGGAGAAGACCCCTCATTTGAGGTTTGTTAGCTTTGCTTACAGCCCCGGACATTTTGAAATTTCTCTAAAATGCTCGAAGATTATATAATGACAATTGACCTGTCAAGATGCACAAATTCGCGAAAACGCCGCAGGTGGCGCCACTGCACCAGAACGTTGCCAGATTGTTTGAAATTGTTGTTTATAAATAAAATAATAAAAGAATGTTGACAAACGGAACAAGTGGAAATATGGTGTATTTAATTTTTAATGCTTTTTAAAGAATTGATGTACCCTATGAGTAGTTGAATTTTACTATTATGTTAAATTATTATTTCAAACTTTATTTTAAAATAGTTTTTGACACAAACTGTCATTTTAACCATGTGAACCTCAGTTATTTTATTATAATTTATTATTTATTATATTAATAATTAATAATTCTTTTTATAACAATAGTTCAAGAAGACTAGGTATATGGCAATAATAGGTATTATCATAAAAATAAGAAGTATACATCTAGAAATTAATTATTGGGTATGACACACGCAGGGTTGCCAGGTTTCATCATAATTTAAAAGGCAATTAATTTTATTTCACAATGCTAAATTGTTTTTTTCAAATGAATAATACTGGTGTGATTTTTAGGTTAGGTTTAAAATGTGGCGTACATATTTTTTGTAAATTCCATTGGAAAATATGTGTATGATAAACATTTTTGTAAAGAAGATTACATAGATCCCAATAATACTGAATTAGGGTTAAATATATTTATAATATATACCTAAAGTTCATTTTTTTATCTGGACTGCGGCAACGTTGCAAATTTCGGGTTTAGGTTGGTAAATACAGTTGTCAAGTTGGTCGCATTGATTAAAACAAACTAAGCTAGTTATAAATCTAATTGTGGTTATGTATAAATTATTGTAGGCTACATTGTGCAGTTGTCAAGTTGAGTTGTCGAAATTCGTAGTTAAAAATGCAATTAATTTGGCTTTGGTGGTGCTTGGATGAGTAAAATCATATAAAAAGTAGTTAAATATAGGTTGCTTTACGGCCCAGAAGAAAAAGTATTACTAGCGGATAATAATCTTTGATTTGAAAAGAATTTAAAAAAAAAAATTAAATTTTTTTGTGAACGTAAATGTTGTCCAATGGTGAATAATGTGAGATGTAATATTTATAAAACCAAATTTGTTACTTTTTTACTCCATTAATGGCATTTGGCATAATTTCATAAAAAGGGTCATTCCACGTTACTCGGGGATTTTTGTCCCACCCGTCACAATTAAAAATTGTGAGTAAAAACTACACGTTATAAAATTTATTTAAAAATATTGTTTTATTATGCTTTTAATAAGTTATAAGCACAATAAAAATAATATTATAAAATATTAATTTTATAACTTGTGGTTTTTACTCACAATTTTTAATTGTGACGGGTGGGACAAAAATTACCGAGTAACGTGGAATGCCCCAAAATGAAGTTTTGCCCTCAAAAGGGCTTTTACATTCGAATTCGTTGCTATTTTTTTTGGCATAAATATTTTTTTATTTATAATTGACAAGTAAATTATTGTCAATTTGACAGTGTCAAAGTATTTAATTAAATTTTTAAATACTAAAAATACAAAGTCAAACTGGCATAAGCCACCAACCTAACAAAAAAACACGAGTCCAGATAAAAAAAATGAACTGTACCTACATTTAAAAAATATTGACTGATTAATTAATTTTAGAATTTTCTGCACCAAATATTCATGATTTGTACTTACCATACTGTGCTTTTTAAACATTTATTATAATACTCACTTTATTTTAGATAATTATTAATAAACAACATATATTATACTAATTATTGGAAGTTGCCTATAAGGTTAATATTATACAGGGTGTTTCACATTTGTGGTCCAATTAGAAGTTTTCAATTTGAAATTTTATCCATTTAAGTCTATTTTTCTTAAAAAGTGAATTCAAAAAATAAACACCTTAATTTTTGTTATTAAAATATAGTTAATTATACCTATTAAGTGTTATTTAACACAGTAAAAAATAAAAAAATAAATATTTCTTTGCAATAAAAAATAATAATAAAAAAAAAGGTTTTTTTACTTTTTTACCAAAAAATCAGATTTTTAAATTAATTTTTAACCTGAGCCCCAACCACTTTTAATAAACAAATTAGAACAAATCCTAAAAAAGTGAGAAAAACTCATAACTAAAAAAAATGTAAACAGGTTTTTTCTTACATTTTAATTATCCTAGAGGTACTTCCAAAAATTAGAACAAATCCTAAAAATGTGGAAAAAACTTTTTAATTTTTTTACTATCCTGAAGGTACTCCCGAAAATTCAGATTTTTAAATTAATTGTAACTTGAACCTAATCTTAAAATTTTTTGGAAAACATTATTTTAATTTATTAAAACAATTAATTTGGATATAAATTTTATTAATTAACATTTTTAATATAATAGGCATGGATTTTAGAAATATACTTACCTAATTAAAGATAAAATAAAAATCAAAAAATAACATTTTTATACTAAAAACTATTGGGTGATATTTTGTTTTTTGATTAAAAAATCACATTTTTATCACTTTTGTTTTTTTATATAAATGACAGGATGTACTAAAAACTATTGGGTGATATTTTGTTTTTTTTAATTAAAAAATCACATTGTTTATCACTTTTGTTTTTTTATATAAAGGACTAAAATACCAATTTTAAACATTAGTAAAAAACTATATTTTTAAATCTAATATAAGAATAACATATTGTCAAAAAATAATGGAGCTTTGGTCTGAAATTGCTTAAAAAAAATGCACTAAATACTGTGATTTAAAATGTTAATATGGTAGCAATTTAAGACCGAGTGCTAAGAAAAATAATTATAAAATAAAGAAGTATTCTTAGTTGTCGTTTTTTGCTTAAGAAATGTTCTGCTGGTGCCTAAACTGACTGTCAATCAACTGTATGTTACCGATTCTGCGCGAAATTTGTTCCTTAACCTCGGTGGTTCTGCGGATGAAGGGGGCGCCAAAGTAGGCCTCGTTTTCTTCAGATAACTCGATGTACTCGAGCCATTTTGAATCGTTGCACAAAACAGATGGACATCCAATGACAATTAACTTGCTC
Source organism: Brassicogethes aeneus (assembly GCA_921294245.1). Classification (NCBI taxonomy): domain Eukaryota; kingdom Metazoa; phylum Arthropoda; class Insecta; order Coleoptera; family Nitidulidae; genus Brassicogethes; species Brassicogethes aeneus. The sequence goes on from OV121137.1 coordinate 55,260,962, forward strand.
ATGGCTCTTGTAAGTGCCACATTGAAACGCTAAAATAACACGTTTTGATAGAAAACTGGAAACCAGCGTGTTATGATTTAAATCACTTATTTAAATCAAGTGATTTTGTTTTATTAAAATCACGATTAAAATAAAATATTAATATATAATATAATACAGGGTGAGTTTTAAGTTGACGCGTTCCTTTAAACAGTGTGTAGAAATCAGCTAGACAAATAAATATTTTAAGTAACTTTTTTATCAAACCTCAAAAATAAATAAGTTATAGCCCATCAAAGTTTAATTAAATTTTAAGCCGGTCCTGGCTATTGTTAACGAAAAACATAACCATAAAAATATCAAAATAAACAATGCAAAATGTCATATTTGACAACAAACATAACCATTTAAATCAAATTGACATTTTGCAATAAAAAATGTCATTATTTACTTAAGTTGCAGCATTTGCATTTTGACGACACTCTCCATAAATTAGTAACATTTCCACTAATTCATTATTGCTATAATAATGAACCATTTTTAACAATAATTAAGGCACAAAAAAATTGACATTTTTCATTGCTAAATGTCATTTTGATTTAAATGGTTATGTTTGTTGTCATAGATGACATTTTGCATTGTTATTTTGTTATTTTTATTTTTATGGTTATGTTTTTTGTTAACAATAGCCAGGACCGGCTCAAAATTTAATTAAACTTGAAAGCCCTATAACTCTCTTATTTTTGAGTTTTGACAAAAAAGTTACTTAAAATATTTATTTGTTTATCTGATTTCTACACGCTGTTAAAAGGAACGCGTCAACTTAAAACTCACCCTGTATTTAATAAGGATGAAATTAAAAAAAAAACACGTTCAATTAACTCAAACTTTTCTCAAAAATTTTGGTCGGTTAACAGATATCAGTGAGGCAGTCGCGAAACTCTTTTTGACTGAGGCTTTATCAGAAAGTTTTAAGTCTAAGAGGTCCAGAAACTAATGCGCAGGTTAATTATGTTTGGAAATAACAAATTTTTATTTGATTTCATATTTCGTTTTTTATTCATTGCCAGAGATTCCCTACAATGGCCACACTATGGGGCGGTTGGATATAACTTTTTATAATTATTTCAAAATATTTGAATCATTTTATTTAGTATTTTAAAAACAAAAAATGTTGAGCAATTACTTAAACCCCTTTGATTCTAACCACCTCAATTATTATTTTTATTTTATTTTATAAAAAGTTTCAGCGTATGTTTTCATGGTAAAATAAAATGTTGAAACGACGAATTCAGCCAAAAATGTGGCAATGGTCAAAATTTTCACCTCAATTTTTTTTGCTCTTTTTAGAAAAAACAATTTAAAAAAAATTGAGTGAATTCACTTAATTTTTTATATTTTTTTGTGTGTAGTAAACATTTAGGGTAAAGTAGATTGGACAATTAACATTAATATTGTAAAAACAAGAGTTTTATAAATATATTTAGTTACCTTAAAGTTAAAACATTAGATGACGCTGTATACAATTATAACTATCTCAGTCGGTAATAATTTAGAACTACTTTAGTTTGGGTCAAATATAAGACGAAAAATTTCGCACGTTACTTTGGTGGTAAGATTTTTGTTTTTTTGTTAAGAGCAGGGCTGTGTTTAAATTACAATAAAAAATATTTCTCCAAAGTGTACAGATCAGTGTGTGGTATAAATGTTTTCCTCATGGTTTAAACATTGTCACTTTAATGCTTTTTAATTTTAATTCTGACAACAAACAGTAAAATGGCCAGTGTCCAATTACTGCTAGGTAAAAAATGTAAATTTCTATTATTGGACATATGTGACATACTCTATTCGTATCCCGGACATTTACCAGCTAATTCTTATGTAAAATTGTCCCCTGAATCCGAAGACCGTCAAAAACTATAAAAGTTAAGCATTTTTTGAGATATAGTCAATTCCATATTATATGTAAAATTGATTATATTTCAAAAACTGTTCCACTTTTATAACTTTTGACGACATTTTCGGATTCAGCGAATAATATTTCATAGGAATTCACTGCTAAATGTCCTGGATACAAATTGCTGTTATTAGTGGCTGCCTTTTCGCTTTGAAATTTTTGACTTAATCATTTTTAGAGAGTTAGTAATATAGAGATTTCTTCGTCACAGGACATCTTGCAGAATAACAGTGATTTAGATACAGTGCATGATAGAGAACATAAAAAACTAATGGCAACAAAATTAATAAATTCGGAAAATACTTTTAACATACCACCCGAAAAAATATTAAATATATGTATATAAATCATCCTGTTCCGGCCTAAACATTATAAATGCTGCACAAACTAGAGATACCACACTTAATGATATTTGCAACAAACTATTTCAGAAGTCAGACCAAGGAATTAGTAGTTACCTTCAAATTCCAGAAAAGGGATGAGGAATCCGAAAAAGAAATATATGAATTATGATATTTACAAAAACAAAATAAAAAAATTACTTACAACAGCAATTTTAATATATAAATTTAAAATAAATAATATTCCTGTGTCCAATAACTATGTGGTTTACCCTATATAATTGAAAAAACAAAATATTCTTACCTTGGAGTTGCGCACAAATCCCAAATTATACTCCCTGTCAAACTTTAGCAGGGAATCCTGTGCCCTCACGCAACTTATTATAATAATACGTTTTTCTCGTCCCTGGAATGTTTCGGTGGTTCCGACTTCTATTTCTTCATAGTTTGCATCTTTAAGTTTATATTTGATTTTGTGGACCTACATGTTTTAAAAAATTAAAATCTTTATTTGGTCGAAAAGAGACAATTTAACTCACAGGCAAAATAATCGATCCACACAAATTTTCGATGAATTTCAATCGCAAATAACTTTTTTATTTGATGTCGGATTTAAACAAATGTTAAAGAATATTGTAGATACATTAATGGAGAATCGCTCACATTTTAAAAATTACTTAAAAATATACGTACGTTTAATATACAGGTTTAAACAAAAATGTGTTTTTTATCATAAGTTTAAGACACTCTGTGGAGTGGCAAAACCGTATATTGTTCTAAAATAAGGTTTATTTATCAAGTCACATCCATTCTTAACAGTTTTGTTTTTGGTTCACCTCGATATATTTATTTTTGTGGAAAATATGGATTTAAAAAAAAAACATTGCAATTTCCAATATTTTTTCTGTATGAAGAACTAAGGTTGCTATGGTCCATCCATAGCCTATGGAGGATGACAGTGACAGTTTTGTTGAATCATCCCATACTTGGACATGTCATATACAGCTTTCAAAAGCTATCAAATTGTTTTTTGTAAATTAATGTGTGAGGTGTCTTCATACTTTTAAAAATGTCTCCGACTGATGTTGCCCTTTGTACTTTACTTCTTGTGACGTTTAAAACACTTGCCACTTAATACTGTGACCGTCCATCCTGGATTAAATTAATGGCTCTGGCAACATCAGTCGGAGACATATCCATTTTTTAAAGTAAGAAGACGCCTCAAAATTTAAACATTAATTTGCAAAAAACAATTTGATAGCTTTTGAAAGCCGTGTATGACATGTCAAAGTATGGGATGATTCAACAAAACTGTCACTCATTCTCCATAGCCTATGGATGGACCATAGCAACCTTAGTTCTTCATACAGAAAAATATTGGAAATTGCAATGTTTTTTTAAAAAATCCACAAAAATAAATATATCGAGGTGAACGAAAAACAAAACTGTTAAGAATAGATGTGACTTGATAAATAAAACTTAATTTAGAAAACTATACGGTTTTGCCACTCTACAGAGTGTCTTAAACTTATGGTAAAAAACATCTTTTTGTTTAAACCTGTATATTATAAGCGTACGTGTATTTTTTAGTAATTTTTTAAATTGTGAGTGATTGTCCATTAATCTATCTACAATATTCTTTAATATTCGTTTAAATCCGACATCAAATAAAAAAGTTATTTGCGATTGAAATTCATTGAAAATTTGTGTGGATCGATTATTTTGCCTGTGAGTGTATATTATGTACCTGTCTAATGTATGGAGTTACGATTCCAATATCACTCTGTTGCACATCGAATCTCGATGTTAACAACCCGTGAACGTATTTCATCACAATTTCAACTTCAGCCGGATTGAAATAACTGCAATAAATAATTTAGTCAGAAATTTGGTAGCTATTTAAAAATAAAATCATATAAAAAGTAGTTAAATATAGGTGACTACGGCCCAGGAGAGACAAAGTATTCCTAGCGGATAATAATCTTCGCTTTGAAAAGAATTTATATAAAAGAAATTAAAATTTTATGTGAAGACACGTGAATGTTGTCCAATCATTGGACTCCAATGGTGAATGGGTATTTTGTTAAAGCCACTGGACGTTAATACTTGTTGTGGCTTGATAATAATTATAATGTATATATTGTCCAGGACTATTAATGATCAGTAACTTGCAAATTGAAAGAAGAAAAAGTTTCGTGATTATTGCTTATCTGTTTCAAACCAAATGGATGCCATTTTCAAAGACTGGAAAATTAACTACTAGATTTTTCACAAAAAGGTTGAACCCAACAGCAAATAATTTTTATTTTTTGTTTCTTTATTTCCCCGTTATTTTTTAAAATTTCAAAAAATTTTGATCTGCTCAGCTGAAAATAATGTGTGATTTAATATTTGTAAAACCAAAAACGTTACTTTTTACTCAAAAAATGTCCATAAGGCGATGTACTATGCTCCACACCTCAAAGTCCCACCACGTGACCACGTATGGAACGCAGTCTTTTGAAAATTTGGCATTTAAGGCTTTTCAGGTTATGTATCTGTCAAAGTATAGCCAACAAAAGAAATAATAATATGTTTAGGCGTTAAAAATGTATAAATCTTTATATCATTAGAATAACAATGGATGGTTTAAGAATTTAAGAATAAAAATACTGCATTTAATGAAATTCTAAAGTGTATGGTGCAAAATAAGTAATATTTTTGTGCATTTGGTCCAAATATCTGGGTTTCTCCATAAAATAATTTTAACTAAATAGCATTTATTTAAAAAAATCTAGCTTCTCTATTATGGAATAAGAATATCTGTATTAAAGGTAGGTTAATATATTATAACAAAAATATCATCTAATTTTGTAATTTTAAGGTTAGAAAAATATATTTTGACCAAAATAAATAAGTATTTTGGATTATTTAAAAGACTATAATATGGTATTTAAAAATGTGGTAGTTTTTCTTATCCAGCTTAAAGTGTATTTACATAAAGTTTTGTCAATACAAATAGTTAAAAAGCTTAGACTGAATTTGATCTACATCAAAAAATCATTATAACTTTAAAAATTTTAATAAATCACATTTCATGGGAGTATTAAATATTTTCACATTGCAAGTTTCTCTAAAAATTGTTTGTTTTCTTATAATCTAACTTAAAGTAAGTATGCAGAGAGGTATGCACAAGTTTTGTCGTTAGAAATATAAAAGCTTCAATTTAATTTGAACTATATTCAACAATTATTTAGTATACCTATATTTATTTATGACCATATTAACACACTTCCAAATAATCCACTTATTTATTTTGGTCAAAATAGATTTTTCTAACCTTAAAATACAAAATTAGATGATATTTTTTGTTCTTATATATTAACCTACCTTTGATACAGATATTCTTATTTCATAATAGAGAAGTTAGATTTTTTTAATAAATGCTGTTTAATTAAAACTATTTTATTGAGAAATGTAGACCCAATGCACAAAAATATTACTTATATTGCACCTTACACTTTGGAATTTCATTAAATGCAGTTTTTATATTCCTAAATTCTTAAACCAACCATTGTTATTGTGATACTATAAAGATTTATTAACTTTTAACTCTTAAACATAAGCGGTAACACTATAAATATTATTTCTATCATTGACAGATACATAACCTGAAAAGCCTTAAATGCCAAATTTTCAGAAGACAATAATAAAATTGACAAGTAAATTATCAATAATAAACATTACTGTCAATTTGACAGTGTCAGCAAAACCATTTTTTAAATACTAAAAATACTAAATCAAACCAACTTAATAAAAAACACGAGTCCAATAAAAAAAAAACATGAAAATAATAAATAAAAAATGTTGAGAGGATGAAAAATATTACTAAATATTAAGATACCTTACCTTGGAGATCTACCTTCTCGTTTTTCTTTTGAAATGACACTGAAGAATTCAATGGCTCTGCCACCAATAGTTTTCTTTTTCTTCAAATTCTTATTGAAAACAAAATACTGCCCAACAGGGTCATTCAATGCAGCCGTAGAACTGGCCTAAAAACAACGAATGGATTTTTATGTACAGCGTGTTATGGAACAAAAATCCTTTCACGCAAATAACATTAATCAGTTACTTACTATTAAGTGACCCTCATAAAACAGTTTGTTAGGTATTTCAAGAATAAGCGGGTGACATCTAAAGTTAAGTTTTAGCATAGTGATGTAGTAGGGGTAGTTAGGGTTTTGGGGTTGGTAGATGTCAAATTCCATAAGCCTCTCTAATAGAGATTTGCCTACAAAATTGTTATGTAGATAAAGTGTATAGTTTTTGACGTTTTATTGTGTGAGAAGAGGAGAAAAAATCATTAACAGAAAATAATAAACAAAAAGATTGGCAAAGGCGTTTTGGAGTTGGATTTTTTTTACTTGTTATGCTTTAATTTTGACGCGCAGTGTAATATAAAAAATAATAAAACGACAAACCAAAAAAGTCAAAAACGATACAGACTAAACAATTATGTTAGGGTTTTTAATATTTTCTCACCGTATCCGTATCTTTCGGCAACGTTGGAGCAGCAATTGGGACCCAACTGCTTGGGATCCCCCGCCAAAATCAGCTGCTTCTTGCTGTTTTTCAAGAAGCCTATCGCGATGGAGCATTCCGGTTCCGACGCCTGCGCAGCTTCGTCCACAAACACAACGTCCGGTTTGTAATCGTTGACGTAACGACCAACCAGAACCAACGTGGTTATCACTATGCGATACGTGTTCAGCTTGCCCGCACTTGTTTTTATGAAAATGCCCGCTTCTATGTTGCTATAGTCGCGTAGATATCGATCTATGGACTGCCTAGATGAAAACAGCACAGGAAATTTGTATTTTACGGTGGTCAAAACTAAAGTATAGGACGAACAAAAATGCCAACCAAAACTGATAGCATATTTCTTAGTATTTTAAAATTGTTTATGCCATTTTGATAAAATACTCTAGTACCATTATCAAATGTTTTTAAAAATTTGGCAGATACATGACTGAAATATGGATAAATTACATTATAAATACAAAATAATGTAAAATACAGTTTGCAATATCTTATTTATTGTTTTAAGGTACCTAATACAAAACTAATAAATAACTAAAGATTCTTTGAAGCAAAATCGATTACTGCTTGCCTTAAATTTTCAGTAAAACTTTTTCTTGGGTTTTACATGGAATTGTTGTTAACATGGAAACAGTATTTTTAAATTCTTCAGTCTCTGTACAAACATGCTTCTTACATCTAGCGATATCCCCTAGAAAGGAAGAGCATATCAAAACTTTAGTTCGTTCGTCCGTCCTCTTTCCTTAATAATTTTTTATGCCCTTTATATCTTGCCATTTTGCAGATAAAGCACATACATTCTTGGCTGCCGCGAAATTCTCTAGCAATTTCTAAATTTTGAAAATTTGGCAATTGTGGCTATGCAAAAATACCGTTTTTACCATATTGAAGTAGGTAATTTTGAATCACTTAAGTTAAAGTCTGCAGTAATTTTTATATTTTCTCAGAAACCCTAAACTCTGAATTTTTCGATTACCAAAAACAATTTTGTCTCCACAGCCAGCACATACCTTCTTTCGATTTTCTTCATGGCTTAACTTGAATTTCGGTATAATTTTCATTTTAAAATACTATTTTTAACTTTATAAAGTATATATTAAATAAACAACTAAAGCAAAATGTCACTTGCGTTATAACGTATGGCAATTTTTTTCATAACCACCTTAATTATTGTTTTACAAAATTTGCAAGTTGTAATTATTTCATAGACAAACTTCCAGTATTTTTTGTTATAAAAAATATTTAAGATATAAATCTTCGTTTTTTTTGTTATGTTTTGTTTTGAGTGGTAAAAAATAATAGGTGACTAAATAAATTAATACTGGGGAGTAAAGTAATTTAAATGATAAAAAGTTTATTATTTTGCTTAATTTTATTAAAATTGTACAGGTAGTTTTGGTACAATAATTGCAAAATAATATATAGAAATAGAAAAACAAAAAAGTTTGCAAAACTTTAAAATAGGATCAGCTGGGATTTTGATAAATACATGTTAGTGTTACCAAAAGGGTCTATAATCAAAATATGCTATCAGTTTTGGTTGGCATTTTTGTTCGTCCTATACTTGACCACCGTTTAAGATATGGGTGAATAGGTATATTGTCCCCCAAGTGAAAATGATTATTTTTTATTTTTGGTTGTTTCACTGTTAGTCTTAAAGTATAAGAGTTTTTCGCAATGGGTTTTGATGAAGATTGCACATTGTAAACATGACTGGTGTTAGCAAGTGTAGACTTGTAGTTTCATCTATACAGAATCTGCAACCCTATTTCGAGGAGAAACAATCTTCATCCAAACCATTTGTCCTCTGTATGGCAAACCATCTTTTATATTTTTGATAAAGTAAGTATTTTTTTGTTTTTTATTTATTAAGCAGGGGCGGTTTGTCCTTAAGTGCTGCAGAGCTGCAGAACCACCAAAAATAAAAGTAAAAATGTTAATTTCTAATGCTATTATTATTAACAATGATTTAATTGATTATTATAATTAAATAATATCAAATCAGCAAATAATAAAAAGTTTATGGTTAGATTTTTAAAGAGCCTGCTGCGCGTTTTGCGAATTCAGTTAGCCAAATGGATATTAAAGCAAAGCACGTCTAGTAATGTTCATTACATAGCTGCTCAACATCCTTGTTCTGCTAAAGCCGACCTCGAGCTTTCGTTAGCCCCCGCCTGCCATCGGTTAGGTTCGTTGTTACACAATTTACGGTGGAAATGAGCTGCAATTAGTGCAGATCAGTGCTCGGATATTTGAAACCGTGTCGACGTCCGTACTCCGTCTTACCTGATCTGATTGGGCCGATATGCTATACGGGGATTAAACCTAATAGGTAGTCAAATCTAGCGCGCATTTCAGGACTCTTGGATAAAATTCATATTTCTACAACCGTTGAAGTTAGCGACTTAATTTTTTTTTTGAAAACTTTGTTAATGTTTTGACTATATTTGACTCGATATATATGTAAAGAAATTTTCAATAATTCACGCTCACCGCAGAGTAAAATTTTTGATGCACGATTTTGATAATTCTAAAATTTCTGAATTGCTATTAGAAGCGCTCACATTTCAAGTATAAGTATGAAAATTCTTTTTATATTATTATTATTATATTATGTAAAATATGGCAATTTACTAAAAAAATTAATAATTTTTAATGCTAAGCAATCAATTTTTCTAAAATCTGTTGCAGATACAAACAAAGGAATAATAATAATAATAATATTTTTGGGACACATTTTTTTTTCAAAAATCACTAATTAATTTATATCCGGATTTTGTTATTTTTTAAGCATTCCGATGGGTAAATGTGTAGTTAACGCCTGACAAAAAGGGCCAATTAATTATAATGAAGTTTAATTTCATAAATAACCAAATTATTAATATTATTATGGAATTTTTAATAATAATCGTGTACACATCAGCATATGCAATTGGTTGTTTTCTGGACCACCAGTAACGTATTCGAGTATAAATACAACAGAAATTTCTGTTGTTTCTCCAGTACGATAAATAACATTGTTCAATAGTCAGACTGTTAACACAATTGTGTTTAAGCAAAAGGCATTAGAGGGTAAAAAATAAAAACAGGGAAAACTGTATTTCTTTCGATGTTATCTATTGAAATTTTTTTTATCGCATCAATACAAAACTTTAACGAAAAAGTAATTGATAAGTTTGCAGCAAAGAAGGAAAGGAGCATTGTATTACAGTTTAAAAAATGAAATAAAGCTTTTCTACTTAAACTGATATTTTACTTTACTTTTTTTGCAGAACAGGCAAACATTTTTAGCACGGGCCGCCACTGTTATTAAGTTCAAAAGATAAGTAAAACAAAACAATCCAAAACGTAGGTTGTTATTTTCAAAGATAATATCTTTGGTTATATTCATAAAGTAAGATGAATTAAGTTTTAAACTGATAGATAGATAACCTTAATTATTACTTCTCTTTATTTAGTCTTTTCAGTATCAACAAATTTTAACTTTATATTTTTGAAGTATATTTGAAAAATTGCTGTTGTCTTTTATATAAATTAAAACTCTCAAAAACATTAAAATAGCGAAAATACTTATGAAGTCATTTTTAAAACAGTTTATGATTTTTAAACAATTTTTTTTATATGGGTGAATATATTGAGATGCCCCCCAAGTGAAAATGATTATTTTTTATTTTTGGTTGTTTCACTGTTAGTCTAGAATGGGGTTTTTGGGAAGCCACCAGGTCTAGTAATATCATAACATAAGTGGTTCTGCACTAATGCAAGAATTTTAAGAAATCATGCATTTTGAATATTAGAGCTTCACGAGGGTTAGGATTTCATATGTTTTTTTTAAACATTCCTTTATATATCTGAAATAAGTTATTGTATCTTTTGACACCTTAATTAATATTTTTAAAAAATACAATTGTACACGGTGGATAGGTTTTTAAATAGCAAATTAATGAACATAAACTTTTGAATTATAAAACAGCAACACTCACCTGCATATAAATTCTAACTGACCTTCAGGAATCACAGGCATCTATAATGTCGTAAACAGAGGTTTTTGCTTATTTAGAATGATTAAAGCGCCATCCGTTGCATAAAATTTAAAGCAAAAACAGATTCACGGAGGATAGAATCAATTTTTGTAACACCTTCATAAATGGTTATAAAAATTATTTCTTTTAATTTTTAATAATATTTTATATTTGATTCGATTGCTTTGGATGTGTTTAATTTACTTAGTGAACTGACATTTTTAGTATGCTTTTACTACCTCAGATATTTGAAAACATATAGGTTAACCTAGAAAGAGTAACAGTTACGGAGGATAGGTTTTAGACTTTTAAAACATTGTTAAAATAATTAATTGCGGTTAAAAATCTGGAAGCTGAGCTGTAATATCTACTTAATTAAGAAAGATCAAAACGCAATAAAAGTGTAGGTCAAACTCATTTAGTTTTATTAAATAACACGGGGTAACACCACCACCACATTTCGTGAGATTCACCCATATACAGTGATGGAGTGATGGAGTAAAGAAAAAATCAAGGATTTTACTTTTGCCGGTGACTGCACTTTAGGGTGATTCATTTCCGCAAAGTTTTTGTTTTTTTTCGGTGCTCAAGCAAAATATTAATCTGCATATAGGAAAAAACATTCTCACCAAGTTTGAGCTCTTAATATTAATTTTAAGCACTTACTATTTAAATTTAAAGTTTTACCGTTTAAAATGCATGTTAAAAATATATATATTTTTTCAAATTTCTAATGCTTACCCACCTTTGACAATATTGCAAATCGGTTTAAAACACCTTATGGGGAATTTCACGCTCTTTAAAATTGCTTTTGAGTTTTTTTTGTAACTCGCATTGATTCAACAGTAGGAGTCGTCAAAGGACAGTTTTTGAAAAAAATCGTTTTTTTTTATTTTTTCGAGCAAATCGCCAAAAGTAGTGAGAAAAAAAGGGGGCGGTTTCATAAAAAAAAATTATCCAACCAATATTTAATGAATTTACTGCCATTTTTATAACTGAAAACGTAAGAAATTGATAAATACCAACCCATAATGTTATTTAGATTGATTTTTTCTATTTATTATCATTATATTTCCCTACACTAAGAACTTTTTTAAAATTATTATGATTTCTCACTCATAATGAATATGAAAACAACACATAAATTCATAAAAAAAACAACAAAACTTTAATCGGAATATACAGAAGGTTATGTAACATATTTCAAATTTCGCTTCAAAAAATTAAATAATCTTCATTTATATTTTTTTGCTATATGACAGAAATGTTGAAAAATTGCAAAATCCACAATTTTCTTATTGTTTTTTTTATGAATTTATCTGTTGTTTTCATATTCATTATAAGTGAGAAATCAATAATTTTTAAAAACTTCTTAGTGTAGGGAAATATAATGATAATAAATAGAAAAAATCAATCTAAATAACATTATGAGTTGGTAATTATCAATTTCTTACGTTTTCAGTTATAAAAATGGCTGTAAATTCATTAAATATTGGTTGGATAACTTTTTTTTATGATTCAGCCCTTTTTTCTCCCTACTTTTTGCGGTTTTTTAGAAAAAATTAAAAAAAAAAGATTTTGACGACTCCTACTGGTGAACCAATGCGAGTTACAAAAAAAAACTCAAAAGCAATTTTAAAGAGCGTGAAATTCCCCATAAGGTGTATTAAACCGATTTGCAATATTGTCAAAGGTGGGTAAGCATTGGAAATTTGAAAAAAAAAATATATTTTTTACATGCATTTTAAACTGTAAAACTTTAAATTTAAATAGTAAGTGCTTAAAATTTATATTAAGAGCTCAAACTTGGTGAGAATGTTTTTTCCTATATGCAGATTAATATTTTGCTTGAGCACCAAAGAAAACCAAAACATTGCGGAAATGAATCACCCTAATACACTTACATGTCTTGGGTTTCTGAGTGCACCCGGATGAGCTCGCTTCTGTTGCAGTGGACCATCAGCTTCGAAGCTATCATGTTGCAAGCTGCGTTGGCCGGGGCGCACACCAGTATCTTTTTGTCCGTTTTTCGCTTCAGCTGAAGGATGGCTTCGACGATGGTGACGGTTTTACCGGTACCGGGCGGTCCGAAGACGATGTAAGGCACGTTTCCCGAGCTGTTGTATAAAATGCTCGACACGGCTTTTTTCTGCTCTTGGTTCGTTAAGATCGTCTGATTTATGTAGCTAAAACGACCTTGGTGGGTGACAACGGAACAAAATTTCATAGTCGGGGATTTTTTGGGACAGACAAATTTAATTATTAAATTAATGATGTCACATCATCATTAATTGTCTTATCAATGAATACATTTTTTGAAAAAAATAATTAAATTAATTACATTTATTGAAAATATTAATTAAATTGTCACATGATTTATAAAATTGTCACATCATAAATTAAATTGTCACATTATTAATTAAATTACTTGAAAAATTAATTAAATTGTCACATCATTGATAAAATTTCCTGAAAAAATTAATGAAATTGTCACATCATTAATGATTTTTTTTTAATTAATTAAATTGTCACATCATTAATTAGTAAAATTTCTTGAAAAAATTAATTAAATTGTTACATCATTAATAAAATTTCTTGACTAAAATAATTAAATTGTTACATAATTAATTAAATTAATTGTAAAAATTAATTAATTAAATTTTTTGAAAACATTAATTAAATTGTCACATCGTTAATTAAATTGTCACATCATTAATTTTTTTTTAAATTTATGAAATTGTCAGATCATAAATCAAATTTATTGAAAACGTTAAATAAATGATCACATCATTGATTAAATTTCTTGAAAAAATTAATTAAATTGACACATCAATTAAAATTCTCGAAAAAATTAATTGAATTGACTCATTATTATTTAAATTTCTTGAAAAAATTAATTAAATTGTCACAATACGGCCATTCCACGCGTAACGGATGGGACAGTTGCAAGTTTTATTTACAAAATAACATTGTTCTATTATATTACTAATGTCAAATTTTTATAAATAGTTCTAAACAAAAGCTGTTTAACAAGGTTTTTATTTGGCAAAATTAGGTATCGTGGTTGACCGTTTAATTCCTTAAAAATTAATTTTTTTTATTCAAAAACACTACTAGTACTGTTTTTGAATACAAAAAATTAATTTTTAAGGAATTAAACATACAATTACGATAGGTACCTACTTTTGCCAAATAAAAACCTTGTTAAACAGCTTTTGTTTAGAACTATTTATAAAAATTTAACATTAGTAATATAATAGAACAATATTATTTTGTAAATAAAAACTTGCAACTGTCCCATCCGTTACGCGTGGAATGGCCCAATATTAATTAAATTTCTTGAAAAAATTAATTAAATTGTAACATTAAAAGTAATAATTATTAAATTTCTTGAAAAAATTAATTAAATTGTCACATTATTAATTGTCAAATAATAATTAAATTTCTTGAAAAAATTATTGAAATTGTCACATCATTAATTAAATTTATTGAAAAAATTAATTCAATTGTCACATCATTAATTAAATTTCTTGAAAAAATAAATTAAATTGACACATTATTATTTAAATTTCTTGAAAAAATTAATTAAATTGTCACAATATTAATTAAATTTCTTGAAAAAATTGTAACATTATTAAGTTTCTTAAAAAAATTATTGAAATTGTCACATCATATTAAATTCTTGAAAAAATTAATTGTCATATCATTTGTAACATCATATATTAAATTTCTTAAAAAATTAATTAAATTGTCACATTATTAATTGTCACATCCTAAATTAAATTTCTTAAAAAATTAATTAAATGTCACATCAATAATTGAATTTCTTAAAAAAATTAATTAAATTGCCACATTAATTAAATTTCTTGAAAAATTAATCAAATTGTTACAAATTTATTGAAAACATTAATTAAATTGTCACAACATTAATTAAATTTCTTGAAAAAATTAATTAAATTGACACATCATATATTAAATTTCTTAAAAAATTAATTAAATTGTCACATTATTAATTGTCACATCCTAAATTAAATTTCTTTAAAAATTAATTAAATTGTCACATCAATAAATAAATTTCTTAAAAAAATTAATTAAATTGTCACATTAATTAAATTTCTTGAAAAATTAATCAAATTGTTACAAATTTATTGAAAACATTAATTAAATTGTCACAACATTAATTAAATTTCTTGAAAAAATTAATTAAATTGACACATCAATTAAAATTCTTAAAAAAATTAATTGAATTGTCATATCATTATTTGTCACATCATATATTAAATTTCTTAAAAAATTAATTAAATTGTCACATTATTAATT
The DNA here is from genome assembly GCA_921294245.1 of Brassicogethes aeneus. Taxonomy (NCBI): domain Eukaryota; kingdom Metazoa; phylum Arthropoda; class Insecta; order Coleoptera; family Nitidulidae; genus Brassicogethes; species Brassicogethes aeneus. The sequence goes on from OV121137.1 coordinate 55,276,162, forward strand.
GTCACATCCTAAATTAAATTTCTTGAAAATATTAATTAAATTGTCACATCATTAATTAAATTTCTTGAAAATTGACACATCAATTAAAATTCTTGAAAAAATTCATTGAATTGTCATATCATTATTTGTCACATCCTATATTAAATTTCTAAAAAATTAATTAAATTTTCACATTATTAATTGTCACAACCTAAATTAAATTTCTTGAAAAATTAATTAAATTGTCACATTAAATAAATTTCTTGAAAACATTTATTAAATTGTCACAACATTAATTAAATTTCTTGAAAAATTTAATTAAATTGACACATCAATTAAAATTCTTGAAAAAATTAATTGAATTGTCATATCATTATTAGTCACATCATATATTAAATTTCTTAAAAAATTAATTAAATTTTCACATTATTAATTGTCACATCCTAAATTAAATTTCTTGAAAATATTAATTAAATTGTCACATCATTAATTAAATTTCTTGAAAATTGACAAATTAATTAAAATTCTTGAAAAAATTCATTGAATTGTCATATCATTGTTTGTCACATCATATATTAAATTTCTTAAAAAATTAATTAAATTGTCACATTATTAGTTGTCACATCCTAAATTAAATTTCTTGAAAAATTAATTAAACTGTTACATTAATAATTAAATTTCTTGAAAAAATTAATTAAATTGTCACATCATTTAATAAATTTCTTGTAAATATTAATTAAATTATCGCATGATTAATTGTCACTATATTAATTAAATTTCTTGAAAAAATGAATTAAATTGTCACATTATTAATTAAATTTCTTGAACAAATTAATTAATATTTTTGAAAAAATTAATTAAACTGTTACATCCACAGACCTACAAACAGGTCTGTGGTTACATCATTAATTGTCACATTATTAATTAAATTTCTTGAAATGATTAATCAAATTGTAACATCATTGATTAAATTTATTGAAAAAATTAATCAAATTGTCACATAATTAATTGCTCATCATTAAATAAATTTCTTGAATAAATTAAACTGTCACATTATTAATTGTCACAACATTAATTAAATTTCTTAAAAAAATAATTAAATTGTCACATCCTTTATATTTCTTGAAAAAATTAATCAAACTATCACATCATTAATTAAATTTTTACATTATTAATTAAATTTCTTGAAAAAATTAATTAAATTGTCACATAATTTTTTATCTTTATTGCGCAAAAAAGATACTCCTTGTAAATGTCGCTACAAATAGTTGTTTATTAAAAACGTATAAATTGAGGTGCAAAAAAGACGTGACCAGTCAAAACATATGCATATGTTTCAATTACATTAATTATTTTACACTTACACTTAATGAAAATCCCTTGAAAATCAATTTAAATAAAAAGAAAAAATAAACTCACTCTGCATCCGGCAAGTGCCTAATTGTATTTGGTCTGCATATGTTGTTTGTGGGAAACAAATAAGGGACCATGCCACTAAGAAACGTCCTATCAATTCCTTCATGCTGCCTCTCCAAATTTAACCTACCCAAAACAAATCTCACATCCATCTCAGTTTTGGGGTCTGATTTTACGTAGTTTATCAAACTAAAAAACACCATTCAAACGAAACTACATCAACAAATATTTTTTGCGTACTGCTCATGAATATATCCGATTTCAATTGTCTTATCGTTTATCTTTTTTATAACCCCTCTGTAGCAAGTGTGGTCTCCGTGAAGTCTTATGTCAATCATGTCTCCCGCTATAAGAGACGGCCTTTTTTCAGCCAGACCTGGTACCTCCAGCTCTAGGATGTCGGATTTAACGGTAAGAAGTACCTGCAATTGATCCATTCTTATTTATTTTTTTGCCAGGCAAAATAATCGATCCACACAAATTTTCGATGAATTTCAATCGCAAATAACTTTTTTATTTGATGTCGGATTTAAACGAATATTAAAGAATATTGTAGAGAAATTATTGGACAATCGCTCACATTTTAAAAAATTACTAAAAAATAGACGTACGTTTATAATATACAGGTTTAAACAAAAAGATGTTTTTTACCATTAGTTTAAGACACTCTGTAGAGTGGCAAAACCGTATATTGTTCTAAATTAAGTTTTATTTATCAAGTCACATCTATTCTTAACAGTTTTGTTTTTCGTTCACCTCGATATATTTATTTTTGTGGAAAATATGGATTTTTTTAAAAAACATTGCAATTTCCAATATTTTTCTGTATGAAGAACTAAGGTTGCTATGGTCCATCCATAGGCTATGGAGAATGACAGTAACAGTTTTGTTGAATCATCCCATACTTGGACATGTCATACACGGCTTTCAAAAGCTATCAAATTGTTTTTTGCAAATTAATGTTTAAATTTTGAGGTGTCATCTTACTTTTAAAAATGGATATGTTGCCAGAGCCATTAATTTAATCCAGGATGGACTGTCACAGTATTACGTGGCAAGTGTTTTGAACGTCACAAGAAGTAAAGTACAAAGGGCAACATCAGTCGGAGAAATTTTTAAAAGTAAGAAGACACCTCAAAATTAACACAATAATTTACAAAAAACAATTTGATAGCTTTTGAAAGCTGTATATGACATGTCCAAGTATGAGATGATTCAACAAAACTGCCACTGTCATCCTCCATAGCCTATGGATGGACCATAGCAACCTTAGTTCTTCATACAGGAAAATATTGGAAATTGCAATGTTTTTTAAAATAATCCATATTTTCCACAAAAATAAATATATCAAGGTGAACCAAAAACAAAACTGTTAAAAATAGATGTGACTTGATAATTAAAACTTAATTTAGAACAATATACGGTTTAGCCACTCTACAGAGTGTCTTAAACTTATGGTAAAAAACATCTTTTTGTTTAAACCTGTATATTATATACGTACGTGTATTTTTTAGTAATTTTTAAAATGTGAGCGATTCTCCATAAATGTATCTACAATATTCTTTAATATTTGTTTAAATCCGAAATCAAACAAAAAAGTTATTTGCGATTGAAATTCATCGAAAATTTGTGTGGATCGATTATTTGCCTGTGAGTGTAGTTTATTTACTCACATTTGACATGTTGTATCTTTTCAGCATCAGAATTTCGCCCATTTCCTCTAACCACAACAAAATATGGAAATACATTCGGTAATTGTGTAGTGTCACATGATTGGGTTGCATCAAATTCCTAAACAACGTTTGCTGTGCTCTTTACATTAATTTAAAAAAATACCTACCTTAGCTGTTGAATGGTATGAATTAGTTGGTGATTTAAACCGCTGGCTAATCGTAAACCAAACTTCAAAGGTAGAACATAATCATCGGGGATTGGGTACTTATTTACGTATTTCCTAAAATAATTATTAATTTTGGTTGGGAACCCTGATTGTATGAAACGCGTCAACTACCGAACCGACCTGCCATCTATTGGTACGTGGGTTATTTTCAAATTTCTTGTACATTTGCTGTACCACTTGCAATAATATACACTACATATTAAATAATTTTTTAATTTAAAATTTTATTGGTTTAAAATTTATAAATTTATAATATTTTCAACTATCATGTATTGAAAGACAAAATTTACTAACCAACAGTTCACTTCTGTATTAAACAATATTATTTTCTATCAATTTTTGCAAAAATTTCTAACTATCATTTTTTAATAAATATAATTTTCCAAGTATAATTTATTTGGGTGGCATTTTGTTAACTTAAATAAATATTTTATAAAATTATTGAGATTAATTTGGTAAAGTTAAATTTTTTATTATTTAAAAATAGTATAAAATAAAAACGCATATAAAACATTTTCTACCAAAATAGTTTAAAAAGTTAAATTTTTGTAAACTCAAAACTATTGATAATCAAAAAATATTTTAAATATAAAATACAACTGTAAAAGTTTAAGTTTAAAATTATTAATTTTTAAAAAATGGATTTTAATATTTTATTCTTCAAAATTATTGATTTGAATTTGTAAAGTCATTTAAATGATGGTCGATAAATTTTCAATACAAAAATTTGAACATTACATTTAAATTTTAGTTTTAAATTTCAAAGTAGTAATTTTTGCATTAAAAATTTATCGACTATCATTTAAATGACTCTTTACAAATTTAAACCAATAACTTTTATTTTTAACAATTTTAAATTGATACATTTTTAAGTCAAAATTTATAACTTTACATTTAAATGTAAGTCGATAATTTTTAAATTACAAAGTGTAAACATAGCTTTAGAAGGCACAAGAATCTGGGATCGGAGCCACGCTGCAGCCAGTTTGATCCGCAGTGTTGCCAAATCGTGCTTGCTCCATAAATATTTGACGCGTTTTACAAATTATCGTAATAAAATGTTTCTTTATTGCATAAAGTTAATAATAGAACAACAACATTTTTAGTGCCTATTGTACTAAGTTAATTCGACAATTAAAAAACATCAACGGATCAAACTGGCTGCATCGTGACTCCGATCCCAGATTCTTGTGCCTTCTAAAGCTACGTTTACACTTTGTAATTTAAAAATTATCGACTTACATTTAAATGTAAAGTTATAAATGTTGTCTTAAAAATATATCACTTTAAAATTGTTAAAAATAAAAAAAATTGGTTTAAATTTGTAAAGAGTCATTTAAATGATAGTCGATAAATTTTTAATCCAAAAATTACTACTTTAAAATTTAAAACTTACATTTAATGTAATGTGAGAATTTTTGTATTAAAAATTTATAAACTATCATTTAAATGACTTTAAAAATTTAAACCAATAATTTTGTAGAATAAAATATTACAACCAGAACTTTTAAAAATCAATATTTTTAAACATAAATTTTTACTGTTGCATTTTATATTTAAAATATTTTTTGACTATCAATTGTTTTGAGTTTAAAAAAATTTAACTTTATAAATTTCTGTTAAAACATAATTTTTGCTTTTACTTAGGTATATATGTACTTGCTTTTATACTCAACAAATTTTTATAAATAATAAATTTATGTTCTTTTTTTAAACAAATCCTAGTGTAAATAAAACCTTAAAAGGATTATTAACAAGCAAAAAAATATATTTTCAAAATAATTAAGCATTTTTATATCAGTTTCTTTAATATGTTAATAATTTTGTGGCCCACTTTTAGGTGTTAAATAACACCCCTAATTAAACAAAATTTGTATATTATGAATTGTTTTTACTTTTTCTTCTTTAAATATACAAGAATTTTGAAAATGACCCAGCATTACAAAAAAAAACAAAAATGTACTCACAATCGTTGCGTTGGTGGAACGACTTTTATTTCTTCGCTATTCGTTTCCCAATCTTCATTGGAGAAAGGACTTCTTTCAGTGGAAATCGCTTCTTCAGTGTATTCAGTTATTTTTACGTACTTAAAATTAAATTAGAATAGTCAAAATAAAGTATAGCGTTTAATTTAATTTTTGCTCCAAATACAAAAACAACCTTACCAAGTTTCTAGCAATGGTAAACTGATCTTCGTGCGATTTTTGTTTGTTTGCGTTGGGATCAGCATTGCTTTGAAAATTTATGCAAACAGGATTTTGAATGCTACCGATGTTTAAAGGGTTTTTCGCATATTTTACTTGGAATTTGTATTGAGCACCTTCAATAAATAAATAAATAAAAGTATAAAAATTATCCTTAAAAATTACACTTTACTTTTTATAGAAAGCATTAAACCAATCAACACACTAAAGGCCTGCTCTGATTGGTTTATTTATTTTTATAGAGATTATTTTCTATACAAAGTAAAGTCGCAATGTTTAAGAAACAAACCTGTTTCAAGTTTGATATATCCCCCCGTAGAAACGATTCCCTCACATATTTGAAACAAATTTGTGGGATGTACAAGATAAATATCCGTAATGTATATTTCGTTTTTGCTGGAATTTTTTATCAAACAATCGAAAATAAGCTGGTGTCTGTGATTCTCATATTGATTTGGATGGACCTTAAATGTAAATAATGATTTTTGAATTTTACATTACAAATATTCTAGGGATATTTTTTTTGAAGAGCTACCAAGTCGGTTAAATTAGTAAAACATGTTTACCTGCCAAGTAAAAATCTGTAAAACCAATGTAGATACTGCAGTGTAAGAAATTAAAAACAAATTTGAAAAACAAAATTAATAAAAATATTTCTTCTTGCCTTGTGCAGGAAATGTGCCAAGACAAGAAAGCTAATGATCTTCAAAGACAGTCCATAATATTAACTTTAAAACAATATATTTTATTTAATTGAAAAACCATATAATAGTATATTAAAGAACTAATGTAATGGACAAAGGTCTTATGACATGAGTTCTTTATGCTATTTTATCTAATTTGCAAAAATTCTATAAAAAAGATAATTTTAAACCTTAAATTTAATTTGGTCGAATTTAACTTTAGATAGTTGGTATCACAGTCAATGTCAAAATCGATTCGCCATGCCGTCCTTAATTTACTTATTTACAATAAGCGGCTGTTAATGTTAAAGAAGAAAAATAGGATTTTCTTTGGTGTTAAACAAAATTTATTGCCAGAAAAGTCTCATTAGTACTGGAAAAATCATAAAAATATTATAACCAATATGCAAAATATTATGCTTTTAAAGTATAGCCAACCTATAAAATCAAAATTTTGGGTGGGATAAAGTATCTCATTACAGCACTGAAAGCGGTGTTATAATGAAGTTATTATGAACGCAAAATAGATAATAGTATATTATGTATCAAGTTTGATAAACGCCATTTTATACACGAATTTAATTTAGGCACGAGCGAGCTTGCGAGCGAGTGCTTAAGTTAATGAGTGTATAAAAAAGTTTATAAACGAGGTGCATACTTTTTCTACAACAAATACTTATTATTATCTTAAAATGATTTAAATCAAAAATTTGTATAGAGCGCCATCTATGAAACAACAGGGGAAACTGTCAAATGTCACATCTTTACATTTTATAAACACAATTATAAAGGTTATATATCGAAATATATCTTGAAAATTGACAGTTTTTCACAGTGAAAGTAAAGGAAATGTTTTATGAGGACTTTACAGTAGAGTCCGTGCCCGAATTTAAGTTATAGTTTACTGCCGGCGAAATTAAAAGGTCAGTTCATATAAACGTTTCAAATATTGGCGTTCGGAAACTATTTAATATTTTTGTATTGAGATAATAAAATAATTTTCACATTTAGTATTATTTTACAAGAAAGGCACTTTATTTTAACGATTGTATGACATTTGACAACTGTCAACTAACTTAAAACTAACTTCAGCCCGTGACTAAAGCGCCGTAAAGCCACAACTTGTCAATGTGTATTTAAAAGGTCACTTAGTGTCATGGAAACATTTACTATAAAGGGCGTTTTAAAGGTGGGAGTAGAAAAAATAGTTTTTTTTCATTAATAATATTTTCTTGAAATTTTAATATTGTTAGATAGTTTTTTATAAGTGTGATCTTTAAATTATTTGACAATTTAATCTAAAAATCGAATAATTTTATAGAAATTTGGATGAATTTCATAATTTAATAAAAAATCAAAAATTGGATAAAAATGTAGATAAATGTGTATATAAACTTTTTTCAAAGTTTTAACGATTTTTGGTTTTAACAGGTTTTTCAGTTTTTTCAAATTATTTAAAATATTAAAACAGCATTTTTTTTATTAAATTTTTTTTCTTATTTAACCAACCTTGTAGCTCTTTAAATAAAAAAACCCATATACATATCTTAGTAAATATAAAAAAATAGTAACTTTAGTAAGGTATATTCAAACACTTACAGTAATTGCACATAGCCCTTTATTAACATTTTCTTCATATGTACATGGTGATTGACCACAGCCCAAATGTTTTATTTCCAAACATATACCATGCCTATTTTTTACCAAGGCTTTTCTAAATAAAACAAAATAAATTAAAGAAAAAACACCAAAAGATTACAAGCTGTTTAAAAATCAAAACTAATTTAGCAAATATATTTTACAACTACCTACATATATTTATCCTAAAATAAAAAAATGAATTTTCTGTATAAAAAAGCAGAGATTCTTTGTTTGATTTTAATTATTTTTGATAACAGATAATAATTAATAGATAAGTGATAAAAAAAATGCAAACAGTATAGGTATTATACATATAATAATAAATATATGTTTGTACCTTTTAAAATATAAATTTTATTAGATAATATTATAATTTATGTAAATAATTTTAATACATAGGTAATTAAAATTAAATTGGCTAATATTAATATGGATTTATCTTTTTAAGCTAGTTTTGCAAACAATATGTTTACTAATATATTTATTAAGTACCTATATCTTATCAAACAAAGAATTTGAATAAAAACATATATTATAGTAAAAAAATGAGATTATCTAAAATTTTGTCCAGAAAATACCAAAACACCCAAAAGTCTCTCAGTTTAATAATACAATATGGGTATATATTTTTTTGAATGAATTTTTTAATATGGAAAACAAAAATGCATTATATTTAGAAAAGGACTAAGGTAGCGTTAAACTGACAGATATATAACCTCAATTATTGGTATTCAAATGAAAACAAATAACTAAATTTAGCAACCAACTTGATTTTAATTAAATAAGCATTTTTGCCAAAAAAAAATCAATTTTTATTAACCCATGGTAAATTCTTTGTTACATAGATAAAATATTTTAATTTTTAACTTAGGTTTGTAACCGGTGTATTATTTAACATGCAATACTTAAAATTAAATATAATATAACCTATAAACTTACTTGTAGTGTTTCCATTCCCATAGCCTAAAATTAAACTTATGATCGTAAGTACTTTCGTGGTCAACATCTTCTTGGACTCTCGAATAGTTGCAAATCATGCACCGCCCCTGGGGGTATTCCTAAAACAATAAATTTTAATAGCAAGAATTTAATTCGCAAACATTACTCACCTCATCCATGATTTCTAATCAAATAGGTATGTACCTAACACAAACAACAAATAAAACTCTATCTCCTGATTAAAAACTGATATGCAAATTCCACGTCATTTAGGACTTCCCCGAAACGTTTTGTTTTATTTTGACGTGTTTGCATTCAAATTAGTGAAATCGCTTGAAGGCACAGATTATAACAAAGATTGTAAAAGCTTGGAGGTTAGTTTTGTTGCCATGTTGCCAATGCTTATAACTGATAAGTTATCAGCAGTGAGTGGCAACATGGTAATTCCCACAGGAATGATGTCTGATCAGGGTTACCAATCGTACGTTAATTACCGTACACGATAATTTTAGCAAGTGTACGGTATACGAACCAAAACGATTACCGTACGTCAAATGTACGGTAATTGAGGTGAAGGGCGAGAGAAAAAATCAACGAATATAGGTGTTATTATAAAATTACTGAGATCATCAAATTTTGCAGGCGTCTGAATAGTTGGCAACCCTGTACCTTATACCCACAGAACGTACTTACAAAAAACTTTTGTTATAACTTATAAGCACGGTCTTATATAATATATACGTATATAAGACCAAGGTTATAGCTTAAAAAAATTGCAATTTAGAAATCTGGTAATATCAGGAAATCTTTGAATATAACAAAACTAAACTAAAACCAAAGAATTATGGCAACTCTGCTTTCTTCTGTCAATTTGATAAAAACCAACAATTTGAAATTAAAGTGTTGTTTTTTTTAAGAAAAACGTGTTTTTAACTGCACTATTCTTTGTAATTCTCGTATCATGTAAGTTGGTTTGTATTTATAGGTTAAACATCTATAATATTTGTATCCTTTATGAGTTTTACTGTTGTAATTTGCTGAAATACATAATTTGGTTATAAGAATATTAAAATTTGAACAAGTTTATTAAATTATTGGATACTTATGTTGCTCAATTAAATAGTGCAAATGTTGACCATTAATTGATACCTACCATTGGAATATGTTTGCTCAATATTTGGCCAATTCTAGCACAATTTTTTTACTGATATGATATTTTTATTTTGATATTTAGTAATTATTATTAAATATTTATTTCTGGAAAAATTGAGCCGGCGGAAAAAACGGAAAAATTGGGAAATTTTCATTTTGCATTACATACGAAAAAATGCAGAAGTCAAATTTTCTACAAACTTATACGAATACTATCCGTACATTGATATTAATGAATTTTCAATGCCAAATATATTCATAATAATAATTATTATTCCTTTTATTTTAATAAGTAAGAATTCTACTGGGTCAAAAAAAAACATTCAAAACTTTCGTTTTATTTGACACTTTGATTATAATTATAATTCTGTAATTTAACTTTATATTTTTTAATATTTTAAATTCAATTCAATTCAAATTTAATTCAATATTTAGTTTTATTTTTTTCTGTAATGCAGGATATATTTGTTTTAAAAATAAGTTTTTTTTTAAATGTTTACCTATGTATATTTCCCAAAGAAAAATCAAATTTTTCCAAAAAAAGATAATTTTTGTTTTTTCCCAATTTTTACGGTTTTTTTTCAACACTTTAAAACCCTAGTCAGAAGAGGAACTAATGAAAAAAAAAAACAAAAAATTTAAATTATTTATTCATGAAAAACACCATACTTTACAAATTTTAAATTTGCAACAAATTAGCTAGCTTTGTACAAACAGTGGGTATTTCATACCCACCGCCTTAAAATAAATCAAAATATTATATATTTATGTAAAAATTCAAATTTTCCCAAAAAAGACAATTTTTGTTTTTTTTCCCAATTTTACGGTTTTTTTTTCAACACTTTAAAACCCTAGTCAGGAGAGGAACCAATGAAAAAAAACAAAAAATTTAAATAATTTATTTATCAAAAACACCATACTTTACAAATTTTAAATTTGCAACAAATTAGCTAGCTTTGTACAAACAGTGGGTATCTTATACCCACCGCCTTAAAATAAATCAAAATATAGTATATGAAAACATATTATACACATCTAATTAAATAAAAAAACAAAAATAACTGGAAATTAGTTATATAAAAATAAATTTGTTGTTTAAATGTCGCCTGTACCACCTCAAATAAATAATTAGTGCTGTATCGATAAAATTTTGAGGTGTGTGAGTTGGGACTAAGGAATAGGTAGTAGATTGTTGTAAAAATCCATTGGATTATTAATAAGACAGAGTTAGAAACAAAGGCTCAGGAATTTATCAAAAATATTTATATCCACAATATCGCATATTGTGACGCGCCATTTCGGCTACATCACCGGTTTAGTCACAGTTAAAAAAAATACCAACACTTACAACCGTTGGCGACTCGTAAAAAAGGTACTAAAAGTATACACGCCGAACATTAAAGCATCTTGGAACTGTTTTTGTTTTTTTAACACTTTAAAACCCTAGTTAGGAGAGGAACTAATGAAAAAACAAACAAAAAAAATTAAATAATTAATTTATCAAAAACACCATACTTTACAAATTTTAAATTTGCAAGAAATTAGCTAGTTTTGTACAAACAGTGGGTATTTTATACCCACCGCCTTAAAATAAATCAAAATATTATATATTTATGTAAAAATTCAAATTTTCACAAAAAAAGACAATTTTTGTTTTCCCAAAATTTTTACGGTTTTTTTTCAACACTTTAAAACCCTAGTCAGGAGAGGAACTAATGAAAAAAACAAAAAATTTAAATAATTTATTTATCAAAAACACCATACTTTACAAATTTTAAATTTGCAACAAATTAGCTAGCTTTGTACAAACAGTGGGTATTTTATACCCACCGCCTAAAAAAAAAAATCAAAATATTGTATATGTATGTAAAAATTCAAATTTTCCCAAAAAAGACAATTTTTGTTTTTTTCCCCCAATTTTTACGGGTTTTTTAACACTTTAAAACCCTAGTCAGGAGAGGAACCAATGAAAAATCAAAAAATTTAAAGAACCACCCCAGACGAAATCAAGAAAATCATAAGTAATCTGAAGAACAATGCATCACCGGGTGGCGATGGGATTAAAACGAAAACTATGAAGAGCATCAAAGATATTATAGCTCCATATATAGCACAATTAATAAATAACCATTTTAAACAAGGTACGTTTCCAGAAGAATTAAAAACAGCAAGAGTTACAGTCATTCACAAAACAGGATCAAAATCACAAGCAAACAACTATAGGCCCATATCCGTATTATCAATACTTGCTAAAATATTTGAAGTTGCCTTAAAAACAAGACTGCTTAACTATCTAAAAAATATAAATTTCTTCAATATGCACCAGAATGGGATTTTTAAATAAACGAAATACGCAAACAGCAGTAGCTTCCCTATTGGAATATATATATACAAAGATTGATAATGGACATACAGTAATGGCATGCTTTTTGGATCTTCAAAAAGCATTCGATGTAGTAGATCACAATATTTTGATAAGCAGATTAAAATCTATTGGAATAAAAGGTAAACCACTTGAACTTTTCAAAAGTTATCTTACAGATAGAAGGCAGTATACTACGGTAAATGGCATCAAAAGCATCAATGAGGTTATCATCAGTGGAGTGCCGCAAGGAAGTGTATTAGGACCTATTCTTTTCCTAATCTATATAAATCGATTGACCAATATGAAACTTAATGGAAACTTAACACTCTTTGCCGACGATACTGCTCTTTTCTATTCGGGTACAATGCAAAAAATATATGAAGATGCTCAGCAGGACCTGGATACCATCACAGAATGGACAAAGCAAAGTAACATCCGACTTAATGAATCCAAATGCAACTATCTCGTTTTCAACAAGAAATCCCAAGTAACTGATAAATGCTTAACAATCAACAACAGTATACTTAAGGAGATGACTACTGCAAAGTACCTAGGTTTGATATTAGACAACAAATTACTGTTTGACAAACATGTAGAAAGCATACGGGAGCAAAATAAATAAATTGATCTATCCCCTATATCATTCAGCCAAATTTTTCAATCAAGTAACGAAATTTAAAATATACTCTGCCTATGTTCACTCAGTTATGTCATACTTAGCAGCATTTTGGGGACAAACCAGAAAACAGGATATCGAAAAACTACAAGTTTACCCAGAACAGATTCATAAAAGTGTTGTTTTGTAAACCTATGTGTTATGGAACTAATGAGCTGTATAGCGAACTAAATCTTCTTAAAGTGTGTGATATTGTCAAATTAGAAAGTCTTAAACTTGTACATAAAATAAAAAATAATATATTAGAGACTGACATAACATTGGTGCAAAACTGTGATATTCACCATTACAATACTCGTACAAACCAAAACTTTTATATTTTACCAAGTGCAAAAAACATTGGAAAGAAGAGAGTAACTACTACGGCTGTGCAATGGTACAATGAACTCCCAAATAGTATTAAGGACTTAGATGTTATAAACTTTAACAGAGCTATAAAAAATTATTTATTATCTAGAAATAACACACTTTAATTTATTTTGTATATATTGTATATTTATAGTATTTTGTTAAACACAAAAAGCCTTATTTTATTTTATATTTATGTTAACCTGTTATGAACGTTTGTTTTTTTGGGTTCAATAAATACATTAAAAAAAAAAAAAAATTTATTTATCAAAAACACCATACTTTACAAATTTTAAATTTGCAACAAATTAGCTAGCTTTGTACAAACAGTGGGTATTTTATACCCACCGCCTTAAAATAAATCAAAATATAGTATATGAAAACATATTATACACATCTAATTAAATAAAAAAACAAAAATAACTGGAAATTAGTTATATAAAAATAAATTTGTTGTTTAAATGTCGCCTGTATCACCTCAAATAAATAATTAGTGCTGTATCGATAAAATTTGAGGTGTGTGAGTTGCACATATCAGAGTGCGTAATAGGTAGTAGATTGTTGTAAAAACCCAAAATATCAGCAAAATACATTGGATTATTATAAGTTAGAAACAAAGGCTCAGGAATTTATCAAAAATATTTATATCCACAATATCGCATATTGTGACGCGCCATTTCGGCTACATCACCGGTTTAGTCACAGTTAAAAAAATACCAACACTTACAACTGTTGGCGACTCGTAAAAAAGGTACTAAAAGTATACACGCCGAACATTAAAGCATCTTGGAACTGTTTTTGTTTTTTTTAACACTTTAAAACCCTAGTCAGGAGGGGAACTAATGAAAAAAAACCAAAAAGTTCAAATAATTTATTTATTAAAAACACCATACTTTACAAATTTTAAATTTGCAAGAAATTAGCTAGCTTTGTACAAACAGTGGGTATTTTATACCCACCGCCTTAAAATAAATCAAAATATTATATATTTATGTAAAAATTCAAATTTTTCCAAACAGACAATTTTTGTTTTTTCCCCAATTTTTCCGGTTTTTTTCAACACTTTAAAACCCTAGTCAGGAGGGGAACTAATGAAAAAATCAAAAAATTTAAATAATTTATTTATCAAAAACACCATACTTTACAAATTTTAAATTTGCAACAAATTAGCTAGCTTTGTACAAACAGTGGGTATTTTATACCCACCGCCTTAAAATAAATCAAAATATTGTATATGTATGTAAAAATTCAAATTTTCCCAAAAAAGACATTTTTTGTTTTTTCCCCAATTTTTCCGGTTTTTTTCAACACTTTAAAACCCTAGTCAGGAGGGGAACTAATGAAAAAATCAAAAAATTTAAATAATTTATTTATCAAAAACACCATACTTTACAAATTTTAAATTTGCAACAAATTAGCTAGCTTTGTACAAACAGTGGGTATCTTATACCCACCGCCTTAAAATAAATCAAAATATTGTATATGTATGTAAAAATTCAAATTTTCCCAAAAAAGACATTTTTTGTTTTTTCCCCAATTTTTCCGGTTTTTTTTCAACACTTTAAAACCCTAGTCAGGAGGGGAACTAATGAAAAAATCAAAAAATTTAAATAATTTATTTATCAAAAACACCATACTTTACAAATTTTAAATTTGCAACAAATTAGCTAGCTTTGTACAAACAGTGGGTATCTTATACCCACCGCCTTAAAATAAATCAAATATAGTATATGAAAACATATTATACACATCTAATTAAATAAAAAAACAAAAATAACTGGAAATTAGTTATATAAAAATAAATTTGCTGTTTAAATGTCGCCTGTACCACCTCAAATAAATAATTAGTGTTGTATCGATAAAATTTTGAGGTGTGTGAGTTGGGACTAAGGAATAGGTAGTAGATTGTTGTAAAAATCCGTTGGATTATTAGTTAGAAACAAAGGCTCAGGAATTTATCAAAAATATTTATATCCACAATATCGCATATTGTGACGCTACATCACCGGTTTAGTCACAGTTAAAAAATACCAACACTTACAACCGTTGGCGACTCGTAAAAAAGGTACTAAAAGTATACACGCCGAACATTAAAGCATCTTGGAACTGTTTTTTGTTTTTTTAACACTTTAAAACCCTAGTTAGGAGAGGAACTAATGAAAAAACAAACAAAAAAATGAAATAATTAATTTATCAAAAACACCATACTTTACAAATTTTAAATTTGCAAGAAATTAGCTAGTTTTGTACAAACAGTGGGTATTTTATACCCACCGCCTTAAAATAAATCAAAATATTGTATATGTATGTAAAAATTCAAATTTTCCCAAAAAAGACATTTTTTGTTTTTTCCCCAATTTTTCCGGTTTTTTTCAACACTTTAAAACCCTAGTCAGGAGGGGAACTAATGAAAAAATCAAAAAATTTAAATAATTTATTTATCAAAAACACCATACTTTACAAATTTTAAATTTGCAACAAATTAGCTAGCTTTGTACAAACAGTGGGTATCTTATACCCACCGCCTTAAAATAAATCAAAATATTGTATATGTATGTAAAAATTCAAATTTTCCCAAAAAAGACATTTTTTGTTTTTTCCCCAATTTTTCCGGTTTTTTTCAACACTTTAAAACCCTAGTCAGGAGGGGAACTAATGAAAAAATCAAAAAATTTAAATAATTTATTTATCAAAAACACCATACTTTACAAATTTTAAATTTGCAACAAATTAGCTAGTTTTGTACAAACAGTGGGTATTTTATACCCACCGCCTTAAAATAAATCAAAATATTATATATTTATGTAAAAATTCAAATTTTTAAAAAAAAAAAGACAACTTTTGTTTTCCCAAAATTTTTTACGGTTTTTTTTCAACACTTTAAAACCCTAGTCAGGAGAGGAACCAATGAAAAAAACAAAAAATTTAAATAATTTATTTATCAAAAACACCATACTTTACAAATTTTAAATTTGCAACAAATTAGCTAGCTTTGTACAAACAGTGGGTATTTTATACCCACCGCCTTAAAATAAATCAAAATATAGTATATGAAAACATATTATACACATCTAATTAAATAAAAAAACAAAAATAACTGGAAATTAGTTATATAAAAATAAATTTGCTGTTTAAATGTCGCCTGTACCACCTCAAATAAATAATTAGTGCTGTATCGATAAAATTTTGAGGTGTGTGAGTTGGGACTAAGGAATAGGTAGTAGATTGTTGTAAAAATCCATTGGATTATTAATAAAGACAGAGTTAGAAACAAAGGCTCAGGAATTTATCAAAAATATTTATATCCACAATATCGCATATTGTGACGCTACATCACCGGTTTAGTCACAGTTAAAAAAATACCAACACTTAC
This sequence comes from Brassicogethes aeneus, assembly GCA_921294245.1. Classification (NCBI taxonomy): domain Eukaryota; kingdom Metazoa; phylum Arthropoda; class Insecta; order Coleoptera; family Nitidulidae; genus Brassicogethes; species Brassicogethes aeneus. The sequence continues at coordinate 55,292,838 of OV121137.1, forward strand.
AACCGTTGGCGACTCGTAAAAAAGGTACTAAAAGTATACACGCCGAACATTAAAGCATCTTGGAACTGTTTTTGTTTTTTTAACACTTTAAAACCCTAGTTAGGAGAGGAACTAATGAAAAAACAAACAAAAAAATGAAATAATTAATTTATCAAAAACACCATACTTTACAAATTTTAAATTTGCAAGAAATTAGCTAGTTTTGTACAAACAGTGGGTATTTTATACCCACCGCCTTAAAATAAATCAAAATATTGTATATGTATGTAAAAATTCAAATTTTCCCAAAAAAGACATTTTTTGTTTTTTCCCCAATTTTTCCGGTTTTTTTCAACACTTTAAAACCCTAGTCAGGAGGGGAACTAATGAAAAAATCAAAAAATTTAAATAATTTATTTATCAAAAACACCATACTTTACAAATTTTAAATTTGCAACAAATTAGCTAGCTTTGTACAAACAGTGGGTATCTTATACCCACCGCCTTAAAATAAATCAAAATATTGTATATGTATGTAAAAATTCAAATTTTCCCAAAAAAGACATTTTTTGTTTTTTCCCCAATTTTTCCGGTTTTTTTCAACACTTTAAAACCCTAGTCAGGAGGGGAACTAATGAAAAAAATCAAAAAATTTAAATAATTTATTTATCAAAAACACCATACTTTACAAATTTTAAATTTGCAACAAATTAGCTAGCTTTGTACAAACAGTGGGTATCTTATACCCACCGCCTTAAAATAAATCAAAATATAGTATATGAAAACATATTATACACATCTAATTAAATAAAAAAACAAAAATAACTGGAAATTAGTTATATAAAAATAAATTTGCTGTTTAAATGTCGCCTGTACCACCTCAAATAAATAATTAGTGTTGTATCGATAAAATTTTGAGGTGTGTGAGTTGGGACTAAGGAATAGGTAGTAGATTGTTGTAAAAATCCGTTGGATTATTAGTTAGAAACAAAGGCTCAGGAATTTATCAAAAATATTTATATCCACAATATCGCATATTGTGACGCTACATCACCGGTTTAGTCACAGTTAAAAAAATACCAACACTTACAACCGTTGGCGACTCGTAAAAAAGGTACTAAAAGTATACACGCCGAACATTAAAGCATCTTGGAACTGTTTTTGTTTTTTTAACACTTTAAAACCCTAGTTAGGAGAGGAACTAATGAAAAAACAAACAAAAAAATGAAATAATTAATTTATCAAAAACACCATACTTTACAAATTTTAAATTTGCAAGAAATTAGCTAGTTTTGTACAAACAGTGGGTATTTTATACCCACCGCCTTAAAATAAATCAAAATATTGTATATGTATGTAAAAATTCAAATTTTCCCAAAAAAAGACATTTTTTGTTTTTTCCCCAATTTTTCCGGTTTTTTTCAACACTTTAAAACCCTAGTCAGGAGGGGAACTAATGAAAAAATCAAAAAATTTAAATAATTTATTTATCAAAAACACCATACTTACAAATTTTAAATTTGCAACAAATTAGCTAGCTTTGTACAAACAGTGGGTATCTTATACCCACCGCCTTAAAATAAATCAAAATATTGTATATGTATGTAAAAATTCAAATTTTCCCAAAAAAGACATTTTTTGTTTTTTCCCCAATTTTTCCGGTTTTTTTCAACACTTTAAAACCCTAGTCAGGAGGGGAACTAATGAAAAAATCAAAAAATTTAAATAATTTATTTATCAAAAACACCATACTTTACAAATTTTAAATTTGCAACAAGTTAGCTAGCTTTGTACAAACAGTGGGTATTTTATACCCACCGCCTTAAAATAAATCAAAATATTGTATATGTATGTAAAAATTAAAATTATCCCAAAAAAGACAATTTTCCCCCCCAATTTTACGGTCAGGAGGGGAACCAATGAAAAAAAAAAAACAAAAAATTTAAATAATTTATTTATCAAAAACACCATACTTTACAAATTTTAAATTTGCAACAAATTAGCTAGCTTTGTACAAACAGTGGGTATTTCATACCCACCGCCTTAAAATAAATCAGAATATAGTATATGAAAACATATTATACACATCTAATTAAATAAAAAAAACAAAAATAACTGGAAATTAGTTATATAAAAATAAATTTGTTGTTTAAATGTCGCCTGTATCACCTCAAATGAATAATTAGTGTTGTATCGATAAAATTTGAGGTGTGTGAGTTGGGACTAAGGAATAGGTAGTAGATTGTTGTAAAAATCCATTGGATTATTAATAAAGACAGAGTTAGAAACAAAGGCTCAGGAATTTATCAAAAATATTTATATCCACAATATCGCATATTGTGACGCGCCATTTCGGCTACATCACCGGTTTAGTCACAGTTAAAAAAAAATACCAACACTTACAACCGTTGGCGACTCGTAAAAAAGGTACTAAAAGTATACACGCCGAACATTAAAGCATCTTGGAACTGTTTTTGTTTTTTTCAATACTGCTAACGTTGGGGGGCACCATCGGACCTTTCGTGTCCATTTTGGCGGTAGGGGGGGGCGCCCCCCGAACCGCCGCCCCCGCCCCCGCTCGGCGGCTTCGAGTCGGAGTCCTTTTTCGACCCCCCGCCCGATTCTTGGAGGGCCTTCCCGATTTTCTCCTCCACCGACAAGATTTCCTCCTTGTCGAGAAGCTCGATCAGCTCATCGACTTGTTTGTCGGACAGCTTCACGTTTTCCTTGCACATTATTTCGACGACCTTCAAAAAATACTTACTTCACTATCTGTCATTTTTTTCCCTTAATTATTATGATTGTCAGGGTGTTATGTAATTAATAAAATATTTTTTTAAATATTTTTTCGTTAAACCTTATGTCAAAAGGTATTCAGTATTTTAATATACATTAATTACATAACACCCTGTAGTTTTAAGAAATTATCCTTATGTGATATTTTGAAAAATCTTTTCCCGATGCAACCAGTTTGATCCGCAGTGTTACCAAATCGTGCTTGCTCCATAAATATTTGACGCGTTTTACAAATTATCGTATTAAAATGTTTCTTTATTAAATTAATTTAATTATAGAATAACAACATTTTTAGTACCTATTGTACTAAGTTAATTTGACAATTAAAAAACATTTTTTCTAATTTTTAAGAGAAATTTTTTTAAAATGTAGTGTCCAATATTACCTGGATGCAACCATATACAAATACAAATTCCCGCTTTCCGGTTTTTGTGGTGAGGTTACGTGTTAAGCCTGATTTATAGATTGCCTTCCTTCCTTCCTCCCGTAGAAGATGAACAATACAATCCCGTACGGGAATCTATAAACGGCACTGGGAATTTGTATGATGCATCCACGTAATATTGGACACTACATTTTAAAAAAATTTCTCTTAAAAATTAGAAAAAATGTTTTTTAATTGTCGAATTAACTTAGAACAATAGGCACTAAAAATGTTGTTGTTCTATTATTAAATTTATGTAATAAAGAAACATTTCATTACGATAATTTGTAAAACGCGTCAAATATTTATGGAGCAAGCACGATTTGGCAACACTGCGGATCAAACTGGCTGCATCGTGGCTCCGATCCCAGACTCTTGTAGAAGACTAAAGCTACGTTTACACTTTTTAATTAAAAAAATATAGACTTACATTTAAATGTAAAGTTATAAATTTTGTCTTAAAAATGTATCAATTTAAAATTGTTAAAAATAAAAGTTATTGGTTTTAATTTGTAAAGAGTCAATGATTGTCGATAAAATTTTAATGCAAAAATTACCACTTTAAAATTTAAAACTAACATATAAATGTAATGTTCAAATTTTTGTATTGAAAATTTATCGACTATCATTTAAATGACTCTTTACAAATTCAAACCAATAATTTTGAAGAATAAAATATTAAAATTCCATTTTTTAAAAATCAATATTTTTAAACTTATTTAAACTTTTACAGTTGCATTTTATATTTAAAATATTTTTTGATTTTCAATAGTTTTGAGTTTACAAAAAATTAACTTTTTAAACTGTTTTGGTAGAAAATATTTTATACGTGTTGTTATTTTAAATGGATTGATACTATTTTTAAATACTAAAAAAATTAACTTTACCAAATTAATCTCAATAATTTTATAAAATATTTATTTAAGTTTACAAAATGCCACCCAAATAAATTATACTTGGGAAATTATTTTTATTAAAAAATGATAGTAGATAGTAGAAATTTTTGCAAAAATTGATAGAAAATAATATTGTTTAATACAGAAGTGAACTGTTAGTAAATTTTGCCTTTCAATACATGATAGTTGAAAAGATTTTAAATTTATAAATGTAAACCAAAAATTTTTAGTTAGAAAAATTTTATACCACTAAAATTTTAAATTAAAAAATTATTTAATAAATGCTAAAACGGCGTGCCTTGGTTTCGTATTTAACTAATACAAAAATTGATATTGATACATTTTCGGAAGGAAGCGAAAATCGATTGAGCGATTTTAAGAAAACGGAAGGAGAAATTTCAGCATGAAACCGCAACAAAATTCGGTCCAAGAGCCGCTGAAAAAAAATAATAAACTTGAGGACTCACCTTGAGAACATCTTCGATCTTTAGGGAGCCGTCTTGATCGTAGTCCATCTTGTTCAGAACCTTCGTGATCTGGTCGAGCTTCTTCTGGTCCGGGATGTCTTTTATGACCTGCATCTCCTTGATGGCGGTCATGATGTCGTCTATCTTCAGCAGCTCCTCCTTCTTCTTGGTGGTCTCCTCAATCTCCAGGTCCTTCTTGATCTGCCGCTCCTTCTTTTCTAACTCCACCATTACGTTGTCCAGACGGCCAATCATCTTATTTACCGTCTTGAACAGTCTTCTGGCGCCCTTGGTTTCCTGCACTTCGGGTTTGGGTTGCGAGCTCACCACCTTCTTCAAATCCGTGACGTCTTCCTCGTAGTCGGCCATCTCCGCCTTTAATTCTTCGATCTCGCCCTTCTCCACGATCAGTTTCTTCTCTTTTGAAACAGTATCGATGGCGTGGTCTATAATCTCGAAGTCTTTCGACTGCAGCGCTTCTTCTTGCTGCGCCATCTTGGCGATGCTGATTTTCTGGGCTGCGTCCTCCAAGACAGGCGTGGAGTGGGCGGAAATTATGGGGGCCTGAATGCGAGGTAAAAAGATACACGCAAAATAATTTTTTTTGGTTTTCAGCGAATATCTCGGCCCCCGTATATTGTACGATAAAAAGTAAAATGGCAAAATAATTCTTATAAAATTTACAATTATTTTTATATAAAGTATTTTTTGTTTAAACAACTGAGTCAAACAATACGGCCAGTTAAAATTAACTTGTTTTTTTACTCTTCTACAAATATTTCGCAAATGTTAATTATGTTTAGACATAACAAAAAGAGTGGATATGACCAACAAACTTTTATTAAAAATAAAATAGTTTTGGCATAAAGTATGATTTTTCAATTTTTGAAAGCTCCTTAAAAACAGCATTGCATTGCTTGGCCCAACATGAAGCAGGAAAGCCAATTCAAGGCACTCTGATATAGAAATAAAATTTTATCAAAAAATGATTTGACCTGTCAAAAATTGACAAATGACATGTGCATATATTCTATATTATTATATTTATTATTATTATATTTTATATTTTTCGATATTTTTAAGTACCTATTAAAAATCCCTTTCTGGTAAAGTTTGATATTTTTTGAGTACTAATTTTCAAAACAATAGCTTTTTTTGCTGCTTAATCCTATAGGAAATTTTATAAAAAATTATTTGATTTTTTACTTTTTATTGTGCTGTATACGGGGTTAAAATTTTGATTTTCGATTTCTTTTATTTTTTGATATTTTTAAGTACCCATTAAAAATCCCTTTCTGGTCAAGTTTGATAATTTTTGAGTACTCGTTCAAAAGATATCAAATTTTCAAAACAATAGCGTTTTTTGTTTTTTTGCTGCTAATTTCTTTAATCCTATGGAAAATTTTATAAAAAATAATTTGATTTTTTATTTTTTATCGTGCCGTAAACGGGGCTAAGATTTTCACTAAAACTAAAAAAAATGTAAAAAACTTTGAAAAATGTTGATTTTCGATTTCTTTTATTTTTCGATATTTTTAAGTACCCATTAAAAATCCCTTTCTGGTAAAGTTTGATATTTTTTTGAGTACTTGTTCAAAAGATATCAAATTTTCAGAACAATAGAGTTTTTTGTATTTTCTTTAAAAATGGTTCGAATTGAAATTTTTATTTCCTAAAATTTTCGGGTATCAAAATTATCCAAAGCATATTTGCATGCGAATTTTGAGTTTTATAGTTTTAATTTTAAAAATGAGTAGGTAATTCGATAATTATTCATTTCTCATTAAAAAAAGAAAAAGAGTAATGTTAAGTGAGTAAATTACTCATTAACATACGAAAAAACACATTACAAATTAAAAATGATTATTTCCCTCATTATAATATAAACCAATCAAAAGCCTTGAATTTTCGAATAAATTTCGTTTAAATAAGCGATTAAATCACTAGAACTATTTAACAGCGATTAAATTTTAGCCTCCATATTGGATTTTTGTTCACGATTTTATGGTGTTATTTACAAGTTTTAACAAACATTTTTTAAAAAACAATAAAAAATAAGTTATCTAGTTTACGAAATATCAATTATTACTTATTACATACCTTAAATTAATGGAATTTTCTTTAAAAAAATATTTATAAATTTTGACACATACGTCAGATTTTATGAATTGTCAAATAGTTTCCTTTAATTCGAGAAATAATCTAGACGAATATCACTCAACCTATAAATTTAATCTGTCAAACTATGCTCAGTAAGTTTTTTATTTAATTTTTCTTTTTGGAAAATAGTTTCATGCAAAATAATTAAAAATAAAACCCCTCGACCGCTACGCGGTCTCGTGATTTTATTAAATTATTTTGCATTCGACATTTTCCAAGAAAAACCAAACAAAAAACTACTGAGCCTAGTTTAAACCGATTAAATTCATAGTTCTCGTGATATAATATATGAGTAATGTAAAAAAGAATACATAACTCATTACAAATTTAATAATTTGTATTAAAAAAATAACAATAACAACAAACCTTGTCGACTAGGAGATCGAGATCCTTCTTCTTCAGCTCCATCTCCTTCTTCTTCTCCTCCCGATTCTCCATCCTCTCCTCCGCTATCTTCTTCTCCTCTTCCTTCAGAACCTCTATCTTCGTCTTGTGGTCGATCTTGCCCTCCTTCTCTTGGATAGAAGCCTGAGTCTGCTTGACGATGGCTTCGGGCAAAGCGGAAATGGTCGCTTTGAGTTTGTCGCCGGTGGGAATCGTTTCCGGCAGCATGAGCGCTCTGGACAGGAGCAGCAGGGACGGGGGCACTTTTTCGTTCAGGCTCAGGTCCAACCACTGAGAGAGCTGGTTTCTGAGGCGCTCTTCAGACATACCGTAAGCTCGCATTCCTTAGTGAGAAAATCGTCTTTTTAGAGTTTACCAGAATTTAACTTGATACAGTAGAGTCAGTCCAAATGAAAACACCAAAAAGGAATTTAAAAGTGGACTGCATGATTTTTTATTTTAATGAAAAGTAAGTATATTTTCAATATTAATTATTATTATCTAATTAGTTCATCTCATAAAAGAATGGTAAACCACTTATACAATAGAAAACGTAACTATTATTTTAAGTTTTTAGACTATCATTTTCTTTAATAAAAAAATTATTGAAACTTGATAATTCTAAAAATTAGTCAATTTTGCCCTCATAAATCACTATGTTGAGGAAAAAATAAAAATCTGAAACTTTCAGGAAATGTAGTCTCCACCTTCATCTTTTCAGTCCAGTTAGTCTTGTTTTGTTGTATGTAAAAGATATAATAATTTTTATCTCCACGCGGTCTATAATTTAAACTTTATTGTTGTCAACATTCGATAAAGAAATATCTTGTTATGGCCTAGGCCGATAAAAATTTTTATGAGGCAAGTAATTAGTTCGATTTTTTCTCGCTAGGGGTATTGTTTTGACAAATTAATCCTTTTCTAAGAAATTAACGTACTAAACTGGTTTAATTTATTTATAATAAGCACTAATTTGCTTGTTTTACTGTTAATGTTTATTATTTTTCATTAAATTATTGTAAAATTAAATATGAATAATAAAACAAAAAGTGAGGTTAGGATATTGGAATTTGACGTTTCTGTGGATTTCACAGTTGTGTTTTCTTTTTCTACGATTTAAATTATCTTTAAGTTTTAATTTGCTTTAAGTTTTCAGTGAAATTAAATGTTAAACACAGCGTACCTAAACATTCCAAACTACCTATTTTTTAAATAAAAATGCAAACAAATTGAAATTAGATACCTATTTATTAAACAATTAATTGAATTTAATGTAATAGCAAGAGGGTAAGTAAACCATTTTCTTACAAAAATCCATTTCTACTTAAATCATGTAGCTAGGTATTGTCAAACTATTACTGCTTCTAAAAGGAATAATAATTATTGTACATTTAATGTAATCTTTAGCTAATAAATAAATGAGATTCTAAAAAAGTGAGGTTAGGCCGCTTTCATGTTGAATTAAATTGACCTATATAAAGTGCTTTGAAGATAAAATGTTGTATGCCATTCGTCCAAGAAGTGTCTTTTTGTGCTTCGCTCAATTGTAGGCCTCCGCTACGCGTCGGCCTTCAAACTTTGAGCTTAGCACAAAAAGCCTTACTTCTTAACCTAATGACATAAATAACTATTTTAATGCAGTTAAGAAGCGATATTGTCAGTTTTATTTATAATTTAAAATTTAGATGGCTTTGACTTGGTCAATTCATGTTTGGTAGAGAAATGTCAGAACTGTCAAAAATATTTCATAAATATTATTTGTGCGTGTTTAAATTGTGATTTCAAAAAGTTTGCAAGTTTGCAAGTGTAATAAATGACGGAGTGTTCGAGATTCATGAATTTAATTGCAATTAAACATGCAAGAACATATCATAATTTTGTAACTCTTTCTCATAAAAAATATTTAAGTTCTGAGAAGTTTTAAATTGTTAAAAATAGCAAAAATCAAAAAATATTCCAAATAAACCCCTTTATTATAACATGTTTTATTTTAAACAGTTACCTAAAAACTAAAATTTAAAGAATTATTTACAGATTGTGTAAATTTTTTCCAACACTAACATTTAAAATACATACATATAACTTTTAACTATTCAGTGCCTTACTAAAGGGATCAAAATAATAGAACAAGACTAACTTGGTTTAAATTGTGAAAGAAACCGACAAAAAACTGCTTAACGCATTTTTTATACGTTTAAATTAACTCTTTATTAGTTTTACTTATTATACTTTACGATATAAACCATAAGGATCTTGAATATATTTTTTTACATTCTTCTTCTTTAAACACCAATAATTCATTAAAATGTATATAATATATAATCATATATATATATGCTTATACAATACATAAAATATAACATAACTACCAAATATATCAGAACTGTTAAAAATATGTCATAATTATTATTACAAAATTATTTACCAAAGAAATACGCACAATAGTTATTTATGTATTAAGGGCATAATAAGGTTTTTATGGTCCGAGGCGCTATTTCGAGCCCGAGCGCGTTAGCGCGAGGGCTAGAAAAGCGTCGTAGGACCATAAAAACCAGTTATGCCAGCAATGCATACAAAACTTTATGCACGATTAATATAATAATAATAATGCTTTATTGAACTAAAACCAAGTTCAAAGGCCATTAACCGTAGTCCTTCAGCCGCCGATTAATATATTATTATTTTTAATATATTATTGTTTTTAAAGACGTTTACGTCAAAGAATTTTTGTTATAATTGTCATATTATAATGTCAACTGACATCAGTCAGTTTTAAAGTTTAAAGATGAATGAAATTGTCGAAGCAGCTGAAAAGGCGAAAAATTGCGGCCTGCTGCCGGAAAAATTAAAATCTTAATACGAAAAAACTTACTTCGAATATATCAAATGGTGTAACATTGTTGTTTTTAATTTTTGACGTTTCATTATAGCCCGCTGGGTCATAATAACGCCCGCGGCTATAAAAAGACGTTTACGTCAAAGAATTTTTGTTATAATTGTCATATTATAATGTCATCGTGCATAAATAATATTTATGAAATATTTTTGACAGTTATGACACTTCTCCACCAAACATGAAAGCCATCTAAATTTTAAATTTTAAATAAAACTAACAATATCGCTACTAAACGGGCATTAAAAAAATTAATATATCTTTTAAAGGAATAAAAATAACAATACAAGACTAACTGGACTGAAAAGATGAAGGTGGGGACTATATTTCCTGAAAGTTTCAGATTTTTATTTTTTCTTCAACATAATGATTTCTGAGGGCAAAATTGGCTAATTTTAAAAATTATCAAGTTTCAATAATTTTTTTATTAAAGAAAATGATAGTATAGAAACTTAAAATAATAGTTACGTTTTCTATTGTATAAGTAATTGATACCTCATTGATGATACCTGAAAAAAAATAACTTTCTAGATTTAGTAGAATAGGCACAGGAGCCAGACAAAAATCACAAAAATTGGCAAATTATCATGAATTTTTAATGGTTTACCATTCTTTTGTGAGATTAACTAATTGGATAATAATATTTTATATCGAAAACACAATTTTTTTTATCAAAATAAAAAATCAAGCGGCGCACCCCATTTGGTGTTTTTATTTGGAATGACTCATGTGTTTTTGGTCAAATTAAATCATACTACACAGAAAAATGGAAAAAAAGGAAACAGGAAGTTCCTTGATGCATTACTAGTATATTACCAGTGGTATTATTCCAGAAAATTGAACCTTCAACTCGCCAGAGTTTTTAGTGCGTTCCACCAACTTAAAAACTTCAAGTATTGACATCTGTTTCCACTTATTTAAGGTCTCTTTAGCATCGAACAACTTTTAGTATCACACCAAAGCAAAGGACTACCTGAGCTTATATACTCTTCATGTAAGTGAACAGAGGCGAGATTTAAGAACATCACGTGATCCACACCGCCTTTGCCGCGATCGGTACACACTATGCAACCGGGAATGCACGGCAAATTGTTTTAATCGTTTTAACAGAGTGCTTTAGGTTGAAGTAACTCTTATTTTACAAACAACATATTTGGTAAACTGAACCATGCAGCGGGTTGGTTTCACTAAAGTTTTCTGGGTTAATTTAAGCAATTTAAAAAAAAAATAAAATAACTATCTGGTTTAGTTCCGTCAGAGCAATCTTTGTTTATATTAACTTTCCCACAGTTGATTTAAATAAATACTTATGGGTCAACTAAATTAATATAGTTAAATGTACTATTCCTTTTTTTCTGTGTAGGTGCACTTCTCAAATATTTTAGATAAACACCGTTTTGGTGTTTGCTGTATATAACATTTTCAACCATAATTCATGGTGTTATATTAACACCACTTGGTGTTGGATTTTGACACCATTTTAAGATTACTCTTTACACCACATATATTTTAAACAGTGTAAATGAGGTCTTATGACATTAATTCTTTAATATACCAGTATCCATTTTGCGTTTAAGTGTATTTGTTTTTTGTACAATATATGTTTGTTTTTAAATATTTTTTTCATTTTTCTATTAATTTTGGCAGTGTAAAATCCTACACAAAATTATTCAAAAATCCAACTTTTTATAATACAATAATCCCACGTATTTCCAACGTTTTAAAATACAGAAATCTAAGTACAAAGAAAAAAAAATATATTTTAATTTTTCCGAAAATTTCATTCTTGATTGTTGTTTTATTCTGGGGGCTTGAAATCAAGCAACGAGGAATGAAATTTTCTCAGAAATGTAAAATATTTCCCCCCCTTTGCAACCTTGTCCCCACTGCACTTACCTCTTGCTCTGCACGCCTGTTGCACTTCAGATAACGTCATCGAGTCCACTCCCTCCTTCTGGATCATCTTGTCGTCGGCCGCCAAGCTGCGCAGCTTCATGCGCAGCTGGAAGCGCAAGAAATTGTTCGGACCCAACGTCTGAACTTCCAGAACGCGGCACAATGCAATCAGCTGGCTGCGCGATAACGAATCCAAAGTGATTTCGTCCTCGAACAGCTTGGAAAACTTCATTATGTCTTCGTTGGACACTTCCTCGCCGCTGGTCCTCACCTTAAAAGAATGCAGCTTCCTAATGACCGGTTTATGCATTTTTTTTAATTTCAATCGCAAATAACTTTTTTATGTAATGTCGGATTTAAACGAATATTAAAGAATATTGTAGATAAATTAATGGACAATCGCTCACATTTTAAAAAATTACTAAAAAATAGACGTACGTTTATAATATAAAGGTTTAAACAAAAACATGTTTTTTACCATAAGTTTAAGACACTCTGTAGAGTGGCAAAACCGTATATTGTTCTAAATTAAGTTTTATTTATCAAGTCACATCTATTCTTAACAGTTTTGTTTTTGGTTCACCTCAATATATTTATTTTTGTGGAAAATATGGACTTTTTTAAAAAACATTGCAATTTCCAATATTTTTCCTGTATGAAGAACTAAGGTTGCTATGGTCCATCCATGGGCTATGGAGAATGACAGTGACAGTTTTGTTGAATCATCCCATACTTGAACATGTCATATACAGCTTTCAAAAGCTATCAAATTGTTTTTTGTAAATTAATGTAGTAATTTTGAGGTGTCTTCTTACTTTTAAAAATGTCTCCGACTGATGTTGCCCTTTGTACTTTACTTCTTATGACGTTTAAAACACTTGCCACGAAATACTGTGACCGTCCATCCTGAATTAAATTAATAGCTCTGGCAACATCAGTCGGAGACATATCCATTTTTTAAAGTAAGAAGACACCTCAAAATTTAAACATTAATTTGCAAAAACCAATTTGATAGCTTTTGAAAGCCGTGTATGACATGTCCAAGTATGGGATGATTCAACAAAACTGTCACTGTCATTCTCCATAGGCTATGGATGGACCATAGCAACCTTAGTTCTTCATACAGAAAAATATTGGAAATTGCAATGTTTTTTTAAAAAATCCATATTTTCCACAAAAATAAATATATCGAGGTGAACCAAAAACAAAACTGTTAAAAATAGATGTGACTTGATTATTAAAACTTAATTTAGAACAATATACGGGTTTGCCACTCTACAGAGTGTCTTAAACTTATGGTAAAAACATATTTTTGTTTAAACCTGTTTTTATAAACGTACGTCTATTTTTTAGTATTTTTTTTTAAATGTGAGCGATTGTCCATTAATTTTTTTACAATATTCTTTAATATTCGTTTAAATCCGACATCAAATAAAAAAGTTATTTGCGATTGAAATTCATCGAAAGTTTGTGTGGATCGAGTATTTTGCACTTGAGTGTATTTGAAAATCACTACATCATTATAAGATGTATGTACCTTTGTGAACCAGTTGTGGAACTCCTTGGCCTTCTCCGAATCCCTTTCGGAGTGTTGAACCTCCATTCCATCCAAAGTTCCTTGCAAGAATTTCGCCATCTCCAGCTTCACTTTAAGATTCTGTTTTATCTTGTCTTCCTGCTCTTTGGCGTTCTGAAATGTTGAGGGAAGCATGCCCGGGAAAAATTTTATGAACACCGGCAGCAAAAGTTCCATGAACGGCACTATTATGAAAACTGAGAAGGGAACCAGACGAAAGATGTCGCCTACTGTTCGCGTCATAAGGCGGTATTCTCTTCTCGTCAAGGATTTACCTTAAATAGTTCGGTGTTAAGGAAATCGGCACCGTGATTGTTATAATCTTCTTCACTAACATAATATGTAATATATTATATGTACATTACTATTTTCCTTAACTGTATATATATGTACATTACTATTTTTCTTAACTGTACATATATGTACAGTTACGGAAAATAGTAATGTCCATTTGGATGCTCCGTTGTAATTATTGATTTTGAAATAATTTAAATATAATATATGTTCTATACTTTATTTAATAAAATTGTTAATAACCCTCTTAATGTATTAACCATTTTATGTGATTTTTTGTTACCTGGGCAATTTGAATTAAAATACTTATTATTACTATGTAAATTAAATCCATTAAAATTTTAAACTAAAATGAATTTTGTGCTTACAAAAAGAAATTCAATTTTAGTACGTTTATCAAAATTTTAGTTTTCATTGTTTGTAGAGCAAACATTTTAAGAGGATAGAGTCGATTCTTACAAATTTTGGTAAACTTTTTTAACTTAACAAAGCATTTTAGTAAAAACCCAAACAGAGACATCCCAACAGGAGCAACAGTCCCTTTTAATAGTTTTTAAACATTTGGGGCAATCTGCTGTACACATTTTTGGTCAATATTTCATAATAAGTTAAAATGGATTTATCGGCTTTTGCATGTTTGTTCCATATTTGTTTTATGAAATAACTGCCCAATACCAACTTATTTCAATGTATAAAAATCGAATAAAATATGAAAACGGCATAACCTTATAATAACTGAAGCTTGGTCTTCCCAAAGGGTCTAAGTGCCAAAAATAAAATTGTGAGTAAACAATGAAAATATTAGATAAAATACAATACAAAAATAATATGGAGTTGGAATATTTTTTAAGTCTTTTGCAGGGCACATAGACTATTTTTAAATAATAATTTAATATTTGACCAAATTGGGTCCAAACCCTTTGGGAATACCAATTATAATTTTTTCCTACTTTTTCAGCAAAACTAATTTTTTGGTCAAATTTAGTAGGACCCTTTTTTAAGAATATATTCTGATAAAACAATGCGCAAAGAAAGCGGCATTTTTATTTAAAAAGAAATGTTGAATAATTATTAATGTTATTATTTGCCTTTTTTTTTAATAAAAATGTCGCTTTCTTTGCACATTGTTTTAGCAGAATATTTTCTTAAATAAAGGGTCCTACCAAATTTTACCATAAATTTAGTTTCGCTAGGATAATCTGTAAAATTTCTATAAATTTAACTTTTACCTTGAATACCTTTTATAAGAGTTAATTTATTATAAAATGATGGGATGCCTTTTTTGTAAAGCCTTCAATTCCCTACTAAAAATTTTTTCAGTTTTATCGGTCCACTAATACGTTGACGAGTTATTCAATTTCAAAGTACTTTAAAAAATAATGAGGGGTCTGTAAATTTAACATTAAGGGCTTACATTTTAACAGGACCATTCTTTTTAGATAGTTTCATAGATATGTTAATTCTTTTATTATAATTATATCAAACGGTTTTTAATAAATCCTAGTATATTTAATTTAAAAATATACTAAAAACACATAAACATGCAAGTAATAAAATGTGTTTTTTATTCCTATGATGTAGAAGAGTATTGAATTATTGCTAGTTCTCAAAAATGTAAAGTAAGTTTTAAAAACTACAACTTAATAATATTATTTTTAGCCTAAAAAGTTCTTTTTAAAAGTTTTTCATAGAATAAATGTATAAATTTTATAAAACTATAAAAAAATATATAAAAAAATAAACGATTTAATAAAAATACGGTTAAATATGTAATACAACCAAAGTAATTAATTCAATACTAGCAGGTAGTAAATTCTAAATATAGACATATTGAGCATTCAAATGTACATTACTATTTTCTGTAACTGTACATAACAAAAAATAGTAAATTCATCATTTTTTCACAAAAGAGAGTCTTACTCGACAAATTTTGTTCAATTACAAAGCTAAATCGCATTTTTAAGAAATTTAACAAGAAATAATTGTTGTACAAGCATAACCTTAAAATCGAATATTTTTATATTCGAGTTCTCTAAAAAACGCCGACAACTGCATTTTAAACGACAAAATAGCATGGCAACATAATATTATATATTACACATAACAAAATACCGGTTTTTGGTATTTTACTGTGTAAGAATATTTTATCTATAATAATTGTTGCTTTCTGTAAGTAAAAACTAACTTACCTCTAAGCACTCGAAATCCCAATGCACTAGCGATTTTAATGTCAATTCCAAGAAGTCTAAAGCCATGGTAATAGTGAACAATTTCGTCCACTATTCTTTGCTTTAAAGATTTTTTTACAACCGGTGCCACGACCTAAAAAAAAACGTAATTTTTTTGACATTTCGACCTAAAATCGACAAAAAATACCTTGGAAACGTCCTTTTCCTTTTCCTCCTGATTTTTCTTCAACTCTTGCACTGTCACCTCGACTTTAGAGGAGGGTTTTAGAGGTTCTTTGTCGTACAAGCGGTTCGAAGTTTGAAAATTCCTGACCAGCACCAGGTGCGTCAGGTGGGGTCGGAAACCTGGCAACTGCGCATGCTCGACGGTTAGAAGCGAGTGGTTAGATCGTGTCGGTTCGGTTTTTACGACGCTTGCCGAGGTGCGTAGCAAGCATGCGGCTCGTGTGTGGGGACCTTTAAAAATTATACAGCTTGTCTCAAATTTTGATAGTCGATAAAACTCAAAAAAATAAGAAGAAAAGTTTTTATGAACTTGTATGTTTTAAAGCTTTGTTTATATGATATAAGGTGTTTAAGTTAATACAAAAAGTATGGTCATGCCATTGATTTTTTATGAGTTTGATATCAAAATTACATTATGCAATTAAAAATACAACTTTTTTGTTTCCTGCATTTTTTCTTTATCTTGCTTAATTCTAAAGTCTAAAGAAACGAATTTAATTTGTAATTTAATAAACAGTTTTACAGAAAACATAACCTTAAAATCAACTTTTATATTTGAGGTCTCTAAAAAACGCTGACAACTGCATTTTAAACACCAAAATATACCTACGAATTCATGGCGACATAATATTATATATAATACATAATATAATGGTATTTTACCGTTAAGTGGAGACTTTCTTAATCAACGCTTTTAATAATGCTAAATGCTGTTTAAATTTAGACGACTTTTACTAAATTGAAATGTTTACTTTTCACGTTAATCACTACTAAAATGTGTATTTATTGTATCTAATGGATACAATTTATATTTACAGAGACTGTATGCAATTTATTTCTTCATTCAGATTAACACTGTTTATTGGAAAACCGGTAAAAACTCAACCCAGGATTTCCTCTTGAAATACACCCAAAAGTTCTAAATTACACTTTATCAAGGTCACCCCAGTTTCATGACCCTAGATAAAGAACCAAATTTTTGCGATAAACGACGAATTTACTTGAAAATGGCATTTTTATTAAAACAAATAATAATTCCGAAATGACAACAATATGAAGTAAAACAAAAAAGTGACTTTTACCTACAATTTAAAAGACAATAATTATAATTACAATTATTACAATTAATTAATTAATTACAATTATTGTAATGATCTAAACATTTTTGGCCTAGTTATCTAATTTTAACAGTTTAAGAAAACAACGAAGACAATCCAAATTAAGGTGTAAAAACAAAATAATAGTATTTTAACATTATTTTCAATTAATTTGTGATTTTTTGACAGATGTCAATATTTTTGAAACCATTGTGACCAATGTTATAAAAATAAACCACTGTCAAATACCAACCCCTTTAAATGTGTCAAACTTTGACAAGTCAAACTAAAAAATCTTTATCTTTATTTCACTTACTGTAAAATTAATAGTTAGATATTGACATAATGTAAATAATACTACACAGGTTGAAGTATAAAATCAAAAACATCCCAAGTATTAAAACATTGCCCAACTATTGAACTTGTTCCAATTTAAAAATTTGGCAAATAAACTGTATGATTTGATTGGAGGCAAAGTGCAAACAATTTTGTTTTACTATTAATATCAAAGTAAGGTTATGATTTTAAATTCCTGTGATAATAAACACGCACTTTTCGGAAGAAATATTTTAAAGGCAAAATAAAAATAAACCATAAAAATGACATTTCAAATTAAATAATGTAATACCTATTTGGTGACATGGGGGCTATTTAGGTAACGTTGTTTATTATATAACAGTATACAAGCAAAGAACAACAAACAGATAACCTAAAAAAAACTGAAATACTACTTACTTTTCAAGAATTTCGATCGGCATTGCCTGATATGAGGTAACCTCAATAAAACGTACATTTTTTATCTAATAGTTACGTGATTTGTTGGTTTACTTTGTTGAAAATGCCATTAAATTTTCCAGTAGCACCTTTCCTTCCCTCGTTCTTTACCTTTGTATGTTTAGTGACCTAAAAATTTTCCTTAACATAAAATAATGTGAAAAGTGACATCATGGTGACGTTAATTTACCAACATTAAAAAAACCGATATCACCAGATGCATCCCTGGAACACATAGCACATTAGCACATTTCTATGCTGGAACATGTGACTTCAAGGTCAACGGTTTATTCGACTTTGCATGTGGAGATGGCGCCACATACGAAGATCAATGTTGCCAGCTTTCCATAAGTGTATGTAATTTTTTTTACTGCATTCTCAAATTCAAAATCTGAATGAGCAATAAATAAATTAATAATTTTTGAGCTTTTTGCATGAATTAATTATTTTTCTGATTTAAGTTTTAAATTACATGTCGACAGTTTCCTTTATACAAAATACCCTTCAACTTGACTCAACAAAATAAACTCTTGTAAGTTGCGAGTTGTAACAGCAGCGATGTCTCGTCATATGTCGAAAGAAATTCGATTTTTACGTCAAAAGCGACAAAAGTCAATAAAACAACGTCGCGCATGCGCATTGTTGCCGTCCGTTGTGCCCAAGCGCGCTTTTAGCGGGTTTCTCTCTGATTGGCACTGGCCCTTGTGCCTGTCTGCCATGTTTTAGTGAATTGTGGGGTGTGTTTTAATGTTTTAAGTGTATTAACATCAACCCCGTAGTAAAAGGTAATCGAGTAACCGTAATGTTAATTGTTTGTGTTTGTACGCGTTGCATTTGCGTGGTAAATCGAGTCTTTGTGAGTAGAAATCAAGTGCGTTTGTTGTGCAACTTGCAATGGCGAATTGCAGCATTGCCTACTGTTCAATTAGTTATTCGGCGTTTTTTCTTCTTATTGGCCGAGTAAAAATGTGTTTTTTATGGCATTTCTATATATAAATGTGATTTTTGTTTTGACAGCTTTCTATTTTCGAACATTTTTATCTTTAACTATCATTTGTTGGTATTTATAATTGTACCATACTAAAACTAAGTAGGTACCCAAATTAAAAATAAACATGATTTTTCTAATAAAAAAGGTGTGCGAACAAAGATCAAGTGAAAATAAACGATTTATTGGCAGTGCATTGTACTGACGCGTTTCTAAAATTAAAGTAGCCAGGAAATGCATTCAATTCGGTTAAAAATCGCTTTAAAAGCTTAAAAGTCACGCGTTTTTCTTAAATTGTTTGCCCTTGGCGGGTACTATTTATATCCCAAAGTGCTGTGAACTTGGCGCGCCAATTTTTCAGTTCTTTGTCTGATGCCAGTGTTTTTTGTTGCAGATTTACAATGGGGGAATCCACCAAAAAAAACCTGCAATTTCAATAAACACATATAAAAATTAACAAGTCTTCTTTTTGATGTTTGGCTTTGTTTTTTATTTTGGGCAACAGTATTTTTTGTTTAGTCAATAACGCAATGGGTTTTGATGAAGATTGCACATTGTAAACATGACTGGTGTTAGCAAGTGTCGACTTGTAGTTTCATCTATACAGAATCTGCAATCCTATTTCGAGGAGAAACAATCTTCATCCAAACCATTTGTCCGCTGTATGGCAAACCATCTTTTATATTTTTGATAAAGTAAGTATTTTTTTGTTTTTTATTTATTAAGTTCAAAAGATAAGTAAAACAAAACAATCCAAAACGTAGGTTGTTATTTTCAAAGATAATATCTTTGGTTATATTCATAGTAAGATGAATTAAGTTTTAAACTGACAGATAGATAACCTTAATTATTACTGTTCTTTATTTATTTAGTCTTTGGTATCAAGTGTATTTGAAAAATTGAATAAATTAAAACTCAAAAACATCAAAATAGCGAAAATACTTATTATGTCATTTTTAAAACAGTTTATGATTTTTAAACAAATTTTTTTTATATGGGTCTAGTAATAACATAACAAGTGGTTCTGCACTAATGCAAGAATTTTAAGAAATCATACATTTTGAATATTAGAGCTTCACGGAGGTTAGGATTTCGTATTTGATATAAGTTATTGTATCTTTTGACACCTTAATATTTTTTTTAAATACAATTGTACATACATAAAATATTTATAAAAAAATTACTTACTGAGATATTACACTTCACGGTGGATAGGTTTTTAAATAGCAAATTAATGAACTTTTGAATTATAAAACAGCAACTTTTGAATTATAAAACAGCAACACTCTCATCTGCATATAAATTCTAACTGACCTTCAGGAATCACATGCATCTATTATAATAATGTCGTAAACAGAGGTTTTTGCTTATTTAAAATGATTAAAGCGCCATCCGTTGCATAAAATTTAAAGCAAAAACAGATTCACGGAGGATAGAATCAATTTTTCAACACCTACATAAATAAAAATAATATTTTTTAATTTGATTCGATTGCATTGGATGTGTTTAATTTACTTAGTGAACTGATATAGTATGCTTTTACTACCTCAGATATTTAAAAACATATAAGTTAACCTAGAAAGAGTAACAGTCACGGAGGATAGGTTTTAGACTTTTAAAACATTGTAAATTGTTAAAAATCTGGAACCTGAGCTGTAATATCTACTTAATTATAAAAGACCAAAATAATAATAATAAAAATAATAAAATTAACCCATATAATAAGAAAATTCACCCATATATTAAGAAAAACAAGAGTTTATCTAAAAAAACTCGAAAATCATCTTTTACACAAAAGCGCGTAATTGAGTAAAATGATAAACATCACAACATTTTTATTATAGTCAATAATTTTATCTACATGCTTTATTAAAACAAAATGAGCTACCTATTAAAGAATAATTTATTAAATTTACGTTCAACCATCAAAAATCGATTGTACCCGCCCCTGTGGATTTTATTCCCGACGACAAAAAAACTGTCTGGATAAAAAAGAGTTGTAACAAGTCTTTGGCCTTTGTATATTTTTTATTACTTATCTATTAGGGAGTTGTGTAATTTCTACAAAAAATGTACAACAATTTTTTTAAATAAATATTTTTCATTTGAGCTTTGTTTTATAATTATTCTTAAATTATTCTTTTGTTTTTACATACATTTAAAAAAATAGTTTTTTGAAGTTGCCTGTTTGATAAATATAATAACTCTTAAACAATAGATATTTAAACAATATTTTAAATACATAAAGCCGCATTTACACTTTGTGAATTAAAAATTATCGACTTACATTTACATTTAAATGTAATGTGAATATGTTTGTGTTAAAAATTTATCAATTTAAATTTGTTAAAAATAATAGTTTTTTATGTCATTAGGTTAAGAAGTAAGGCTTCTTGGCCGAATGGCATACAACATTTTATCTTTAAAGCACTTTATATAGGTCAATTTAATTTAACATCAAAGCGACCTAACCTCACTTTTTTAGAATCTCATTTATTTATTAGCTAAAGATTACATTAAATGTACAATAATTATTATTGCTTTTAGAAGCAGTAATAGTTTGACAATGCCTAGCTACATGATTTAAGTAGAAATGGATTTTTGCTATTACATTGAATTCAATTAATTGTTTAATAAATAGGTAGGTATCTAATTTCAATTTGTTTGGATTTTTATTTAAAAAATTGGTAGTTTGGAATGTTTAAGCTGTGTTTAACATTTAATTTCACTGAAAACTTAGAGCAAATAAAAACTTAAAGATAATTTAAATCGTAGAAAAAGAATTGTGAGTTTTCTTGGTTGCCTAACCTCACTTTTCGTTTAATTATTCATATTTAATTTTACAATAATTTAATGAAAAATATTAAACATTAACAGTAAAACAAACAAATTAGTGCTTATTATAAATAAATTAAACCAGTTTAGTACGTTAATTTCTTAGAAAAGGATTAATTTGTCAAAACAATACCCCTAGCGAGAAAAAAATCGAACTAATCACTTGCCTCATAAAAATTTATCGAATCTTGACAACAATAAAGTTTAAATTATAGATAAAAGTTATTGGTTTAAATTTGTATAATTTAAATTAAAGTGATAAATTTTTAATCAAAAAATTACCACTTTAAATTTAAAAACTAACATTTAAATATAATGTGAGAATTTTTGTATTAAAAATTTATTAATTATCATTTAAACGAATAATTTTGTAGAACAAAGTATTAAAAACTAATATTTTATGTTTTTCAAAATATTCTTCATGAATAATTTCATTCTTTTCAGTATAGTATGAAGTACCCACAACAGGTGTCCATGCCCTCGGCAGTATCCAATTGGCTTGAGGAACAGTTAGAAGCACGTGGTATAGACGGCGTGGTTTACACACGCTACATACTCAGTTTGCTCCACACGCATAACCTAGATGTTATTTGTCCCGAGGACGATATTTCGTTTTCATCGCTAAAAAAGGTAGGCAAAGGTATATAAAAAAAGAATATTACAAATAAAAGACGAAAGATTATTTAATCAACATATTTTTTGGTATTAGGTCCTTCAATAAGGATTACGTGGTAGTTTTATTTTAATTATTACGTATCCATTAATTGCAAACTCAATTTGAGACAAAATTTTCTGATTACACACTTTCGGAACATGTAAATTATTGGATTATTATTTACTGAGAATCCCTGTTGTTTTGACATAATTTGACAGAACTTCCGGTTTAACCGGAAGTAACTGCTTCCGGCATAACCGGAAGTAAGTACTTTCGGTGTAGGTACCCAAAATTAATTACTTCCGGTATAACCGGAAGTAGTCACTTCCGGCTTAACCGGAAGTAGTAACTTCCGGCATGACCGGAAGTTACTGTCAGGTCTCCATTTTCGAGTCGCCGTCAGCATTTGATGATTTTTTGTCGACGCGTAGGACTCTAGGCGTTCGGGCGGAAGCCGGAAGCGCTTCCGGGGTGCCTCCGAATGGTGGAGACACGCCCATGTCGACGCTGAACAATTGAAACGTTCGGCCGCCGTCGAGTGTCTAATGTCCGCTTCCGATCAGGTATTTATCATCGTAATAAATAAGGTGCACCTCGTGTTTTTTTTTTCGTTTGTTTTTTCATCCAGTGATCAAATCTGCACTTGTAGCGTGGGGTTCTTCCAAATTTTTTTCGCACATTTCTGGACATTGTGTGTTTTATTAACTCATTCATGGGATAGGTCTATTGAAAAAAAAAATTAATCCAGAGAAACATTTTAAAATTGTGGATTTTTTCACTGGTTTCACGCTTTTAATTGTTTAGTAGGTACATAGTTGAATAAACTGCAACCACTAGCTTGTGTGTGTGTGTATAAGAGTTGCCTCCATTAGTGTTTTTTTCAGTTCAAAATTTTATTCAACACTTAATTTTCCACTTAGACCATGGCTGACAAATTTCCACCAAGACTTTTTTGTCGACTTTCAGCCACTTTTTTATACTAAATTCCGCGTTATTGTTTACGGTGAGTTAGTGTTTGTAGTTTTTAAGCATATCATTGCTTTTTGATTGACTACACTTATAAAGATCTATTTATATGGCCATAGTTAGCTTTCACTATAATAAGTATAATATTATTGCCTTAAGTTTGTTAAAATAAACTTGTTTATGTGTTTAAATTGGGTGTTGTTGCACTAATAACTAATAAATGCGTACCTCAAGCAACTTATTAGCCTAAAATAGCATACTAAACTTTAGTATTTAATATTTGCTTAACATTGCTAACAAGCGATCGGATTGATTTTCCAAGTGAGTCCATGATTTCGACGTTGTAATAAAAATTAAAAATAAATATTAAATCTACTAACTTCATTCGTTTATTTCCAATATTTGATAAAAAAGGTAGCATTTGATTTAAAAATTATTTTATTGTAAACTATTAATAAAAAATTAATGAAAATTTGTAACAATGGTAAAAATTTAATTTTTTGGCTATTATATATTTAATAAATATTTAAAAAGCTTTGAATATTATTTAAATATTAAATACATATTTATTGATATTTGGTGCTGGGAATGAAGTTTAAAAAACAAAAATTGACGTCGAAAATCATGGGCTCACTTGGCAAATATCTACGCCAGTGCGATTTTGTATCGCTGTTATTAGCTGTATTAAGGCCAATTCTCACATAGCGCTTCCTGGAGCGACAAAATTGCGCGGCGCGATAAAAAGTAGGCATGTGTGAATTTACGCGCGACAAGTTTTGCTACACTTAGTGATTTTAATTGACCGGTAGGTATGCTTATTTAATAATTATTATTATTAGCAAATGTCCGATAAACTTTTAAAAATGCGTAATAAATAGGGCTGATAAATGAAGAAATTTACAGATATTATGGACTCAATAGCGCCTCTTTCTTTTCTTTTTTTGGTGTTCATACAATAATGTCACAACTAATACATCTTCTTCACTTGAATACGATGAACTACTCATGATAAAGAACTAAACCGAACTAACCGTACTGTCGCGTAGCGTCGCGTCGCTATGTGAGAATCGGCCTTTAGGCAATTGTTGCTAAAACAGCGTCACTAACGAAGATGGGGGCTTTCAGAACTGCGAGATAGAATCGCTGGTGGACGAGCTGTGCGAAAAGCTGAAGGAGGTGAGCAGCGAGCACCAGTGCTCCGACAAGGAGGAACAAGCCTTGCCTTCAACTGCGAAGCCTAAAAAGCGAGTCACGCCGCGCGAGCAGGCCGAAAAATACTACGCGGCTTTCCCCGCGCTAGGCAGGCAGTCTGCGTCGCCGAAAAAAATTGTTTCTGTAGCGCCCAAGTGGATCCAGTCGCCGAAGAAAAAGTCGGGCCGAAAGGCGGTCGCCAGACAGAACACCGTGGGCACGAAGCTGTACCAGCAGAACAAGCTGGACCCGGCCGCGAGCGTTATGAAGTCGAAGCAGCGTCACAACTACTACGGTCGCGGCAAAAAGGATCTGATTTACCGCGGCGACGCCACTGTCGCCCCTGTTGCCGATGCCGCCGCAATCGCCCCTGTTGCCGATCAGTGTTTGGACGGTGTTGCCGCTTCGTGGCGCGACGAGGAGATGAA
This sequence comes from Brassicogethes aeneus, assembly GCA_921294245.1. Taxonomy (NCBI): domain Eukaryota; kingdom Metazoa; phylum Arthropoda; class Insecta; order Coleoptera; family Nitidulidae; genus Brassicogethes; species Brassicogethes aeneus. Next base: position 55,317,951 of record OV121137.1, read on the forward strand.
CATGTACGACGACCTGCCGGTCAACATCAGGGAGCTGTTGGAATCCCCGGTGCCCCCTGAGATCGTCAGCTACGGCAACGTGCAGGATAAATTGAAGGGTAAGAATATTCTAATCTAATCTAAAAAACATGTTAAAATGTAAAAAACATTTTTAAGAAAGTCGAACCAAAATTAACAAGTAAAAATCAAATTTTAGAGTGCCAAAAACACATTAAAAAGTGTAAAATGTAAGTATCAAAATAATAAAACAAACTAGAAAAGTTGGGAATTTTTATATATGTTAAAAACACTTGAGAATGTAAAATACATTTAAGAATGTTAAAACACAATTTAAATATATCAAAAATGTTAAAATGTTAAAATGCTAAAAGTTCGTTTAAATATGACAAAAACACTTTTGAGAATGTAAAAATACATTTGAGAATGTTGTTTTGCCATTTTTAAATGTTTTCGATATTTTTAAATTGTGTTTTAACATTCTTAAATGTATTTTTACGTAATTAAAAGTTTAATTGACATCTAAACGTACTTAGAGGGTGTGTTTTTTAACATTCTTAATAGTTTTTGACATTCTTAGACGTGCTTTTAACAGCCAAAAATGTGATTTTGACTTCTTTAGTAAGTTTAACATTCTTAAATGCGTTTTAACATTCTCGAATTTATTTTTACATTTTCAAAAGTGTTTTTGACATCTCTAAACGTTTTTATATGGTATTTTTGACGTGCTTTTAACAGTCTAAATTTCAATAGTAAGTTTGACATTTTTAAATGTCAAATCTATAAACGCACTTTTTTCGATATTTTTAAATTGTGTTTTAACATTCTTAAATGTATTTTTATATAATTAAATGTTTTTGACATATCTAAATGTTTTTTAACAGTCTAAAATGTGATTTTGACTTCTTTAGTAAGTTTGACATTCTCAAATGTATTTTTACATTCTCAAAAGTGTTTTTGACATCTCTGAACGTTCTTATATGGTGTTTTTGACATTAGATGTGCTTTTAACAGTCTAAAATGTGATTTCGACTTCTATAGTAAGTTTGACATTTTTAAATGTCAAATCTCTAAAAGCACTTTTGGCATTCTTAAATGTGTTTTTGCCATTTTTAAATATTTTCGATATATTTAATTTCTATTTTAACATTCTTAAATGTATTTTTCCATTAAAATGTGATTTTGACTTCTTTAGCAAGTTTAATATTCTTAAATGCGTTTTAACATTCTCACATGTATTTTTACATTCTCAAGTGTTTTGGGATCTCTTAACGCAATTTTGGCATTCTAAAATGTATATTGCCATTTTTAATGTTTTTTTTTAATATTTCAAAAAAATGTTATAACATTATTTAAAAATATCGAATACATTTGAGACTTATGAAAAATAGATTTAAGAATGTTAAAACACAATTTAAAAATGGCAAAAACACTTTTAAAAATGCCAGAAGTGCGTTTAGAGATTTGACATTTAAAAATGTCAAACTTACTATAGAAGTCGAAATCACATTTTAGACTATTAAAAGCACGTCTAAGAATGTCAAAAACACCATATAAGAACGTTTAGAGATGTCAAAAACACTTTTTAAAATGTAAAAATACATTTAAGAATGTCAAACATACTAAAGAAGTCAAAATCACATTTTTGGCTGCTAAAAAAACATTTAGAAATGTCAAAAACATTTTATTATGTAAAAATACATTTAAGAATGTTAAAATAGAAATTAAAAATACCGAAAATATTTAAAAATGGCAAAAACACATTTAAGAATGTTAAAAATGCGTTTAGAGATTTGACATTTAAAAATGTCGAACTTACTATAGAAGTCGAAATCACATTTTAGACTGTTAAAAGCACGTCTAAGAATGTCAAAAATACCTTATAAAAACGTTCAGAGATGTCAAAACCACTTTTGAGAATGTAAAAATCCATTTGAGAATTTTAAAACGCATTTAGTAACGTCAAAAACATTTAATTATATAAAAATACATTTAAGAATATTAAAACACAATTTAAAAATATCGAAAATATTTAAAAATGGCATTTAAGAATGCCAAAAGTGCGTTTAGAGATTTGATTTAAAAATATCGAAAATATTTAAAAATGGCATTTAAGAATACCAAAAGTGCGTTTAGAGATTTGATATTTAAAAATGTCAAACTTACTTTTGAAGTTTAGACTATTAAAAGCACGTCTAAGAATGTCAAAAATACTATATAAGAACGTTTAGAGATGTCAAAAACACTTTTGAGAATGTAAAAATAAATTTGAGAATCTTAAAACGCATTTAAGAATGTTAAACTTACTAAAGAAGTCAAAATCACATTTTTGGCTGTTAAAAGCACGTCTAAGAATACCAAAAAACATTAAGAATGTTAAAAAACACACCCTCTAAGTACGTTTAGATGTAAATAACACTTTTTAGAATATAAAAATACATTTAAGAAAGTTAAAACACAATTTAAAAATATCGAAAATATTTAAATATGGCAAAACAAATTTTAGAATGCCAAAATTGCATTTAGAGTTTGACATTCTTAAATGTGTTTTAACATTCTCAAATGTATTTTTACATTCTTAAAAGTGTTTTTGTCATCTTTAAACGAACTTTTAGCATTTAAATTTTTTTTTATATATTTAAATTGTGTTTTTAACAATATTAAATGTATTTTAACTTTTCTAGTTTGTTTTATTATTCTGATACTTACATTTTACACTTTTTAATGTGTTTTTGGCACTCTAAAATGTGATTTTTACTTATTAATTTTGGTTTGTAAAGATACATTTTGAGATTTTTGTACTTCAGACGGTACGAAACGGAACTTTATCTCGTGCAACCTGACGTCCTCGATCTGGTCGGACAAACGGCAAGCGGACGACGACGCATCGTTCGACAACGATTTCAACTCGTCGCGCGACATCGACCGACGCCTCGGCGCCATCGCGATCGACGCCGGGCCGGGCCGAGGCGACTCGATCTGGGCCGAACACGAGCCGCCGGCTTCGCTGCAAAACGAGGCCAACGCAAGCTTCGAGCGCTCGGCTGCTTTCGGCGGCTCGTCGGCCCCTTGGGGCGCCGACGTCGACTTGGAGGAGGAGTGCTTCGAGAACGAGCACCTGTTGAACAGGTAGGTGCAGTTTTTTGTTTTTTAATGTTCCATTTTCAGCGCCGCACGTAAGGCAAAATGATGTATTTATAGTGTGGCAAACAAGGAAAAGTTCGGTCGAAAAGTTGGAAAAGTTATTAGGTGGGAGCCAAAGAACAATGAGTTGACTTCTAACCAGTGTTTCCACTACCGGTAGATAATTTGGTCAAAATCCGATATAAATCGCTAGATTTGCAGTGTTTTTAGTAAAACGTGCTAGAATCATTGTTTTTTGGAATAACATTCTGTCAAACTTTATCAAAAATGGTGTCTGCTAACAGCATTTTCTATTATATAAAGATTCTTTTATTAAATTAAATATTAAATAATTAACCTCAGATTATATTTAGTTATTAATAACTAAATATATAAAAAGACATACCTATTTAAATAAACAACACTTTCACAAAAACTGAATTTATATCAATTCAATGTATTATTGGTTAAATTCACTCCCTTACAAAATTAAAGAATTCATCTAATCCCTTCAAATAGTAAATTAATAATTTCTATTCTTTTTGACTTAAAAAATATGATTTTTTTAACTCAAACCTAGTTTATTTTTGTTGTGATTATGTTGTCTGTTCATTTTATTTTGTTTGTTATTTTGTTATAAAACAACTTGTTATGTATGTATAAATACATAAGAAATAAATTATTTTAATACATTGACAAGCATTATTTATGTTTTATACGTTTACATTACAAAAAACTCAACTTTTCCATCTTTTTCAACTTTTCCGAAAAATATATTTATTTATATATATTTTATAAAACCCAACTTTTCAAAAATTTCAACTTTTCATTTCAATTTGCAAAATTATGCAAAGGTTTATAATTATTTTAGTATTAAATGTCTTCATATTTTATTAAATAAATTATAGAACATATGGATGATTCTACAAAAGTTGGACAACTTGATGTCAAAAGAGTAGGTATTTTAATATTTTCTGTAAATATTTTAGTATATTACAAAAGATCCAGGTTTTTTAAACTTGTCCACCCAATTTTAATGTATTTTTTCAAAAGCACGTTTGTAGAAAAACATAATAAATATTCAAAACATCAGTACTTTGGCGTGTCACAACTCCTGATTCAAATATTTGAGTGATTTTATTTAAAAAAAATGTATTCAAGTTGAAATGTTTCAATTTCACTACAAACTATAAAACATTAAATAATGTATTAAATTTTCATATTTTATCATGGATTCAAATAATAGCAATTTTTAAAAATTGATAATCTTTGTACTTACTTTTACCCGTCAGTTCTGTGTCCAATATTAAAATTCAAAATTCCTGCGAAATATTGAAGTTTAAACGTCAAGTCCTCATTTTAACTCAAGTGTTGGTAAAAAATTACCTACAGAGCCCGCCCTTTGCACGACAGTCATCTTGAAAACAATGCAAGCGGCGAAGTTGTGGTGAATGCACGTATAGTTCCAGTCAAAATTTCAGTACTGTGGTGAGTGGTTATTTTCTTACGTAGGTATATATATTTCATTGTAATTTATATAAGGCTATATGTGATTTGTTGATAAGTAGCATCCACTAATAAAAAATATCAGTAAAATACTTAATTCCGAATTATAATCTCAAATTTGTATCCCATTCATCAGTACCGTGCCGTCAGTTCCATGTTCGATGTTTCGGTTATCTTTTTTCGCAAAATTTAAATTATGCTTGCGCAGAACTTGTTTATTTAATGTCATTTAAACTCATATAAATTTGGTGTGGGTCCCATATCTAATAATTGAGATATCGGTATACCCAAAATCCACCAGTCGCCACTGATGTGTGGTATTATTTGATTTTAAGATATTTAATGTATAATAAGCTCAAAGTTGCAATAAATCTTATATTTTCCAATAAATTATATATTTAATTAGTACCCTGGTATACTCGTTACTTCCCTTGCATTCAAATTTAGAAAACACAGAAACTGTTTGAAAAAGTGACTGGCCCGGACTGAAACAGTATATTTATTATATTATCTATGTTCTCATAACAAAATACTGTTTAATTTTCTCCAAAAATTATATAAACAAAATGAGGTCAAAAGTTGCCCAACTTTTGTAGAATCACCCATATTATACCGAATGTCTCCGAACAAATGGACATTACTATTTTCCATAACTGTACTTAGAATGGTAAAACCTTTTGCAGAGTGGCAGTGAGCTTGATGAAAATAAACCACAACAAGGACAAAAGCTGCTTCGCCGAAATAGTGCCCACAAATAACAAATTTAACTCCGAACGTCCTTCTTTCGACCCTTTCGGATACAAAGGTATAATTGGCCATTTTAATGGTGCTTTTGAAAAGGAATGCGACCTGCTTACGTCCGAAAAAAGCCACTTTCGACCCATAAGCGATAATTCCAGTGCGGTCAAGACGGAAAGTATCTACGTGGACGGGTCCACTTTCATCATCTCCAACAATCTAGACAAGGTAGGTAACACTTGTTTATAAACACGGTGGTCAAAACTAAAGTATAGGACGAACAAAAATGCCAACCAAAACTGATAGCATAATCTGATTATAGACTCTTGTGGTATCACAAAAATGTATTTATCAAAATCCCAGCTGATCCTTTATGAAAGTTTTGCATATTTCTTATTATTTTAAAATTGTTTATGCCTTTTCGATAAAATACTCTAGTACCATTGTCAAATGTTTTTAAAAATTTGTAAAATACAGTTTGCAATATCTTATTTATTGTGTTAAGGTACCTAATACAAAACTAATAAATAACTAAAGATTCTTTGAAGCAAAATCAATTACTGCTTGCCTTAAATTTTCAGTAAAACTTTTTCTTGGGTTTTACATGGAATTGTTTTTAACATGGAAACAGTATTTTTAAATTCTTCAGTCTCTGTACAAACATGCTTCTTACATCTAGCGATATCCCCTAGAAAGGAAGGGCATACCAAAACTTTAGTTCGTTCGTCCGTCCTCTTCCCTTAATAATTTTTTATGCCATTTTGCAGATAAAGCACATACATTCTTAGCTGCCGCGAAATTCTCTAGCAATTTCTAAATTTTGAAAATTTGGCAATTGTGGCTATGCAAAAATACCGTTTTTACCATATTGAAGTAGGTAATTTTGAATCACTTAAGTTAAAGTGTTCGTTTGAAAAAGCCTGCAGTAATTTTTATATTTTCTCAGAAACCCTAAACTCTGAATTTTTCGATTACCAAAAACAATTTTGTTTCCACAGCCAGCACATACCTTCTTTCGATTTTCTTCACGGCTTAACTTGCATTTTGGTTTAATTTTCATTTTAGAATACTATTTTTAACTTTATAAAGTATACATGTAGCATCGGAATTTTCCCAGGCTCTGTGAGAATGTTTAGATTTAAAGACTTTTATTTATGTAGGTTAAAATTAGGCGTCAAGTGTTTAAGTTCAATACGTTGTTTTCAAACGACCGCAAGGGTCTAGGACTGATAATATGTGTGTGAAAGTGTAGATAACGTAAAAGACTAAAATAGATGCGTGGGAATATGAAGTAACCCCAAAGATTTGTAATAGTACCTAAGTCAGATTTAACGCGACCGTCGTTGTATTAAGACGTATTATATTTACTTTTAGTTTCATTTGTTGTTTAACTTAATATTTTTAATAAACGACTATTTTTAATTTAAAGTTTACGGACTTCTTATTCTTAAAATAATCTAGCAACTAAATCCCTACAAATTTTGGGGGCTCAAACGGGATTGATTTAGCCAATCTACACTTAAGTGGATTTAGCAACGGTTATTCGCGAGTGAGAAGTTGAAAAGTGTAATAAACAAAAGTGAAACATGGAATACGACAAAAATGGAGGGTTAGTAGACATCGAAGACGAACAAGTGCTTCGCATGACAGTTCCTGAGCTCAAAGAAGAGCTAAGACGACGTCAACTACGAGTGTCGGGAAGAAAGCGAGAGCTGGTGGATCGCCTTATGGATGCGCTAACACTATTAAGAAATCACGGGGTTCGAGAAAACGAACCAGAAGATGACGGTCACAACGACGACGAAGACGACGAAGAAGAAGACGACGCCGAAGACGACGAAGAAGAAGACGACGCCGAAGACGACGGCGAAGACGACGGACAACACGACGACGAATTGGCGGAGCGGGCAGAGAGCAGTCAGCGCAACGCCCATTACGACGAAGAAGATGAAGAAAGGTTAACGCCGAATGTCCGCAACAGGTCACGCGCAAGGCCGTGCGTGCAGTTAACCTTTAGGGACGTTGAAGAATCCCTCGAGAAATTCAGTGGAGACGACCAGGCTGATGTGCGACGGTGGATCGAAGATTTCGAGGATATGGCCGAAATGTGCATATGGACCGAAGTACAAAAGGTGGCATACGCAAAAAGATTATTAACAGGATCAGCCAGACTATTCGTTATTTACGAAAGGTGTGCGAAGTCGTGGAATCGACTGAAACGAGCGCTAAGAGATGAATTTGACGACCGAGTAGATAGTCATCGAGTTCACGCAAAGTTGAAAGAAAGAAAAAAAAAGACGACCGAAACATACCAGGAATACGTCTACAAAATGCTGGAAATTGCGGCACCGGCAAAGGTCGAAAAGTCGTCCGTAATTCAGTACATAATAGAAGGAATCGCTGACGATGCGGTTAACAAGTCTATTTTATACGGAGCTAAGACTATAAAGCAACTGAAAGAGAGATTTTTGCAATATGAAGGTATGAAAAGAGAAATGAAAAACAAAGCAAAAGTTGCAGAACGGAGAGACGAGAGCAAAGGAACCCAAAAAAAGACGGCAGTGTCAACGACAGCTGCGGCAGCGACAAAAACGAGGCGGTGCTTTAATTGTGGTGATAAAAATCATGTAAGTGCAGACTGTCCAGTGAAGGACAAGGGTGTCAAGTGCTTTAAATGCAACGAACATGGACACAAAGCAACAGTTTGTCCCACAAAAGCAAAAGAAGCAAATCTAGTGTCGCGACCAGGAGATAAAAAATACATGAAAGACGTAGTGATAGGGGGTCAAAAGTTTACGGCGCTTGTAGATACAGGCAGCGATCTTACTTTTATGAGGACAGACGAATATGTCAAAATTGGATCACCTGAGCTGCTAAACCGCAAGATTAAATTCGAGGGACTTGGCTCTATCGGTAATGAAACGATAGGTGAATTTTCCGCAAGAGTTATGGTCGATGGGGAAGAATACCCTATTACGTTTCATGTAGTTAGTAGTACAATTTTAAAACGAGGCCTATTGTTAGGAACAGACTTTTTAAACAAGGTGGAATTAAGAGTAAAAGGAGGAAACGTTACTTTCGCGAAGTTAGAAGTTAATAATAATCCAGATGTGCCGGAAATATATAATATTAACATAGTAGACGTAACAAATGTGGATATGTCACAGATTAAAGAACCAAGTGATCGCGAAAGACTAAAACAATTAATTAATACTTATAAGCCCGAGAAAACGTGTAGCGTCGGGATTCAAACGAAAATTATTGTGAAAGACGATATTCCAGTGGCTGCCAGACCGAGAAGACTGTCACCAGCAGAAAGAGACGAAGTTGAAAGTGTTATTCAGGATTGGCTGGACAATGGCATAATTCGACCTTCAACCTCGGAATATGCGAGTCCTATAGTCCTTGTTAAAAAGAAAAATGGTACGACAAGAGTATGTGTGGACTACAGGGCACTTAATAAGAAAATTGAACGATTGCAGTTCCCGCTGCCACTGATAGAGGATCAAATAGATTCATTACAAGGTGCAATAATATTTACGACGATCGACCTGGAAAATGGTTTTTTCCATGTGCCAGTCGAAGAACCGAGTCAAAAATACACGGCTTTTGTAACGCCGACCGGTCAGTACGAATTTTTAAAGACACCGTTTGGACTAAGTGTTTCGCCGGCATATTTTCAAAAGTTTATAAATGCGGTGTTTAAGGATCTAATACAACGTAAGATTGTAGTGACTTATATCGACGATGTGATAATACCCGCAAATAATAACAAAGAAGCAATCGAAAGACTTAAAGTAGTGTTAGAAGTCGCGGCAAAACACGGGTTAAAAATTAATTGGAGTAAGTGTCAATTTTTACGAAAGGAAATTGAATATCTAGGTCATATTGTAAGTAACAATACAGTGCGGCCGTCAGAAATCAAGACAAAAGCGGTGATGAACTTTCCGAAACCGACAAATGTTAAGACAGTACAAAGTTTCCTGGGGTTGACAGGATATTTTCGTAAATTTATACCACGGTATTCTTTAATAGCACGACCTCTCACAGATTTATTAAAGAAGGACACTAAATTTAATTTTGAAGTGCGTGAAGTGGAAGCCTTTGAAACTTTAAAGACAGCGCTAACTAACGGGTCAGTTTTACGGTTATATCGTGTGGGTGCCGATACGGAGCTTCATGCGGATGCGTCGCGACGCGGTTACGGAGTGATATTAATGCAACGCGACAGTGTCGACAGACAATTTCACCCGATTTATTATGCGAGTGGTAAAACGACGAGCGCTGAAGAAAAATACTCTAGTTACGAATTAGAAGTGTTGGCTATTGTGAAGGCGTTAAAAAAGTTTAGGGTTTACCTGCTAGGAATTCCCTTTAAGATATATACGGATTGTCAAGCGTTTGCAATGACTATGAAAAAGAAAGACTTGTGTGTGCGTGTAGCGCGATGGGCGTTATTGTTAGAAGAGTTTAACTATGAAGTAATTCATAGACCGGGCAACAACATGAAGCATGTGGATGCACTAAGTCGTAATCCGTTACCAAGTGTTTTACTAATAAGTGATAATGACAATGGACTAATTGTAAACCTCAAAAAAGCGCAAAGTGAAGACGAAGAAATTCGCACGTTGGTAGAAGATAATGAGCGTTGTAAACTACGCGGTTATGTTGTGCAACATGGACTTTTATATAAAGTGGTAAAGGATGATTTGTTGTTAGTGGTACCCAAGACAATGCAAATACAAGTTGTGCGCCAAGCTCATGAACGCGGACATTTTGGTGTAAATAAGACGGAAGCTATAGTTCGCAGAGACTTTTGGTTTACGGGATTACGCGAAAAAGTAGAAAAAGTGGTGTCAAATTGTATTAACTGTATACTGGCTGAGCGAAAACACGGAAAACCAGAGGGGCTGTTAAACCCTATTAATAAAGGTGATGCACCCTTAAACACATACCATGTGGATCATCTGGGGCCTATGACGGCAACAAAAAAGAAATATCAGCATCTGTTTGTAGTGGTTGATTCATTCACAAAATTTGTGTGGCTGTATCCAACAAAGTCAACAGATAGCGCAGAGGTCATTGACCGACTTAAGAAACAGTCATCTGTATTTGGTAACCCAAAGAGGATTATATCTGACAGAGGGACAGCATTTACGGCACGTGCCGTTAAAGATTATTGCCTCGAAGAAAACATTGACCACGTGTTAATAGTGACAGGCGTACCCAGGGGCAATGGTCAGGTAGAAAGGGTGAACCGTACCATAATCCCTCTTCTTACAAAACTTGCCGCCCCCCACCCTGAAAGTTGGTTCAAATACGTTGAAGATGTCCAACGATATTTAAATTACATCCCAAGTCGCAGTACGGGGAAAGCTCCATTTCAACTATTATTTGGAGTAAATATGCGTATTAAAGACGACCCGCGAGTCCGCGAGTTAGTGGAAGAAGAATGGGTAACCAGATTTGAGGAACATCGTGACGAACTAAGAGAGGCAGCGAAGCAGAAAATAGCCAAAACGCAGGAGGAAAATCAAAGGGGTTACAACCGGAGGCGTAAGGCAGCTACTAAATACAAGGAGGGCGATATGGTGGCAATCAAACGAACGCAGTTTATACCTGGGTCAAAGCTGCGTAGCAAATTCCTAGGACCGTACAAGATTAATGGCGTTATGCGACATGACCGCTATACGGTCATAAAAGTTGGAGAACACGAAGGACCCAGGGAAACATCTTGTTCGGCGGATAATATGAAGCCATGGGCCAGCTATGATGAGGGTGTCCTAACCAGCGACGAAGAAGCCGAGGATAACCTCTGAGGACAGAGGTCATTGCAGGATGGCCGAATGTAGCATCGGAATTTTCCCAGGCTCTGTGAGAATGTTTAGATTTAAAGACTTTTATTTATGTAGGTTAAAATTAGGCGTCAAGTGTTTAAGTTCAATACGTTGTTTTCAAACGACCGCAAGGGTCTAGGACTGATAATATGTGTGTGAAAGTGTAGATAACGTAAAAGACTAAAATAGATGCGTGGGAATATGAAGTAACCCCAAAGATTTGTAATAGTACCTAAGTCAGATTTAACGCGACCGTCGTTGTATTAAGACGTATTATATTTACTTTTAGTTTCATTTGTTGTTTAACTTAATATTTTTAATAAACGACTATTTTTAATTTAAAGTTTACGGACTTCTTATTCTTAAAATAATCTAGCAACTAAATCCCTACATACATTAAATAAACAACTGAAGCAAAATGTCACTTGCGTTATAACGTATAGCAATTTTTTTCATAACCACCTTAATTATTGTTTTACAAAATTTGCAAGTTGTAATTATTTCATAGACAAACTTCCAGTATTTTTTGTTATAAAAAATATTTAAGATATAAATCTTCATTTTTTTTTTGTTATGTTTTGTTTTGAGTGGTAAAAAATAATAGGTGACTCAATAAATTAATACTGGGGAGTAAAGTAATTTAAATGATACAAAGTTTATTATTTTGCTTAATTTTATTAAAATTGTAGTTTTAGTACAATAATTGCAAAATAATATATAGAAATAGAAAAACAAAAAAGTTTGCAAAACTTTAAAATAGCATCAGCTGGGATTTTGATAAATACATGTTAGTGTTAACAAAAGGGTCTATAATCAAAATATGTTTTGGTTGGCATTTTTGTTCGTCCTATACTTAAGTTGATCACCGTGTTAAATTGGAGGCATTTGAGCCCTCTAAAACTTTATTTTGCATACTTTTGATATTGGATAAGTATTTTGACGCTAGCGATTTTTATGGCAAAAATTGAGGTCGAAAATTTACATATCGTCCTGGGAAGGGTTTAAATCAAACAGATAACTTCAGTTTGATTTTTTTTCGTGAAGCTGACATTTTTACAAAAAAAAAACAGCTAATGTTGATAAAAATACATGGAAAAATGGCGAAGTTACGAATTTTTTAGTGGAAGACCAAAATTCTGCTTCCTGACGATTTTTATTTTATTTTGTTCTTTTATTTTGTAATATGTTTTATGTTTTTTACGTACTATTTCACCGAAAACATTATTCAAAATTTAAATTTGACATGACTCCGAAAACGTGAATTCTTTTGTTTCTCGTGTTGGCAGTGACATTTCACTGCAATTTTTTGATATTTCAACAAGGTATTTTTATCATGGTTTTATTTAGTAAATAAAAAGTGAAAAATGAGTAAAAGAAGTAGAGAGTTCGAGTGCGTAAATAACCCGGACAATCTGGGCGACGTAAGTGATGAGCACGGAGAACGTTTTCACCAGCAAATGAAGGCTATGGAGCGGCGGTATCACGGCTTCTGGGATGCAGCCATGATGGGTGATTACATTTGGTCCCTCATACGAGAAACGGAATACGAAAGCAACAAAAAACAAAGAAGGAGCCAGAATTTTTTAAAATCAAAACTGAATTTTGCTCTTCCACTGAAAAATTCACAACTTCGCCATTTATCCATGGATTTTTATAAACAGCAGCTTATTTTTTCCTTTAAGTATAATCTATACGTAAAATAAATCAAACTGGACTTATCTTTTCGATTTCTATCTTTCCCAGAAAGATATGTAAATTTTCGACCTCGATTTTTGTAAAAAAAAAGGCTTTTTTAACTTAATAAAATCGCCAGTATCGAACTACTGAGTGGATACCAAAACTATACGTTTCGAATATAAATGACACGAGATCATTTATATTTCAGGTGAATTATGTGAGAAGCGATAGCGGCTCTATGTACTTGGAAACTGAGCAGGGTAACAGCAAAAAGTACTGCAAATATTACCTGGAAGAAAACTCGGATTCTCACTCGGAGGAATCAAACGAAGATTTCGTGCTTAAATTCAGCATCTGCCAAAACGATAAGGCCTGTCAAACTGACGACGAGTTTTCGTCTTGCGCGGCCAGCGGTCCCGAGAGCATTGATTCCGCGCTTTACATGGAAGAACCCTTTGAACAAGAAGGTAGGTTTTTGATTTTTGTATGTATTTTTTGTTTGTATTATTTCTTTTACTTAATATTTTAGCAACGATTTCTTAATTCGCTAAAAAAAATTATCAATACAAATAACCACAATTCAAATTTGACATTAACACACTACAATGCGCATGCGGAGTTTTTTTAACGCACCTACAAGAGGTGGGTTAAATATGTAAAATCGGTGTTAAATATCTTAGTAGTCACGAACGATTTACGCAAGTGAAAGTCTAGACACCGCTGTTGTAATAAACGTTTTGAGTTAAATCCGAGTGAATCGAGTAAACGTCATGAACGCAACCCAGAAATAATAAAAAACTTATATTTTGTAAGGCAAAAACACAGATACGCGCTCGACATAGGCTTAAAATCGCAAGGTTTTTTACCACAACCGTGCCTGAGCGCCCAAGAACATGTAGTATTAAAAAAGCCGGGGGCAAGTTGGGGCAGCTAATTTATTGATGGCTTGATAGACAAAACTCTAAGCTATTCAACGGATCTTGAACTGATGCCTTACAATTCATTACAATTTTTGTAGCTCCATTGTTCTAAAAGCTCGATTCAAAGTTTGCGATTTTAACAGACCGATCTTGTCGGTTACAATAACCCGTTGTACAAGCAAAATCTACGAAAAACAAATACTTATCTGAATTTTAGATACCTTGAAGATCACCCTTCATCAAACCACATAACAATCGGACACACCAAACACAAGTTATTCTCTTTTAAACAATAAACAATTTTTCGCAGCGATCGCGTATAAAGTACTTTCAACTGAAAGCGTCAAGTTTAAACTGATGTACAAGACAAAATATACGTATTTTTTTTCAATACAGGATGGAGACAGGTATTAACTACCCATCTAACTCAAAATTTACCTGAAAAAAAATGTCAATTTTTGAGGTTTTGTCGATATTTTCCAGAATTGAAACACTGTGCGGCGGATAAAACGTTTTTTTGTGAAATTTTTAGAAAAATTCACTTTTGCATTTCTTTCATTTTATTCAAAGGGTTATACGAAAAAATTGAGCCAACGAAAAAATTGGGAAATTTGCATTTTTTTAAAGATTGTATAGATGTGCATGCTGAAATTTGACTCTTTTTCTTCAGTTATCCCAACTGCTTGCCCCATTTCTTCGCCCGAAGAAGACGATTTGAAACTGTGCACTTGTCCCCACCAATCGGAGCACAAAACCGCAATGAACACGGACTATTCTGGGACCGGCGCATGCGCCGTCCACCCCTTTAATAATAATAATAATAATTACAATATCAATGGAAGGCCGGAAAGCATGATGTCCGAAATATTGTGGCGCTACGAGAGCAGAGGCTGCGAAGCCTGCAGTAACAACAATATGCTTGCTTGGAACACGGATTGGCCCAGAAGTGCTCAGGTAAATATTACCATGTTTTAAAATATTAAAAAAAAATTGCAGCTGTTTTATCTTCCCTGTTTTTATATTTGTCCCTCGTTTTTACACTTTTTCTTCAAGTACCTTAGTCGCGACACATTTAATATAAAATATGTTTTATCTTTCTCGTTTTATATATTTTTTTTATGTTTTCCTCAAAAAAGCTGCAAGTTGGGGTAATTTTTTTTAAACTGTTTTTGTGTTCTTTTTTTCTTAAAAAAGCTGAAAGTTGGGGCGAAATTTGTTGTCAAAGTTTTGCTAAAATGAAATTTCAAAAAAAGTTGTTGGAAATTAGTATTTGAATTTTTTTTAAATCTTTCAAATTTGTTAAATTTTCAAAAAAATTAATAACTTTTTCGGTTTTTACATTTTTTTCCAAATACCTTTTTTTATTGAGAGATTTGTTTTTCTACTCCCCATTTCTATATTTTTTCTATCCCTTAGTCGTCACAACTTTATATTTACCGGAAAAATCTGTTTTATCTTCCCTGTTTTCACATTTATTTATATTTATCAAGAAATTCCTCGTTTTTACATTTTTTCTTCAAGTACCTTAGTCGCGACACCTTTAATATAAAATATGTTTTATCTTTATTGTTTAACATTTTTTTTATGATTTTCCTCAAAAAAGCTGAAAGTTGGGGTAATTTTTTTAGAACGGTTTTAGTGTTCTTTTTTCTTAGAAAAGCTGAATGTTGTCAAAGTTTTGCTAAATTGAATTTTTCTATTTTTCAAAAATTACAAAACGGTGGTCAAAACTAAAGTAAAGGACGAACAAAAATGCCAACCAAAACTGATAGCATAATCTGATTAAAGACTCTTTTGGTAACACAAAAATGTATTTATCAAAATCCCACCTGATCCTTTATTAAAGTTTTGCATATTTCTTAGTATTTTAAAATTGTTTATGCTATTTCGATAAAATACTCTAGTACCAGTATTAAATGTTTTTAAAAATTTGGCAGATACATGACTGAAATATGGATAAATTACATTATAAATACAAAATTATGTAAAATACAGTTTGCAACATCTTAATTATTGTTTTAAGGTATCTAATACAAAACTAATAAATAACTAAAGATTCTTTGAAGCAAAATCGATTACTGCTTGCCTTAAATTTTCAGTAAAACTTTTTCTTGGGTTTTCCATGGAATTGTTTTTAACATGGAAACAGTATTTTTAAATTCTTCAGTCTCTGTACAAACATGCTTCTTACATCTAGCGATATCCCCTAGAAAGGAAGAGCATATCAAAACTTTAGTTAATAATTTTGTATGCCCGTTATATCTTGCCATTTTGCAGATAAAGCACATACATTCTTGGCTGCCGCGAAATTCTCTAGCAATTTCTAAATTTTGAAAATTTGGCAATTGTGGCTATGCAAAAATACCGTTTTTACCATATTGAAGTAGGTAATTTTGAATCACTTAAGTTAAAGTCTGCAGTAATTTTTATATTTTCTCAGAAACCCTAAACTCTGAATTTTTCGATTAGCAAAAACAATTTTGTCTCCACAGCCAGCACATACCTTCTTTTGATTTTCTTCATGGCTTAACTTGAATTTCGGTTTAATTTTCATTTTAAAAAACTATTTTTAACTTTGTAAAGTAGACATTAAATAAACAACTAAAGCAAAATGTCACTTGCATTATAACGTATAGCAATTTTTTTCATAACCACCTTAATTATTGTTTTACAAAATTTGCAAGTTGTAATTATTTCATAGACAAACTTCCAGTATTTTTTGTTATAAAAAATATTTAAGATATAAATCTTCGTTTTTTTTGTTATGTTTTGTTTTGAGTGGTAAAAAATAATAGGTGACTCAATAAATTAATACTGGGGAGTAAAGTAATTTAAATGATACAAAGTTTATTATTTTGCTTAATTTTATTAAAATTCGTACAGGTAGTTTTAGTACAATAATTGCAAAATAATATATAGAAATAGAAAAACAAAAAAGTTTGCAAAACTTTAAAATAGGATCAGCTGGGATTTTGATAAATACATGTTAGTGTTACCAAAAGGGTCTATAATCAAAATATGCTATTGTGGTTGGCATTTTTGTTCGTCCTATACTTAAGTTTTGACCACCGTGTTTAGTCGCGACACCTTTAATATAAAATCTGTTTTATCTTTCTCGTTTTACGTTTTTTATGTTTTTCCTCAAAAAAGCTGAAAATTGGGGTAATTTTTTTGAACGGTTTTTGTGTTCTTTTTTTCTTAAAAAAGCTCAAAGTTGTTGTCAAAGTTTTGCTTAATTGAATTTTTCGATTTTTCAACACTCACGAAACGTCCGTTTTGCAGACGAAAGCGTCGGATTGGGGCGGGCTGAGCATGCGCAACATCTGGAGCGGCGGCGACGTGTGCCAGGCCTGTCTCGGGCAGACGGCCTGCGACGGCGGGCAGCCGCCGTCGCGAGCCGCGCCGCCGCCCGACGAGCTGCGCTCGCAGCTGCGTTCGCAGCTGCGCGAGGACATCTCCAACGACGGCGATCAGCTGCTCTCGGACCTCAGCAGCGCGCAAAGGTGCTATCGCGACGATCTGCCGGCCGCCAACGAGATCGCCTGCGACGTTGCCACGTTTCTTGTCCCCAAGGTAAGACGATTTTAAGCAGTTTCGGGTTTTAAGGACGTTTTTAGGACAGTCCCAATACAATTCTCGAGCATGGACGTTTTTTTGTTTTCAATTTTTTGCCAAATTAAAAAAAAGTCCCAATATCTGGGAATTTTCGGATATTTGACAACACCGTAAAAACAAACAAAAAATTAAGATGAAAAAACATTAAAAAGTAACAAAAAAAAAATGTATCCTGAAAATTTAAAAAAATCCCAATTTCTGGGAATTTTCGGATATTTGACAACACCGGTGTTGGTTACGGTCGTAAAATCAAAAAAAAAATTAGGATGAAAAAACATTAAAGAGTAAAAAAAGCAAAAAATCCTGAAGATTTTTAAAAATTACCAGATTCTGGAAATTTGACAACAACGTTAATTAGTGCAAGTTGACTTACTGAGGGTATCCTGAAAATTTAAAAAAAATCTCAATTTCTGGGAATTTTCGGATATTTGACAACACTGTAATATCAAAAAAAAAATTAGGATGAAAAAAAAATAAAGAGTAAAAAAAGCAAAAACTCCTGAAGATTTTAAAAAATTACCAGATTCTGGAAATTTGACAACAACGTTAATAGTGCAAGTTGACTTACTGAGGGTATCCTGAAAATTTAAAAAAAATCCCAAAATCTCGGAATTTTCGAATACACCGTAAAATAAAAAAAAAATAGGATGAAAAAACATAAATAGTAAAAAAAAGCAAAATGTATCCTGAAGATTTTAAAAAATGCCCAGATTCTGGAATTTTTTGGAAATTTGGCAACAGCGATAATTAGTGCAAGATGACTTACTGAGGGTATCCTGAAAATTAAAAAAAAAACAATTTCTGGAAATTTTCGGATATTTGACAACACCGTAAAAACCAAAAAAGTAAGATGAAAAACATTAATAGTAACAAAAGGATAACGTATCCTGAAGATTTAAAAAAATGCCCAGATTCTGGAATTTTTTGGAAATTTGGCAACAGCGATAATTAGTGCAAGATGACTTACTGAGCGTATTCTGATAATTTCTGGGTATTTTCGGATATTTGACCATCGTAAAAACAAACAAAAATAAGGATGAAAAACATTAAAAAGTAAAAAAAGCAAAAAATCCTGAAGATTTGACAACAACGTTAATTAGTGCAAGTTGACTTCCTGAGAGTATCCCGAAAATTAAAAAAAAATCTCAATTTCTGGGAATTTTCGAATATTTGACAACACCGTAAAAACAAAAAAAAATAGGATGAAAAAACATTAAAAAGTAAAAAAAACAAAAAATCCTGAAGATTTAAAAAAATTACCAGATTCTGTAAATTTGACAACAACGTTAATTAGTTAGTGCAAGTTGACTTACTGAGGGTATCCTGAAAATTAAAAAAAAATCTCAATTTCTGGGAATTTTCGAATATTTGACAACACCGTAAAAACAAAAAAAAATTAGGATGAAAAAACATAAAAAAGTAAAAAAAAGCAAAATGTATCCTGAAGATTTAAAAAAATTACCAGATTCTGAAATTTTTTGTAAATTTGGCAACAACGGTAATTAGTGCAAGATGACCTACTAAGGGTAACCTGAAAATTTAAAAAAAATCCCAATTTCTTGGAATTTTTGGGTATCCTCAAATTTAAAAAAATCGTAATTTTTGGGAATTTTTGGATATTTGACAACACCGTAAAAACAAACAAAAATTAAGATGAAAAAACATTTAAAAGTAAAAAAAAGCAAAATTTATCCTAAAGATTTTAAGAAAATCCCTGATTCTAGAATTTTTTGGAAATTTGACAACAACGATAATTAGTGCAAGTTGACTTACTGAGGGTATCCTGAAAATTAAAAAAAAATCTCAATTTCTGGGAATTTTCGAATATTAGACAACACCGTAAAAACAAAAAAAAATTAGGATGAAAAAACATAAAAAAGTAAAAAAAAGCAAAATGTATCCTGAAGATTTAAAAAAATTACCAGATTCTGGAATTTTTTTGAAATTTGGCAACAACGGTAATTAGTGCAAGATGACCTACTAAGGGTAACCTGAAAATTAAAAAAAAATCCCAATTTCTTGGAATTTTTGGGTATCCTCAAATTTAAAAAAATCGTAATTTTTGGGAATTTTCGGATATTTGACAACACCGTAAAAACAAACAAAAATTAAGATGAAAAAACATTTAAAAGTAAAAAAAAGCAAAATTTATCCTAGAGATTTTAAGAAAATCCCTGATTCTAGAATTTTTTGGAAATTTGACAACAACGATAATTAGTGCAAGTTGACTTACTGAGGGTATCCTGAAAATTAAAAAAAAATCTCAATTTCTGGGAATTTTCGAATATTTGACAACACCGTAAAAACAAAAAAAAATTAGGATGAAAAAACATAAAAAAGTAAAAAAAAGCAAAATGTATCCTGAAGATTTAAAAAAATTACCAGATTCTGGAATTTTTTTGAAATTTGGCAACAACGGTAATTAGTGCAAGATGACCTACTAAGGGTAACCTGAAAATTAAAAAAAAATCCCAATTTCTTGGAATTTTTGGGTATCCTCAAATTTAAAAAAATCGTATTTTTTGGGAATTTTCGGATATTTGACAACACCGTAAAAACAAACAAAAATTAAGATGAAAAAACATTTAAAAGTAAAAAAAAGCAAAATTTATCCTAGAGATTTTAAGAAAATCCCTGATTCTAGATTTTTTGTAAATTTGACAACAACGGTAATTAGTGCAAGATGACTTACTGAGGGTATCCTGAAAATTTAAAAAAAATCCCAAATTCTGGGAATTTTCGTATATTTAACAACACCCTAAAAACAAAAAAAAATAAGATGAAAAACATTAAAAAGTAAAAAAAAGCAAAATGTATCCTGAAAATTTTAAAAAATTCCCAGATTATGGGATTTTTTTTGTAAATTTGGCAACAACGTTAATTACTGCAAGATGACTTAGTGAAGGGATCCTGAAAATTAAGAAAAATCCCAATTTCTGGAATCTTTCGGATATTTGACAACACCGTAAAAACAAACCAAAAATTAAGATGGAAAACATTAAAAAGTAAAAAAAAAACAAAATGTATCCTGAAAATTTTAAAAATTCCCAGATTATGGGAATTTGGCAACAACGTTAATTACTGCAAGATGACTTACTGAAGGTATCCTGAAAATTTTAAAAAAATCCCACTTTCTGGGAACATTGTAAAAACAAAAAAAATTAGATGAAAAAACATTAAAAAATAAAAAAAGCTAAATGTATCGTGAAGATTTTAAAAACTTCCCAGATTCTGGAATTTTTTGGAAATTTGACAACAACGGTAATAAGTACAAGATGACTTACTGAGGGTAACCTGAAAACTAAGAAAAATCCCAATTTCTAGGAATTTTCGGATATTTGACAACACCGTAAAAACCAAAACATTAATAGTAAAAAATACAAAATGTATCCTAAAAATTTTAAAAAAATTCCAGATTCTGGGATTTTTTGGAAATTTGACAACAACGGTAATAAGTGCAAGATGACTTACTGAGGGTAACTGGAAAATTAAGAAAAATCCCAATTTCTGGGAATTTTCGGATATTTGACAACACCGTAAAAACAAAAATAAATTAAGATGAAAGAAACATTAAAAAGTAAAAAAAAAACAAAATGTATCCTAAAAATTTTAAAAAATTCCCAGATTCTGGAATTTTGTGTAAATTTGGCAACAACGGTAATTAGTGCGACTTATTGAGAGTATCCTGAAAATTTAAAAAAATCCCAATTTCTGGGAATTTTCGGATATTTGACAACACCGTAAAAAGAAAACAAAAATTAAGATGAAAAAACATTAAAAAGTAAAAAAAAAGCAAAATGTATCCTGAAAATTCTGGGATTTTTTGTAAATTTGGCAACACCGATAATTGGTGCAAGATAACTTACTGAGGATATCCTGAAATTTAGAAAAATCGTATTTTTTGGGAATTTTCGGATATTTGACAAGACCGTAAAAACAAAAAAAATAAGATGAAAAAACATTAAAAAGTAAAACAAAGCAAAATGTATCCTGAAGATTTAAAAAAATCGTAATTTTTGAGAATTTTCGGATATTTGACAACAGTGTAAAATCAAAAAAAAATTAGGATGAAAATACATTAAAAAGTAAAAAAAAGTAAAATGTATCCTGAAAATTTTAAAAAATTCCCAGATTCTGGGATTTTTTGGAAATTTGACAACAACGGTAATAAGTGCAAGATGACTTACTGAGGGTAACCTGAAAATTAAAAAAAATCGCAATTTCTGTGAATTTTCGGATATTTGACAACACCGTAAAAACGAAAAAAGTAAGATGAAAAAACATTAATAGTAAAAAAAAGCAAATTGTATCCTGAAGATTTTAAAAAATTCCCAGATTCTGGAATTTTTGTAAATTTGGCAACACCGGTAATTGGTGCAAGATGACTTACTGAGGGTATCCTGATAATTAAAAAAAAACAATTTCTTGGAATTTTCGGATATTTGACAACACCGTAAAAACAAAAATGAATTAAGATGAAAAAAACATTAAAAAGTAAAAAAAACCAAAATGTATCCTGAAAATTTAAAAAAATCGTAATTTTTGAGAATTTTCGGATATTTGACAACAGTGTAAAATCAAAAAAAAAATAGGATGAAAATACATTAAAAAGTAAAAAAAAGTAAAATGTATCCTGAAAATTTAAAAAAATTCCCAGATTCTGTGATTTTTTGGAAATTTGACAACAACGGTAATAAGTGCAAGATGACTTACTGAGGGTAACCTGAAAATTAAAAAAAATTTCAATTTCTGGAAAATTTTCGGATATTTAACAACACCGTAAAAACAATAAGAATAAAGATGAAAAAACATTAAAAATTAAAAAAGCAAAATGTATCCTGAAGATTTTAAAAAATTCCCAGATTATGGGATTTTTTGGAAATTTGACAACAACAGTAATTAGTGCAAGAGTACTCACTGAGGGTATTTGACAACACCTTGAAAAAACATTAAAAAGTAAAAAAAAAACAAAATGTATGTATAAGATTTTAAAAAATTCCCTGATTCTGGGATTTTTTGGAAATTTGGCAACAACATTAGCCGTTAAAGATCAAGAACCGCCGCTCTACGCTTTAAATTCTCTTTCAGGAACGCAAGCGCCGCCACTCTTACATAAGCGATCACGTACCGGACCCTCACGCAAATAGCCGCAGCTCCTGGAGCTTTGCCTCGCGTCTCGAGGAAGACTGCCTCATCCAAATGTCCACCATGCCGTCTCTTCGTTCGGTCACCCTCTAAAAAAATAAAAAAAACCGCCCCCATTATCGATTCACCCGAAAAAAAAATAACGGCGATAGGAGAGCGTCGCTTAGTGTGCCAGCACACTAACGCAAGACAACTGCCATATTTATTTCAGCGCAGACTCGAAACGGAAGCGGTACGCCCCCCGTTTGCGACGCCCTTGTCCTTCGACCGTTGGACGCTGCTTTTGTCGTATTCGGCCTCCAAAAGGACTGACACCATAGACAAAAACAGAATATATTACGTCTCTTTATTTTGCCAAAAAATCATTTTTTAAAATCAATTTATAAGTTTAAAATGCATTTTTGTGGGAAGATTTTCACAAAAACGCATTTTGAACTATAAAACCGATTTTATGAAATAATTTGTCCAAATTTCAACTTTTGGACTTGTACTGTTTAAATCTCACCGATTTATTTATTTTCCCAGTAAGTAAAGGCAGCTTTACAATCATTTATATTTTATTATTATTGAATAAGTAAATACGCAGATTAAAAAGTTAACAGAAATACAAAATTTACTAACTAACAGTTCACTTCTGTACTAAACTATTATTTCCAATCAATTTTGCAAAAATTACCATTATTTTGTAATAAAAATAATTTATTAAGTATAATCTTAAATAAATATTTTATAAAATTATTTAGATTAAATTGGCTAAGTTTTTTGGTATTTAAAAATAGTTTCAAGACCTTTAAAATCAAAATATTTTAAACTTAAAATGCAATAGTAAAAGTTAAGTTTAAAATATTGGTTGTTTTAATATTTTATTCTACAAAATTATTGAAATGTTAGTTTTAAATTTTAAAGTGGTAATTTTTGGATTCAAAATGATTTTTAATCCAAAAATTATCGCTTTAAAATTTAAAACTCACATTTAAATTTATTTTGAGATTTTTTGTATTAAAAATTTAAATTACTACAAATTTAAACCAAAAATTTTGTAAAATAAAATATAAAACTAAATTTTTAAAAATCAATATTTTTCAGCTCAAAATTTTATTTGTTGTATTTTATATTTTAAAAAAATTTTGACTATCAATTGTTTTGAAAAAATTTAATCTTTAAAATATTATCTAATAAATACTAAAACGCAGATTAAAAATAATTGGTGATTGTAGATTTAAAATAAAAACATTTTCTACCAAAAAGTTAAATTTTTGTAAACTCACAAAATTGATAATCAAAAAATATTTTAAACATAAAATGCAATGGTAAAAGTTTAGGTTTAAAATATTGGTTGTTTTAATATTTTATTCTAAAAAATTATTGGTTTATTTAAATGTTAGTTTTAAATTTTAAAGTGGTAATTTTTGGATTCAAAATGATTTTTAATCCAAAAATTATCGCTTTAAAATTAAAAACTCACATTTAAACCAAAAATTTTGTAAAATAAAATATTTAAACTAAATTTTTAAAAATCAATATTTTTCAGCTCAAAATTTGTTGTATTTTATATTAAAAAAAAAGTTTGACTATCAATTGTTTTGAAAAAATTTAATCTTTAAAATATTATCTAATAAATACTAAAACGCAGATTAAAAATAATTGGTGATTGTAGATTTAAAATAAAAACATTTTCTACCAAAAAGTTAAATTTTTGTAAACTCACAAAATTGATAATCAAAAAATATTTTAAACATAAAATGCAATAGTAAAAGTTTAGTTTAAAATATTGGTTGTTTTAATATTTTATTCTAAAAAATTATTGGTTTATTTAAATGTTAGTTTTAAATTTTAAAGTGGTAATTTTTGGATTCAAAATGATTTTTAATCCAAAAATTATCGCTTTAAAATTTACAACTCACATTTAAATGTATTTTGAGATTTTTTGTATTAAAAATTTAAATGACTACAAATTGAAACCAAAAATTTTGTAAAATAAAATATTTAAACTAAATTTTTAAAAATCAATATTTTTCAGCTCAAAATTTTATTTGTTGTATTTTATATTTAAAAAAAATTTTGACCATCAATTGTTTTGAAAAAATTTAATCTTTAAAATATTATCTAATAAATACTAAAACGCAGATTAAAAATAATTGGTGATTGTAGATTGAAAATAAAAACATTTTCTACCAAAAAGTTAAATTTTTGTAAACTCACAAAATTGATAATCAAAAAATATTTTGAACATAAAATGCAATAGAAAAAGTTTAGTTTAAAATATTGGTTGTTTTAATATTTTATTCTACAAAATTATTGGTTCATTTAAATGTTAGTTTTAAATTTTAAAGTGGTAATTTTAGGATTCAAAATGATTTTTAATCCAAAAATTATCGCTTTAAAATTTAAAACTCACATTTAAATGTATTTTGAGATTTTTTGTATTAAAAATTTAAATGACTACAAATTTAAACCAAAAATTTTGTAAAATAAAATATTTAAACTAAATTTTTAAAAATCAACATTTTATTTGTTGTATTTTATATTTTAAAAAATTTTTGACTATCAATTGTTTTGAAAAAATTTAATCTTTAAAATATTATCTAATAAATACTAAAACGCAGATTAAAAATAATTGGTGATTGAAGATTTAAAATAAAAACATTTTCTACCAAAAAGTTTAATTTTTGTAAACTCACAAAATTGAAAATCAAAAAATATTTTAAACATAAAATGCAATGGTAAAAGTTTAGGTTTAAAATATTGGTTGTTTTAATATTTTATTCTACAAAATTATTGGTTCATTTAAAGTGTTAATTTTTGGATTTAAAATGATTTTAAATATAAAAATTATCGCTTTAAAATTTAAAACTCACATTTAAATGTATTTTGAGATTTTTTGTATTAAAAATTTAAATGACTACAAATTGACACCAAAAATTTTGTAAAATAAAATATTTAAACTAAATTTTTAAAAATCAATATTTTTCAGCTCAAAATTTTATTTGTTGTATTTTATATTTAAAATATAATCTAATAAATACTAAAACGCAGATTAAAAGTGGTGATTGTAGATTCTTAGTGCACAGAGACATAACTATCTCTATTCTGGTTTTGTCTATGGTGGACACTTCACGAAATGAGCAGTATTTTTATTATTTTTATTAGGTTATATAACAAGTTTGGCATTAGTGAAAAATTTAGTGTAAATCTGCAAATCGATTATTAGTCTAGTCTTTTTAAATAATTTTCGTGAAAGTTTCGCAGTCCAGGCTTTTATGCAACATACGTTGGTTTTTATTTAGTTTATAAATACGAATATTCAAATGTATTGGATATATGTATGATACCGTTATAGGGAGAAATTGACCCTATAGCCGGATTTTGTATGTGTATATTTATTATATATGCTAAGTGTACAGATATGTATGTAGAGTGAGTACCAACATAATATTTATTTTTAGTTTAATTTGTGGTACCAACCTACATTCGTTTAGTGAATTTCATTTTAATTTTTTCAAAAAGTGTGTCTTATAAATCACGTATATATTTTGTTTTGGTCTTTCCGCAAATTTAGATGTTGTATCGTTAGTTATAATTTTGTTGCCCCTTAAACAGAATATTTTTTTGTTGTCGAGCTTTGTTTTAAAATTATTGTTTTTGTTTGTTGAAATTTTCGGGGCCAATTTTATTGTTGTTATTTTTATTTCCCAAAACCTTGTTTTTATTGGGCTTTTATCATACTTACGATCCACAAAATTCAATACACACCTTAAATAATTTGGATTAATACAGTTTGTGTCTAAATGTCTCCTTTTATGATAAAAAAAGTGTGTGTATCTATGTATAAAACGAGGGGCATTAGAGTAGCTCTAGGTTTTATTTAAGCAGCAATACGTCATCAAAAAATACTAAAAAGACTAACATTTTGTTAATCTTTATAGCTGCCGTTTTTTAGTTATTTAGTACTATAAATATTGGAAAAGGGTACTAAAGTACTAGTTACATTATTTAGTTTCATAGTTTTAATTTCTTTTCCATACATGTAAAGATTCGAGGGTTACAATTCTATTAAATTATTTTCTAAATCGCTAAATAGACTGTTCATTTTAATCGTTGGGAGTTAAAATATTATATTAATCATAAAAAATATGGCTGTGTTTTTAAATATAGTCTTAACTATAATTTTTTAAGAGTAGTGCTGCTAGGTTAAAAGCATAATTCGCAATCCTGTATATATGTGTATAGAATACAGGGACGATATTTTTGTTTAATATAGGTGGGGATATAATGTATGGTTGTCTATTTAGTCTATTTAGCTCAAAATTTGTTTGTCTGGACCCTCCAGTCTAACCATACTTCTTAAGCATAATATATATTGTATTGATTTAAAACAAACAAAAAAAACATAAAAATATAAACTCATTCGGTAAAAATATCATTATAGTTCATATCGAAAACTGAGCAGAGTTTTTGCTGATGGTTGAGTGGGAGTGCTTGGATTGTTTAAATGGGTTTTGAAGAAAAAAAATTAAATGCTAGCTGTAGCTGTAGCTATGAACGCAAATCAACTGCACCATTCCAAACTGTGTTTTCGTGCGTAGAATTTCTTGCCGTATTTAAGCAATATTTGGTGCCGTTGAATATCGAACGTCGATTTTTTTCACTGAAATTATTTATTTACCGCCTTGTCGCTGATCAGTCAGTGAAAAAAGCGACATAGAAAAATCTATGTTACATAAAACTAGACCAAAGGACAAAATCCTTGGTAGCGAACGAACATTTGGTGACTGAAAAATTTTGCATCAATACCTACAATATTTTTTTTAATATTTCGCTAAGGTATCTAAAATCTTTCAATCACCACATGCATTACATTAGATATTAAGATTTATTATTTTAGTGTCATATATTTGAAAAGAAGAAAAATAACACCTACAAAAATTTGTATATTCCTTTGGTTGTCTTCTTACATTAGGACTAATTTAACATAAAAATAATCAAAAAAATAATAACAGCTTTTTGTCCGAAAATGTAAAACTATTAATTTGTTGTCATCCATGTTTTATGCTATCTATCAACTATAAAAAATCATTCATAAATCATCCTAATAAAAAGATTCATTTACGAAAAGAATTGGTACTTGCTTCAATATGATTTACATTTTTAAGCAAAAACACAAAACTTTTTTCAATACGTGTACATACGTAGTTGTTAAATTCAATGTTTACTTTAGATTATCTGTAAAAAATAAAAGCAAGTACAATAATTATAACTTTGTTTTATTTATTTATGCCTTAATTTATAAAATAGTATAATATGTATCAAGTTTGATAAACGCCATTTTATACACGAATTTAATTTTTACTAAAAATACTTACCTATTATCTTAAAATGATTTAAATCAAAAATTTGTATAGAGCGCCATCTATGAAACAATAGGGGAATTTGTGTGTCACCGTCAAATGTCAAATTTTTAAATTTTATAAAGGTTATAAATCGAAATGTATTTCTTGAAACTTGACAGTTTTTCACAGTGAAAGTAAAGAAAATGTTTTATGAGCACTAAACAGTAGTGTACTGCCGGCGAAATTTAAAGGTCAGTACAATGTTCATATAAACTTTTCAAATTTTGGCGTTGAGAAACTATTTAAAACTTTTGTATTTTTGTATTGAGATAATAAAATAATTTTCACATTTAGTATTATTTTACAAGAAAGGCACTGTATTTTAACGATTGTATGACATTTGACAACTGTCAACTAACTTAAAACTAACTTCAGCCCGTGACTAAAAACCTGTTGCCCGTGACTAAAGCGTCATAAAGCCACAACTTGTCAATGTGCATTCAAAAGGTCGTTTTAAAGGTGGGAGTAGAAAAAATTGTTTTAATATTCCATCTAACAAATTAAGTATTTTTTGAGGTAAGGTAAATAAAAAACAGCCACATTTTTAACGTAATATATTTTTATAAATCGTTAAATATAACAATATTACGAAAAAAATAATCATTAAAATTTGTACTGCAAAATAATCAAATTTCGTATAAGTTATATATACACAGTATATTATGGTTCATATAGTTTAAAAAGTACATCAATATGTATTTACAAAAACAACATTATTTAAATTGTGATATCATATTATTACATGTATGTTTTATATAAAACTACAAAGCCTTTTTAAAATCTGAAATTCGAAGGTTTGATTTTTTTTCTCTACCTTACAAATTGCAGATTTTTAATAAATAATGAAAAATAAAACAAAAAGTAAGGAAGGATATGGTAAGTTGTGATATCTTATAAATACAATATACATGTTGAATAAGTTGTTATTTATATATCTATTATTTAGCTAACTATAACAGCAATAAAATATGTATTAGGTTTTTTAATCATAAACTATATTAAACATGATAACATCACAAAACAAATTGTTATTGTGGTAAAATAGATATGCCATTTTAATTGATGGGGTCCTTCAATACTTGATTATTAAAAATAAGTATGTTTAAAAAAGCTAAATTTTTTTTCTACATATAAAAATTTTAATTTATCTTTATGACCTTAAAAATATACTTATTTTTTATATGTATGGATTTATTTAAAAAAATAAATTAACACTGTTTATCCGATATATAAATAAGTTTAGTTGTAAATAATAAATTATTAAATGTAAGATTGACTAGTTAAAACAAATTGTTATATTGCTAGATAACAAAGTTCTACTATTAAAATAATAGACCGTTTCAGATTATTTAATATCATTGCAGGGGATTAGGAAAGACATCCAAATAAATTAAATTATGCAAAGTAGCAAAATTGATAATATATACAAGGTGACGCCTCAGACAGTGGCAAATAATAGTTTTTAAAGTTTTACTTTATCTTTAAAACTTGTATTATAATAAGTAAACTTTCAAAACTCTTATTGTTAATTTTTAAAAATTGTTCTACTGTCTAAGTCCTGCTTCTGGAAGAGTTATTTTGACTTAATTAATAAGCAATACAAATAAATATTCGGGATTATTTAGAGATGTTGCATTTGGTTATTGTAAAATAAAACACCAAGTTTATTGCAGTTCATTAACCATTTAAAAGATATTCCAAAGTTGGAAGAATTTATAAAAAAAAATCGTTTTTTAATAAATTTGTAACTCATTGAACGATAATACCATGATAGTTTTACAAACTTTTTTTTCCTAACATTAAACAGGTACTCCAGCTTAGTTTCACTAATTTTGGGCCGCTGATTTAAAAAATGGTATTAGTTTTTCTTTAGGACGTCTAGGATTTAAAATAATTTCGTAATAAAATGCCCTGTTCAATCACCTTAAAATGTAATTTTTTTGTTGGTATTTTAATTATTTATTAAATTATTTTATGTAAAAAAACAGCCATTATTTGACATTTTCTGTCGTTTATTTTAATTATTAAATTGAAAGGGCAACAAAGTAAACAAGTTTCAGTATTTTTTATCCAAATAAAGCCCTCAAAATTTAATGCATTGCATAATTTTGCTTTTTTCTACCTTAAATTTATTAAATCGTATCAAATATCAAATTGGATTATAGTATTATGCTTAATCTTCATCATCGTCGTACATCTTTTGCTGCAAATTCCAGCAAATGTCTTCTAGCAATGAATCCAACTTCTTTCCGCTATACCCATAGATGTCTACCAATGCTCTAGATTTGCAGTTACTTGGTGAAATCGTTCTCCATGTTCATCAGTTCGGCAAATTTATCAGGATGAGAAAAAAAGAAAATGTATTTTCAATGACAGCTTTAACACTGCCATATTATGCAACAAGCTCGTCAACTTTGATAGCATTTTTGAATGCTTGATCCTTCATTAAAGGTCGTATATCAGGTCAATTTAATATTCCTGCCAAAATAAAGTAGTAGGTATTTCTCATAAAATTTTGTAATGAAATATTGCGTTGGGTTTTCTTGGGCGTAAAGGTACCGCAACAAAAACAAAACAAAATTTCTAACGACGACATAAATGTTCGTCTCCTTTCTCTTTTTTTGCTCTTTTTTCATTTTTGGTTCTTAAAATCACTTTCAAGTAAAAATACAATTTAAAGTTTAAATTTTAAATGTCAGTAATTTAATGTGCTTGATAAAGTAGATAAAGACGCCTTTATACATCAATTCGATATTAAATTTTGATAAGACTTAATAAATAAGATTCGAGATTAAATTTTTGGGTCCTAAGAATAATTCTTTTACCCAAACCCATTTACTTGTACTTTGTTGCCTCTTCAATTTAATTAGTAATTAAAAAAACGACACAAAAATTTCAAAAAAACATTATAATTTTAGTTTTAATACTACTATAGTATACGGCTGGAGTCCCTGTATATTTTTGACAAAAAACGTCAAAAATATACTGATTCAAAATAGATTTTTTTTGATTACTCTAACCGTTGAGAAGATATTCGTATGTCTCAACTGATAAATTGATATAAACTTATATTGTGTGTTCTCTTTTACAATAACCAAATACAACATGTCTAATTCTGAATACCCATTTTTATTGCGCTTAACCACTTTTCTGTGGACTGTTTTATTAATAAGTCAGAGTAACACTTCCAGAACTCTCCCAAATCTAGCTTACTGTTTTTTTTACAAAGGTGTCACCTTGTATAGGGTTGAGTTGGGGGAAAGCAGCTAAGTTGGCACCATTGCTTCCGCGATTTGCCACCAGTAAATTCGACGGAATGAGAGTGTAAATATTCCCACGCGTCACAACCTACAACACTATAAAAAGACGACAGTTGGAATGCGCTCCCGAACTGTTCAGTTCAGTCATGATTTCCATTCTTTTATCTTCCGCAGCGAGACCCTCTTCAAACGGGATACCGTCGCCATTAAGTCGGATTCCTTTGAATCCTCGTCGCTTAAAGTTTCGCCTTCAGAGTGTACCTCGCGGCGGAGTTCGGTTTTCTTCGCTATGGTTGCGTTGGTTTCCTTCTCTGAGCTACCTTTGCCGCGCTGGCCCTTACTTTTCCATTTTGAAGTGTTGGGATCGCTTAGAGCCATGGAGACGGGCATCTTGATGTTTCTGGCTACATTCAGACCGCGGCTGATGCGATCCAAAGTGGCCAGACGCAAACTCGAGGCAATTCGGTTTTTTCGCAATGTATTTGGAGTGGCGCTGGTTCTTTCCTGCATTATAAACCGCCCTATGGTCTGCCAGTGCGATTGAGCGCTGTACACGGTTTCTTGGTCGGCTAAAACGCGTTGCTGGATGTTATGAGTTGTGCCTCCCCATTCTAACTCTTCCACGATTACAAACTTCAAGGGGTCTTCTAATCTTCGTGCTTTTACCAAAGCTTGCGCTAAGACGTCTTGAGAGCGTGCGTTTAGAGGTACTTTGAGTATGGCGTAGGGTATTTCCGGGGAAACGTTGTATATACACACTAAAAAGGTGTCGTTTTCCTCCCAAGCGTTGCTAGGCGCACCATCGGATTTTCTAGCCTCGCGCTCTCTATTTGCGACGCTTCGTATCGAAGATAGCCATGCTCGACTGCTTGGATCATCACCCATTCGTTTGAGTATAAAACGGCCTTCCCCCTTCCACTTAGATTGGGCCTGTAAAGGCCTCTCGTGCAAATCAAGTATTCTTTGCGTTGCCGGCAAACATAAATCTTTCTTCTCCCAACTTCTCGCCACTTCCTCCACGAGTATGTAATCGTTGACTTCCTTCACCGCAACTCCTGCCTTCTGCAGGCAAAGCAAGAGAACTTCGTGCGTAGTACTTTCCTGCGTTATTTTGAGTATCGTGTAAGGTTCCTCGGTTAAAACCCCGTACACCATGAGGAAGAACATGCGGCGTTTCACGCATAAGGGCGTGCCGGATATGCCGAAGAACGTTTTATCAGTGGCGGCCTCCACAAACTCTTCTTTCACACCGTTGTTGTGACTTTCCCCGTTGTCCAGACTCTCCTCCTCAACGCGGGAGTAGATGAATAGGGTCGACATGTTCATGCTTTTGTTTTGGGGCGTTCTAAGTCTGACGTGTCTGTACCCTGGTTTTAGGCTTTTCAGCGGGATTATTCTTTGAGCTAACAAGTGATTGTTGGTTGAGTCCATCACAGCGAAACGTAGGAAGGCTAAGTCTTGAAACATCACACGAAAGTGGAAGGTGTCGTTCCATATGGGGTTTAAGGCGTTCTTCTGTACCACCTTGGTTTTCTGCTTGAGGCAATCTACTTGTATGCCGACTATTTCCACTTCAACATACGTATTTATGTTGACGTTCGTTTGTGAGACATACTGACCTGATACCACGTTGATGAGGATTTGGGAGGAGTGTATCCCGTCGAACTGCTTATCCCACGGGTTGAATCTTCTGTACATCACGTGCGTTCTATCCCACATCACGTCGGGTTTGCTCACGAATCCGCACCGCCCGTTTAGCTCGAACAAAGAGGTGTTTAATTGCATCCCGCTGTCTTCCGTTTGGTAGTTTAGAGCTGCCATTTGCATGCCAAAAGACCAGTATATCACCGGGTTGAAGTTCGATGAGTCTATCCGCATACCAGCGGGATATGTGCGCATTAATTGCGTCTGCGTGTGGGATATCAACCCCAGAGGCTGCTTGCGGCACAGTTTCTTAGCCGTGTTCTCGTTTATTGAGGAGCACTGATAGCACGGGGTGTGCACATTTACGCGCGTCATTTTCACGTCGCACTCGTGCACCGTGACATCGGATTCGCTCGTGCCTACGCCTGAAGTGCTGGAACTTCCCGTCGTCACGGTAGAACTACCGGAACTAGACATCCCCGTTCTGTGGCGCTGCTTCACAGAGCTGCTAGGACTAATGCTGTTCAATCCCCGGAACTTGATGGCCTGAAATAATATTGTTCGTTTCTCTCTAAAAAAAAAAAAAAACTCGTAAATCTCTCACCTGAACGTATACGACCATGTCGGATAACTCCTTGGCGATTTGGTTCTTTTTCTTCAGCTTGTCGTCGGGTGTTGCTCTTTTGGGAACCACTGCCTTAACTACGGGTGTGTGCGCGTAGATTTTCGGCGAGTCGCTGGCGTTTAGAATCCCGTGCATTGCTTTCTCTAGAAACACATTGACTGTAATGGTATTAGTAATTGCACTTAGGTACATATAGGCACAGATCGAAGCAAATACATTTTGGTTCAGTCAAAAACCCTTGTGGACATTTTTTTCTGCAAGTCCTACTTTCTCTTAAAAACTTGTCAGACTAATAGCAAGATTTACCAGTCTTCTAGAAGAGTTATTCAGAGATGTAATCAGTTATTCTTAAATAAAATACGCTCTTACAAATCTTACTAATAGTCTAAGTATTTAAGAGAAAGCAGCTCAGTTTTTTAAAGAAAAATTTCCACCAGGTCTAAAGTGTAGGTTAACATTTTTAATATAATGGTGTTGAATCTTCTTTACGATCAAGTGCTATATCTTTACCAATTGAAAACCGTTTAAACAATATATTTGCAATTTGCGATCCGACCCATTACACATATTAAATAACACTATGATAGTTTTAGAAACTTTTTTTCCCTAACATTAATAATTTTGGGCCACTGATTTAAAAAATGCCATTTGTTTTTCTCTAGGACGTCTAGGATTTAAAATAATTTCGTAATAAAATGCTCTGCTCAATCACCTAAATAAACTAAAATTTTAATGCATTGCATAATTTTGGTTTTTTCTACCTTAAATTTATTAAATCGTATCAAATATCAAATTGGATTATAGTACTATTGTGCTTAATCCTCATCATCGTCGTACATCTGTTGCTGCAAATTCCAACAAATTTCTCCTAGCAATGAATCCAACTTCTTTCCACTATACCCATAGATATCTACCAATGCTCTAGATTTGCAGTTACTTGGTGAAATCGTTCTCCATGTTCATCAGTTCGGCAATTTTATCAGGATGAAAAAAAAAGACAATGTATTTCAAATGACATATTAACGCTAATTCTTTGCAAAACGGAAAGCATTTTTTCAATGAATTGGCGCCAAGTTTAGGCCCGATATGAACCAAGAACATTTTCAATGACAGCTTTAACACTGCCATATGCGACAAGCTCGTCAACTTTGAGAGCATTTTTGAACACAGCAAACGGAAAATTATAGAGGTGTATAGGATGACGCCACGTTTGAATATCGTTTTCTAAACCCTCGCCACGGTATAGAGTTGTATTCGTCAGTCGAGCGTTTCAATACTCTCCACAGTATAGAGGTCGTAATTTCACTTTTGAACTAGTATTAATATAAAAATTATTTTATGCTTAAAAAAAACTATATACGACATGATTGTGATTTTTTTCATTTTAAGCTGTGTTGAATATTTTTCCTAAAGGAATAATTGCCAATGGCCATTAATTCATTTGTTCGTATATGCTAAAATAACCTGCACTGGCGTGTACTTTTTCATCAACCAGATTTAAATATTACAAAACTAACATATACCAGTGGAGATAGTGCAGGGTCTACCAACAGACCTAATTACTAAATTATTAAAGTTTAATAGCATATCGATCATCAACATAACCTCTGAAATTTTTAATAGAAATATAGGTACTTTATATAATAGATAAATATACTTAACATAATATCATCTGTGCTTTACTGAGTTGTTACGGTAACTAAAAATCAGACAAAGGAACCAAAGAAAGGAACTCTTTTCAACAAAATCATATGCAGAAAGGAGAAAATTCAAACTACTTGCATCCATCAAAAGATCAAAACTTCTTGCAATATTACACCCTCTTTTATACTCTCAGAAATATTGACTAGAACAGTATTAGAGAGACTCCAGTTTCTATAACTTGGTAGAGTAAAGAGAAGTCGAAACCGTTGCGATATTGCATTGCGCTGTTTTTGTATAATTCTCGGGGACATTAACGAAAATCATTGCCAGTAAAATTCGAAAAGCTTGAGTTTCTATGTCTCTGAGGAGAATAGGAATCCGAAGTTGCTGCACCATTGGACTGAACCCTTTTTTAATAATTTCTAGAGACATAAATGACTGCACCATTCGACAGGGTCGAGTTTCTACTCCTCTGTTGAATATAGAAAATCAAAATAATGTATCTTGTAAGACACCATTGAGTTTGACTTTAAATATAGTCATGCATAGGTATAGAGCCGAAAAATATAAAAACAAAGCACGATTCAATACAGTTATGATACAACTTTAAGATTTGATATTCAAACGCGAAGTCATCCTATACACTTCTATAATTTTCCGTTTGCTGTGAATGCTTGATCTTTCATTAAACGTCGTATATCAGGTCCATTTAATATTCCTGCAAAATTAAAGTAGTATACCTATAGGTATATCTCATTAAATTTTGTAATGAAATATTGCAACAAAAACAAAACAAATTTACAACGACAACATTAAGGTTTGTCTCCTTTCTCTTTCTCTGCCACTTCCATTACCATTTCCATTTCCTGCTCTTTTTTCATTTTTGGTTCTTAGAATCACTTTCAAGTAAAAATACAATTTAAAGTTTAAATTTTAAATGTCAAAAATTAATAGAGATGCACTTTAATGTGCTTGAACGATAAAGTAGATAAAGGCGCCTTTATACTTCAATTCGATATTAAATTTTGATAAGACTTAATAAATAAGATTGGAGATTGAATTTTTGGGTACTTTAGGCATGATGTGAATAAAAACATATCAAATAATAATTTAATTAGTAGGTAATTAAAAAAACGACACAAAAAAATGATATTTTTGAATAAAAAAACATTATAATTTTAGGTTTGGTATTTAATAAATCACTTTTCTGCTTTTTTAAATATCTCTTATATAATACTACAATGGGACAAAAATGTTTCCATCTGACATTTATCTACCGATAACTTTGTATGAAGTCCCTGTATATTTTTGACAAAAAACGTCAAAAATATACTGAACATCCAAAATAGATTTAAGGCAAATTAACTTAATAAATAATCAAAATATTAACGAAAAACTTACATTTTGAGATAATTGGGCAGAGCATTTTATTACGCAATTATTTCGAATCCTAGACGTCGTGTAGCAAAACGAGTGGCATTTTTGAAATCAGCAGCCCAAAATTAGGTAATATAGGTGGGCGTACTCAATGTTAGTAATTCAATCTATCATAGTGTAATATTTAAGCAGCATTGTTTGGCTCAGAAATCGATTTTAAAAAGATCATCTGTTCAATAAAATTATATTAATGATGACTTAATTTATTGACTAACTGTTCCAAGCTAAGCAAGGCAATATGAGGGTTACATTTTTGATTTAAACTTACCGTCCATTGTTTCCTCGTCATCTTCGTCATCGTATTCGTCGTCACTAAAGTCATCATTGAAGGAACTGCTACTGGTGTTGCTTATAATAGAACTCGTTCGTCCAGGAGCGGAGTGTCGAATGCCAGATCCAGGTCTGGAAATATAATTGGGTGAATATATTCAGATGTCAGTTTTATTTTTGGTTGTTTCACTGTTAGTCTAGAATGGGGTTTTTGCAGGGCTCCCACAGTTAAATTACAAATTTTATTTAGGAATTTAGGAGGTTTTTTGGAGAATTTTAGGAGAAAAAAGTATGCAAATGAATTTATTCAATTAAATAAAAACAACTATACTTAAAAAATAAGAAAAAAATAAGTAATTCTTTTTAACAAAAATATAAATAAATATCACTTCTTTTGTACAAATAGGTTATATTGACTAGTTTTTTAGCCAAATCGCTCGACGAGTTTTTTTTTAATAAAATATAAAGTACAGCAAAACATTCTTTAGATTGTTTACTATTTTAGCTATCATTTAAAAGAAAATTAAAAATCAGTTTGTTTGATATATAACACGGTATATTTTTGTCTAAAATTAACGAAATATGGCTAAAAATGACAATTTTGTAGAAGTCTAGAAGCTACTACATGGATGTTGTTTTATGGTATATTTTGTTGTTTTTTAAGAAAAATGTAGGTTGTGATACCTATATCATTTTAAAAAGAATTTAATAAACTAGAACCCAAAAATATATATTTTTTAAATTACTTTTTAAAAAAGAAATTTTTTAGCACAACTACCTTAATTAAACGCAGTCAAGTTGGCCTACTTATATTTAATTTTTAGGAGTTTTAGGAGATTGGTGGCAATTTTAGGAGTTTTTAAGATTTAAGCCCAATTTTATTGACTAGTTTTTTAGCCAAATCGCTCGACGAGTTTTTTTTTAATAAAATATAAAGTACAGCAAAACATTCTTTAGATTGTTTACTATTTTAGCTATCATTTAAAAGAAAATTAAAAATCAGTTTGTTTGATATATAACACGGTATATTTTTGTCTAAAATTAACGAAATATGGCTAAAAATGACAATTTTGTAGAAGTCTAGAAGCTACTACATGGATGTTGTTTTATGGTATATTTTGTTGTTTTTTAAGAAAAATGTAGGTTGTGATACCTATATCATTTTAAAAAGAATTTAATAAACTAGAACCCAAAAATATATATTTTTTAAATTACTTTTTAAAAAAGAAATTTTTTAGCACAACTACCTTAATTAAACGCAGTCAAGTTGGCCTACTTATATTTAATTTTTAGGAGTTTTAGGAGATTGGTGGCAATTTTAGGAGTTTTTAAGATTTAAGCCCAATTTTAGGAATTTTATGAATTTTAGGAGGTGTGGGAGCCCTGTTTTTGGGAAGCCACCAGGTCTAGTAATAACATAACATAAGTGGTTCTGCAACAATGCAAAAATTTTAAGAAATCATACATTTTGAATATTAGAGCTTCACGGAGGTTAGGGTTTCGTATGTTTTTTTTAAACATCCTTTGTATATTTGAAATAAGTTATTGTATAAAAAGTGACACCTTAATATTTTAAAAAAATACAATTGTGCATATTTACATAAAATATTTAAACAAAAATCTACTAACTGAGATATTACCCTTCACGGTGGATAGGTTTTTAAATATCAAATTATTGAACTTAAACTATTGAATTATAAAACAGCAACACTCTCATCTGCATATAAATTCTAACTGACCTTCAGGCATCACATGCATCTATAATGTCGTAAACAGAGGTTTTTGCTTATTTAAATTTATTAAAGAGCCATCCGTTGCATACAATTTAAAGCAAAAACAGATTCACGGAGGATAGAATCAATTTTTGTAACACCTACTTAAATCGTTATAAAAATTATTTCTTTTAATTTTTAATAATATTTTATATTTGATTCGATTGCTTTGGATGTGTTTAATTTACTTAGTGAAGTGATATTTTTAGCATGCTTTTACTACCTCAGATAGTTGAAAACATACAGGTTAACCTAGAAAGAGTAACAGTCACGGATGATAGGTTTTGGACTTTTAAAACATTTCGTCGGGTTTCGATCATATTTTATTTAAATTTACCTGACTGGCGCAGACATAACAAACGGCAGGGGCGCAGGCACTTCCATTATCAATTTCTTATTCTTAATTAGAATCCTGTTTCGCAGCTGCTCAGGAGAAGGCAACGTCGGTTCATCACTGTAATCTGCTTCGAATAAGAAGCTCGTAACTAACTTTTCACCAAAAGTTCTCTGTAACAAACATTTCATGACCATTTTAACACCAAATTAACACCATAATGGTCTATATCGATACAAACCAAAATGGTGTTAAATATGGTTCGTTGGTCCGGTGTAAATTCAAATACTAAAATGGTGTAAATTTAACTTTCACACAGTATTAAAATAAATTTTACCTGGTGTAAATTAAACTCCTTTTCAGTGTTAAATGTTATTTGTTTTTGGTCAAATTAAATCATACCTACTACACAGAAAAAAAGGAAACAGGAAGTTCCTTGACGCATTACTAGTATATTACCAGTGGTATTATTGAACCTTCCACTCGCTAGAGATAATGTTTTTAGTGCGTTCCA
The DNA here is from genome assembly GCA_921294245.1 of Brassicogethes aeneus. Classification (NCBI taxonomy): domain Eukaryota; kingdom Metazoa; phylum Arthropoda; class Insecta; order Coleoptera; family Nitidulidae; genus Brassicogethes; species Brassicogethes aeneus. The sequence goes on from OV121137.1 coordinate 55,357,399, forward strand.
CCAACTTAAAATACTTCAAGTATTGACAGCTGTTTCCACCTATTTAAGGTATCTTTAGTATAGAACAACTTGTAGTGTCACACCAAAGCAAAGGACTACCTGAGCTTATATACTCTCCATGTAAGTCAACAGAGGCGAGATTTAAGAACATCGCGTGATCCACACCGCCTTTGCCGCGATCGGTACACACTATGCAACCAGGAATGCGCGGCAAATTGTTTTAATCGTTTCAACAGAGTGCTTTAGGTTGAAGTAACTCTTATTTTACAAACAACATATTAAGTAAACTGAACCATACAGCGGGTTGGTTTCACAAAAGTTTTCTGGGTTAATTTAAGCCATTAAAAAAAACACAACTATCTGGTTTAGTACCATCAAACTAATCTTTGTTTATATTAACCTTCCCACAGTTGATTTAAATAAGTACTTATGGGTCAACTAAATTAATATAGTTAAATGAACTATTCCTTTTTTTCTGTGTAGGTGCACTTATCAAATATTTTTAGATAAACACCGTTTTGGTGTTTGCTGTGTATAACATTTTCAACCATAATTCATGGTGTTTATATTAACACCACTTGGTGTTGGATTTTGACACCATTTTAAGATTACTCTTTACACACAGATATTTTAAACAGTGTATGTACCTGAAAAATGTGCGCCATTCTTGTCTGTTGCTGCATCGAGCAGTGATTCTCGATGGACAAAATGACAGGATATGGCGATGTGACAAAAGCATTTCTGTGAATTATTTCCACCACGGAACTGAAGGGGATCTTCGTAGTGAAAGTGTGCCCGTGATAGATCAAGGGATTTCCGTCGTCCCCATCCCAACAGTCTAATTCAACGCATCTGCAGCCGGTCAATAAAACTTGACTAAAAAAATAAACGATATAGCAAAACTGCATTATAAGTAGTATTTAGAATTGAAGGTCCTTTACTTTCTACGGAAATATTCTCTATAGAAAGCAATGGACCTTTCTCTTAAACATAGGACTCATTAAGTCGGAATAAGACGAGGTGTGTTCAGAAAATATCGGAAATTTTCGTTTTTTGAAACAAATATTTATTTATTCGTCTACATTAATGTTGTCGCCTTCAAAATAGTCCCCATTGGATATTATGCACATGTGCCAGCTCTTCTTCCAATACTCGAAACACTTCTAAAACTCGATCTTCGGGATAGCCTTTAGTTCTTTCAGCATTGCACTTTTAATGTCATCTATCCTTGCAAAACGACGGCCCTTTAAGGTTCTCTTTATTTTTGGGAATAGGAAAAAGTCAGACAGAGGCATGTCTGGCGAATATGGAGGCTGGGGCATCATTACAATATTGTTTTTGGACAAAAATTTTGTTTAAAATTTAACAATTTTAGAACAAATTTTGCTGCCACGCGTTTCATACACAAAACATTCGAAAAAATTTCATGGGATGAGCCAATCGATACACCAACATCATCAGCGACTTCTCTGATGGTTTATAACCATTTCTTCCACTTTTTCCATGTTTTTATCGGTTGTTAATGCGCATAAGCGTTCTGGGCGTTCGTCATCTTCAACGTCTTCACGGCCATCTTGGAAACTCTTATACCACTTGTAAACTCTTGTTTACTTATAGCAGACTCACTATAGGCCTTTGTTAACATTTCACAGAATTTATTTCATTTTTTAAGCAAAATTGGATACAAATTCTTTGATCCATTTCTTTTAACGAACGAAAAATCGCCGAGCTCATAAAACACAGCTAAAGTTTTATCATACTTCGGGGGCATGTATACCAACATAATAAAGAAAATGTTATGACAACCGGACCCTCCGAACCCGCGAAATTTAACAATTCCCGTTATTTTCTGATCACACCTCGTATTTGGTTATTGTTAACAAAACACGAAAAAAGTATTTATAAACATCGTTTCTGTGTTATAACAACACAGAAGAAATCTTCCAATGTAAGCCAAGTTTATTTCAATCCATCACAATAAAACAGTTTAGACATACCTACCGATGTATAAGTATTATTTTGAGGTTTTAAGAGAATAAATAGGTTTTATGAATTCCTACTGCTTGAGAGCAATATAGCAATTATAATAAAACCTTTAGACTATTATTTGATATATTAACTTTTTTATGCAAATGATGTTTCTGTGGCCAGGATCAGTTTTGAATTAGCAGTAGCAGTATTCATAAATGTTTAGTTTAGTACATTTTATCATTTTTATACAAATATTGTTGTATCTTTTATTAATAATTAAGTATAGCATAACACATAAATGACGTTTAATATACAGGGTGCTTCACGTACTATTGCGGCCGATAAAAAGTAATCGACTAATTTTCCCGTTGTAAATATGGTTGTCAGCAGTGGCATTTCAAAAATAATTTTATAAAATTAAGTAACGTCATCTTAAATTAAGTAAAGTCAATATTTAAGTATGCCTTACCATACTTTAAGTGAAGCAGAAAAAGGCTATATTATCGCCAAAATTGGAGGATGGTCTCAACAACAAATAGCAAATGAAATAAACTGCAGCAAAAGCGCTATTCAAAAATTAAACAAAAAGTGGGTGGAAACTGGTGACCTGAGTAGGGTTATGGGTTCTGGGCGTCCAAGAAAGACAACTCCAGTAAACGACGAGTTGGTTGAATATGTGAGGCAAAACCCATTTTCTAACTCCATTCAAGCCAAAGAGGAAACCAACTTCCCAGCATCTGTTAGGACGGCAAGAAAACGGTTGCGAGAACAAGGTTTATTTAACTGCGTGAGTGCTAAAAAGCCTCGCTTGACGGATGTTAATAAAGAGGCAAGAGTGGAGTTTGCAAATAATGTTTTAAATCAAAACGCTGAATATTGGGAGCGAGTAGTCTTTTCAGATGAAAAAATATTTCAATCCTGCTACAATGGGCAACTGCGAGTTTATCGTCCCAGAAACCATAAGTTTGATGAAGAATACCTCCACAAAACTGGCAACAGCGGAAGATTTTCTGTCCACGTGTGGGCGTGAATATCATCTTCAGGGGCTATAAGGGGATATAATTCATATTGTAGAAGGCCGATTAACTGGGAACCGATACGTGGAAATTTTAAACGATGTAATGCTCCCGTCAGTGCAAGAAAGATTTGATAATGATTTTGTGTTTCAACACATAAAACTTTATGAATATCTCTCCTGATCAAAAAAATATTTTTTTTTTCATTTTAAGGATAACTCGCCAGTTCACACTGCTCATGTGGTTCATAATTGGCTAGAAGAAAATCACATTACAACGCTTCCTTGGCCGTCAAGAAGCCCCGATTTAAACCCAATCGAAAATATTTGGGGATATCTCGTAAAAAAAATATATAAATATGAATTTAGACCAAGAAATAGAGAAGACCTTATTAATGCAATTCAAAATGAGTGGAACAATTTGGAAGAAAATTACGATATGCAAACTTTAATTAGTTCCATGCCTAGAAGGTTACAAAATGTTATAGAGAAGAATGGTGGTTCTACCAAGTATTATTTTTTTTTAATGGAGTTTTTATAGCATTACAAATGTGTAAGATTATGTAAGATAATGCCCGAGGGAGGGCTGAATGAAAAATTGCCAGGGCCGGTTTTTCTGAACCCATCCAACCCTGGTTGGCTCATCTTTTATAATTGTTATAGTCGTAGTATACTATTTCTTTTTAAGTTTAAGTTTAAATTTATATATTTTGGTCGCCCAATAAATAATTATTATAATTAATTATAATTATAATTAATAATAATAAATTATAATTTGTTCTTTTTGTTTGTATTACGAATAAACATGCTTTATATAATTTAAGGTTTTTTTATTAAAAAATTAAATATGTCATACACCTATGATTTCTTGTCAAAATAATTTAATTGACATGACTGACGTAAAAAACCCTACTTACAATAGCCAATTTTTAAGAAAAACCTGCAACTTGATAAAGAATCGATTACTTTTTATCGGCCGCAATAGTACGTGGTCCATTAGAAGTTTCTAGGGAATCGCGAAAGACATCGATTTAAAATTTTAATAGCGTAAATTATTCGCTTTAGACTTTTTTCCTAAATTATTTTGAACAAAATAATACTTCCTGTTTTACCGGAAATATCTTTAACTTTGTTATTTTAAACAGGACACCTCATATATTTTTACATTTTTGAATCCTACTTAAAATTTTGAGTAAAATGGCCATATCCTATACCTAAAGTCAATATTTTTCGAGTTATAATTTTTCCAATCAACTATTTTAAACAATGACAGATTAAGTGGTAACCATGGATACTGTCACATTAACCCACATGTAGAATTTCACAGGTTTGTTGATACAAAATAGTATTGAAAATATTAGAAATTGTTAAATGTCTCTGAAATTTTAACTTTAGGAAAAAGTTATTATAATACCAATCGAAAGATTCTTTAATTTTCTATTAGATTATGTTAAAATATACAGGGTTTTACATTTATAATAAAAACGTTATTATTGTTTGAAGTTTGCCTAATTTCAAGTGGTTTTTCTCAAGCTTGTTGTTAAAAAACCTTTAAAAAATTATATAAACAATGTTTTAATTTTCCAAAAATTCCAACCCCATGTCAGCAAACATAATAACAAAAAAATTAGAGGCTATTTTTGATTAACGTGCATTTAGCAAAATTTTAACGAAAAAAATTAATATCTTGAAAACATTGACTTTAGGTATGTCTAAATCAATTGTATATGCTATTAAAATTTCAAATCCATATCGTTTGCGTTTCTCCAGAAACACCCTGTATAGCATTATATTAAATATAAAAAAATGCAAAATAACTAATTACAAAAAAGCGAAAAACAACTGGATAAAAAATATACATATATCTAAATAGCCGATCGCAACATACAAAATAAAGTCTTTATTCTAATTTATTTATTGGGTAAATATTACTTTCCTAAGTTTGTAATTAAAATTAAAGCTTGCTTATCGAGTAAAACATAAATTGAAGCTTGGTTGTGGGGCAAAAATAAAATTAAAGTAGGTTATAATTTCTAACTTGCTGACACTGTCTATAATTATTATTCAGTTTATTCATTTTAATAGATTAATGTTTTGAGTTTATAGTACACTTATAAATTGAAACGCAATCAGTCACTTGCAACTTATAAACTGAACTGTCAAATTATCTTTCATGCTTCCAATGGTAGGTTACCATAGGGAAAAGTCTATGATGCCTACTATGATCAAAATTAGTACTTCAGTGCTGTTACACTTACCCATAAAGTTCCACAGACGACTCTCCTTTAAGCTGATGACCGGTGAGATAGGTATTGTGAGACGAGGCTATGTAGTAATGTGACATTGGACGATGCATTCCATTCTCCATAGGGGTTTCGCACTCAGGTACGAAAGCAAAGTTATCTTTGTCCATTAAATATCTGGCGAATCCTTCGAAGGAAAGACAATTTTGGGCGCGCAAACTGGCATCTGGTTCATGCCTCTGGAAAAGAACAATGTTTTGAAGTGGATGTCCCTCAAGTGAAAATGATTTTTTTTATTTTTGGTTTCTTCACTGTTAGTCTATAATGGGGTTTTCGGGAAGCCACCAGGTCTAGTAATAACATACCCAGTGAGGCCTGTCATAGCAAAACCGACTATCTCCACTTTTGGTCAAAAATTAGATTTTTGGCGGAGACTGTACTTCAACTAATTATCTATAAGATGATTAAGTTTATGTGCTGCAAAAGGAGCTAAATCCTGCCTAAAATCCTATTTTAAAAATGACATTTAGTGCAAAGTCGACAATCTCCACTGATAGATTTGCAGCAAAGTATACAATCTCCAATTCCACCATTGGAAATTAGTAATTTGTGTCACCTGATATCCTAACATTTGATGTTATAACGTATTTTAGAGATTTAATTTTGTGTTTTTTTACTGGTACATACTGTTAAGTTCTATCGCAGTAAATGGCACCTAAAATATATTTAAAAAATAGGTATATATACGTTTTATTGTTTTAAGAATTATAAAAAAAGTTGTCTTGTTTATTTTGTGCTATTATACCATAATAAGACGTAAAGGTAAAGCAAGAGAAGGCTGATAATGTTAAAACATTGCAAGTAAAATATTACGGGGCAAAGTGGGAAGAAGATGATGAGTTGTTGTACTATAAAAACTTTTTTGCACGAGGCAACCTGGTCCCAGATTTACAAGAAACTCCAGATTTATGTGGTCCAGTTCAGAATTTTCCCACATTGATTGTACAGTTAAATTTTATACCCATTAAAGGAATAAAAAAACAATTATTTTTTTATTTATTTTTCTAAATCTCCTTAAACGTTTACAACAAAATGAGCAATCTCCAGCAATTCATATCAAAGTCAGCAATCTCCAATTTATAATTATAGATTTCACCTATAATATGCATCCTGGAGACCTTGTAGTTGGCTACTAGACTAACAACAACAATATTTCAATGTAATATATAAAAAAAATTACAAATCTAGAATTAAAAATACCAAAATCAATTATCTCAATTTACTCAGTTTTACTCTGATGGGAGATTGTTGACTTTGCTCTGACAGGCACTAATGCAAGAATTTTAAGAAATCATACATTTTGAATATTAGAGCTTCACGGAGGTTAGGATTTCGAATGTTTTTTTTAAACATCCCTTTGTATATTTGAAATAAGGTATTGTATCTTTTGACACCTTAATATTTTTTAAAGATACAATAAAATATTTATAACAAAAATCTACTTACTGAGATATTACACTTATAGGTTTTTAAATAGCAAATTCATGAACTTAAACTTTTGAATTATAAAACAGCAACACTCTCATCTGCATATAAATTCTAACTGTCCTTCAGGAATCACATGCATCTATAATGTCGTAAGCAGAGGTTTTTACTTATTTAAAATGATTAAAGCGCCATCCGTTGCATAAAATTGAAAGCAAAAACAGATTCACGGAGGATAGAATCAATTTTTGTGACACCTACATAAATGGTTATGAAAATGATTACTTTTAATTTTTAATAATATTTTATATTTGATTCGATTGCTTTGGATGTGTTTAATTTACTTAGTGAACTGATATTTTAGTATGCTTTTACCACCTCAGATAGTTGAAAACATATAGGTTAACCTATAAAGAGTAACAGTCACGGAGGATAGGTTTTAAACTTTTAAAACATTGTAAAAAATAATTAATTGCGGTTAAAAATAAAGACTTCTGTGCTTACATAAATTAAGGCTTTTATTTGATCCTGCGTCCTCACTTCCATTTGTCGGGTCTCCAGAAATTTCGCGAACGTAGATAAAGTGATCACTTGAGAGTTGTTGGTGTCGATTCCAGCACAGTTGGTAAAAATGCTAGCGGCTGCTATCGCATCGAAAACTTTTTTTTGCGTGTTAACCACCGAACCTTCCAGCTCTCCTTGACTGTTTCTCGTCAAAACGCCTGGAAAAGTTACTGGTAACTTCAGCATGAAGTCTTCAGATGAGAGTGATTGTTTATTAGGGTGATTCATTTCCGCAAAGTTTTTGGTTTTTTTCGGTGCTCAAGCAAAATATTAATCTGCATATAGGCAAAAACATTCTCACCAAGTTTGAGCTCTTAATATTAATTTTAAGCACTTACTATTTAAATTTAAAGTTTTACCGTTTAAAATGCATGTAAAAAATATTTTTTTTTTCAAATTTCTAATGCTTACCAACCTTTGACAATATTGCAAATCTGTTTAATACACCTTATGGGGAATTTCACGCTCTTTAAAATTGCTTTTGAGTTTTTTTTGTAACTCGCATTGGTTCACCGGTAAGAGTCGTCAAATGACAGTTTTTGAAAAAAATCGTTTTTTTATGTTTTCGAGCAAATCGCCAAAAGTAGTGAGAAAAAAGGGCTGATTCATAAAAAAAATTATCCAACCAATATTTAATGAATTTACTGCCATTTTTATAACTGAAAACGTAAGAAATTGATAAATACCAACCCATAATGTTATTTAGATTGATTTTTTCTATTTATTATCATTATATTTCCCTACACTAAGAACTTTTTTAAAATTATTATGATTTCTAACTCATAATGAATATGAAAACAACACATAAATTCATAAAAGAAACAACAAAACTTTAATCGGAATATACAGAAGGTTATGTAACATATTTCAAATTTCGCTTCAAAAAATTAAATAATCTTCATTTATATTTTTTTGCTATATGACAGAAATGTTGAAAAATTGCAAAATCCACGTTACAATTTTCTTATTGTTTTTTTATTAATTTATCTGTTGTTTTCATATTCATTATGAGTGAGAAATCATAATAATTTTAAAAAACTTCTTAGTGTAGGGAAATATAATGATAATAAATAGAAAAAATCAATCTAAATAACATTATGGGTTGGTATTTATCAATTTCTTACGTTTTCAGTTATAAAAATGGCAGTAAATTCATTAAATATTGGTTGGATAACTTTTTTTTATGATTCAGCCCTTTTTTCTCCCTACTTTTTGCGGTTTGTTAGAAAAAATTAAAAAAAAACGATTTTTTTCAAAAACTGTCCTTTGACGACTCCTACTGGTGAACCAATGCGATTTACAAAAAAAAACTCAAAAGCAATTTTAAAGAGCGTGAAATTCCCCATAAGGTGTATTAAACCGATTTGCAATATTGTCAAAGGTGGGTAAGCATTAGAAATTTGAAAAAAAAATATATTTTTTACATGCATTTTAAACGGTAAAACTTTAAATTTAAATAGTAAGTGATTAATATTAATATTAAGAGCTCAAACTTGTTGAGTATTTTTTTTTCTATATGCAGATTAATATTTTGCTTGAGCACCGAAAAAAAACAAAAACTTTGCGGAAATGAATCACCCTATTGTTTATACAGTATACGCTAAAGAAGTATCGGGTTTTCGCACCGCGCGCGCCATCTGGTGGACTTCAAAAGGATTGCGTGAATTTAAGAATAGACCTATCCCATAAAACGGACTTTTGGATAGCGCGTGCGTGAAAAGGCACGTCGTCTTTTTTTAATTATATAAAAGAGAAAGAGATACCACTCTTCTTCAGGCACGCGCTATCCAAGAGTCTGTTTTATGGGATAGGTCTATTGTCAACAATACATTTCAAGCATACGAACTGTAGGTACATCATTTTTAAATAAATAGGTCGTTTTTCCCAAAAGACTCGACAAATTTTGTTCATTGCACAGCTAAATCGCGCACGTTATTTGTGTTTTACGTTGCAAGGAAAAAACTAAAAAACTGGTTTAGTACTCGATTTCGATTGATTATTCCTTATATCATTGATTAAGAAACCAAACGCTTAAATGCCTATATAGTTACGTTATTGTGTGTATTTTATCAAAGGGATCATGGTGAATTATTGTGTTTTTAATTGTAAATAAAATTCAAAAACTAAATCGTTGCATTTTCATGTTTTGCCAAAGGTCCAATTCGGTAAGTACATTTGTTGGTGCAGAATTAACTAATGATAATTTTACCTAATATAATTTATATTTAAGTTTGGACATTTTAAAGAAATTAGTAAAAAATAATTTTTGCACAAACATAATCTTAAAATCAACCATTTTTATATTTGAGTTCTCTAAAAAACGCCGACAACTGCATTTTAAACAACAAAATGTACCTACGAATTCATGGCAACATAATATTATATATAATACATAATATAAAGGTATTTTACCGTTGAGTGTAGACTTTCTTAATCAAAGCTTTTAATAATGCTAAATGCTGTTTAAAATTAGACGACTTTTACTGAATTGAAATGTTTACACTTTTCACGTTAATCACTACTAAAATCTGTATTTATTGTATCTAATTGGTAGAATTTATATTTACAGAGACCGTATGAAATTTATTTCTTCATTCAGATTAACACTGTTTATTGGAAAACCGGTAAAAACTCAACCCAGGATTTCCTCTCGAAATACACCCAACAACAAAACAAATCGAGCCACGGTTTTTTTTGATATTTCTTAATATTTTCCGGCTTTATTCTCAAATACACTCGTTTGTAACACACGCGTTTGACAGCTGATTATGGTGGCGCTACTAGCTTTAGCGTATTTTTAAAGATGTGGATGAAATTATTTCCTCACCTAATCTTGTCGGTTTTTTTCCGTCCACCTTCGACCTCACTCCATTAACTTTCGTATTCACAGCCATGCTTCTATAGGATATCGCGAGTTGTTCAAACAAGTCTCTGAGATCCTTGCGAATTAATATGCTGAAATATATTTATATATATACTAAAATTTTGTTTTTAAACATGTTTATGTCAAAATACCTAAACGATCGAAAAAGTGTCACAAAATCGACAAAATCCATTTGAGTATCGTACAATATCGAGCCCACCCTAGGATGCCTTCCATGCCATAGGTATTCCGTGGAACCGTGTCTATCCCTGAAAGAAATATTGTAATTTCAACCAATAGTTATTGGACAATTAAGATTAATACTGTAAAAACAAGTGCTATAAATAGTTACCTTAAAGTCAAATCAATAGATGGCGCTGTATACAATTATAACTATCTCAGTCGGTAATAATATAGAACTACTTTATTTTGGGTCCAATATAGGACAAACAAGTTCGCACGTTACTTTGGTGGTAAGATTTTTGTTTTTTTGTGTTTAAATTACAATAAAAAATATTTCTAAAAAGTGTACAGATCAGTGTGTGGTATAAATGTGTTCCTCATGGTTTAAACATTGTCACTTTAATGCGTTTTAATTTTAATTCTGAAAACAAACAGCAAAATGGCCAGTCCAATTACTGGTTGGTAAAAAATGTGAATTTCTATTATTGGACATATGTCCAATATCATACTCTATTTGTATCCCGGACATTTTTTGACCGCCCTCGGTGGTGTAGTAGTTAGCACTGCGGACTACAAGCCGAGAGGTCGTGGGTTCGAATCCCACCAGGGGTATGGCTGTTTATTTGTGCCTGTTGAAGGCACATTAAAAATAATAAAAAAAAAAAAATAAAAATTTACCAGCCAGGTACATTGTACTGAATTTAAAAAAATCATAAGTAGTGCATTCCTAAGAATCATCAAGAACATATACCGGAATAATTGGAAGATGATATATTTTTATGTCATCATGTTACAAAGAGAGTAATGATAATGATAATTCTAATGGAAGTGAAGAATTTACCGATGCAGAACTGAATGAGGAATCCGAGAAAGAAATACATACATTATATGATACTTACAAAAACGAAATAAAAAAATTACCTAAACCGGAAATTTATCTTTAAAAAATATTTGACATTTTATGTTATTTTATGTTGAGTTGTTATGTGTATATAAAAAATTGTCCAATTACTATACTTTATAGTAATAATAAAAAATAATAATAATAAAAAAAAAATAATAGTACGATTTTACTTTCAGAAAAATGTAGCTAAATGTGAATTTTATTAAATTCTACTTCTAATAATATTTAATTAAATTTGCATATGTAGTGCTCAGAAGTCTTGGATAACGCCGACCTTGTCCCACTAGCGGGATGCATAAAATCCAGTTTCCAATGCAATTAACATTACATTAATGCAACCCATTCAAAGTAATAAACTTTACCGTACAATTGTATTGCCGAAGTGTCGAGTTTATTACTTTGAATGGACGAGTATCATTAATAAACTTCACTACTCTTAATACATTAACATTAATTAGTTTAATTTGTCTTGAACACTGTTCAATAGTTTGCCAGACTAGCAAACAAGATTTTAACCTGAAGTAGTCAACTCTCTTGATAAAAATGATTAGCGGCAAGAAACAATATTTTAGCATAAAATAGTGTTTATTGCTTGAAGAAAATAGTTCTTAGTGGAAGAAGTATAGTTCTCTTAATAACAAATACAAAATCTCTTGAATGCTTCTTCTTTCAAGTGCAAAGTGTTTTTGTTCAAAAGCTATGAAAATTATTCATTCAAGATACATCACAATTATCTCAATAGCATGACAAAATCTGGTACTTCTGATAAATGGGCCCTGATAGCAAAATTTGATTTTAAGAAGATATGACCTGGAATAATATTCTTAGAACCTTCCCTTATTGCTAAGAATGTTCTTAGGGACTTTTAAAAAAAATAAAAAGATACCCTTTTAATGATGCAATTAGATTCTTAAAACCTTCCTAAAAAGCATCCTAAGAACATTTTAAGAATACGTTTTTGGAATGTTCTTAGAAGGTTTCTTATGGAGCTTCTAGGAAGCTTTTGAGAATATTTCCAAATATGTCAGATACCCACGTTCTAATATGTTGTATTCTACATTCGTAAAATTCTTCAGGAGACGACAAATACGCCTCACTGTCATAATATATCAGTGAAATGTATTTGTCGTCCCCTTAAAAAATTTTGCGACATATTAATATATATTTATTTAAAAATATTAAATAAACAATTTGACCTCTAAACCCTAAGTTGTATGACATTATTTCATAAAAAGTAAAATTGGAAAATTTTGTGGGATAAGTCGGATTAGATTAAAGTTGAAGATATTATTATACATAAAAATGTTAATTCAGAAATAAAAAATCGGTATACAAATTAATAAATATATATTTTAACATAAATAAAATACCTATAGTAAAAGTATTTTTGTTATCGAATATTGTTTTAATTTGACAACTATAAGAAAATATTTTGGATTGTGTTTTTACTTCGTATTTAATACTAATTAGGTACTTAAGTATAGGTATATACCTTTATACGTAGTTTATAGTATATTTTACTATTATATAGGTAACTGAACTAAATATGCTTAACAGGAATATTCCTAAATGAACTTTCTATAGCAATTACTTTCTTAACATTCCAAGCATATATTTAGAGTGGACTAATTTTTACTACTTCAACTTTGCACCTTCTAAGAACCTGCCTATAGGCCAGTAAGAATATTCTTAGGATCATGCTATCCCTGATAGCACAGTTTATTCTAAGAATGTTTTTTAAACCTGCCAGTGGGAATATTCTTAGGATCATGCTATATTTCTTCTAAAGAACATGCTTAAAAGAAATATAGCATAATCCTAAGAATATTCTCACTGGCCTATAGGCAGGTTCTTAGAAGGTGCAAAGTTTAGTGGTAAAAATTAATCCACTCTAAACATATCCTTAGAATGTTGAGAAAGTAATTGCTATAGAAAGTTCATTTAGGAATATTCCAGGAACATTCTGTTAAGCATATTCAGTTCAGTTAGGTACCTATATAATAGTAAAATATACCATAATCTAGGTATAAAGGTACCTATATATAGGTATATATATATATAAGTATACTTAATATATATAATCTGATACTTTTTATCTTCTAGCACCAAGAACTAATGTAATGCAATGCTCACCTATATTTAGAATATGTAATTTGTTTAATAGCATAAGTGATATATGTGATATTCACAATAGTCCCCTATCATATATTATTGAATGTTTTTTTGGCAGATTTTAATTTATCTGAAATGTTGTTCATTGTTTATTTTACTGTACTGTTAATAACATTTCCTGTAATTGGGTGTATTCCTGTTGGAAATAAATTATTATTATTATTATTATTATTATTATTATTATTATTATTAAGTATAATTAGTATTAAATACTAAAAACACAACCCAAAATATTTTTTTATAGTTATTAGTCAAATTAAAACAATATTCGATAACAAAAATACGATTACTATAGGTATCTAAATTATCCAGGGCTTTTACATAAAATCTTCTATCCAACTTAAATACAATAAAAAATGTTTTTTTATGAAGAACTATTTGGTTTTTTCTTTTATGAGGAATTATTTTATAAGGAAATATTTTGTTTTATTATATTTTATTTTTTGTTAAAAATAAATATTTATTAATTTGTATACCGATTTTTTATTTCTAAATTAACATTTTTATGTATAATATTCCTAACTATCTTCAACTTCAATCTAATCTGACTTATCCCACAAAATTTTCCAATTTTACTTTTTATGAAATACTGTCATACAACTTATGCACGGTGCTGTTCTGAGAGGTGATTTTTGGACTTTCTGTGAAACCTAATTTTTTTTTATATTCTTGTTAATTAGGTCATAACTAAAATTTTAAGAGCAAAATAAAAAAAAATTGACGGTTAATTTTGTTTTAATTGGATGTTTATTAAAAATATGTATGCACACTTTCAATTCTCCAATTAAAACTTGCGATTCTGAAAATGACAATTCAAACGTCAAATAAATTTTTAATAGATCTAAGTTTCATGGCAACCTTTAAGGATATATTAATTAAGGGAACATAAATGTATTAGGTTAGATTAAAAGTTTGAACGTTTATTGCAACAAAACAGTAAAATATATAAAACAAAATTCTAAAAACCTTCTTTTTAGTTATGCAAATATTAAATATTTAAATTAAATCGCTAGTTTTAATTGGATAATTGAAAGAGTGCATAATATTTTTAATAAACAGCCAATTAAAACAATTCAAACCGTCAGTTTTTTTTAATTTTCTCTTAAATTCTTAGTTATGACCTAATTAACAAGAATATAAAAAAAATTAGGTTTCACAGAAAGTCAAAAAATCACCTCTCAGAACAGCACCGTGTATGGTTTAGAGGTCAAATTGTTTATTTAATATTTTTAAATAAATTTATATTAATATGTCGCAAAATTTTTTAAGGGGACGACAAATACATTTCACTGTCATTTTATGACAGTGAGGCGTATTTGTCGCCTCCTGAAGAATTTTACGAATGTAGAATCCAACATATTAGAACGTGGGTATCTGACATATTTGGAAATATTCTCAAAAGCTTCCTAGAAGCTCCATAAGAAACCTTCTAAGAACATTCCAAAAACGTATTCTTAAAATGTTCTTAGAATGCTTTTTAGGAAGGTTTTAAGAAGCTTCTAAGAATCTAATTGCATCATTAAAAGGTTATCAATTGAATGTTTTAAAAGTCCCTAAGAACATTCTTAGCAATAAGGGAAGGTTCTAAGAATATGCCATTATTCCGGGTCATATCTTCTTAGAAGATTCTTAGAATCAAATTTGGCTATCAGGGATATGTCTTTTAAGCATGAAATGTAGCATGATCCTAAGAATATTCTCACTGGAAGGTTTAAAGAACATTCTATCAGGGAAAGCGCAAATCTTTTGAATCAAAGTGTATAACATGCGCATTAGCATACCAGTTTCCGTGTATCGTGGAAAATACCTTTAGAACTTTACCTGTCATATTTGGGTTGCGAAGCAGAGGTACAGGCGAGCTGGCCGAGACTGTGGTGTCGGGAAACATCGGGTTGGTGATCGGGAAAAGTCGTTGGAGTCGATTGGCGATGGTGAGTTGGGTTCCTCCAATAGCTGCTCTCCATCACCATAGTGGGCGGTTCCACGAACTGACAGCGCAAACTGCGATCCTAAATCACGAACGTGACATGTTTTACGCAGTAACAACATCTAGTGACACTAAATGAAACCGATAATATACAGAGTGTTTCCTATGAGACTGGGAATAGGAACCACACTGCATAAGTAACATTGAAAAGATAAAGATAGATAGAGTACTAAAGAGCCTAGGCTAAACATCTATCGTTATTATCATATTGTGAGAGAGTACCTGGAGAATCCTCCTCAAGAGGCTCTTGAATAGCTTTCGTCAAAAAGAACATACAACTGGTAAATATACTACACAATTAAATAATATTAACTAAAAGCAAACATATCTAATAAAATGCACATTTACAACATTTTGAGCAACTTTTGTTGAGTTTGCTTGAGATGAAGCATCACACCACCTAAGATAACCAATGAAATGATTTCCTGATTGAAATAAGACTCAACTGCAATCTG
Organism: Brassicogethes aeneus; assembly: GCA_921294245.1. Taxonomy (NCBI): domain Eukaryota; kingdom Metazoa; phylum Arthropoda; class Insecta; order Coleoptera; family Nitidulidae; genus Brassicogethes; species Brassicogethes aeneus. The sequence goes on from OV121137.1 coordinate 55,373,241, forward strand.
CATCATCAGTTTGCAGTTTTAGTTAGTGTTAGGAAGTGTATCATTGTGAGGTTAGTAATTATTGAATATTATTTTTCCGAATAGGTAGTTAGATATTTGCAAAATTGTTCAGGGATTGGGATAAAACAGGTTAACAGAATTACATAAAAAATAATATAAATTTGGCATGAATTTTTTTGTATTTTATTTGAAAGTATTTTAAATTTTTTATTAGTGTTATTTTTGATCGCTGATATCTTTGAAACGGTTGATCTGAAGAACCGTTATTTGACATTTTTTGTCGTTTATTTTAATTGAAAGGGCAACAAAGTAAACCAGTTTCAATATTTTTTATCCAAATTAAGCCCTCAAAATTTAATGCATTGCATAATTTTGCTTTTTTCTACCTTAAATTTATTAAATCGTATCAAATATCAAATTAGATTATAGTATTATTGTGCTTAATCCTCATCATCGTCGTACATCTTTTGCTGCAAATTCCAGCAAATGTCTCCTAGCAATGAATCCAACTTCTTTCCGCTATACCCATAGATATCTACCAATGCTCTAGATTTGCAGTTACTTGGTGAAATCGTTCTCCATGTTCATCAGTTCGGCAAATTTATCAGGATGAAAAAAAAAGAAAATGTATTTTAAATGACGTATTAACGCTAATTCTTTGCAAAACGGAAAGCATTTTTTCAATGAATTGGCGCCAATTTTAGGCCCGATACGAACCAAGAACTTTTTCAATGGCAGCTTTAACACTGCCATATGCGACAAGCTCGTCAACTTTAAGAGCATTTTTGAATGCTTGATCTTTTATTAAACGTCTATATCAGGTCCATTTAATATTCCTGCAAAATTAAAGTAGTAGGTATATCTCATAAAATTTTGTAATGAAATATTGCGTTGGTTTTTCTTGGGCGTAAAGGTACCGCAACAAAAACAAAACAAATTTACAACGGCGACATAAATATTCGTCTCCTTTCTCTTTTTCTGCCACTTCCATTGCCACTTCCATTTCCTGCTCTTTTTTCATTTTTGGTTCTTAAAATTACTTTCAAGTAAAAATACAATTTAAAGTTTAAATTTTAAATGTCAATAATTAATAGATGCACTTTAATGTGCTTGAACGATAAAGCAGATAAGGATATTAAATTTTGAAGACTTAATAAATAAGATTCGAGATTAAATTTTTGGTTACTTTAGTCGAAGAGTAATGCTTATACCGAAACCCATTTACTTTGTTGCCTTTTTAATTTAATTAGTAATTAAAAAAACGACACAAAAATTTACAAAAATGATACTCTGCAGAAAAGTGCTATTAAATATCCCATATAAAATACTACTATAGTATACGGCTACAATGGAACAAACAAAATTTTTATTTGACATTTATCTACCGATGACTTTGTATACAAAAAGTGAAGATTGTAAGAAATCAGTAACACTGCCTGTGCAGGTGAACTCAGTGTACCAGTCTTCCGGACGGAACCAAAGAGAGGGTTAAGTGGGCAGTAGCATCAAAAGATAAGTTCAATAGCTTTAATCTCTACTAAGAAAGCAATCTTGCATTTTCTCAAAAAACATCTTCAACGCATCCAAACCAGGGAAACAAAACAGCCAAAGAAGAAAAATAGAATTCCCAGATAAATCAGATAGTACTTCAAGACAAGCAGCGAACTAAGCACCCAAACCCCATTCAAAATATCAACCCTGTATGTCTACACAAAACTAAATATTTTCTTCGGTATTTCGTTATTTTGTGCTATCGATTTGTTCGCAGAAATTGTAAATAAACGTCAGGCAAATGTCCGGTATTTCGGGCTTAGGGGAAAGATACGTGACCCGATATATCGGAACGTCCCGTATATCGGAATAATGCACAAACGTATTTGGCATATGTAATTGGAAAGCTTGGGAATTTCCCTCCCTTCAAAATAACTGCATGCCGTTACTGCACAATACGAACACCTACATTATTTATTGCGCGCAGGTACGTGGCTTTTACGCCATATGCGGTTATAACGTTTTGATTAGATATGCAGATTTTGTAATAACATGGTTTTGCAAAGAATGGGGTAGTTAAATTTTTTCTGACCTATACTTTTTATGGTTTTATTCAAGGCGTTTTGTAATTTTAAACATTTCTGTGAAATTGAGTTTACCGTTTTCGAAATATTTACAAAAAAAAATCTCCTAATTACGTCACTATGGTTGCCAGTGTGTTTAGTTTAAGATTCTTACGATAGATGGCGCCACGTTATAATATTTTAGTTTTAAAACCACTTGATCTATAATTTTGGTTGAGAAGAAGAAGAAGAATTGATTTTTTGACGTCTTTTTATTGGGTTATGTTTTTTTTTAAATAGATTATTGAAAATCAATGTTATTGTTATGTTATTTGTAATTGATATTAGATAAGTGATTTATTAATAACGGACTCCAAAGCAGAGGAATCTTGTGGAATGGTTGGTTACATTGAACATTGGAGCTTTTAAACAAATAAAGTAAGTACCTATAATTATAATCATATTTTCTCGTAAATGCATTTCATTAGTATAATGCCTAGTTCTTTATATTCTTTTAGATATATCTTGGACTCTAAAATATCAAACAGTAATATGATACCTCGTAATAAGGAATTAATTTGGTGACCATCTTTCACTCAACTGACAGTGACAGTATTTGTACATAACCTCTTCGGGTATTTTCTGACATAATTGAATGAAATCATTAACAAGACAACTTGACAACAGGGTAATTTTCAACCAATAGTAATCTTAGAATGTTGGTCACATGGCGAGGTTTGTGACGTCATAAAAATTTATATTTTTTGTAAATATCTCGAAAACGGTAAACTCAATTGAAATTCTGATTTCACAGAAATGTTTAATATTACAAAACGCCTTGAATAAAACCATAAAAAGTATAGGTCAGAAAAAATTTAACTACCCCATTACTTTTAAGCTTGACATTTTTTAGCATTAAAGTTCTCAGAACTGTTTTACTGTATGTACCAAGGCCTAAAAAAATCAATCAGCATTATGTTGACAAGAAATCATGGGTCTTTTAAGGTAAGCAAACCCAACGAAAGTTGTTTGAAATGCATGTTTTGAAGGTACCTTTGGGGTTAAAAAAGTTCTACGAAAATTGGTTCAAACGCACGAAAAAGTGTATTGATCTTCATGAAGAATTTTGTCAAAAATTATAGTTAGGTATTTATTTGTTATAAAATTTTGTGCAAAAAAGTTATTTAATAAAACCGAAATCGAACTACAGGGTAAGTCATTTAACTTTGAAATATCTCAGTTGGTATGAATTTTACGAAAAAATGCTGCTAATACATAATTTCATTATTTCCACCTGTGACTGTTGCTCGACGAACTCTTTTTTTCGGTTGAACACTCCCGTTTGTAGTAAACTGCTCGACTGTACGGTGAAATGAAGTACGTGATCGAATTTTATCCGGAAAACGCTGAGCGTAGATATTAACAGCATCATCAAGATTCCTGCCTGCTTCTCCATAAATCAAAATCATTTCTATTTTTTCTTCCACTGTTAAAAAATCCATTATGAATAACTGCTTAACGAAAGGAGGTCTTTTTGTTTGCAAATTAATCTTCGAACTAAATTGATTAAATAATGCTATACTATAAATAGTTTCTTTACACCTCAATAATAATTATTATTTATAACTAAATACCATTTTTATTTTTATTAAAAATAGTACAAAAACCCTTTAAATTAAAGGATTTAATGCTGGCAGGTAAAAAGTGACCATGGTGCGCAATTGATCATTATCACCGACTGAAATAATGTATAAAACTTAAACCAAAGGAAACTTAAATATTGGTTAAAAAATCCTGGGTACCAAAAAAAGAAAAATTATTGCAGAATCGTATACAGAAGAAAAATCGAACAAAATTGATTTTTTTTCATTACAGCGTCATCTAAAGGGTGGGCCATCTATAAGTTGAATTTTAAACTACGTGCTATTAATGAAGCTTTAAATTGCTGACAGTGGTTTAGTTTTAACCTTCCGATTACAAAATATGCACCGAATAAATTTGGATCAACGTTTCAAAATACTCAAAACTTACTTTGAATGTGACTGTGATCGCAGAGACGGCAAGAAAATTGCGTTTGGAAGAAATGAGGCGCCGTCTAACCAAAGTATTACAAATTTGATAAAAAAATTGCGCAGAAATGGAATGCTGGTGGACCTAAAACATGTTTCGCATGCTCGTCCTAGACGTACACCTGAAGCAATCGCTGCTGTGGCCGAAAATGTACGCATGAACGCGTCAACATCAACTCGGCGCAGATGTCAACAACTCGGCCTTTCCCGTACCACTCTGAGGATGATTCTGCACAAAGACCTCGGTATGTTTGCGTACAAAGTCCAGCTTGTTCAGGAGTTAAAGCAAGTTGACCATCCACAACGTTTTCGCTTTGCTGAGTGGGCTTTAAACCAGTTGAACGATGACCCTAATTTTGCAAGAAAAATCATCTTTTCGGATGAGGCGCATTTTTACCTCGGAGGTTATGTCAACAAGCAAAACTGTAGGATTTGGGCCACGGAAAATCCACGCGTCGACGTAACAAAGCCTATTCACCATTTAAAACAAAACTTTCAAGCTCAAATTGCCTAAATAGAGCAGCAAACTTTTGACAAAGTGCTCGAAAATTCTCAATGCTGTTTTATAATTTAACATAAACATGATATGAATAAAGTTTTAAGTTTTATGACTCACCCTGTATATATTTAGCGTTGGTCTTCAGAATGGGTAAAATTTCATTACAAGATTGAAGCTAGATAAAATGTTAAAATACGCAAAGTTATCGGAATCTTAAGGAACTCTCTCAAACAACTTGTTCCTTGTTATCATAGAAATCAATACTTTGTAACCAATTAATTAAATATTTTATGTTTGCCCATAAATAAAAGTAAATTTAATGTGATAGGTATCGCTAGTCTGGTGGAAAATATCTGCGAAAGCTGACTAGGACACCTAAACCATCTAACACTAAATCTTATGGTTTATAGTTACCTTGAAGGTTTGATTGCTGAGTAGCTGCTTCTTTTTGATTTTCATCGACACCTCCCTCCTGAGCGCCCCCGAAGACTCGGCGCCTTGGCCCTGTTGCATGCCCGCTAGCGACCAATCGCGTCCCCCGAAGGACTGCAAAAGAACCTGTAATTTATAAAAATTGAGCATTATTTCGAGGGTTCATTTAACTTACCCTGATTGCGTCGGCGGCTAGAGGTCCGCAGCAGTAGCCGTCTTCGTGATAGAGTTGCACGTATTGCTCCCTTAGCCACAAAAGTCGCCGGTCGCACAGCGACATCTGGCGGGAGAGACCCTTAACCAGCCACTGCAAGCCGCTGAACCACACTCTACAAAGATACGAAGGTGCTAGTGGGTAATTCCGTCTTAAATCGCAATTTTGAGAGGAAATATTTTGAAATTTATTTTTTATAAAGTCATAATTTATAGTAATGTACTTAGTATTAGACCCTACTTAAATAATTACTAATGCGAGCCGTACACTTTTTAGGTATTATAAAAATATAAAAATTACGTGTATAAATCAAAAGAACTGTACTCTGTAACATATGAGACACGCTGGGTAACTTATATCAAAAATATAATTTATTTTTCATATAAATAACGTATATTTAGGTACCAATGAACTAGCAACATAAGATTTTTGAAACATTTTATTAAATAATTTAAATACATTTATAAACTGCACTTCCTCACTCGTTGCTTATAGAAGTTAATAAATTCCAATCTAAAGACAAGAGCCTTTTGGTTACTTTTATTGGAGGTGAAATATTGAACATTATGTCGGTTTTACAATACCAAATTTTGTCTTCCGGTAATAGCCAAATGTATTTATTTTCTCCAATATTTTTAAGTGCTTTAATTTCGTAGTCTTGACCATTTAAACTGCACACAACTCCGGGAAAAAAATTCTTATCATATCTAACCACAACCCACTTGTTTATCGAAAGATCAGTACCAATGCTTTTTCTTGAAGTATTTGTATTTTCTCCACTTAGCGGTAACTTATGAGACAGTAACTTATGTGACTTTTCTTGGCTTTTTAAATTTTGTAAACAAGCCGGCAACGTGGGATATAAATCGGATTGCATAGATTTAAATAACAAGCCTGTTTTAAGATTATGTTACGAACAATTTGTAAAAATAATTAAAATTGCGTGATTTACGTAATAACTTATGTGACTACTAAATAAACATACTCTTCTGATTTTAACAATAACCACAGATCTCACGTTAAGTATTTAATGTTAATTGTTATAACAAAATAACCAATAAACAAATTACAAAATATATGACACTTTGACTGGAGCCGGCTTCACTGCTATGTTCCAAAAATGTTACCGCAATGTAGAAAGTAACTTATGGCACCAAAAACAGGGTGACTAAACTAAAGCTAGTTTTTCTCTAGGAAGTCTAGGATTTAAAATAATTTCGTAATAAAATGCTCTGCTCAATCACCTCAAAATGTAAGTTTTTTGTTGGTATTTTAATTATTTATTAAATTATTTTGGCTTAAATTTATCTTAAATGTACTAAAGTAATTGGTATACGGCAATGTATTTTATGTCGTTTATTTTAATTATTAAATTGAAAGGGCAACAAAGTAAACAAGTTTCAGAATTTTTTATCCAAATCAAGCCCTCAAAATTTAATGCATTGCATAATTTTGCTTTTTTCTACCTTAAATTTATTAAATCGTATCAAATATCAAATTGGATTATAGTATTATTGTGCTTAATCCTCATCATCGTCGTACATCTTTTGCTGCAAATTTCAGCAAATGTCTCCTAGCAATGAATCCAACTTATTTCCGCTATACCCATAGATATCTACCAATGCTCTAGATTTGCAGTTACTTGGTGAAATCGTTCTCCATGTTCATCAGTTCGGCAAATTTATCAGGAAGAAAAAAAAAGAAAATGTATTTTAAATTACATATTAACGCCTATTCTTTACAAAACGAAGAGCATTTTTTAAATGAATTGGCGCCAATTTTAGGCCCGATACGAACCAAGAACATTTTCAATGGCAGCTTTAACACATATGCGACAAGCTCGTCAACTTTGAGAGCATTTTTGAATACTTGATCTTTCATTAAACGTCGTATATCAGGTCCATTTAATATTTCTGCAAAATTAAAGTAGTAGGTATATCTCATAAAATTTTGTAATGAAATATTGCGTTGGTTTTTCTTGGGCGTAAAGGTACCGCAACAAAAACAAAACAAATTTACAACGACGACATAAATGTTCGTCTCCTTTCTCTTTCTCTGCCACTTCCATTACCACTTCCATTTCCTGCTCTTTTTTCATTTTTGGTTCTTAAAATCACTCTCAAGTAAAAATACAATTTAAAGTTTAAATTTTAAATGTCAATAATTAATAGATGCACTTTAGTGTGCTTGAACGATAAAGTAGATAAAGGCGCCTTTATACTTCAATTCGATATTAAATTTTGATAGGACTTAATAAATTAGATTCGAGATTAAATTTTTGGGTACTTTAGGCATGATGTGAATAAAAACATATCAAATAATAGTCGAAGAGTAATGCTTATACCGAAACCCATTTACTTTGTTGCCTTTTCAATTTAATTAGTAATTACAAAAACGACACAAAAATTTCAAACAATGAAACTTTATACCAAAAAAACATTATAATTTTAGTTTTGGTATTTTATAAAGCATTTCTTAGCAGAAAAGTGCTCTATTAAATATCCTTTATATAATACTACTATTATAGTATACAATGGAACAAACAAAATTTCTATTTGACATTTATCTACCAATGGCGTCCCTGTATATTTTTGACAAAAAACGTCAAAAATATACTGAACATCCAAAATAGATTTAAGGCAAAATAATTTAATAAATAATCAAAATATTAACATTTAATGTTATTTTACCGACTTCCACTTTAATCCCCCAGACTGGAACTCTACCGAGTCTACAATTTATTGAGCCAGTTAGGAGAAATCGTATAATAAATTTTTGTTGTGTAATCATAAAATCCTTAACGCCGGGATAAATTTATGTTAGGAGATATCCACCTGTTTTTATTAGTCGTTATTACGAACGTTCGGAGTTGAGATACTAAGTTTAAGTTAAGCAATTTTAATAAATAAATGTTATTACTAGGTCTCTCCATCTCAAATCGACCAGGAAAAAAGTCCCGGTTTGACTAAATTAGTTTTTAGTTAATTTTGGTTAAAATAATAAAAAGTAAGTAATGGGTCATTTTCAAGAAACACCCGCTTTCAGGAAAATGAAGATCAATTTTTTTGCTTAAATTGACTTTTGGTTGGATTTTTATAAATGTTTTTGTTTACTTACATTTAAGACAGGCAGTGCACTTTTTAATTTTTTTTTACGTTTTTTTTCAGAAAAATGTGTTTAGCTAGCTTTATATACCTCCACTGTGTTACCAATTTGAAATCCAAAATTTAATTCAATAAAAAAAGTTGTTATAAAAATAATTTGAAATAAAATGTACTTAATTCACAAACTTTTGACTCCAATTTTTTATTATATTTTTTATTAAAAATTGTATGCTTTTTTTTAAATATGTATGTTCGTTAAGTTACTTTTTAAAAGAAACCATTCCGATTGTTTGTTAAAAAAACAATACCATTAATATTTTCTTTTAGTCACTGTATAAGTGAATTAAACTCTAATTTATAAACACGTATTACCAAGTGATAGTGTATAAAAATCATTTTAAGTATTTTTTTTAACAAAAACTAAAAAAGTAACGAAATAGACATTGGTATCACAACGGACAGGGGTACACAAAGGACTTATTTAGATAACGTAAAAAAGAAACTATATAGGGTGGTACGATTTTAGAGTAATGCATAAACAAAATCCCTTGTAGTGGTGCTCACTTGCAGAATAACAACTTAAATTTCTAAATTGTAGACACCCTTTTTCTTTGACTATAAGCTGGTGAAGGTCCCTTTTAGTACTTTTATATTGCGTGGAATTTTCCCTTGGATGTAATCTATATCGTGAGTTGTAATCACAAATAATTTTAAATTGGTTTATCATAAACTATTTTTAATAAAAGCGACGGTAAATATCCACTTTGTTGTCGAAAAATTCTATTGCGTTACCCTAAATTCCATTGCGTTACCATAAGGTAACATAATGGACTCGGTAACGCAGTGGAGAAAGTTTTGTAAAACCATATTTAAAAAATAATAATAAACGTGAAAAATAGTATTTTTTCATACCTTATTTTTATTATTTTTTTGAGTAACTTAGCGGACAAACAATTATTACATTCGCGTTACCTGCACCTGTTTCAACCGATATCTTCTTCCTGATTGAATAAATAAATTCAGCTGGTTAATGTGTACGTCCGAACATCATTTGTTGATCACGTGAGTGCCAAAAAAGTTGCCATATATATGTTTTTTTTAATATTCTATCGGTAACGCAACGGAAAAAATGTCTGGGACATGAGTCAAATTTAAAAAAAGTAGATTAAAATTAATTATTTTATATATAAATTGTTTACTGTTTTAACTAAGGATGTTATTGATTGCTATAAAGCAACACAAAGTTCTGGTTATTCAATATTAAAAAAAAATTATTCTGAAATAACTAAACACAAATTTTCTGAAAGAGTTTACTAAGGGCTTGTTAGGCTTTCACTTGGTTTTTAAATCAATAAGATCAACGCAGGCTAAAATCAATTAACCCCCAGGTAATTTTCTATATCCATTTAAGTACGTTTATTGTGTACTTAAATTTCATTAGGGTTAGACCTCCCCTAAAAGTTGGAATTACTAACCTGCATTCTGCCGGCGGACACACGATGTAAAGCAGCCGATTGTCGCACAGATTGTTTCCGTAGACGATGGAAATTGCACACTCGTTGCCTTGCCCGTGGCCGAGACCGTACCTGCGTGCCATTGTTGCCAGTTCGCCTTCTTTCTCGGCATCTCTGCCGCCCAATTGTACTTCCTTTACAGCGCACAAGTCCAAGAATCTGAAGGCAATAGGATAAGATTTAATCATATATTAATTATATCACGAGAACTATAAATTTAATCGGTTAAACTAGGCTCAATAGTTTTTTGTTTGGTTTTGGTTGGAAAATGTTGAATGCAAAATAATTTAATAAAATCACGATACCGCTTAGCGGTCGAGGGGTTTTATTTTAAATTATTTTGCATGAAACTATTTTCCAAAAAGAAAAATCAAATAAAAAACTTACTGAGCATAGTTTGACAGATTAAATTTATAGGTTGAGTGATGTACGTCTAGATTATTTCTCGAATTAAAGGAAACTATTTGATAATTCATAAAATCTGACGTATGTGTCAAAATTTATAAATATTAAAAAAAAAAATCCATTAATTTAAGGTATGTAATAAGTAATAATTGATATTTCGTAAACTAGATAACTTATTTTTTATTGTTTTTTAAAAAATGTTTGTTAAAACTTGTAAATAACACCATAAAATCGTAAACAAAAATTCAATATGGAGGCTAAAATTTTATCGCTGTTAATTAGTTCTAGTGATTTAATCGCTTATTTAAACGAAATTCATTCGAAAATTCAAGGCTTTTGATTGTTTCATATTATAATGAGGGAAATAATCAATCAAATAATGTTGCTGATTATTTAATTATTTTCCAAGATACAAAATTTGCAAATATGGCGAATGCTCCGGGACTTCTCTCGATAAAAGTTGTAAAAAGGGTGGATGTACGGGGATATTTAACCAAGCAGCATTAAAAAGTAAAAGCGTAGAGCTTTGAGGCAATATTACTTAATTTAAGCAAATATTTTGTTAAAATGATCTTAAAAATTTACTTTGAAGTAAAACTGTTTTTAAAGTTATTTAACAAGTTTTGTTTATGTTATTTTTACCTATTTTAATAACCCTTAAGTTTCAACACTTTAAAGTATTATGAGGGACGTAATTTTTACGAAAGAGAATTACTTATAAGTGTATTTCACCTAAAGGAAAATTTAACGGTAATTTTAACGTCGGAATTTTTACTTAATGGTAAATGTAACTCATGAGTAAATAATTCCTATTCCCCTGGTATTTTTTAGTGCTATAAGTGGTAATAAATACTATTAATATTGACTAAAAAAGAAAAAATAAGCTTAAAGTGAAAAATATTTTTTTTCAGGTCGCCGTAATGAGTATTTTAATATGGCATTCATTACTTATCTAAACATTTATATAATATTTTTTCATAAATATTTTTCTAAAATATAAAAAGAAAAGTTTTAGTTACTTAAAAATGATATAACTAAATGATTTTTAAAAGATTTTATAAAATTTTGTAGGTTTTAAGTTTTGTTGAATTTTTACCCAAGCAATAATTTTTCTTAAAACCGTAAAATATTTAGAGGGCATATAATTTTTAAGATGTATCGTGCCTATTTTTATCAATAAAATATTGTGCGTTTTAGTTTTAATGCAAAATATTATTGGTTTTGACAATTTAAGTTATATTTTTTAATTTTACTCTAGGGTGGCCTTTATTTCCTTTTTGTAAAATATAAATTGAAAGAACAAAGAAATGACGAATGTCAATGTTTTAGAAAGAGAGAGCAAATAGTTAGTAATTATAGCGTTATTTTTACGTAAATTTGTGGTTTTTATATTGTTTTTATTACGTTAGTAGAATAAACGAAATAAAACATTCCCCAAATTTGGTAATTTTTCGTATCCATACCTTTATAAAATCGTTTTGGTTAATCGTAAAAAATACTTTAAAGTTGACTTAGTAGTAAATTTGACAGTTATCGGACACTTTATAGTTATTGAACAATTAACATTAATACTGTAAAAACAAGAGTTCAATAAATAGTTATCTTAAAGTCAAATCATTAGATGACGCTGTATACAATTATAACTATCTCAGTCGGTAATAATGTAGAACTACTTTATTTTGGGTCCAATATAAGACAAAATCGCACGTTACTTTGGTGCTAAGATTTTTGTTTTTAAATTGTGTTTAAATTACTATACAAAATATTTCTAAAAAGTGTACAGATCAGTGTGTGGTATAAATGTGTTCCTCATGGTTTTAACATTGCCACTTTAATAAGTTTTAATTTTAATTCTGAAAACAAACAGTAAAATGGCCAGTGGCCAATTACTGGTTGGTAAAAAAATGTAAATTTCTATTATTGGACGTATGTCCAATATCATACTCTATTTGTATCCCGGACATTTACCAGCCAATTCTTATGTAAAATTATCCCCTGAATCCGAAAAGACCGTTAAAAACTATAAAAGTTAAGCAGTTTTTGAGATATAGTCAATTCCATATTATATGTAAAATTGATTATATTTCAAAAACTGTTCTACTTTTATAACTTTTGACGACATTTTCGGATTCAGCGAATAATATTTTATAGGAATTGACTGCTAAATGTCCTGGATACAAATTGCTGTTGACGAGAATTATTAGTGGCTGCTTTTTCGCTATGACATTTTTGACTAATTCATTTTTAGAGAGTAAGTAATATAGTGATTTCTTCGTCACAGGACATCTTGCAGAATAACATATATATAAATCATCCTGTTCCGGCCTAAACATTATAGAGGTACCACACTTAATGATATTTGCAACAAACTAAAATATCCCAGCGCATCCACCATTTTTACAACTTTTATCGGGAGACACCCCGGATCATTCGCCATATTTACAACTTTTGCAAATTTAAAAAATAAAAATCAGTTTTACATTATTTCTATGTGTACCTACTTTTATGAGTATTTGTTTTATTTAAAAAGCTACACACTGTTCAAAATTTCATGACCATTGTAACACCAAATTAACACCATACATGATCTATATCGATACAAACCAAAATTGTGTTAAATATGGTTCGTTGGTCCAGTGTAAATTCAAATACTAAAATGGTGTAAATTTAACTTTCCACAGTATTAAAATAAATTTTACCTTGTGTAAATTGAACTCCTTTTCAGTGTTAAATATTATGTGTTTTTGGTCAAATTAAATCATGCCACAAAGAAAAATGAAACAGGAAGTTCCTTGACGCATTACAAGTATATTACCAGTGGTATTATTCCAGAAAATTGAACCTTCAACTCGCTAAAGATAATATTTTTAGTGCGTTCCACCAACTTAAAATTCTTCAAATATTGACAGCTGTTTCCACCTATTTAAGGTCTCTTTAGTATCGAACAACTTGTAGTGTCACACAAAAGCAAAGGACTACCTGAGCTTATATACTCTTCATGTAAGTCAACAGAGGCGAGATTTAAGAACATCGCGTGATCCACACCGCCTTTGCCGCGATCGGTACACACTATGCAACCAGGAATGCACGGCAAATTGTTTTAATCGTTTTAACAGAGTGCTTTAGGTTGAAGTAACTCTTATTTTACAAACAACATATTTAGTAAACTGAACCATACAGCGGGTTGGTTTCACTAAAGTTTTCTGGGTTAATTTAACCAATTTAAAAAAATAATAATAACTATCTGGTTTAGTACCGTCAAACTAATCTTTGTTTATATTAACCTTCCCACAGTTGATTTAAATAAATACTTATGGGTCAACTAAATTAATTAATATAGTTAAATGTACTATTCTTTTTTTTTCTGTGTAGGTGCACTTCTCAAATATTTTTAGATAAACACCGTTTTGGTGTTTGCACTTACCCATCGTCCAAGGTGGAACTCGTAGACTGCTCTCCGTTGGACTGCAGCGCCAGCTTGGTCAGCAGCCCGGGGGCCAGGGTGTCTTCGGGGTTGAAGTTGAGGTTGAAGTCGGAGAGGACGGGTTCGCAGCTGTCGCTGGCGTTCCCCGCCCGCAGGCCGCTCCAGCTGGGCCTCACCCACGTCAAGGTCGTCAGGGACCGGTCGAGGCGCAAGTATTGCAGGACGCCGCGTGGGCCTAAAGAGTTCGAGGAACCGTCCACGCCTTCCCAAAGGACCACCGTGCTGCCGTGTTGGAGGATCTAAAAGATATCGTCGTCAGCAGATACCGGAGTTTTATGTACGCCGCATGTTTTTAGTTTCATAAAAGTTGGTAACAAAACGTTCAAACATTGGATATGGTTATCAAATTAATTAGCCTGCACAGAAAAAATCTAACATAGTACTAATAACAGCGCTGTCATTGAATGCATTAAAATTGAAGCAATCTAAATTGTTATTTGCTCAATTAATTACCATTAAACCAAAATAGGGAAATATTTTGCCTAAATGTCAAAGAATTTATTGCGTTAAATGTATACATAGTATACATACAATAGTAACGTTATTAAATAAATCAAATTAGTATTTAATGCAATAACATTCTACCATTCTAACAAATAAATATCAATATGAATATCAATAGATTTAGGAGCGATAACTTTTGTTGTTAATTTAAAAACAGTAAACGATTATAAACCAAGTGCTAACCACCTATTGGTATTATAGGAACTGTTATTCAGGAATACGGATTACAAGATCCCATTGGTTTAACCACAGACCACCAAAACAAAATTGTTTTGGTGGTCTGTGGGTTTAACGGCTCATCCATTCATGCTAAGCTAGCGTTTTTTCTGTGTGGTGACAAAGTTTCCTTAATTGTATAAAATATTTGTGAAAATAGAATTAAATAATTCAAAAACCAAATAACACTATGATAGTTCGATTTACTAACATTTTATAACAAATATAATAATATAACTAACAATTTATTTGGATGTTCAGTATATTTTTGAAGTTTTTTGTCAAAAATATACAGGGACTCCATACAAAGTCATCGGGAGATAAATGTCAAATAGAAATTTTGTTTGTTCCATTGTATAGTAGTATTTTATAAGGGATATTTAATAAAGCACTTTTCTGCAAAGAAGTGCTTTATTGAATACCAAAACTAAAATTATAATTTTTTTTGGTAAAAAATATCATTTTTTGAAATTTTTTTGTGTCGTTTTTCTAATTACTACATAAATTGAAAAGGCAACAAAGGTATAAACATTTCTTCTTCGACTATTATTTGATGTTTTTATTTACATCATGCCTAAAATTGGCGCCAATTCATCGTTTTGCAAAGAATTAGCGTTAATAAGTCATTTAATATACATTTTATTTTTTTTATCCTGATAAATTTGCTGAACTGATGAACATGGAAAACGATTTCACCAAGTAGCTGCAAATCTAGAGCATTGGGTATAGCGGAAAGAAGTTGGATTTATTGCTATGAGACATTTGCTGGAATTTGCAGCACAAGATGTACGACGATGATAAGGATTAAGCACAATAATACTATAATCCAATTTGATATTTGATACGATTTAATAAATTAAGGTAGGAAAAAGCAAAATTATGCAATGCATTAAAGTTTGAGGATAAAAAATACTGAAACTTGTTTACTTTGTTGCCCTTTCAATTTAATAATTAAAATAAACGACAAAAATGTCAAATATTGGTTGTTTTTTTACAAAAAATACATTAAAATTTTAGTTTTAGTATTTAAAATGTCATATTGTTAAGATAAATATGATCTTTTTGCCGTATATCAATTACTTTAGTACATTTAAGATAAATTTAAGCCAAAATAATTTAATAAATTTTTAAAATACCAACAAAAATCTTACATTTTGAGGTGATTGAGCAGAGAGCATTTTATTACGAAATTATTTTAAATCCTAGACGTCATAAAGAAAAACTTATGGCATTTTTGAAATCAGCGGCCCAAAATTAGTTAAACTAAGCTGTAGTGGGTACTTAATGTTAGGAAAAAAAGTTTGTAAAACTATTATAGTGTTATTTTTATTGTAAATAAACATAAATTTGTTTTTTATAGTTTGTTTATACGTTCCGTACAGTTCAAAATATTTTTATAAATTTTATTGGCATATCAACTTATCAAAAATTTAAATTTCAGGCAGCAGCATATTTTCTTAATAAAAATGAAATTAAAAAAACAATTATTATCATATTATTTAAGTAAAGGGTTGTTTGCATTAAAAAAAAAAATATTCCTTTACGACTTTTGTAATGGTAAATTTATGTTCCACGTGAAATTTCGTGCTCAATTTAATAAAACTTTGAGTTTAACTTTGATCTTTATTAACTTTTTAACCAATTAGATTAGCGAAGACTCTAAAATTGACATTTTGTTACCTGTGGAAGTATCTTATAAAGTAAGAAAAGTACTATCCATAAATAAAACAAAGATGATCCTACAATTTTATAAACTTAAAAAATTCGTTTTTATGGAAAAAAATGAGGTCGAAAATTTACATATCGTCATGGGAAAGGTTTAAATCAAACAGTTAACTCCAGTTTGAATTTTTTTTGTGAAGCATTTTTACAAAAAAAAACAAGCTAATGTTTTGTAATATGTTTATTCTTTAATGAAAACCTAAATAAAGTTCATGATTGGATTTATTTGAGTTTTTTACGTACTTTTTTCACATTGTTCAAAATTCAAATTTGACATGACTCCGCAAACGTGAATTCTTTTGTTTTTCGTGTTGGAATAGACATTTTACTGATATTTTTTGATTTTTCAACAAGGTTTTCTTTAGTAAATAAAAAGTGTAAAATGAGTAAAAGAAGTAGACAGTTCGAGTGCGTAAATAACCCGCACAATCTGGGCGACGTAAGTGATGAGCACGGAGAACGTTTTCACCAGCAAATGAAGGCTATGGAGCGGCGGTATCACGGCTTCTGGGATGCAGCCATGATGGGTGATTACATTTGGTCCCTTATACGAGAAACGTAATACGAAATCAACATAAAACAAAGGAGCCAGGATTTTTTTAAACCTATGCTTATTACAACAAAATAAAACACTCAATTTCTTCAATGTTCAATATTTATTATTTAATATTCAATATATAAATTAATTTTAATATTTAATCTTTGAAATAAAAATCAATGTTCAATATTGAATGTTATATAATTCAATAAAATAAAGAAAAAACGTAAAAATTCTCGAAAAACTGAATTTTGCTCTTCCACTGAAAAATTCACAACTTCGCCATTTATCCATGGATTTTTAAAAACAGCAGCTTATTTTTTTCCTTTAAGTATAATCTATACGTAAAAAAAATCAAACTGGAATTCTCTTTTCGATTTTTATCTTCTATGATTTAACGTTGTTCATAACAAAGTTTCATAAACGTATGGGCATTGGTCATTTCATTAAATAATAATGAATGTGACAAAACCTTTTAAAGAACACAATTCTAGCAAATGTGTTTTTCGTTACGTAAGCAGGAATAAAACAAGAAATTTTTCCCCGACATTTCATTTATAGAAATTAGCTGTTATAAGATACAAGGTGTTAAATCAAATTTGTTAAATTAGTTTTAAACCATTAATTCCTTTCACGAAATTAGTTTAAATTTTCTTTTAATTGGTCTTATTTCGGCTGAGTTTTATTTAGCCAGCGGTTGTTCTAAACGAAATCCTAACATAATTACCGACGTTTTTTCGCCTGAGCTTTTATCTGATGGATAGGCGGACAAGCACATTGGGATAGATTGAAAAACAAGATGTTCTTGGATGTGTAATGAATGAAATAAACATTAAAAATTGTTGCAAATTTCTGGTGTAATTAAAATAAAGACATTTAGGAATTAGGATTGTCCCAGCTTTTACTGGATACGTGCCAACGAGCACCGGCAATAAAAAGTCGAGGAAACTGTACACCTAGCTTTAGGAAGCGAAATAAACGGAATCTGATGTAAGTTAATCCCAAGATACGCGTCTTGAAGGTACGCGAGAGTCGCTTTAATCGATACTTGCGCAACTTTTGGGTCACTGATGAACTTTGTACGAGGCAATAACAAGACCTTTCGGCTTGTTGACCCACATTGTTTATCTACTTGATACTCGTTTGAACCCAAGTATTAATTTGTAATAAAGGAGGCAAGTTGGTTCAGCCAGTTAATCAAAATTGGAAATTTTCTCCAGTGAAAATTTTCTCCAATGGAAAATTTACCCAGTGGAATTTTTCTCCAGTGGAAATTTTAACCAGTGGTAATTTTCTCCGGTGGAAATGGTATTCGGTGGGAATTTTATCCAATGAGAATTGTATTTACTTGATATTGAATAATTATGCAATACTAGGTGAGTTAACCAAAATCAAAATTGGTTTTAATATAGAATTCCAAACAATGAGGTTGGAAGTCCTAACTTAAGACATACAAATAACGCACCATTCTAAAATCATCAAATTATAAAGAAATTTGGTACCTATTAATTAATTTTGTAACGTATCACAGCTGTCATTTGTCATTTTTTGACTTAAAGAAAAGTAATCAGTAATTCGTCACTAGTAGTAAAATCAGAACAAACAAAAAAAGTTTTTTTGTAAAGTTTTTCACTTGAGAATATTTCAATTATACTGAATTCCTTTGTGCCTTAAGTTTATATAAACTCTCGGTTGTAAACAGTTTTCGCAGAGTAAATAATTGCAAAATTTTGATATCCAAGGGAAATAAGCGCGAGCAATTAGACTTCCCCTGAACAAGTTTCCTTGGGGTTCAACATTCCATGTTTCAAAAAGGCAGCGAAGTCGCGTTTTGCTTTATTTATCTTACAACTATAAATGGATACCGAAGAGTTTGAATTAGCCTAGTAGGCGGAAGTAAGATAAATGGAGTAACTTAAAGTTTTGAATTGAATTTTGTAGCGTACAGCGCTTACTATGCCCAAATTAAAATATTATTAATTTTGCCCTAATGGCCTTTCCATCTCAAATCGACCAGGAAAAAGTTATTTTTAAACAATTTTTTAGTTTTACTTCATTTTTTTTGGTTTGAAGTTGATAATATGACAACTTTCACACACCAAATTTTTGATATATTTAACTACATATCTAATGCAAATGTTTTATCCAATGAAAATTATATCCAGTAAAATTTTATCCAATGGAAATTTTATCCAATGGAAATTTTATCCAGTGAAAATTTTATCCAATGGAAATTTTATCCAGTGGGAATTTTATCTAGTGAAAAATTTATCCAGTGGAAATTTTATATAATGAAAATTTTATCCAGTGAAAATTTTATATAATACAAATTTTATCCAGGCTTTATGGGACCACTGTATTATATCTGTCTTTTTTCAGTTTCAATTCTTTAAAAAAAAGGCGTTTCAATTATTGAGAGAATAACTTCTTGAACATGATTTATTTAAAAAAAAACTATAAAATGTAACTAAAGAAAACTTACCGGTATTTTTTAAAAATCAATACAACTTGTTGCTAAATCTACTGACAAAAATATATTAAATATTTCAAAAAGTTCTAAATTACACTTTATAAAGGTCACCCCAGTTTCATGACCCTATATAAAATACCAATTTTTTGCGATGAACCACGAATTACTAGAAACTGTCATTTTCATTAAAAAAATAATAATTACGAAACGACCAATATTATCGACTTCAAACTAAATAATTATAAAGTAAAAAAAATGTTGACCTCAATTTTTTTTAAAAAATATCCACATAAATTGCCATCGTTAAAATCCATGAAAGTTTGGAATAAATTAATATAATACATCACCAAGTTGTTTTGAAATAAAAGTTATAAACATGGAGGCTATAAAGTTCAGATTATGGCTTCCATAAGATATAACCGCGTTATTCACAAAATATCTGTAACACCGAACAGACGCAAATAATTAATTAATTCTGCCCAGCACACTGGATGTTATGCAAAATATTGCGGACCCTTCGGGCGACTTGACTTCTGCACTCAGACTCAATTAAAAAGGACTGCTTAGGGTAGGAAAGTAGGTCAAGGTCATTTCTTCTGGTGGCGAAAATTTCAGTGGGTCAACGTTCCGTCGTGACATTGGTTCTGCATGTCGATAAGTGTGCTAATACAGCCCCCTTTCACTTCCCCATTTTATCCATTACTATATTTATAGATCGATTTATAAAATAAAATTGTCACAAATTATCACGTCCAAGGGATTTGTTTTTTATCCTATGGAAAATATCGACATCCCTGATAGCACAGTTTATTCTAAGAATGATTTTAAACCTTCCAGTGGGAATATTCTTAGGATCATGCTATATTTCTTCTAGTCATGTTCTAAGAATGTTTTTCAAACCTTCCAGTGAGAATATTCTTAGGATCACGCTATATTTCTTCTAAAGAACATGCTTAAAAGAAATATAGCATAATCCTAAGAATATACTCACTGGCCTATAGGCAGGTTCTTAGAAGGTGCAAAGTTTAGTGGTAAAAATTAATCCACTCTAAACATATGCTTAGAATGTTGAGAAAGTAATTGCTATAGAAAGTTCATTTAGGAATATTCCTGGAACATTCTGTTAAGAATATTCAGTTCAGTTAGGTACCTATATAATAGTAAAATATACCATCTACATATAAAGGTACCTATACTTAGTATTAAATACTAAGTAAAAAACACAACCCAAAATATTTTTTTATAGTTATTTGTCAAATTAAAACAATATTCGATAACAAAAATCTTCTATCGAACTTAAATACAATGAAAAATGTTTTTTTATGAAGAACTATTTGGTTTTTTCTTTTATGAAGAATTATTTTATAAGGAAATATTTTGTATTGTTATATTTTATTTTATGTTAAAAATAAATATTTATTAATTTGTATACCAATTTTTTGTATCTGAATTAACATTTTTATGTATAATAATCCTATCTTCAACTTCAATCTAATCTGACTTATCCCACAAAATTTTCCAATTTTACTTTTTATGAAATAATGTCATACAACTTATGGTTTGGAGGTCAAATTGTTTATTTAATATTTTTAAATAAATATATATTATTATCGCCTCCTGAAGAATTTTACGAATGTAGAATCCAACATATTAGAACGTGGGTATCTGACATATTTGGAAATATTCTCAAAAGCTTCCTAGAAGCTCCATAAGAAACCTTCTAAGAACATTCCAAAAACGTATTCTTAAAATGTTCTTAGAATGCTTTTTAGGAAGGTTTTAAGAAGCTTTTAGGAATCCAATTGCATCATTAAAAGGGTATCTATTGAATGTTTTAAAAGTCCCTAAGAACATTCTTAGCAATAAGGGAAGGTTCTAAGAATATTCCATTATTCCGGGTCATATCTTCTTAGAAGATTCTTAGAATCAAATTTTGCTATCAGGTATACTTTGATTTAATAAATGGAAACATATATCTTACCTGCATGACGTGTTGGTCGATTTTGGTATGAGAAGATGACATGCAGACGAAACTGACTCCATGGTCGTATACCATGTTCTGAATGGGATGGAAGTCCTCCATGTCCATTTCGTATTCCGATTCCAGTTCCACTTTTTCTGGGGACGAAGCGGAAAAAACTCGCTGCTCGTTTCCAGTGGAAGATCTGAAATTCAGTAAAACTCATTTTTTAGAAAAGTACTACTATTATTATTTAAAATTAAAGCCTTATCTCAAATTTAGTTGCATTAAACAAAAAATAATTGAGTCTAACAGTGTTTCGCTACAAATTATGTAAAGAAACGGCGGTTGCTTTCATGATGGTATTAAATTATCAATTCCGACCCAATATACGAGGTGTGTTCAGAAAATAACGGGAATTGTTAAATTTCGCGGGTTCGGAGGGTCCGGTCGTCATACAATTTTCTTTATTATGTTGGTATACATGCCCCCGAAGTATGGTAAAAACTTTAGCTGTTTTCATTGTTTACTTTGTCTGTGGTAGCCGCTAAGGTTAGACGTGTTTTATGAGCTCCGCGATATTCGTTCGTTCGAAAGAAATAGATCAAAGAATTTGTATCCAATTTTGCTTAAAAAATGAAATAAATTCTGTGAAATGTTAACAAAGGTCTATAAGTAAAACAAGAGTTTACAAGTGGTATAAGAGTTTCCAAGATGGCCTTGAAGACGTTGAAGATGACGAACGCCCCGAACGCACAAGCACATTAACAACCGATAAAAACATGGAAAAAGTGGAAGAAATGGTTATAAACCATCAGAGAAGTCGATGTTGATGTTGGTATATCGATTGGCTCCTCCCATGAAATTTTTTCTTATGTTTTGGGTATGAAACGCGTGGCAGCAAAATTCTAAAATTGTTAAATTTTAAACAGAATTTTTGGCCAAAAACAATACTGTAATGTTGCCCCAGCCTCCATATTCGCCAGACATGCCTCTGTCTGACTTTTTCCTATTCCCAAAAATAAAGAGAACCTTAAAGGGCCGTCGTTTTGCAAGCATAGATGACATTAAAAGCGCATCGCTGAAAGAACTAAAGGCTATCCCAAAGATCGAGTTTTAGAAGTGTTTCGAGTATTGGAAGAAGAGCTGGCACATGAGCATAATATCCAATGGGGACTATTTTGAAGGCGACATTAATGTAGACGAATAAATAAATATTTGCTTCAAAAAACGAAAATTCCCGTAATTTTCTGAACACACCTCGTAAAATGATGAGCTAAAGCAAGTTGTCAACTCACCTAAGGTATTCAAGAAGAGAAGACTCGGGTAACAATCGATTTCGCGTGTGGTAATGTTGATGACACTGCGAGATATGGTCCATTACAGCTTGAGTACGATATATTTTGTCTACGTTCATTAGTTTCCCAGGACCAATTTTGGTGAAATGGTGTCCTTCTTGATTGTAGTCTGAAATAAACTGAAACAAAAAAATACCTCAAAAAAACACTACCTACATTTAAAACCAAGACAAAACCATTTCACAATAGTAATAATATAAAAATGCTTAATCACATTGAAAATATATTTTTTCTTGTTAATAATCCTTTTATAACCAGGATTTTGTTTTAATCCTATTCCACTCTTCCTTTACTTTTCACTTAAATACCTTCCGATTCACTAAATAAAAGGGAAGGATGTCCCTAGAGAATAGTCGTATTGATATTTTTAACAAAAAGGGTCACGGTTCGAAAAAACTTCAGCTTTAGCTTAGGCTTCAGATTTCTGACAGCCTAAACAAGGCATAACGAAAACACTTGGTGGTTTATAAATAAGTTTTTTGTAAAAAAAACCTTTATTTATTTACTATTGAGTGTTGTTAAAGCTTCTTTTTAACTACACTCACTGGCAAAATAATCGATCCACACAAATTTTCGATGAATTTCAATCGCAAATAACTTTCATGGAGAATCGCTCACATTTTAAAAATTACTAAAAAAATAGACCTACGTTTATAATATACAGGTTTAAACAAAAAGATGTTATTTACCATAAGTTTAAGACACTCTGTAGAGTGGCAAAACCGTATATAGTTCTAAATTAAGTTTTAATTATTAAGTCACATCTATTTTTAACAGTTTTGTTTTTGGTTCATCTTGATATATTTATTTTTGTGGAAAATATGGATTTTTTTAAAAAAACATTGCAATTTTTAATATTTTTCCTGTATAAAGAACTAAGGTTGCTATGGTCCATCCATAGCCTATGGAGGATGACAGTGACAGTTTTGTTGAATCATCCCTTACTTGGACATGTCATATCAAATTGTTTTTTGTAAATTAATGTGTTAATTTTGAGGTGACTTCTTACTTTTAAAAATATCTCCGACTGATGTTGCCCTTTGTACTTTACTTCTTGTGACGTTTAAAACACTTGCCACGTAATACTGTGACCGTCCATCCTGGATTAAATTAATGGCTCTGGCAACATCAGTCGGGGACATATCCATTTTTTAAAATAAGAAGACACCTCAAATTTTATAAAAGCTTAAATTTAATTTGAACTATATTCAACAATTATTTAGTATACCTATATTTATTTATGACCATATTAACACACTCTTTCAAATAATCCACTTATTTATTTTGGTCAAAATAGACTTTTCTAACCTTAAAATACAAAATTAGATGATATTTTTTGTTCTTATACATTAACCTACCTTTGATACAGATATTCTTATTTCATAATAGAGAAGTTAGATTTTTTTAATAAATGCTGTTTAGTTAAAACTATTTTATGGAGAAATGTAGACCCATTGCAAAAAAATATCACTTATATTGCACCTTACACTTTGGAATTTCATTAAATGCAGTATTTATATTGCTAAATTCTTAAACCAACCATTGTTATTGTGATACTATAAAGATTTATTAACTTTTAACGCTAAAACATAAGCGGTAACACTATAAATATTATGTCTTTCGTTGACTATACTTTGACAGATACATAACCTGAAAAGCCTTAAATGCCAAATTTTCAAAAATTAAAAAACTCACTTACCACTTGTCTAGCTTGCATGTGTTGCTCCCGGTGCCATCTGGGCTCTTTCGGCCGGGCTCCGGTCTGGGCGTTGGGCTGCTTGGGCGCGAAAAGCGGTGTTGCCGTCGTGCACGCGTCCAACGTGAACGCTTCGCCGTATATTCCTGCCGTTCCCTCGGGAGCCAGGATGTCCTGTAGTTAGAGTTGGGAAAATTTCACTTTTTGCTTGTACTTGAAATTTCACTTGAAATTTTCATGACATTTATGAAATTTATTAAAATTTCCTAAATTTCTGAAATTTATGAAATTTATTGAAACTTTCAATAAATTTCAATCACTTTAAGTGTAATATATTAATATTGAAATAAGCCCACTCGGGGACCATGGCAAATTGCCTCTCTTACCTCCTACCCCTCTGTGGGCCCCTGCACCAATAATATAAATAGTAAATACCTATGTTTACCACAAATTTCTTGAGATTTCCTTTTAAAATATTTTTAAAATTACTAAAACTAAAAGAGATATAGCACTTTTTGGTAAGCTAATGAGATTGTGCCACTTTCATTGTTTTATATTTATATATATTTATTATTTTTAAATATTTTACTGAAATTTTACGAAAATTGGCGAAACTTCATCAAAATTTTATGAGCCAAAGGCATTTTTTATCCGTTTTCCGATGGAATTATAGCAAAAGTAAAAGTTTAAATTAATCATGACTTTTAAAACAAATTTAACGTCTGATTTAATTTACAAATTAAATTGGTAACTAAATTTAAATTAATTTATGCATATAAGTAACAATAATTACTTATAGTGTAATCAAATCCAAGCCGAACTAAACAAAAACGCCCAGAGGCTTGATAACTCGTTCTTATTGGTCGATTCGGAATCTGTTGTAAATTATTATTAAAGGTCCCAGGGGAGGCCGCATGTGAAATTTATACGAAATTTTCAGTAAATTGCGAAACTTTCAATGAAATTTCTGAAACTTTCACAGGCAATGTTGAATTTTTCGGATTGAAAATTTCATTTGAAATTTTTAAAAATTTCACTTTTCCAACTAAATGAAATATTTCAAGTTTGAAACTTGCAAAGTTGAAATTTTCATTTGAAAATTTCAACTGTCCCAACCCTACCTGTAGTTCCCTCAGGAATGCCCCGAAGAAGGGTACTACTGGGCATTCGGGCATCGCGAGAGCTCGGGTCAGCGCTCGGTCGTACTCGGCGCTTAGCAACGCCGCCGAAAGGAAGTCCAGCACCGGCAACGTCTCCTTCTCCGTGATTGACAGCCAGAACGGCTTGAGTTTGTTTGATCTGAAAGATAAAGAGAAGAAAAATAATAATGAACTTAAATTAGTAACAATAAATGAGATGATAAAACTTGTCAGTGTTAAACTTATCTACAAAATAAAACAATGTAAACCTGAAAAAAATTTGTGAGTACATAACTATCCTACAATAAATCGATATGACATATTTATACTTCCTAATACATGTAATACTGGTAGGAAAAGTATAACTAGAAATGCAGCGCAACTTTTCAATGAATTACCAAATGAAATAAAGAATCTACCTAATATCAACGCTTTTCAGTGGGCTGTGAAAAACCTAATATTTGAAGAGAGAAACACTACAGAGTATTGAGAAAATAATGTATTTCATAAATTTGTTATAATTACTACATTTTTTTATACTGTATTATACTTGTTATGGACCTTTGTTCTTTTTGGGTAAATAAATAAATTTAAAAAAAAAATAATTAACTACGGTTTCGCGAAAGGATCGAACGGTCGATTTGCAAGGGTTCAAGAAATCGATTGAAACTTTTTTACCTTATTTGTACATCTAAATGCAGTACTTTTTTCGAAAAAAAAAATCTTTAGACTTTTTTCCTAAATTATTTTGAACAAATATTAAATAATGCAAAATAACTAATTACAAAAAATCGAAAAACAACTGAATAAAAAACATATAAAAAGCCGAATGCAACATAAAAAATAAAGTCTTTATTCTAATTTATTTATTGGGTAAATATTACTTTCCTTAGTTTGGAATTAAAATTGAAGCTTGCTTATCGAGTAAAAAATAAATTGAAGCTTGGTTGTGGAGCAAAAAATAAAATTAAAGTAGATTATAATTTCTAACTTGCTGACACTGTCTATAATTATTATTTAGTTTATTCATTTTAATAAACTAATGTTTTGAGTTTATAGTAGGTACACTTATAAATTGAAACGCAATCAGTCATTTGCAACTTATAAACTGAACTGTCAAATTCTCTTTCATGCTTCCAATGGTAGGTTACCATAGAGAAAAGTCCATGATCAAAATTAGTAAACTTGAAAAAATTTAAAATTTATAGCTCCATCTATGGCAATTTTTTTAAATAAATATGTAAGAATTGTATTTTATATATAATATATTATATGTAATATATAATGTTAAATATGTAATATATAATACATTATCTTATAAAACTAGGCCTAACTTAAAAATGATGACTCTCGTAGAAACATAATTTGCATGTAGAAGTTTATATATCAAATAATAGTTAATTATCAGTACTTTAACGAGATATACTCAAAATTATAAAACAACGTTGCTTCTTCGACTTTTAAACCCTTAAAAAATGGTAAAATTTTAAACTAAATTGTCCCCAGCGCCCCCTGTATATTAAAATCTAAAAAAAATAATACGTGGATTTATTGCCATTAATAAGGTCTACATTTTAA
Organism: Brassicogethes aeneus; assembly: GCA_921294245.1. Classification (NCBI taxonomy): domain Eukaryota; kingdom Metazoa; phylum Arthropoda; class Insecta; order Coleoptera; family Nitidulidae; genus Brassicogethes; species Brassicogethes aeneus. The sequence continues at coordinate 55,400,197 of OV121137.1, forward strand.
CTTAATTTCAAATTGATAGGTTTTTAAATAAAAATGTTATTACAAAATATCGACATTTAACTATTTTTATCACAATAGAGTGACTTAAGGCCTGAAAACCACAGCGGTCAATGGATGAAATTTTTTCTTTCTTGAAAAAAATGCACCATTTAGATGTAGAACAAGAACAAGGTTAAAAAATATATTCAATTCTGGCATCCCTTGCAAACAAATGTCCAAAATTTTTTCGATTTTTACGTGAAACCATAGTTAAACTTTCAACAAAACAAACTCAAAAGGAACGACGAAGGTATGTTTTATGGTTCTGTCATAGCTAGATATTAATTCACTTTTAAACGTTACATAAGTCGGGGCTTAGAAGATTTATACCGCCCAACTTTTGAATGCAATTAGCCGAAAATATGGCTTAATAAAGTTTCCAGCCCTACGCGAATTTCTCACCCGATATTCCTAATTTTATGCGCGAGATAGAAGAAATTTTCGCACGGTGGTGAAAAAAGTCAATAAATATGTTTTGGCTGCATTCGAGTTAAATGTTAAAAGTTTGCTAAAGTTACTTAGTTTCCATGTCAATAAGTGTCAAACAAACTGAAACGTCATAATATATTATAGATTTTTATATATTTCTATTCTAAAATAAACATATTTTAACACTATCGCCATCTTGTAGCCATCACAGTAACCAATAAAATAAATACAGATTCCTTCTTTAGGTTTGTTTTGGTTATAAAATTCTGAACTGTTCAAAGAACAAATCTGTGGTTATTTACGCAATATTTTGTTTATTCTTTTTCTGTGAGTTTGTCTATTTTATGATTCTTTTGTAAGTGGTTTATTCTGTGGGTTTAGTTAATTGAACTTGCTGATTTATGTGAATTTAGTCGTTATAGATATTACGGTGAGATATTTTTTACTTAGTTTTAAGTATAGGTTGTGAACTGCGACGTCAGTTTTTTTAAGTTGGGTTTAAAAAAATTTCTCTGTCTCTGCCAAATGTCATGGGCCGCCACTGGTATAGAAGTGTGAGACAAGTGCCAACCCTAATAATAATCCGAACTCGTTTTGCAATCTCAATTTGTTGCGTCTTCTTTTTTCACACTCTTATCCGTTTTTTTCATTGTCGTTCTGTATACCTATAGGTATGGGATTGATGATTGAAGGGGCGACTACTAAAGCAAGTAGTTTCCGCCGGCCTACAGCCTTAAATCTGCTGGAGGCCGAAAGAAACCCCTACTCCAATAGCCGAAAAGTTCTTGTAGATCCTCATTAGGTATATAAGTAGGTTACGTCAACGTCCTAAGGCTCTTTTAAAGCTCTTTTTTAAGTGGTTCAATCATATTTAAGAAAATTATCTTAATATGGTATATACTTACCTACCTAATATTGCATATGTTCCTAATATAACACAGGGTGTTCATCAAAAAAAATATGTTTTTAAGAAATCTAAGAAAAGTAATTTTTTCGATAAATATATCAAATGTTTTAATATTTCTTAAATGCAGGAAAGAAAGTTAGCGAACTTCTCTTCGAGAGAAACACATCCTTTTAAATTCGCGTCAGCTATTGATTTCGTATTAGAAAAAGCCTTTTCCGATTCTTTTTAAAAAGAATTTAAAGAAACATACTATACACTCTCTAAAAATGAATTAGTCAAAAATGACTAATTACTACAGTTATTAGTGACTGCTTTTTCACTTATACCATGGTTAACCATGGATACCATGGTATCCCCAACATTTAATAATATGATAGGGTAAAGTAGACACTTTATAGTAATTGGACAAATATCATTAATACTGTAAAAACAAGAGTTCTATAAATAGTTACCTTAAAGTCAAATCATTAGATGAGGCTGTATACAATTATAAATATCTAAGTCGATAATAATATAGAACTACTTTATTTTGGGTCCAATATATGACAAAAAAGTTCGCACGTTACTTTGGTGGTAAGATTTTTGTTTTTTGTTTTGTGTGTTTAAAATACCATAAAAATATTTCTAAAAAGTGTACAGATCAGTGTGTGGTATAAATGTGTTCCTCATTGTCACTTTAATGCGTTTTAATTTTAATTCTGAAAACAAACAGTAAACTCGCCAGTGTCCAATTACTGGTTGGTAAAACATGTAAATTTCTGTTATTGGACAGATGTCCAATATCATACTTTATTTGTATCCCGGACATTTACCAGCCAATTCTTATGTAAAATTGTCCCCTGAATCCGAAAAGACCGTCAAAAACTATAAAAGTTAAGCAGTTTTTAAGGTATAGTCAATTCCATATTATATGTAAAATTGATTATATTTCAAAAACTGTTCAACTTTTATAACTTTTGACGACATTTTCGGATTCAGCGAATAATATTTCATAGGAATTGACTGCTAAATGTCCTGGGTCATTCCACGTTACTCGGGGATTTTTGTCCCGCCCGTCACAATTAAAAATTGTGAGTAAAAACTACACTTTATAAAATTTATTTTAAAATATTGTTTATTATGCTTTTAATAAGTTATAAGCACGATAAAAATAATATTATAAAATATTAATTTAATAACTTGTGGTTTTTACTCACAATTTTTAATTGTGACGGGCGGGACAAAAATTACCGAGTAACGTGGAATGCCCCTCCTGTATACAAATTGCTGTTGACGAGAATTATTAGTGGCTGCTTTTTCGCTATGACATATTTGACAAATTCATTTTTAGAGAGTAAGTAATATGGTGTTTTCTTCGTCACAGGACATCTTGCAGAATAACAGTGATTTAAATACAGTGCATGATAGAGAACATAAAAAAGTAATGGCAACAAAATTAATAAATTCGGAAAATACTTTTAACATACCACCCGAAAAAATGTTAGATATCTATAAATCATCCTGTTCCGGCGTAAACATTATAAATGCTTCACAAACTAGAGATACCACACTTAATGATATTTGCAACAAACTATTTCAGAAGTCAGTAGTTGTCTTCAGAATCCAGTAAAGGGATGAGGAATCCGAGAAAGAAATATATGAATTATATGATATTTACAAAAACGAAATAAAAAAATAACCTAAAACAGCAATTTATCTTTAAAAAATATTTAACAATTTATGTTATTTGATGTAAAGTTATGTTTATATAAAAATTGTATGTCCAATAACTATGGTCCATGTGTCCAATTACTATATAAAATGTCCAATTACTATACTTTTTTGCATATTTTTATAAAATTTTTATTAAAAATTCAAATATTCTTTTTATATATTTATAAGAAAAAAACTATGTGGTTTACGCTATATAATGTGTTAAAAATAAAAGTAACTTAATTTTAAATTTTGGATCATCTTTGGTATCTGTAGAAGAAGAAAATAAGGGTTGTAACAGCACCTAACATAATATTTTTCTTGAAGTTTAAATTCAATCAGCACACAGGGCAAGTTTCCGGCGGAAGTAATGAAAACAGAAGGGCAAGTTGGCTTTGCCTAGACACTTAGGTACCTACTTGATGTTGTTTTATCAAATCTGACGTTTAAATAAGAGCTCGTGAGAGATTTCTTCGCCGAAATTTGCCCTGTTTTAAGGGGCTTGCAGACTTGGAAAACGTAAACATTAAATTTAAAGCGATAAGCTTCGAAAATTATTATTTAATGGCTTATTTGCTAGGCGGAAACAAGAAATATGCAAAATTAAAGTCCTGTAGTTCTAAATACCTAGAGGAGTTTATGAAGCTAACATTGTACTTTATAAACTAAAATAAACTAATTTTTTTTGTTTGAAAACTTTTTTTTCCATGATCTTTTAAATAAGAGGCAATTAAAAATGTTTATGTTTAATAATAATTTTTTACAGCCTAGGCTGTAAAAAATTATTATTGACCACTGACCATGACAAACGATACAGAGGGTAAAAAAATAAATATGTTTTTTCGCATTAAATCTGATGAATTTTGAAAGAAAACATTCCAGATTATAATGGGCGACAAAAAAACTAGAAGAAACGCGTAACTTTTAAGTTACGTCAATCCAAATGAAAACACCAAAAATGAATTTAGTGCGCTGCATGATTTTTTATTTTAATAAAAAAATGAGGATGATCTTTTAGGTATCATATATGAAAAACCGTTGCTGTTTTAATTTTTAGTTGCTTTATTTTTAATCGGCACCCTTTAGAAATCTGAAATCGTGTCATTTTCTTAATCTCCTACAAGAGGCTAAAACTTTTTTCAGTGGCAATTATTGAAATGATTTCATCATTTTCTTTATTAAAAAAAATATTGAAACTTGATAATTTTCAAAATTAGCCAATTTTGCCCTCAGAAATCATTATGTTGAGGAAAAAATAAAAATCTGAAAGTTTCAGGAAATGTAGTCCTCACCTTCATCTTTTTAGTCTAGTTAGTCTAGTTTTGTTATTTTTATCCATGTAAAAGATATAATAAATTTTTTAATGCAGTTAAGAAGCGATATTGTTAGTTTTATTTATAATTTAAAAATTAGATGGCTTTGACTTAGTCAATTCATGTTTGGTAGAGAAATGTCAGAGCTGTCAAAAATATTTTATAAATATTATTTGTGCGTATTTAAATTCTGATTTCAAAAAGTTTGCAAGTTTGCAATTAAAAATGCAAGAACATATCATAATTTTGTACCTCTTTCTCATAGAAAATATTCAAGTTCTGAGAAGTTTTAAATTGTTAAAAATAAGCAAAAACCAAAAAATATTCTAAATAAACCCCTTTATTATAACATACATGTTTTATTTTAACCAGTTATCTAAAAACTAAATTTTGTTTCAACACTATCATTTAAAATACATACACATAACTTTAAACTATTCAGTGCCTTACTAAAGGGATCAAAATAATAGAACAAGACTAACTTGGTTTAAATTGTGAAAGAAACCGACAAAAAACTGCTTAACGCTTTTTTTATACGTTTAAATGAACTCTTTATTAATTTTACTTATTATACTTTACGATATAAACCATAAGGATCTTGAATATATTTTTTTTATTCTTCTTTTTTAAACACCAATTAGCCAATTAAATACTTCATTATAATGTATATAATATATAATCATATACATATATACATATGATTGTACAATACGTAAAATATACGTATATAACTACCAAATAAATCAACTGTCAAAAATATTTCATAATTATTATTTGTGGTTTTAAAACGTTTTCTATATAACATATTATGACATATTATGTTATATACAAAATTTACCAAAGAAATACGCACAAATAATATTTATGAAATATTTTTGACAGTTCTGACACTTTTCTACCAAACATGAAAGCCATCTAAATTTTAAATTAAAAATAAAACTAACAATATCGCTACTAAACGGGCATTAAAAAAATTAATATATCTTTTAAAGGAATAAAATAAACAAAACAAGACTAACTGGACTGAAAAGACGAAGGTGGGTACCACATTTCCTGAAAGTTTCAGATTTTTATTTTTTCCTCAACATAAAGATTACTGAGGGCAAAATTGACTAATTTGAAGAATTATCAAGTTTCAATAATTTTTTTTAATAAAGAAGATGATTTGAACTTAAAATAATAGTTACGTTTTCTATTGTATAAGTACTTGATACCTAAAAAAATATCTTTCTAGATTTAGTAGAATGGGCACAGGAGCCAGACAAAAATCACAAAAATTGGCAAATTATCATGAATCTAAGAAATTGACATGTTTCCCTAAGAAATTCTCTGAATTTCAAATAAATGTAACAAAGGTCATGACATCGTGAAAGAGACTTATTAAATCGTTATCCTATATGCTAAACTGTACTAATTTTACAACTTAGATAGAACAACTAAAAGCGTAGAGAATAAGGCACTTTAATTGCCAAAATATTATTTCAAAATACATATACTTTGGTTCAACAAATGTAGCACCCGAAACTATGGAATGACCCTAAGGAGAAAACGGTAAACAAAATACTCACTTGAGACCGGCAATGATTTCCATAGCGCCGTTGAAGTTTCCGATGTTCCAGCAACACAACGCAACGCGAAGTACGCATGACAACACTGCCCTTCTGGCATCGTGCGTAGGTTGAGTTATTATCAATTGCGTTACCCACGCACTCACCTGGAACACAAAGTTATCCGGTACAATTAAAATCAAATGGATTAGCCTAAAAAAGGGCGTTTGAATTTAACATAAATATTTAACATAGGTACATCAACTTTAATATTTTATAAAAATTGAGTTTAACGCCATTTAAAGCTTTACTAAGCCAAATCAATTGGTTTAAGTATTTTAGCAAAATTGTTACTAATAACTAAAACTTTTTATTAATTTATTGTTAGTTAAATTGGCCCAGATAAAAAATCGAGAAAAAACGTTTTAAAAACGCATTAAGAGAAAATTTTTTAAACTCACTTTTTTTAATTGACATCTTTTAAATACATATTATTATTATCTTAAAATGATTTAAATCAAAAATTTGTATAGAGCGCCATCTATGAAACAACAGGGGAAACTGTCAAATGTCACATTTTTACATTTTATAAACACAATTATAATATTAATTAATTAATATTAACTGACAGTTTTTCACAGTGAAAGTAAAGAAAATGTTTTATGAACACTTTACAGTAGAGTCCGTGCCCGAATTTAAGTTATAGTTTACTGCCGGCGAAATTAAAAGGTTAGTACAATGTTCATATAAACTTTTCAAACATTGGCGTTGAGAAAATATTTAATACTTTTGTATTTTTGTATTGAGATGATAAAATAATTTTCACATTTAGTATTATTTTACAAGAAAGGCACTTTATTTTAACGATTGTATGACATTTGACAACTGTCAACTAACTTAAAACTAATTTCAGCCCGTGACTAAAGCGCCATAAAGCCACAACTTGTAAATGTGTATTTAAAAGGTCACTTAGTGTCATGGAAATATGTACGATAAAGGGCTTTTTAAAGGTGGGAGTAGAAAAAATATATTAAATATGCTTATGTATGTAAGAAAGTTGAGAAATAGAACAGTTTTTGATTTTAATTAGTTTTGTAATACAAAAATAGCTAATGATAATAAAATATTTTTTTTGTATTAAAAATTATACTTTTAAGTTTTAATAAAAAAAATTTCACAATTTCACACATAAATAAAAGTTTTTTATTCAAACCTCCATGGTCTGTAACACTTTGATTTATTTTATTATATTCTTCTTTCAAATTTACATATTGCTCTCTACAAAACCCCTTGAGACAATCAGGTTATACAAGGTGTTCCCACTAAAATGACAACGTAATAGGGGTTTCAGGCTTATTTACTCTCTTAAAATGAATTAGTCAAAAATAACTAATTATAAATCATATTTGACTAATTGTCATAGCGAAAAAGCAGTCACTAATAATTAGTCAAAATCTACTGAATGAACTCAGGTGAATAATCTTAAATTAGTCAAACTTTAACTATATTTACGTGATAAAAAATAACTATTTAAAAGTAAAAAATGCTGGTACTAATTCAAATAGTAGAATTTTGACTATTTCATTTTTAGAGAGTAAAAAGAATAGACTTTTATATATTTAATGAACATGATCAATTAATAATAAAAATCCTATCGTTATTGTAAAAATTCCACTATGTTAAAAGGGGAGCGGAATTATTTTCTTTCATTCAGTCAACGAAAAACATGAATGCCAGTCGTGCTCCAAATACTTTTGAATCGATTTGTGCTAAAACTGTGATGTAGATGTATTTTTAGAGTTAAATATTCACTAAATGTCATAATTGAATTATGAGTGATTTTACAGATTTGTATATTAAAGAACTAATGTCATAAGACGTCATTTTCTAATGGACCAGTGCGACAAAAGGTCTTATGACATGAGTTATTTATGCTATTTTATCTATTTTGAAAAAATTCTAATTATATACCTTAAATTTAATTTGGTCGAATTTTACTTTAGATAGTTGGTATCACAGTCATTGGTTTGACAGTTAATGTCAAAATCGATTCGCCATGCCGTCCTTAATTTACTTATTTACAATAAGCGGCTGTTAATGTTAAAGAAGAAAAAAAGGATTTTCTTTGATGTTAAACAAAATTTATTGCCAGAAAAGTCTCGTAAGTACTAGAAAAATCATAAAAATATTATAACCAATATGCAAAATATTATGCTGTTTAAAGTATAGCCAACAAATAAAATCAATATTTTGGGTGGGATAAAGTATCTCATTACAAAACCGAAAGCGGTGTTATAATGAAGTCATTAAAAACGCAAAATAGATAAAATAGTATATTATGTATCAAGTTTGATAAACGCCATTTTATACACGAATTTAATTTAATTTAATTTAAGTAAATGAGTGTATAGAAAAGTTTATAAACGAGGTGCATACTATACTTTTTCTACGATCTTAAAATGATTTAAATCAAAAATTTGTATAGAGCGCCATCTATGAAACAACAGGGGAAACTGTCAAATGTCACGTTTTTACATTTTATAAACACAATTATAAAGGTTATAAATCGAAATGTATCTTGAAAATTGACAGTTTTTCACAGTGAAAGTAAAGGAAATGTTTTATGAGGACTTTACAGTTGAGTCCGTGCCCGAATTTAAGTTATAGTTTACTGTCGGCGAAATTAAAAGGTCAGTACAATGTTCATATAAACTTTTCAAATATTGGCGTTGAGAAACTATTTAATACATTTGTATTTTTGTATTGAGATGATAAAATAATTTTCACATTTAGTATTATTTTACAAGAAACGCAATTTATTTTAACGGTTGTATGACATTTGACAACTGTCAACTAACTTTAAACTAACTTCAGCCAGTGACTAAAAACCTGTTGCTAACTTCAGACCGTGACTAAAGCGCCGTAAAGCCACAACTTGTCAATGCGTATTTAAAAGGTCGCTTAGTGTCATGGAAACATGTACGATAAAGGGCGTTTTAAAGGTAGGAGTGAAAAAACTTTATTTACCTCGTTGAACCTTCGGATTAGCTTGACCACAGATGAGCCCCTCGATGGGGTTGCGCTGGTGCCGCCACCTGCCGGCGGTGTTTGAGTTTGGGAATCGACGGTCGATGCTGATGGGCCGGATGCCCCACTTCCGGTCGTCCCCCCTAAGTCTATTGTCACCTGGCGCAGGTAGTCAATGGGGGGGACCTGAAAGCAACAAAATAATTATCAATACATTAACATTAAAAACGGTATTTTTCGCATTTTTATTTATACCAAATAGTTATTTATGTCATTAGGTTAAGAAGTAAGGCTTTTTGTGCTAAGCTCAAGGTTTGAGCGAAGCACAAAAAGGCACTTCTTGGCCGAATGGCATACAACATTTTATCTTCAAAGCACTTTATATAGGTCAATTTAATTCCTAACCTCACTTTTTTAGAATCTCATTTATTTATTAGCTAAAGATTACATTAAATGTACAACAATTATTATTGCTTTTAGAAGCAGTAATAGTTTGACAATACCTAGCAACATGATTTAAGTAGAAATGGATTTTTGCTATTATATGAATTCAATTAATTGTTTAATAAATAGGTAGGTATCTAATTTCAATTTGTTAGGATTTTTATTTAAAAAATAGTTAGTTTGTAATGTTTAAACTGTGTTTATCATTTAATTCACACTGAAAACTTAAAGCAAATTAAAACTTAAAGATAATTTAAATCGTAGAAAGAGAATCGTGCGTTTTCTTGGTTGCCTAACCTCACTTTTTGTTGTATTATTCATATTTAATTTCACAATAATTTAATGAAAAATATTAAACATTAACAGTAAAACAAACAAATTAGTGCTTATTATAAATAAATTAAACCAGTTTAGTACGTTAATTTCTTAGAAAAGGACTAATTTGTCAAAACAATACCCCTAGCGAGAAAAAATCGAACTAATTACTTGCCTCATAAAATTTTTTATCGGCCTAGGCCATAACAAGGTATTTCTTTATCGAATGTTGACAACAATAAAGTTCAAATTATAGACCGCGTGGAGATAAAAAATATTATTAGCTTTAAATTTTGAGTAAGTATTAAGGTTATGTTTTCAAGTTTTTTAATAAATCATTCAATTATTATACAATTTCTTACTAACGATTGTAACAATAACAATAAAAATATGAATAAAATCAATAAACCCAACATTAAAGAAAATAAATATCGCATATTTCCGCCTCTACTTCTAATTACAGCTCACATCGACGGCTCATACTCGAAACCAGATGTCTAATCTCGCCTTGATCAACGACATTCCATATTTCTCGTAGCATATTTGCTACGTCAAGAGAGGCAGGCAAGGGATCATGATTTCTTAGTCGTCTACCCATATTATCCCAAAATGCTTAATGGGGTCGAGATCCGGACTATTTGCAGGCCAGTCTAAAGTTTCAACGGCCACCTCATGTAAGTACTCTTGCACTATATGAGCGGTGTGAGGTCTAAAGGGGCAACATGCTCAGATAAAATGTCCTCGATATATCGTACACTATTCATGGTACCTCCACGAACAATGACGAGTTCTGCGCGAGCTGTCAGGGAAATTCCTCCCCAAACCATTACAGAACCTCCATTAAATAGCGTGGTTCACGAATGTTGCACTGTGAAAATCTCTCATTTGGATGTCGGTCAGAGCTGAATAAACAAAACCTGGACTCTGTGAATAGTACACGCTGCCAATCCTCAATATTCCAGCCAACATGTTGTCTGGCAAACTTTACGATGATTTGCATTTAACTTTGGTCCTGTTGCTGGAATTCCGAAGGTCAAATTCTGTTCCGCAAGACGTCTTCTTACGGTGGACACACTTGTTTGGAATTATGAGTAGCATTAAGTTGCACCTGTAGATTTCTTGCTGTTACAAATCGTTCTCTCAAAGCATGCAAATAAAGGAAACGATCATGTACGGCTGTTGTCATTCGATGCCTTCCCTGCCCATCACGTTGGTTTCTTCAAAACGTCGAATAACACGGGATATTGAGGTATGATTAACTCCCAATCTTTACGCTATGGCACGGTAGCTTAATCCTTGCTCGGCCAATGTAATGATTCTTACACATTCATTACGATTCAAATTTCTCACTTGGCTGTGTTATTTTTCTAAGCTATTCTGTCAAGTCAATATTTTTATATCATAACATTTTGACACATTTTGATGGATTTAAAATTCCACATATATTTTTTAAATGTGTGAAGAAAAATCAAAGTTATCTCAATCCAGGATAGTGGACATATCAGATGAGTTAGAAAATAATGAAGCCCATATTAATAATGAAGAAAGTCCTGTTATAATTCAGTATTCAACAGAGAGCAATCAATGCTTGGAAGAAATAAAATTGCTGGTCCATAAAGTGCCAAAGGAAGAGTCGGCAATCCAATCTTTAATGTTTATTTTAAACGTCAGCAGAACACCAGATGTAATAGACTACATAAGAAATATAATTGCAAGAATGATAGATGAAGATGGTAAATCGTACGCAAATAAACTATCAAAAATGACCTTGGAAGAATACCGTTTATGGATCTTACAACCAAACTCTCCGATAGCTGAATTGGAACTGGAAATACTGGCTGATCACTACGGAATTGAGCTTTGCGTTTTGGACACAGCAGCTAATACAATAAGGAAGTTTGGTGGGAATGAATCCTTTACGTTGAGAGCGTTTTTAAAGTTTGATGGCGATCAGTATTTTCCGGTTTACGCCGGAAGTTTCAACGGAGAAAATGTCCCTACCATATTCGAGACATCCAATGGCGAAGTGTACGAGGCGGCTATAAAGTTACTCAATGAGATATGAATATGCAATAAAAGTTTGTAATTACGAGTTGTTAATTATAATTGAGGGGCCTAGAAGTAAAAGGGTTTAAGTGCATTGTTGTTAGTTGTGAGATAAATGGCTTTAAAGTTAACTTGAATTTTAAAATTATATATTATATATATAAATTACTGTACTAGAACAAAACTTTATTTTTTAAAATTTGGGTAAGTTTTACAACAAAAAGTATTATTCATAATCAGAATCTAATACAACCTTTTCTTCATCTGAATTAGCTGGTCTTGGTTGGGGTTGATCTAAATTGGATTTTTTTTGGCTCAATGCTATGGTCTAAGTTTGTTTCTTTTTTTCCTTTTTTTTCTGATGGATCTCCATTGTGCTCTATGCTTTTATAAAATAAGTGGTAAATTGACGGAATATAGTCCAATAAGGTAAGTACATTTTTGTGCTTAGCGGCTTTGTTTTCTTTTTTTAGTTTTTGCTGGAGTTACATGGCCTTCTTCTTCTATTTCTTCATTGATGTCAGGAACATAGTTATTATGTTGAATCCTCATCAGTCTGGACCGATGCCATAATTGTAACGCTGGCCGATGTCGTTCCGACCCCGGTCACAATATGTCGAAACGAGCTACTTGTCAAGGCTTTAGCAGCATATATAATAACCTATGTTTAGCAGTAAAAGGTGCACTTAAATCGTTTTACCAAATATATATTTTAAAATATTTTGACAGGTTTTTAAAGAACATAAGAAATGGCGCCAGGGAATGTAAAATGTACTTATATAATTTTACCATTAAGTTGGAATATTCTTTAGGTGTGATATTCTGCACTTAGACCATTTATTTAAAAAAGTGCACTTGAACCGCTTTACTTCCAAGCCCTTCAATTGTTATTCTACAAATCCACACGGATTTTTTTTTGTAAATGTAAGAATACCTTTATTCTCTATTCCGTATATATAGGTGATTCTACAAAAGTTTTGACCTCATTTGTTTATATTTCGGAGAAAATTAAACAGTATTTTGTTATGAGAACATAGATAATATAATAAATATACTGTTCCAGTCACTTTTTCAAACAGTTTCTGACACTGAGTTTTCTAAATTTGAATGCAAGGGAAGTGACGAGTATACCAGGGTACTAATTAAAAACATAATTTATTGGAAAATATAAGATTTATTGCAACTTTGAGCATATTATACATTAAATATCTTAAAACCAAATAATACCACACATCAGTGGCGGCTGGCGGATTTTGGGTATACAGATATCTCAATTATTAGATATGGGACCCACACCAAATTTATATGAGTTTATATATAAGTTCTGGGAGTTTATAAATAAGTTCTGGGCAAGCGGAATTTGAATTGAAGTTTTTCAAAAAAAGAAACATCGAACATGGAACTGACGACACGGTACTGATGATGAGATTATAATTCGGAATTAAGTATTTTACTGATATTTTTTATTAGTGGATGCTACGTATCAACAAATCACATATAGCCTTATATAAATTACAATGAAATATATATACGTAAGAAAATAACTACTCACCACAGTACTGAAATTTTGACTGGCACTATACGTGCATTCACCACAACTTCGCCGCTTGCATTGTTTTCAAGATAACTGTCGTGCAAAGGGCGGGCTCTGTAGGTAATTTTTTACCAACACTCGAGTTAAAACGTCAATATTTCGCAGGAATTTTGAATTTTAACATTGGACACAGAACTGACGGGTAAAGGTGAGTACAAAGATTATCAATTTTTAAAAAATTGCTTTTATTCGAATCTACGATAAAATATGAAAAATACATTAATTAATCTTTTATAGTTTGCAGTGAAATTGAAAAATTTAAGAAAAGTTGAATATATTTTAAAATAAAATCACTCAAATATTTGATTCAGGAGTTGTGACACGCCAAGGTACTGATGTTTTGAATATTTATTATGTTTTTCCACAAACGTGCTTTTGAAAAAATACATTGAAATTGGGTGGACAAGTTAAAAAAACCCGAATCACCCATAATAGATTCAAAGGGTTTATAATGCTTTAAAACATAATTAGATCCAAATGCAACAAGCTTTTATGTTCTCTATTCTGCAACCAAGTTAATTACTCGCCATTTAAATAATTAAAGAGGTGAAATTTTAATGTCTCTAATTGTTATTTAATGAGATGGTCAACAAAACCGTTTCATGAGTTGGCCTGATGCCAGATTTTATTGTGTTTTTTGGTATACTACACCTATCTCAAAGTTAATCCACACTGGTATATAGTAGGGTCGGTTATTTTCAAAGTTAGTTTTTTTACCTGAGTATATACACTCACAGGCAAAATAATCGATCCACACAAATTTACGATGAATTTCAATCGCAGATAACTTTTTTATTTGATTTCGGATTTAAACAAATATTAAAGAATATTGTAGATACATTAATGGAGAATCGCTCACATTTTAAAAATTACTAAAAAATACACGTACGTTTATAATATACAGGTTTAAACAAAAAGATGTTTTTTACCATAAGTTTAAGACACTCTGTAGAGTGGCTAAACCGTATATTGTTCTAAATTAAGTTTTATTTATCAAGTCACATCTATTCTTAACAGTTTTGTTTTTGGTTCACCTCGATATATTTGTTTTTGTGGAAAATATGGATTTTTTAAAAAAACATTGCAATTTCCAATATTTTTCCTGTATGAAGAACTAAGGTTGCTATGGTCCATCCATAGCCTATGGAGAATGACAGTGACAGTTTTGTTGAATCATCCCATACTTGGACATGTCAAATACAGCTTTCAAAAGGTATCAAATTGTTTTTTGTAAATTAATGTGTTAATTTTGAGGTGTTTTCTTACTTTTAAAAATGTCTCCGACTGATGTTGCCCTTTGCACTTTACTTCTTGTGACGTTTAAAACACTTGCCACGTAATACTGTGACCGTCCATCCTGGATTAAATTAATGACTGTTTAAATCAATAAAAATACTTTTAGTAACCACTAAGAACATTTTGTTTGAAAGAAATACATTCATCAAATTTTAACCTTCTTATCTGAAAGCCACCAATGAGTTTACTGCGAATGAACGCCAAGTTTATTAAACTAAAAAACTAAATAAAACGACAAATTTCTTTACTTTACTTTGCCAGGAGTTTCCAAAGTATCTATTGAGAAAGAATGTCTTCTGAAAAAATGTCGTTTACATCTCTTTCCAAGCGAAAGAAAATTCTAAATGCATTTTCAAGAATTTAATTTATTTTGCTGTTATTTAGTAAATTTTTACGCAAATATGCTTGGTACTTTGTTCATAATTCTTTTTTGTTTTGCATACACTCAGAAAAATGTACATGCACTGAAAATGAAACTAATTTTGTAAGTGATTAATAAAATAATATTATTTGACTTAAATTTGAAATCGTAATGGCTATAAAAAAATGTACCACCTAAGGCTTTTTTTACTGCTAATAAAATTCTCATTTACTATAATGAAGCAGCAATGTTGAGCTTTTATAAAAAAAATGTTCATCCAACAAAGTAATAGTTGTTATCATATTGTCATGGCAATAAGAAATACTTTATGTTTATATTAAATCTTTGTCGAACTTAAAATGTTTTTGTTAGATCTATAGTTGTGTGTGAATTGCGCTTACATAAAGTAATGCGCAGTTGTTATAGTAAAATTTGTTCATTTTACTATGGCATATTTGTCTTTTTTAAATTACTATCGTTGTAATTCAAATTAATTTTATTTTAGTTGGAAAATCTTTGTTAATAGCTAACGTTAAGAACAATAACAAAATATTTTGTTGCTATAAAAAGACTTTTTTAATAGTTACTATTATTTTGCAATGGTAACAAAATTTTTGTTATTTCCCTTAAAAAGAGGGGGAAAGGGCCAGCGCTCTCCTTGGTGAACATAACTTTATAATCCACAGTCTGTGTTATAATCTTAATGATTTTACTTGTGCGAGTGAAGTTTGGTAAAATCTAGCATGATAAAATATCAAAAAGATCACTAAGAAAATTAAAATTTCGATGATTTCTAAAAGAAATATTTAAGGTCTAATCTATAAACGAAGCAGACTTGTTGTTTACAAAGTGAGTTCATATTTTTTAATTTTGTACATCATATAATATGAGTTAATTTTTTGTTATAATAAATAATTTGTTTTAATGCCTTGCAAATATTAAAAAAAAACTACCCAACACCCAACAGTAGGTTGAAAATGTGACCATTGTTACAATTAAAATAGTTTATTGAATTAACAATTAATTTGTTGTTAAATTTACATACATTTTAATAATATTATAAAAAAAGTTTTATTTTTAATTTACAAAATTTCTATGAATAATACCATTAGGGTTTCATTAATACTACAAAACGTTTTTGTAAACGGTATAGAACTGTTTTTTTGGACAAATAATATATATTTAACTATATTTATTATTGCGTTTCTGCATCTGGAAGAGTGCAAATACATACTATTACTGAAAGCAGCGTTTGTAGATATATAATTTTTATAAAAATGATCTTTTTGCCGTAACAAAAGCAATTGTTGGACGAATAGGGATCTTTACTTTATTAAGACAAACTACTACATATTTTTTTTATTAAAAAACTGTAGCTCTAATAAAAAATGAGGAAAATACGTATACGTGTGCTGTATAACGAAGCTATTTCTTGCAATTATTGACTGATAATGGAATCTTAAATTTTCCAATATTGGATTACATATAGCCGTAGCTTCGGCATTTAGCCGATAAAATTAAAACCCTAGCAATTTTCAAAATTGAAACTGATGCGCTCATTAATTTTTCACTCGCTGCCAATAAGGATTTTTCTTTGAACTACAATTTTATTTTAATTTGAGTATCCGGTTTAGCGCTATAACTTATAAAATTAACTTTGTAAAGCTGTAATCGAATTTAGCGTTTTTTATCTTTATATCGCGTGAAAATAAGGCTTTAATAAAAAATAGTTAACACAATCTTTATTCAGTAGATACATTTTTATTGAATTGTGAGTAATGGATACATTTTAATACGATATACAGGGGTGATTCTACAAAAGTTGGTAAACTTGATGTCATCAGTCAATAAAGTAGGTATTTTAATATTTTTTGTAAATATGCTAGTGTATTACAAAAGATCCAGGTTTTTTAAACTTGTCCACCCAATTTTAATGTATTTTTTCAAAAACACGTTTGTAGAAAAACATAATAAATATTTAAAACATCAGAACCTTGGCGTGTCACAACTCCTGAATCAAATATTTGAGTGATTTTATTTTAAAATATATTCATTTATCTTAAATTTTTCAATTTCACTACAAACTATAAAACATTAAATAATGTATTTTTTATATTTTATCATAGATTCTAATAATAGCAATTTTTAAAAAATTGATAATCTTTGTACTCACTTTTACACGTCAGTTCTGTGTCCAATGTTAAAATTCAAAATTCCTGCGAAATATTGAAGTTTAAACGTCAAGTCCTCGTTTTAACTCAAGTGTTGGTAAAAAATTACCTACAGAGCCCGCCCTTTGCACGACAGTCATTTTGAAAACAATGCAAGCGGCGAAGTTGTGGTGAATGCACGTATAGTTCCAGTCAAAATTTCAGTACGTATATATATTTCATTGTAATTTATATAAGGCTATATGTGATTTATTGATAAGCAGCATCCACTAATAAAAAATTTCAGAAAATACTTAATTCCGAATTATAATCTCAAATTTGTATCCCATTCATCAGTACCGTGTCGTCAGTTCCATGTTCGATGTTTCTTTTTTTGGAAAACTTCAATTTAAATTCTGCTTGCGCAGAACTTGTTTATTTAATGTCATTATAAACTCATATAAATTTGGTGTGGGTCCCATATCTAATAATTGAGATATCGGTATACCCAAAATCCACCAGCCGCCACTGATGTGTGGTATTATTTGATTTTAAGATATTTAATGTATAATATGCTCAAAGTTGCAATAAATTATGTATTTAATTAGTACCCTGATATACTCGTCACTTCCTTTGCATTCAAATTTAGAAAACAGATATTTCAGAAACTGTTTGAAAAAGTGACTTCTGGGCCGTGGTCACCTATATTTAACTACTTTTTATATGATTTTTTACTCATCTACGCACCACCAAAGCCAAATTAATTGCATTTTTAACTACGAATTTTGACAACCGAACTTGACTCAAGGTACCAGCAATTTTTTTGGACTTTGGACTCATAAATATCACTTCCAATAATACTTGCCTGATAAAATAGCTGGTACTCAAAGTCGGCCAGCCGCAACGCGACCTCTTCAGGGAAATGAAGCAATTCTTGCAATTCCTCCAGGTCTGTGCAGTGTCTGATCTTCGCCGATTCGAGGGAAAACCTCTTCTCCAGCTCTGAAACAAAGAAAATCGTGTTTAAACTTTAAACTGCCATCCACCACATCTTCACTCATGTGATAAAACCACCAATATGTGCCATTGTAACGGGTGCGACACTAAAACTGCGTTTTTCATGATAATAAAGTGTTTGTTCATATATACGTATTTTAAATGCACAAATACACTGTTTAAAATATCTGTGGTGTAAAGAGTAATCCTAAGATGGTGTCAAAATCCACCACCAAGTACTGTTAATATAAACACCATGAATTATGTTTGAAAATGTTATATAAAGCAAACACCAAAACGGTGTTAATCTAAAAATATTTGAGAAGTGCACCTACACAGAAAAAAAGGAAAACTTCATTTAACTATATTAATTTAGTTGACCCACAAGTATTTATTTAAATCAACTGTGGAAAGGTTAATATAAACAAAGATTAGTTTGACGGTACTAAACCAGATAGTTATTTTATTTTTTTTAAATTGGTTAAATTAACCCAGAAAACTTCAGTGAAACCAACCCGCTGTATGGTTCAGTTTACTAAATATGTTGTTTGTAAAATAAGAGTTACTTCAACCTAAAGCACTCTGTTAAAACGATTAAAACAATTTGCCGTGCATTCCCGGTTGCATAGTGTGTACCGATCGCGGCAAAGGCGGTGTGGATCACGTGATGTTCTTAAATCTCGCCTCTGTTGACTTACATGAAGAGTATATAAGCTCAGGTAGTCCTTTGCTTTGGTGTGACACTACAAGTTGTTCGATACTAAAGAGACCTTAAATAGGTGGAAACAGCTGTCAATACTTGAAGTATTTTAAGTTGGTGGAACATTATCTCTAGCGAGTTGAAGGTTTAATTTTCTGGAATAATACCTCTGGTAATATGTATACTAGTAATGCGTCAAGGAACTTTTTTTCCTTCTTTTCTGTGTAGTATGATTTAATTTGACGAAAAACACATAATATTTAACACTGAAAAAGAGTTCAATTTACACCAGGTAAAATTTATTTTAATACTGTGTGAAAGTTAAATTTACACTATTTTAGTATTTGTATTTACACCGGACCAACGAACTATATTTAACACCATTTTGGTTTGTATCGATATAGACCCTGTATGTTGTTATTTTGTTAAATAACACATCTGATTTTTTGTCAAGGTTTCGAGGAAATACCCATATTAGATAAAATTAGATGTTTGAAAAAGGCAACGGAAGATAATGAATACATTTTTTGTTATTTTCGTGCAAGGGATTTGAATTTTTTCGCAATCTTATAGGTCTAATTTTTCCTTTTAATACTCAGTTAAAACGCTATATATGTGTACAAAAGAACTGACTTTTTTCTTAATAAAAAGAAAAGAGAGATTCCACCAAAAATCTACGCGTATTATATTTAAATACCAAACAATATATCTACGTACAAGATAAAAATGTAATAAATGTATGTAAGGTTATACAAAAGACCCGAGGCCATTTCGTGATATTGCTATCTACTTGTGTCTTTAGAATTAAACACATAACTTTTAGGTTTTAATATTTATAAAGTATAGTTTAATGAATATAAAGGGTACATTAATTTCATTATTTCCACCTGTGACTGTTGCTCGACGAACTCTTTTTTTCGGTTGAACACTCCCGTTTGTAGTAAACTGCTTGACTGTACGGTGAAATGAAGTACGTGATCGAATTTTATCCGGAAAACGCTGAGCGCAGATATTAACAGCATCATCAAGATTCCTGCCTGCTTTTCCATAAATCAAAATTTTTTCTTCCACTGTTAAAAAATCCATTATGAATAACTGCTTAACGAAAGGAGGTCTTTTTGTTTGCAAACTAATCTTCGAACTAAATTGATTAAATAATGCTAAACTATACCTCAATTAGGATTAAATTAATTAATTTAATGCTGGCAGGTAAAAAGTGACCATGGTGCGCAATTGATAATTATCACCGAATAAAACAATGTATAAAACTTAAAAAATCGTGGGTACTTAAAAAATCAGATTTAATTTAATAAGATTAGTATTACCAAAAAAGTGATATTTTTATAGAAAAATTATTGCAGAATGGTATACAGAAGAAGAATCGAACAAAATTGATCTTTTTTCATTACAGCGCCATCTATTACAAATTTAAAAAAATGTTTTAGACAAAATCCATTACACTGTTCAAAATGTCAAGACCATTTTAACACCAAATTAACACCATACATGGTCTATATCGATACAAACCAAAATGGTGTTAAATATGGTTCGTTGGTCCAGTGTAAATTCAAATACTAAAATGGTGTAAATTTAACTTGCACACAGTATTAAAATAAATTTTACCTGGTGTAAATTGAACTCCTTTTCAGTGTTAAATATTATGTGTTTTTGGTCAAATTAAATCATACTACACAGAAAAAAAGGAAAAAATGGAAACAGGAAGTTTCTTGACGCATTACAAGTATATTACCAGTGGTATTAATCCAGAAAATTTAACTTTCAACTCGCTAGAGATAATGTTTTTAGTGCGTTAAAATACTTCAAATATTGACAGCTGTTTCCACCTATTTAAGGTCTCTTAAGTATCGAACAACTTGTAGTGTCACACCAAAGCAAAGTACTACCTGAGCTTTTCATGTAAGTCGACAGAGGCGAGATTTAAGAACATCACGTGATACACACCGCCTTTGCCGCGATCGGTACACACTATGCAACCAGGAATGCACTGCAAATTGTTTTAATCGTTTTAACAGAGTGCTTTAGGTTAAAGTAACTCTTATTTTACAAACAACATATTTAGTAAACTGAACCATACAGCGGGTTGGTTTCACTAAAGTTTTCTGGGTTAATTTAAACAATTCAAAAAAAAAATAAAATAACTATCTGGTTTAGTACCGTCAAACTAATCTTTGTTTATATTAACCTTCCCACAGTTGATTTAAATAAATACTTATGGGTCAACTAAATTAATATAGTTAAATGAACTATTCCTTTTTTTCTGTGTAGGTGCACTTCTCAAATATTTTTAGATAAACACCGTTTTGGTGTTTGCTGTATATAACATTTTTAACCATAATTCATGGTGTTTATATTAACACCACTTGGTGTTGGATTTTGACACCATTTTAAGATTACTCTTTACACCACAGATATTTTAAACAGTGTAGATAAACACATTTGGTCAACAAAGCACCTAAGCAATAAAAATACATGGCGTCAATCATAAAAAAAATATATTATTATATTAAATTCTATAATTTATAGCACAGCTGCAGCTTCGAGGATGTATTCAGTCGAGGGAGGATACGCTGGGGACACAGGATGTTTGTGCCACCTGCTACAATCTCCAAATTGCTCCTACATTTCATATCCACTCATATCCCGTTTTGTCCTGTCGACGTTCTTGAATTATTTTGCCATAACCTCGCATAGTGCTCGGCAATTTGAATTATTTTAATAATAATACTCATGCAAAACATGCAAAACAGTATGGTAATTGGACATTTTATATAATAATTGGACACATGGAACATACACTCACAGGCAAAATAATCGATCCACACAAATTTTCGATGAATTTCAATCGCAAATAACTTTTTTATTTGATTTCGGATTTAAACGAATATTAAAGAATATTATAGATACATTAATGGAGAATCGCTCATATTTTAAAAAAAATACTAAAAATACACGTACGTTTATAATATACAGGTTTAAACAAAAATATGTTTTTTACCATAAGTTTAAGACACTCTGTATAGTGGCAAAACCGTATATTGTTCTAAATTAAGTTTTAATTATCAAGTCACATAAATTTTTAACAGTTTTGTTTTTGGTTCACCTTGATATATTTATTTTTGTGGAAAATATGGATTTTTTTTAAAAACTGCAATTTCCAATATTTTTCCTGTATGAAGAACTAAGGTTGCTATGGTCCATCCATAGCCTACGGAGGATGACAGTGACAGTTTTGTTGAATCATCCCATACTTGGACATGTCATATACAGCTTTCAAAAGCTATCAAATTGTTTTTTGCAAATTAATGTGTTGTTTTGAGGTGTCATCTTACTTTTAAAAATGTCTCCGACTGATGTTGCCCTTTGTACTTTACTTCTTGTGACGTTTAAAACACTTGCCACGTAATACTGTGACCGTCCATCCTGGATTAAATTAATGGCTCTGGCAACATCAGTCGGGGACATATCCATTTTTTAAAGTGAGAAGACACCTCAAAATTTAAACATTTATTTGCAAAAAACAATTTGATAGCTTTTGAAGGCCGTGTATGACATGCCCAAGTATGGGATAATTCAACAAAACTGTCACTGTCATTCTCCATAGCATATGGATGGACCATAGCAACCTTAGTTCTTCATACAGAAAAATATTGGAAATTGCAATGTTTTTTTAAAAAATCCATATTTTCCACAAAAATAAATATATCGCGGTGAACCAAAAACAAAACTGTTAAGAATAGATGTGACTTGATAAATAAAACTTAATTTAGAACAATATACGGTTTTGTCACTCTACAGAGTGTCTTAAACTAATGGTAAAAAACATCTTTTTGTTTAAACTTGTATATTATAAACGTACGTCTATTTTTTAGGTTTTTTTTTAAATGTGAGCGATTGTCCATTAATTCATCTACAATATTCTTTAATATTTGTTTAAATCCGAAATCAAATAAAAAGTTATTTGCGATTGAAATTCATCGAAAATTTGTGTGGATCGATTATTTTGCCTGTGAGTGTAGTTATTGGACATACAGTTTTTATAGAAACATAACAACTTTACATAAAATAACATAAAATGTCAAATATTGCTGCTTTCGGTAATTTTTTTATTTCGTTTTTGTAAATATCATATAATTCATATATTTCTTTCTCGGATTCCTCATCTCGTTTTGCATTGTTTTTGTTAGTATCATATAATTCATCTATTTCTCTCTCGGATTCCTCATTTAGTTCTGCATCAGTAAATTCTTCACTTCCATTAGAATTAGCATTATCATTACTCTCTTTGTAACATGATGACATAAAAATATATCATCTTCCAATTCTTCCTGTGTATGTTTTTGATGTTTCTTAGGAAGGCACTACTTATGAAATTTTTTTTGAAATTCAGTACAATGTAAACCTTTACTTTTAATTGATTAACTGACCACAGGTAGGTTTGTTTTATTTTTGTTTGCATTTTTTAACTATATCCTGCGTTTTTTTCTTTCATCCTTTTGCTTTTCTGTTTCGTTTAGCAAACGTTTTCTTTTATGCATTTCTTGATATTCTCTAGAAGTGATAGCAAATGGAAATCTCTGATTTTTTCTTTCCCTTACGACGACATATTTCTGAATTCTGAAGGTAACTACCAATTCCTTGGACTGACTTCTGAAATAGTTTGTTGCAAATATCATTTAGTGTGGTATCTATAGTCTGTGAAGCATTTATAATGTTTAGGCCGGAACAGGATGATTTATATAATATATATCTAATATTTTTTCGAGAAGTGGTGCAAACGTTACTTTATTCAATACATCGCCATTCACGAACTCCCTTTCGCCATGTTATTTTTAATGGTCTAAAAACCGATACATCGGCCGGTTAAAGAATTCTTGTGGCGTTTGGATAGATATGACCTCAATTTTTAAATTATTGCACTTAGTTCCTAGAACTTATGAGCGTCCACAAACAGGATAACTGTTATAATAAATTATAGTTATTGGACACTAAGAAATACAGTTATTGGACACCTGTCCAATAACTATTCATACCTAACCAAAGATTATTTGTGAAAAAATTTAATAAAACTATTCTTTATCTAACTATTTATTAATACAATAAAAATGATGATTTAAGGAATCCAGTTACTGGACATAATATATTATGTCCAATAATAGAAATTTTCATTTTTTACCTAGCAGTAATTGGACACTGGCTACTGTTTTATTTTCAGAATTAAAATTAAAACCCATTAAAGTGACAATGTTTAAACAATGAGGAACACATTTATACCACACACTGATCTGTACACTTTTTAGAAATATATTTTATTGTAATTTAAACACAGCCCTGCTCTTAACAAAAAAACAAAAATCTCCTATATTGGACCAAAAAAAAGTTCTTTTATATTATTACCGACTGAGATATTTATAATTGTATACAGCGCCATCTAATGATTTGACTTTAAGGTAACTATTTATAGAACCCTTGTTTTTACAGTATTAATGTTAAAATTTGTTTATAAGTAGGTATAAGATTTTTTGCGATTCAAGACTACTGTGTATCGGAAAAATGACAAAATAGAACGACAACGGGACAAAATTCATTTATGCAAATTTTTTTTGAATAATTTATTAGGGACAATTCTGTAGTGGGATAATAATAGCAAAAAGGATAGCATAATGCATAGTCCACTTTCAGAAACATCCATTATAAATTTAAAAAAATGTTTCATAATATTTTTCAATATATTTCAGCTTTAAGCTCACTGCCATAGGGTAAAGTAGATAATTATCGGACACTTTAAAGTTATTGGATAATACAGGGTGTCCGGGAAAAGGAGGTCAATCCGTTAACCATATATTCCTTGAGTTAAAACAATAAGACTTTCATAATACCATTTTTCAATTTAGAGCTTCATGTTCGATATACAGGGCGACAAAGTTTGAAATTTAAAACTGATTTTTTTTAATAATTCGAGTAATTGATAAGATATTAAGTTTAAATTCGGTACACTACTTCAACATAAATAGTTACATTTTTTGAGAGCAACAAAACAAAAAACAATTGTTAAATAATCAAAATAGGGGGGTCCAGTACTCACTGACTCCCCCTATTTTTTAGTACGTGCGCCAATGACTTCCAAACGGTATTTTTTCAGGTAATTAATTATTGTTGAAAATTTTTTGTCTCTTATAAAATTTTGATAAAATGATTTGTTTTATAGATAATTTGTAAAGTATGGGTCAGTCCATATCAAATTTTCGAAATTTAATTTTTTTTTTGAAAAAATTTAGGTCATGTGATATATCATAAAAAAGGTCTCTAATAGGCCTTTAAAATAAGCCATCACTCACCTTTCTACTTTTAATAGTTTACGAGATATCGCTATTTTTGTAAGTACTTGCAAGACCCAAATTTATCGGAATTTTTTGATTTTCAAAAATCAATAAAACAAAAACCACCAATCGAAAAAAAATCATAAATGGGATTTTTGTGTTTTTTAGTGAGGTAAACAAATTTACCAAAAATTATCAAAATCGAAGATGGTGGGGGAAGAACCTTTGGTTGATTTGATATGGACTGACCCATACTTTACAAATTATCTCTAAAACAAATCATTTTATCAAAATTTTATAAGAGACAAATTTTTTTTAACAATAAATGATTACCTGAAAAAATACCGTTTGGAAGTCATTGGCGCACGTACTAAAAAATAGGGGGAGTCAGTGAGTACTGGACTCCCCTATTTTGATTATTTAACAATTGTTTTTTGTTTTGTTGCTCTCAAAAAATGTAACTATTTATGTTGAAGTAGTGTACCGAATTTAAACTTAATATCTTAATATCAATTACTCGAATTATTAAAAAAAATCAGTTTTAAATTTCAAACTTTGTCGCCCTGTATATCGAACATGAAGCTCTAAATTGAAAAATGGTATTATGAAAGTCTTATTGTTTTAACTCAAGGAATATATGGTTAACGGATTGACCTCCTTTTCCCGGACACCCTGTATATACATTAATACTGTAAAAACAAGAGTTCTATAAATAATTACCTTATAACTATCTCAGTCGGTAATAATATAGAACTACTTTATTTTGGGTCCAGTATAGGACAAAAAGTTCGTACGTTACTTTGGTGGTAAGATTTATGTTTTTTTGTTAAGAGGAGGGCTGTGTTTAAATTACAATAAAAAATATTTCTAAAAAGTATACAGATCAGTATGTGGTATAAATGTGTTCCTCGTGGTTTAAACATTGTTACTTCAATGCGTTTTAATTTTAATTCTTAAAACAAACAGTAAAATAGCCAGTGTCCAATTACTGGTTGGTAAAAAATGTAAATTTGTATTATTGGACATATGTCCAATATCATACTCTATTTGTATCCCGGACATTTACCAGCCAATTCTTTTAAAATTGTCCCCTGAATCCGAAAAGACCGCCAAAAACTAGAAAAGTTAAGCAGTTTTTGAGATATCGTCAATTCCATATTATATGTAAAATTGATTATATTTCAAAAACTGTCCAACTTTTATAACTTTTGACGAAATTTTCGGATTCAGCGAATAATATTTCATAGGAATTGTCTGCTAAATGTCCTGGATACAAATTGCTGTTGACGAGAATTATTAGTGGCTGCTCATTTTTAGAGAGTAAGTAATATAGTGATTTCTTCGTTACAGGACATCTTGCAGAATAAAAGTGATTTAAATACAGTGCATGATAGAAAACATAAAAAACTAATGGCAACAAAATTAATACATCCAGAAAAGGGATGAGGAATCCGAGAAAGAAATATATGAATTATATGATATTTACAAAAACGAAATAAAAAAATTACCTAAAACAGCAATTTATCTTTAAAAAATATTTAACAATTTATGTTATTTGATATAAAAATTGTATGTCCAATAACTATGGTCCATGTGTCCAATTACTATATAAAATGTCCAATTACTATACTTTTTTTGCATGTTTTTATAAAACTATTATTAAAAATTCAAATATTCTTATTTTTAAGTAAACGTAAATAAAGTTTAAACAAACAAACTATCCTTTTTATATATTTATAAGAAAAAAAACTAAAATCTTTAAAAGAACGGCATGTGGTTTACCATATAAATATTAAGATTAAAATGTAAAATTATTCTCAATATTTAACAGTAATTTATTTTTTAATCTTGAAGAAAATTTGCACTTAAATTTTCACAAAACCGGCTCATGAATACTGGAATAAAATGACTTGATACTTAAGCCTTATGCAAAGTTACCAACTAATTTGAAATGAAAATGGATATTGAGTTGATTCAGTGCCGAGAATTTTTAGTTGAACAATTTCACAGGTAATTGGATTAATGTCGAGTCATGATATTTTTTTACTCTGTTTTGTATGTACAGATAAATTAATTATTATTCAAACGATCGTTAAGATGAATATTTAAACCAAGCAAACTTTACAATTTAAATGTTCGGAGGCGAAAATTACGTCAGGAAATGTAAGCAAATTTAAAATTGACGGCGAACGAAGTTAATTAAGTTTTAAAAACCGGTTTTCTCTTATTGTAGATACACGGAGAAACTAAAAAAAATTGAAGCATGCGCAGAACAGTCATCCAGAAATCATACAACTTCTCATAAAACCTCAAAAAATTGTTATTAAATTTTTTTATTATTTATTTAAAATTTATATATGCCGTTGTTTTAAGGATTTTAGTTTCTTTCTTATGAATATATAAAATTTAATAAAAATTTAAACTCTATTTACGTTTACTTCAAAATAAGAATTTTTGAATTTTTAATAATAGATTTATAAAAACATGCAAAAAAGTGGTAATTGGACCATAGTTATTGGACATACAATTTTTATATAAACACAACAACTTAACATCAAATAACATAAATTGTTAAATATTTTTTAAAGATAAATTGCTGTTTTAGGTAATTTTTTTATTTCGTTTTTGTAAATATCATATAATTCATATATTTCTTTCTCGGATTCCTCATCCCTTTTCTGGATTCTGAACTACAAATTCCTTGGTCTGACTTCTGAAATAGTTTGTTGCAAATATCATTGTGTGGTATCTCTACTTTGTGAAGCATTTATAATGTTTAGACCGGAACAGGATGATTTATATATATATATATATATATAATATTTTTTCGGGTGGTATGTTAAAACTATTTTCCGAATTTATTAATTTTGTTGCCATTAGTTTTTTATGTTCTCTATCAAGCTGTAATGTGCTGTGACGAAGAAATCACTATATTACTTACTCTCTAAAAATGAATTAGTCAAAAATGTCACAGCGAAAAAGCAGCCACTAATAATTCTCGTCAACAGCAATTTGTATCCAGGACATTTAGCAGTCAATTCCTATGAAATATTATTCGCTGAATCTGAAAATGTCGTCAAAAGTTATAAAAGTAAAACAGTTTTATGGTTTGTCCAATTATTGTTGTAACATAATAATATTGTATCTGTGAAAACTGCCATTATATTTAAAGTTACCGCGTTCCTCTGTGTAAATCAGTCTCGTTTCGCAGCGACATCTACTCCATTCTTAAATGGAATGGACTATAAAATACGAAATTTTTAATGGATAAAATAAAAATAGGTTGTTGGAATAAATGCAATGTATAAATTAAAACTTTAAAATTTTATTGAATAACCATTCCTAAACTTGTGTGCATATGTAAATGTATGGAAATTGAACACGAAATGTGTGCAGTGCACGTACCATACAAAAAAGTTTTTTTACATAAATTTAATCTATCTTTTATAATAAAAGCGTTTGAATGTTTCCATTGGTTATAGAATGTTGAGTTAGGATTACACGTCAACTTTTAACCATGCATAGAATCACAAAGAAAATATTTATTTAATTAATCCAAGATTCTAGTACTTAATTTACATTTTCAATTGAAGGGGTGAGAAGCAAAAGGGTACAAGTGCATTTTAGTATAAAAATAAGTTAAGTGCAGAATAGGGTAGTCAAAATTTCTTTTTAAAATTTTTTTATTACGTAAAAATTGATTAATGCAAACATTGAAAAAAGTATCCAGACTTTTGTATATGGGTGAATCTCACGAAATGTCCCCCAATGCTGTTACCCCGTGATATTTAATAAATCTAAATGAGTTTGGCCTACACTTTTATTGTGTTTTCATCTTTCATAATTAAGTAGATATTACAGCTCAGGTTCCAGATTTTTAACCGAAATTAATTATTTTTTACAATGTTTTAAAAGTCTAAAACCTATCCTCCGTGACTGTTACTCTTTCTAGGTTGACCTAAATGTTTTCAAATATCTGAGGTAGTAAAAGCATACTAAAAATATCAGTTCACTAAGTAAATTAAACACATCCAAAGCAATCGAATCAAACATAAAATATTATTCAAAAATAAAAGAAATAATTTTTATAACCATTTATGTAGGTATTACAAAAATTGATTCTATCCTCCGTGAATTTGTTTTTGCTTTAAATTTTATGAAATGGATGGCGCTTTAATCATTTTAAATAAGCAAAAACCTCTGTTTACGACATTATAGATGCATGTGATTCCTGAAGGCCAGTTAGAATTTATATGCAGATGAGAGTGTTGCTGTTTTATAATTCAAAAGTTTAAGTTCATTAATTTGCTATTTAAAAACCTATCTACCGTGAAGTGTAATATCTCTTTTTTATAAATATTTTATGTATGCTCAACACCTCAAAGTCCCACCACGTGACCACGTACGGAACGCAGTCTTTTGAAAATTTGGCATTTAAGGCTTTTCAGGTTATGTATCTGTCAAAGTATAGTCAATGAAAGAAATAATATTTATAGGGTTACCGCTTATGTTTAAGCGTTAAAAGTTAATAAATCTTTATAGTATCACAATAACAATGGTTGGTTTAAGAATTTAGGAATATAAATACTGCATTTAATGAAATTCCAAAGTGTAAGGTGCAATATAAGTGATATTTTTGTGAATTGGGTCTTTATTTCTCCATAAAATAGTTTTAACTAAACAGCATTTATTAAAAAAAATCTAACTTCTCTATTATGAAATAAGAATATCTGTATCAAAGGTAGGTTAATTTATTAGAACAAAAAATATCATCTAATTTTGTATTTTAAGGTTAGAAAAATCTATTTTGACCAAAATAAATAAGTGAATTATTTGGAAGAGTGTGTTAATATGGTCATAAATAAATATAGGTATAATAAATGACAAAACTTGTGCATACCTCTCGGCATACCTACTTTAAGTTAGATTATAAGAAAACAAACAATTTTTAGAGAAACTTGCAATGTGAAAATATTTAATACTCCCATGACATGTGATTTGTTAAAATTTTTAAAGTTATAATGATTTTTCGATGTAGATCAAGTTCAGTCGAAGCTTTTTAACTATTTGTATTGACAAAACTTTATGTAGGTATACTTTAAGCTGGATAAGAAAAACTACCACATTTTTAAATACCATATTATACAGTCTTTTAAATAATCCAAAATACTTATTTATTTTGGTCAAAATAATTTTTTTTAACCTTAAAGTTACAAAACTAGATGATATTTTTGTTATAATATATTAACCTACCTTTAAAACAGATATTCTTATTCCATAATAGAGAAGGTAGATTTTTTTTAATAAATGCTGTTTAGTTAAAATTATTTTATGGAGAAAGCCAGATATTTGGACCAAATGCACAAAAATATTACTTATTTGGCACCATACACTTTGGAATTTCATTAAATGCAGTATTTATATTCTTAAATTCTTAAACCATCCATTGTTATTGTAATGTTATAAAGATTTATACATTTTTAACGCCTAAACATAATATTATTTCTTTCGTTGACTATACTTTGACAGATACATAACCTGAAAAGCCTTAAATGCCAAATTTTCAAAAGACTGCGTTCCGTACGTGGTCACGTGGTGGGACTTTGAGGTGTGGAGCATAGTACATTTGTATTTTTAAAAAATATTAAGGTGTCAAAAGATACAATAACTTATTTCAAATATACAAAGGGATGTTTAAAAAAACATAAGAAATCCTAACCTCCGTGAAGCTCTAATATTCAAAATGTATGATTTCATGAAATTCTTGCATTAGTGCAGAACTACTTAATATTTTATAAAAATGACTGATAAATAAACTATTGGCCTTACCGTCAGTGTGGGACAGATGGTGTACATGAAGGTCAGGCGTGAAGTTCTGCGCAAGTTCCTGGAGCCTTTGTGCGCAGCCTATCTCACGCATTGCCCCCAGGGCCGGCTTAAGGCGACTCTAGCTCTCATTTGTGCCCCAGATGCGCGGACCTCTTTCACCGAGGCTGATTCGCACGTTAAACCCTAAACTCTCGAAAGGAGTTTTTAATTTTTTTTACACTTTCGAATGCAGCGGGTAGAAACGAAGTCCCGTATCTGCAACAAATAAAGCAAATTAATGCACAAGGCAAAGAACACTGGTTCGGGTGAACACTCCCGTTTGTAGTAAACTGCTTGACTGTACGGTGAAATGAAGTACGCCATCGAATTTTATCCGGAAAACGCTGAGCGTAGGTATTAACGGCATCATCAAGATTCCTGCCTGCTTCTCCATAAATCAAAATCGTTTCTATTTTTTCTTCCACTGTTAAAAAATCCATTATGAATAACTGCTTAACGAAAGGAGGTCTTTTTGTTTGCAAATTAATCTTCGAACTAAATTGTAGTAGTTTCTTTATACCTCAATTAGGATTAAATTAATTAATTGACAAAATAATGTTTTTTTACCTTAAATGAGGTATTTTTATTAAAAATAGTACAATAATCCTTTAAATTAAAGGATTTAATGCTGACAGGTAAAAAGTGACCATGGTGCACAATTGATAATTACCACCGAATGAAATAATGTATAAAACTTAAACCAAAGGAAACTTAAATATTAGTTAAAAAATCAGATTTAATTTAATAAGATAATTATTACCAAAAAAAGTGATATTTTTGGCAACATATGGGAAACTATCTTGCAGATTTACTAAATTAAACTAAATTAAATTAGAGTGAAAAATATTAATACACTCACAGGCAAAATAATCGATCCACACAAATTTTCGATGAATTTCAATCGCAAATAACTTTTTTATTTGATGTCGGATTTAAACGAATGTTAAAGAATATTGTAAATAAATTAATGGACAATCGCTCACATTTTAAAAAATTACTAAAAAATTGACGTACGTTTATAATATACAGATTTAAACAAAAATATGTTTTTTACCATGAGTTTTAAACCCGTATATTGTTTTAAATTAAGTCGCATCTATTCTTTACAGTTTTGTTTTTGGTTCACTTCGATATATTTCTTTTTGTGGAAAACATTGCAATTTCCAATATTTTTCTGTATGAAGAACTAAGGTTGCTATGGTGCATCCATAGGCTATGGAGGATGACAGTGACAGTTATGTTGAATCATCCCATACTTGGACATGTCATACACGGCTTTCAAAAGCTATCAAATTGTTTTTTGCAAATTAATGTTTAAATATTGAGGTGTCTTCTTACTTACAAAAATGGACATGTCTCCGACTGATGTTGCCAGGATTAATTTAATCCAGGATGGACGGTCACAGTAATTGTTTTAAACGTCACAAGAAGTAAAGTACAAAGGGCAACTTCAGTCGGAGACATTTTTAAAAGTAAGAAGACACCTCAAAATTAACACATTAATTTACAAAAAACAATTTGATAGCTTTTGAAAGCTGTGTATAACATGTCCTAGTATTGGATGATTCAACAAAACTGTCACTGTCATCCTCCATAGGCTATGGATGGACCATAGCAACCTTAGTTCTTTATACAGGAAAAATATTGGAAATTGCAATGTTTTTTTTAATCCATATTTTCCACGAAAATAAATATATCAAGGTGAACCAAAAACAAAACTGTTAAAAATAGATGTGACTTGATAATTAAAACTTAATTTAGAACAATATACGGTTTTGCCACTCTACAGAGTATCTTAAACTTTTGGTAAAAACATATTTTTGTTTAAACCTGTATATTATAAACGTACGTGTATTTTTTAGTAATTTTTAAAATATGAGCGATTCTACATTAATATACAATATTCTTTAATATTTGTTTAAATCCGAAATCAAATAAAAAAGTTATTTGCGATTGAAATTCATCGAAAATTTGTGTGGATCGATTATTTTGCCTGTGAGTGTATAATACTATCGTATTCATTCATAAATAATAATAATAATAATGACTCTTTGATATTTAATGTTTTAAGCAAGGCTTGTATTAATAATAAAGGACTTGAACCAGGTAGGTACACGACATTAATTTATATTAGTTTGCCCACATTGGAATTAACCGCAAAGTTTTCAAACAAGACACAAAGCCTTTGAGCTGTGTGGGGAACCGTTTTCCAAACACAGATATTTAACCATTTAGGTAAAACGGGCAACAAATTTGGTGTGGTTATTACTTTTAAAATGAACACGAATTTTAAGTAAGATTGCTATTTATAACTTAATAACACAATCGAAAAAAAAATCTGCCCACCATTTCCCATTATAATTTTCCCATTTATTTTGACCCACTAAACAGGAAAATCACACTCAATTTTTTTTTATGGAAGCGTTTTTAAAATATAAATTTTCAATTTTCGGAGGTGTTTTGACGTTTTTGAGTATAGCTTAAAATCTTATTGTTCGATTTGGTCAAACAAGCCCTTAAATTGAAGGTATTTCCCTGATAGCAAAATTTGATTTTAAGAATCTTCTAAGAAGATATGACCCGGAATATTGGAATATTCTTAGAACCTTCCATTATTGCTAAGAATGTTCTTAAAACATTCAATAGATACCCTTTTAATGATGCAATTAGATTCTTAACCTTTCTAAAAAGCACTCTAAGAACATTTTAAGAATACGTTTTTGGAATGTTCTTAAAAGGTTTCTTATGGAGCTTCTAGGAAGCTTTTGAGAATATTTCCAAATATTATGTTGTATTCTACATTCGTAAAATTCTCCAGGAGACGACAAATACGCCTCACTGTCATAATATGACAGTGAAATGGATTTGTCGTTCCCTTAAAAATTTTTGCGACATATTAATATATATTTATTTAAAAATATTAAATAAACAATTTGACCGCTAAACCATAAGTTGTAACTAACTTCTAGCCGGTGCCCCAACATCGATCCCGACTGGACAAAGAATTTATTATATATTATACAATGCATCATTATCATTTAAAATTGACGGCACAACAATAATATAAAAATAGATTGTACCTGTATACATGTTAAGGGCACGTTAGTTACGTAATAAAACCAAACCAACCCAAACTCAACAACACAACCCAACCGACCCCGCCCCATTGGCCCCCCCCGCCCCATTGAGCAAAAAACCCAACTAAAATGGGCAAATTTATGTTACGATAAAAATAAAACACTTTTTAACAAAGGAACAACAAATTTATGAAATAAAAAAGTAAAAAAAATTCGACAACTTCTGAGTATCGAACCCGGGACCTCTCGCATGCAAAGCAAACGCCCTACCATCTAAGCTATCTAGATTGACAACAAATTTTGTATGTTCGGGGAACAAAACCGGATTATTATTATGACGTCACGTTATAAGGCGGTTCGTGCCAGCTCGTGAGAAGTCGGGATCGATGTTGGGTCACCGACTAGAAGTTTCTTAAGTTGTAGACACTATATCATAAAAAGTAAAATTGGAAAATTTTGTGGGATAAGTCAGATTAGATTGAAGTTGAAGATAGTTAAGATTATTATACTAAAAAATGTTAATTCAGAAATAAAAACTCGGTATACAAATTAATAAATATTTATTTTAAACATAAAATAAAATACCTATAGTAAAAGTATTTTTGTTATCGAATATTGTTTTAATTTGTCAAATAACTATAAAAAAATATTTTGGATTGTGTTTTTTACCTAGTATTTAATACTAATTACTAATTAGGTAGGTACTTAAGTATTTTACTATTATTACCTAGGTAACTGAACTAAATATGCTTAACAGGAATATTCCTAAATGAACTTTCTATAGCAATTACTTTCTTAACATTCTAAGCATATGTTTAGAGTAGACTAATTTTTACCACAAAACTTTGCACCTTCTAAGAACCTGCTTATAGGCCAGTGAGAATATTCTTAGGATCATGCTGTATGTCTTTTAAGCATGTTCTTTAGAAGAAATATAGCATGATTCTAAGAATATTCTCACTGGAAGGTTTAAAAAACATTCTTAGAATAAAGTGTGCTATCAGGGTTGATCTCTCTATAACTTTCTTTTTGTAATACGTTTATTCTTTAATGAAAACCTAAATAAAGTGCATGATTAGAATTTGTTGAGTTTTTTACGTACTTTTTTCACCGAAAACATTATTCAAAATTTAAATTTGACATGACTCCGCAAACGTGAATTCTTTTGTTTCTCGTGTTGGCATAGTGACATTTTACTGATATTTTTTGATATTTCAACAAGGTATTTTTATCATGGTTTTATTTAGTTCATAAAAAGTGCAAAATGAGTAAAAGAAGTAGAGTTCGAGTGCGTAAATAACCCGCACAATCTGGGCGACGTAAGTGATGAGCACGGAGAACGTTTTCACCAGCAAATGAAGGCTATGGAGCGGCGGTATCACGGCTTCTGGGATGCAGCCATGATGGGTGATTACATTTGGCCCCTCATACGAGAAACGGAATACGAAAGCAACAAAAAACAAAGAAGAAGCCAGAATTTTTTTAAACCTATGCTTATTACAACACAATAAAACTTTCGATGTCTTCAATGTGCAATATTTATTGTTTAATATTCAATATATAATTTAATTTCAATATTTAATGTTTAAAATAAAAATCAATGTTCAATATTAAATTTTATATAATTCAATAAAATGAAGACAAAAATTTGACTTTTGACCAGGTTTTCCACAGTGTTTTAAAACCTCTAACATATCAAATAAAATAAACCATAACCACCAGATTTTGTTTTGTACACCTTTATTTTTTAGTTGCAACTATAAAAGGTCTTATCGGTTAAAATAATCTTTATGGTATGTTAAATTGTCGGTATTCTGGCCACTTGCGCCAGATAAGTTGGAATTTTCACAATGTTTGCTCTAAAACGAGCATTGATAAGACTTTCATTTAATGAGAATAATGTTTAACATCTTTACGAGGTGTGTTCAGAAAATATCGGGAATTTTCGTTTTAGAAACAAATATTTATTTATTCGTCTACATTAATGTTGTCGCTTTCAAAATACATTATACATATTATGCACATGTGCCAGCTCTTCTTCCAATACTCGAAACACTTCTAAAACTCGATCTTTGGGATAGCCTTTAGTTCTTTCAGCGATGCCCTTTTAATGTCATCTATGCTTGCAAAACGACGGCCTTTTAAGGTTCTCTTTATTTTTAGGAATAGGAAAAAGTCAGACAGAGGCATGTCTGGCGAATATGGAGGCTAGGGCATCATTACAGTATTGCTTTTGGCCAAAAATTTTGTTCAAAATTTAACAATTTTAGAACAAATTTTGCTGCCACGCGTTTCATACCCAAAACATTCGAAAAAATTTCATGGAATGAGCCAATCGATATACCAACATCATCAGCAACTTCTCTGATGGTTTATAACCGTTTCTTCCACTTTTTTCATGTTTTTATCGGTTGTTAATGTGCTTGTGCGTTCGGGGCGTTCGTCATCTTCAACGTCTTCACAGCCATCTTGGAAACTCTTATACCACTTGTAAACGCTTGTTTTACTTATAGCAGACTCACTATAGGCCTTTGTTAACATTTCACAGAATTTATTTCATTTTTTAAGCAAAATTGGATACAAATTCTTTGATCCATTTCTTTTAACGAACGAAAAATCGCCGAGTTCATAAAACACGTCTAACCTGAGCGGCTGCCACAGACAAAGTAAACAATGAAAACAGCTAAAGTTTTATCATACTTCGAGGGCATGTATACCAACATAATAAAGAAAATTTTATGACAACCGTACCCTCCGAACCCGCTAAATTTAACAATTCCCGTTATTTTCTGAACACACCTCGTATACTATAGTATACAACCTCATACAAAAAGTTTAATTTACAAGTAGGGAAATTATTATTGCAATGCACAGGAAAATAATATTTCCGGACTTTCAATTAAATAAACCTATTGTTATAAGATGTTCGCAGATTTAAATGGTTTGAAGGATTTAGACAAACGAGGATAAAAGTGAAACTTTACTGTAAGCCCGGTTTAAATCTAAAAGCAGTTTAAACTACAATGCTCTTAGTATAAAAAGAACTCAACAAAGGAAAAAGTTTGTTGGACAGTTTAAAAGTTTAACGTCGGATTATTAAAGCATGAAATCCCCAATTTAAAAACAAAATGAAAATAAATAAATTAAATTAGATTTTAAAATATTTTTTTAAATTTGATGGGAAAATTCAGTTTTTCGATCATTTTTACGTTTTTTCTTCATTTTATTAAATTATATAAAATTTAATATTGAACACTCACAGGCAAAATAATCGATGAATTTCAATCGCAAATAACTTTTTTATTTGATTTCGGATTTAAACAAATATTAAAGAATATTGTAGATACATTAATGGAGAATCGCTCACATTTTAAAAATTACTAAAAAATATACGTTTATAATATACAGGTTTAAACAAAAAGATGTTTTTTACCATAAGTTTAAGACACTCTGTAGAGTGGCAAAACCGTATATTGTTCTAAATTAAGTTTTAATTATCAAGTCACATCTATTTTTTGGTTCACCTTGATATATTTATTTATGTGAAAAATATGGATTTAAAAAAAAAACATTGCAATTTCCAATATTTTTCCTGTATAAAGAACTAAGGTTGCTATGGTGCATCCATAGCCTATGGAGGATGACAGTGACAGTTTTGTTGAATCATCCCATTCTTGGACATGTCATATACAGCTTTCAAAAGCTAACAAATTGTTTTTTGTAAATTAATGTGTAATTATTGAGGTGTCTTCTTACTTTTAAAAATGTTTCCGACTGATGTTGCCCTTTGTACTTTACTTCTTGTGAAGTTTAAAACACTTGCCACGTAATACTGTGACCGTCCATCCTGTATTAAATTAATGGCTCTGGCAACATCAGTCGGAGACATATCCATTTTTTAAAGTAAGAAGACACCACAAAATTTAAACATTAATTTGCAAAAAACAATTTGATAGGTTTTGAAAGCCGTGTATGACATGTCCAAGTATGGGATAATTCAACAAAACTGTCACTGTCATTCTCCATAGCCTATGGATGGACCATAGCAACCTTAGTTCTTCTTACAGAAAAATATTGGAAATTGCAATGTTTTTTTTTAAATCCATATTTTCCACAAAAATAAATATATCGAGGTGAACCAAAAACAAAACTGTTAAGAATAGATGTGACTTGATAAATAAAAGTTAATTTAGAACAATATACGGTTTTGCCACTCTGCAGAGTGTCTTAAACTTATGGTAAACAACATCTTTTTGTTTAAACCTGTATATTATAAACGTACGTCTACTTTTTAGTAATTTTTTAAAATGTGGGCGATTGTCCATTAATTTATCTACAATATTCTTTAATATTCGTTTAAATCCGACATCAAATAAAAAAGTTATTTGCGATTGAAATTCATCGAAAATTTGTGTGGATCGATTATTTTGCCTGTGAGTGTACTTTATACAGGCTGCATCCAGGGCCGTGCCGTGATATGATGCGGAGATGCGGCCGCATCAGGCGGCACCGTAAAGGGGCGGCATTAGCAGCAACATCAAAATAAAAAATATAGGTTTTTAAACTGAAAGATATAGATGACAAAATGCTAGAAAATTATAATTTATATTGTACCAGTCTCCAGACAATACTTTCGGTGGAAAATGATTCAGATATAAATGCAAATGATGCTGAATTATTCTATGAAACCTTTAGATGTTTTGAATTACTTGTGCCAAAATAACTTAAATACTTTATATCCGAACACTTTTATAGCTTTGCGAATTTTATTAACACTCCCTGTATCTGTAGCTAGTGGGGAAAGAAGTTTTTCAAAATTAAAACTAATAAAAAACTACTTAAGAAATTCAATGAGCCAAACAAAACTTAAAAATCTATCAATAATATCTATTGAATCTACATTAGCTGTGACTCTTGATTACACATCTTTAATTAACGAATTTGCTAAAATATAAGTTAGAAGGGTAAAATTATAGTAAAGTCCTGTTTTAGATGACACTTAATATTATTGTTAGAGGTAGTTTATATGTATGTTTTTTTTTTCAAAATAAAAATAGTTTTCATACATTTTGTGCAGTTTTCTTGTGAATTCCAATCGAGGTTATTAAAGAGAAAACATTTCAATAGCATCAGTTAAGGGCGGCATTTCGAAAACTTGCATCATACTGAAAAAATCTACCGCACGGCCCTGGCTGCATCTGATCGTTTGGAAGGGCCTAAAACTTGAAGACTGTGCAAATACAAAAATGGGGACAAACGAAAACCCTAACGATTTGTAAATTTGCGTGGATAATTGTAGTTAAGTTGGTATTTCGTCTTGAACCCCAGAGAATTTAAGGTTGCTAAAGAGGATTATTAAAGCAATAAATTAGGGTGTTCATCCTTAAAAGGAATTAGTCAAAAATGTCGTTGTCACAGTGAATATGCAGCCACTAATAATGCTAGTGAAAAGCAATTTATATACTGTAGCTTTCGAGCGAGTGCATAATTAAATGAGTGCCTAGACAAGTTTGTAAACAAGTTATACGAGGTGTGTTCAGAAAATAACGGGAATTGTTAAATTTCGCGGGTTCGAAGGGTCCGGTTGTCATAAAATTTTCTTTATTATGTTGGTATACATGCCCCCGAAGTATGATAAAAACTTTAGCTGTTTTCATTGTTTACTTTGTCTGTGGCGGCCGCTAAGGTTAGACGCGTTTTATGAGCTCGGTGATTTTTCGTTCGTTAAAAGAAATGGATCAAAGAAATTTGTATCCAATTTTGCTTAAAAAATTAAATAAATTCTGTGAAATGTTAACAAAGGCCTATAGTGAGTCTGCTATAAGTAAAACAAGAGTTTACAAGTGGTATAAGAGTTTCCAAGATGGCCGTGAAGACGTTGAAGATGACGAACGCCCAAGCACATTAACAACCGATAAAAACATGGAAAAAGTTGAAGAAATGGTTATAAACCATCAGAGAAGTCGCTGATGATGTTGGTATATCGATTGCCTCATCTCATGAAATTTTTTCGAATGTTTTGGGTATGAAACGCTTGGCAGAAAAATTTGTTCCAAAATTGTTAAATTTTGAACAAAATTTTTGTCCAAAAACAATACTGTAATGATGCCCCAGCCTCCATATTCGCCAGACATGCCTCTGTCTGACTTTTTCCAATTCCCAAAAATAAAGAGAACCTTAAAGGGCCGTCGGTTTGCAAGCATAGATGACATTAAAAGCGCATCGCTGAAAGAACTAAAGGCTATCCCAAAGATCGAGTTTTAGAAGTGTTTCGAGTATTGGAAGAAGAGCTGGCACATGTGCATAATATCCAATGGGGACTATTTTGAAGGCGAAAACATTAATGTAGACGAATAAATAAATATTTTTTTCAAAAAACGAAAATTCCCGATATTTTCTTAATAATATGAAATTAAATGGAAAATTGATTGATTAAGTATCTCAAAAACTGTCCTACTTTCATAACTTTTGATGATTGATTATGAATTAAATATTTACCTTCTGATGTATGAATAGGGTGAGTCGTTTAACATAAAACTTACTTATACCTCATTTAAGGTAAAAAAACATTATTTTGTCAATTAATTAATTTAATCCTAATTGAGGTATAAAAAATGGTACTTAGTTATAAATAATAATTATTATTGAGGTATAGAAACTATTTATTAGCATTATTTAATCAATTTAGTTCGAAGATTAATTTTCAAACAAAAAGACCTCCTTTCGTTAAGCAGTTATTCATAATGGATTTTTTAACAGTGGAAGAAAAAATAGAAATGATTTTGATTTATGGAGAAGCAGGCAGGAATCTTGATGATGCCGTTAATATCTACGCTCAGCGTTTTCCGGATAAAATTCGATCACGTACTTCATTTCACCGTACAGTCAAGCAGTTCACTACAAACGAGAGTGTTCGACCGAAAAAAAGAGTACGTCGAGCAACAGTCACAGGTGGAAATAATGAAATTAAAAATTAGAAAAAACTACCATATTCCATATTTGGGCACCTTATGGCTACAGACCACTGTGTATTGAGATTAAGTCAACAAAAGTATCAAAAAGTACAAGGGCTACAAATATTTCGCAGGATTCTGCTGAATGCTAAGTGGGCTTTATTTTCTACCCGGCTACGTGATTGTCATGAAAATCGACTAAACTTTGGTGATAAAACAAATAAATCATTTTATGTTAAAAAGAACACTCAAAGGAAAGCCAGAATTAGTTCAAAGGGCTTTATTTTAAATTTGGGACGCATCAGAATGCCACACGGAGAGAAATGTATAGTAAATTTTAGATAGTAAAATTTATTTTAACAAATTTTTAGGGTAACAAAATTATATATTCGTCAATACAATATTAAGATTGTAATACAAAATACTATTTTTTATTATACAATTTTAGTAAAGATTACACCAATATTACTAAATCATAAATGTATAATATATATTTTAATTTTTAATATGTTCGTATAGTAAATTGATTTTACTATCTACAAATAGTAATATTTACTATATGATTTAATCAAATGTAAGGTGTACATCTAATATTATAATATATTACACATTAATAAAAAATATAGTAAAAATAAAGATACTTTTATGTTTAAGGTAAATAAACAATATATTTAAATATAATATACAATATAGTAACTCATGACATTTTAAACATTCAATTTTCTTAGTTTCTTTAATAAACTTTCTTGACCCATTACTGGTAATAATTATAAGAAAGAATTGAACCTACTTGGTTGCATAGTATGTACCGATTGCGGCAAAGGCCACGTCGCGACGCGTCGTTAGACGGTGTGGATCACGTGATGTTCTTACATCTCGCCTCTGTTGGCTTACCAACCATGTTATATAAGCTCAGGTATTTCTTTGTTTTGGGTGTGTTCCACTACTACAAGTTGCTCGACAGTGTCGTGTCGACACTGATGATGCCCAATATAGGTCAAAACACCTGTCTGTCGGTATTTGAAGTTGATGGAACGCACTCAAAACAAAAAACTTTTGCGAGGTGTAGGTTCAATTCTTTCTCATAACATTTTTGTATATTAAAAAGTACAATAAATATGTTACAATTTTTAATTGTTAACATATAAAAATATTCCATTTTAAAATATTTTATATTTAAAATGGCATCATAATATTTTAAAATTTCCTATACTTATTAGTAATGGAAAAAACCTAATTATAATAAGAATTAAAAACAAAATCGGTTGAGAATAATAATATTTTACCTTAAGGTTTAACATACATGGATATTTAAAAATTACTAAATATGCAAAGTATCTGGAAATATACTATTATTAAATACCTATCCCAATTTATTATTTAAACCATCTTGATTTGTACCTATAAATCTTCTCTATTCAAATCTCGTGAGTAATGAAAGCGAGTTTGAATAATGAGTTTGGCATTTGGATTCCACCACAACTATAGAAATTACGGTTTAAGGGTTTCTTGGAAAGTTAAAGAGGGTGATCACGTGTTTAGTTTATGAGCACTAAAGTTTTACGATGTACGTTTTGTAGCTCAAACTTTAATATTTTTATGGATAAGTCATCAGTTTATTTAGGTCATGAAGTAAAAAAGGTACTATTTAGTTTTTATTAATATTTTTAAGTCCAAACAAGCATAAAGTGTGATTTACAAATTTCCATTTTAGTCACGGGCTGAAGTTAGCTTTATTATAAATAAATTGTAAAAAAGTAAGGTTAAATTTGTCAGATGTCAAATAATGGCAATGTCAGATAAAGTATACTATACTCGTTTTATAAACTTCTCTAGACACTCTTTTTTATTAAACACTCGCTCGTGCTTAATAAAACTCGAAACCAGAAACACCCTGTATAGCATTATATTAAATATAAAAAAATTCAAAATAACTAATTAAAAACAACTGAATAAAAAAATATAGATATTTCTAAATAGCCGATTGCAACATAAAAAAATAAAGTCTTTATTCTAATTTATTTATTGGGTAAATACTTTCCTTAGTTTGGAATTAAAATTGAAGCTGGCTTATCGAGTAAAAAATAAATTGAAGCTTGGTTGTGGGGCAAAACATAAAACTAAAGTAGGTTATAATTTCTAACTTGCTGACACTGTCTATATTTATTATTTAGTTTATTCATTTTAATAAATTAATGTTTTGAGTTTATAGTACACTTATAAATTGAAACGCAATCAGTCATTTGCAACTTATAAACTGAACTGTCAAATTATCTTTCAT
Organism: Brassicogethes aeneus; assembly: GCA_921294245.1. Classification (NCBI taxonomy): domain Eukaryota; kingdom Metazoa; phylum Arthropoda; class Insecta; order Coleoptera; family Nitidulidae; genus Brassicogethes; species Brassicogethes aeneus. Next base: position 55,443,570 of record OV121137.1, read on the forward strand.
GCTTCCAATGGTAGGTTACCATAGAGAAAAGTCTATGATGCCTCCTATGATCAAAATTATTAAACTTGAAAAAATATATTCAATTCTGATATCACTTGCAAAGAAATGTACAAAATTTGTTCGATTTTTACGCGAAACCATGGTTAAGATTTATTCTGAAAAAACGCTGAAATTTGAAAATTAAAAAAATTCCCAATTACTCACCAGCAATAAAATTGTAGCTGTTAGCGTCCAATATTCTGCAACAAAAAATGATATTAATAAAGTTACGAAGTATCTAAGTAGAGTATAAACATGTTCTGAATATATTCCATGAAGAATGCAATGACAAAAATAAAAGTACAAGCAATTCCATTATGGCAACCGAAACTAATTAAATTTGTTTTTAAAATAACACAAAAAGTTTTCGTGCGGGATAAAGGTTTAAAAAGTTTTAACAAGCAACAAAGTTTTATTGTTCCGAAGCCATATAAATATGTAAATTAGCTATATGAGTTGACAAAACACGCAATGATAAAAGTTATTGAACATGGCAAACGAATTTGTTGATTACTTTTTTAATTGCTAGTTTATACGGGAAAAATTAATTTGATTAAAAAAAAATGAATTGAAATTCCTTGTGGAGTTGGTTATTGATTACAGACGAACACGTTTAAATAATTAATTGTACTATTAAATATAAAATAGAGTTTTTAATGTCTACTCTACACGGAAAAAAACTATTCTATATTAAAGATTAATCATCTCAGTCAACTAAGGATTGATTTATTCTTATTTGTAATTTAAATTAATACTTATTTGAAGGATACACAGTAAAAAAAATCAACTCTAAGCAACACTAATTAGAGTTCACACCTGCAGGTCCACACTAAATAGTGTTGTTTTATAACACTACAATTAGAGTTAATTTGTAAAAGTTTTAGATCAATGCAATGTTTTACTGGCTGTCAACTTGTAAGCAATGAATTATCTTGAGAATTCATCAGTAATCCATTTTTCTGTTAAAAAAAATGGGTGATCCCATTGGTAGAGAGGCGTCAGGCGGCTGTATGTCGGGGATTTACCACACGTGTACAAATTTTCCATATATTAATAAAAATGTAGGTATAGGTTAATATAACAACCATTACGCTTGAAAATAAAAAGTAAATCAAGTGTGTATGTATTTATATTATTAATGTTACAAGTACCCGACCTACTGCCGTAAATTATTGATATAATATAGGTCCTTTTAACATATTGGTATTTATTGAGTATAAAGGCTTAAAGAAAAAGGAAGTATAATATATTATAGTATACTTACCAAAAAATAAGAATGTCCTCTTATGGATTCACCGTAATTAAAATCTAACTGAACAAAAATGCCACACTTCCACAACGCGGTATCTCCGGATATGCACTGCGTAGGTAGATAGGTACCAACCAAACATTTTAAAACGCATTTCGGTTATTACCAGTTTTTTCAGTCTATTTTGCCACTATTGGTGTAATTAAACTTTAATTGTGATTCAATTTGCACTAGTAGTGTAAAGAAAAAAGAGCTCTTAGTAACATCAAAACAGACAAAGAAATTGACATGCACTATAGTGTACATTTTGTCACTATTTAACACATTAAGGGGTAATAAACACTCGCATTAAGTTTTTCGACCCTTTTGATTTATTTTAATAATAAATAGTGTGAATGTACCAATGAATAATGTTCATATTCTTTAAATGTGTTTAATAAAGTTAATAAGCACTAAATGCTACCTGTGTATTTTTTAGTGTGACTTTTACACTTACAAATCTACTCTAATATTTTTACCCCTACACTAAAAAATTTACACGGGCAAAATTTTTTACTGTGTAAATATTTACATAAATATATTTTACAAAGGTATCCTTACATTTTTTTTCGTGTACAACTGTGGATCTACTGTTGCTATTTAAAGTAGCGTGATCTCAAACAATAAAGCCAAAAAGCATGCTAAAATTTTCCTGGAAACTGAAGAAAATAATAACTTAATTTTAGAGGGTTCGCTTTAAAAATTGTTTTTAAATTACCTTAATTTAAGTGTAAATGGCGACTAAATTAACAAAGCGCGATAAATAATCACTTTTTGGAAGTTTAAGATCCCTTTTAAAAGGTGTCAAGGAACATTACTTATTATAAATGGTTTTGAGAAAAAATTTATTTTAATACTCTGATATTTGCTTCTTTTTTTATGTACTTTGGTAAACATTTTAATTTTTTTTTAATATTTATAACAAACAAGTATTTTAACACCTTTTAATTTAAAGAAAGTTCAAAAGCCATTGGGTCAAGACTTACTGCTGTGCTTTTTATGACACCCTGTATAATTCCTAACTTTCTTAATAAAAATAAATAGTTTATGTACCAGATGTTAACGCTACGTAAACCAAGTAAGTCACAGAAGAAAAGTTTTGACCACAAAACCTTCGAAAAATAAATTTATGTTTCAAGTTTATAATTATAATTTACAGTGGGTAAACTTTTTCCACAGCTTTTTTTTTATTTTTAAATTATTTAAAACTTAATATTGAACATTAATTTTTATTTTAAACTTTAAATATTAAAATTAAATTATATATTGAATATTAAACAATAAATTTTGAACATTGAAGAAATTGAAAGTTTTATTTTGTTGTAATAAGCATAGGTTTAAAAAATTCTGGCCCCTTCTTTGTTTTGTTGCTTTCGTATTCCGTTTCTCGTATTAGGGACCAAATGTAATCACCCATCATGGCTGCATCCCAGAAGCCGTGATACCGCCGCTCCATAGCCTTCATTTGCTGGTGAAAACGTTCTCCGCGCTCATCACTTACGTCGCCCAGATTGTGCGGGTTATTTACGCACTCGAACTCTCTACTTCTTTTACTCATTTTACACTTTTTATTAACTAAATAAAACCATGATAAAAATACCTTGTTGAAATATCAAAAAATATCAGTAAAATGTCACTATGCCAACACGAGAAACAAAAGAATTCACGTTTGGGTAGTCATGTCAAATTTAAATTTTGAATAATGTTTTTGGTGAAAAAAGTAAGTAAAAAACTCAAAAAATTCCAATCATGCACTTTATTTAGGTTTTTATTGAAGAATAAACATAATATAAAATAAAAGAAAAAAAAATAAAAGAAAAATCGTCAAAAAGCTGAATTTTGTTTTTTTTTTTTAAATGTCAGCTTCACGAAAAAAAATTCAAACTGGAGTTATCTGTTTGATTTAAACCTTTCCCAGGGCGATATGTAAATTTTCGACCTCAATTTTTGCCATAAAAACGAATTTTTTAAGTTATTAAAATCGCTAGTGTCAAAATACTTATCCGATATCAAAAGTATGTAAAATAAAGTTTTAGAGGGCTCCAATACCTTTCATTTAAGGGCTTGTTTGATCAAATCGAATAATTATATTAGTGTTATTATTCTTTAATTTACGAGTTTCAAGAGTGTGGCTGCCCAGTACTGATGAGATTTAAAAAACTGAACTTATTATTGAATTACGTAATTGGTGTATAACAGCTGGATTTGCTGTGCCAAGTGAATATCAATAAATTTATCTATTGTGAAAAACCGTATTTTATCAGAAATGCATTATACGAACGTTGAATAAAAATATTTCTTTCACTAAGTTGATCGCGTTTTGTAACGATTCCTCAAATGATGATTTTTATATTGTAAAATCAATACTTTCAATAAAATTAAATTAATTTGATATATAATTAAATATTTTATTTATTTAAACTTAATTAACGATTTATTTTATCACAAATAAAGAATTTGCAATCAAATGGCCTACGAGCTAAATAAAGCTATTAATAAAATCCAATAAAATGAAAATAAATTTCTTTCGGTGCTAAAATAAAACCGACGTATTATTTTCCGTTTTATTTTTGTTTCCTGAAAACTATTGTTTGGGTTTTGTGGGGCTATAGCTATTAATATTTCTTAAAACTGAATTCCTTGTGTTTATTTTTATGAATAAAGGGCATAAATACCATTCGAATAAAAATAATTCTAGAAAATTAATCCATTACATAATGAAAAATATGACAAACTGGCCCTGACATTTTAAAAGAAGTTAAAGCAGATTCCCAACACTAATATTGGTTTGTTTATTTTTGTATAAATATTTTGATTGATAAATATTTTTTAGGCACTCATTTTTATTACAAACTCGCTCGCAAGCTTCGCTCGTGACTAAAATGTCGTTTGTCGCACTTGTATTCTAATCGAAAGAGTTTTTGATTACAATGCATTCATATGACTTTCATCGAAAAGTGCTTTTATATGAGGGAAAGTTTCTTTTGAGATCTTCTATGAAAGGATATCGCTTTCAAAGTTTTGATTTGAACAAGATTTAAGAAAGCCTGTAAAGCGATAAAGTAAACGAAATCACTGGCGATAACAATGAAAGCATCTTCTATTGCTAAACTGTTTAAAGTACTTTTCAAAGATTACACTAGTTTACAAAATCGAAAAAAAATCTGCCCACAATATGGTTTTTGAAATTGTTTTTTTTTTCAATTGTCCTGGGAACGGTTTAAATCAAACATATAACTCCATTTGAATTTTTTTTCGTGTACCTGACATTTTTACAAAAAATACAAGGTAATGTTGATAAAAATACATGAAAAAATGGCGAGGTTATGAATTTTTTAGTGGAAGACCAAAATTCAGCTTTTTACGATTTTTATTTTATTTTTTTTATTTTATTTTGTAATATGTTTATTCTTTAATGAAAACCTAAATAAAGTGCATAATTGGAATTTTTTGAGTTTTCTACGTACTTTTTTCACAGAAAACATTATTCAAAATTTAAATTTGACATGACTCCCCAACGTGAATTCTTTTGTTTCTCGTGTTGGCATAGTGACATTTTACTGATATTTTTTGATATTTCAACAAGGCATTTTTATCATGGTTTTATTAAGTTAATAAAAAGTGTAAAATGAGTAAAAGAAGTAGAGAGTTCGAGTGCGTAAATAACCCGCACAATCTGGGCGACGTAAGTGATGAGCACGGAGAACGTTTTCACCAGCAAATGAAGGCTATGGAGCGGCGGTATCACGGCTTCTGGGATGCAGCCATGATGGGTGATTACATTTGGTCCCTCATACGAGAAACGGAATACGAAAGCAACAAAAAACAAAGAAGGAGCCAGAATTTGTTTAAACCCATGCTTATTACAACAAAATAAAACTTTTAATGTCTACAATTTTCAATATTTATTGTTTAATAATTAATATATAATTTAATTTCAATATTTAATGTTTAAAATAAAAATCAATGTTCAATATTAATTTTTATATAAATCAATAAAATGAAGAAAAAACGTAAAAATTCTCGAAAAACTGAATTTTGGTCTTCAACTGAAAAATTCATAACTATTTATCCATAGATTTTTATAAACAGCAGCTTATTTTTTTCCTTTAAGTATAATCATCAAAATTCATATCTCGACACAGTTGACATGGTGGGAAAAATGGCTGTAAACTAGTGTAATAAATTACATAATGCGTGGAAATATCGAATAATAATTAAAATTTAGTGCAATTTTATTATTTGGCTATACTATTAAAACAATATGGACAGCAATTGGCAAGATAAAATGCCTAATGCTTTAATAGGACCCAGTTTATTTTATAGGTAATATAATTTAATTTATACTATTATTTAATGTTATATTATATGTCTATGGATACAAAAATATTGCTTTATTAACGTAATTAACAGCGAAGCTGGCGAGCGAGGGTTTAATAAAATAAGTGTAAAGAAACGTTTTATATTATACACGGAGAGAAATATATAGTAAATTTTAGATAGTAAAAAAAATATAGTAAAGTTTTTAGGGTAACAATATTATATATTCGTCCATACAATATTAAGATTGTAATACAAAATACTATTTTTTATTATACAATTTTAGTACAACACCAATATTACTAAATCATAAATATATAATATATATTTTAATTTTTAATATGTACGTATAGTAAATTGATTTTACTATCTACACATAGTAATATTTACTATATGATTTAATCAAATGTAAGGTGTACATCTAATATTATAATATATTACACATTAATAAAAAAATATAGTAAAAATAAAGATACTTTTATGTTTAAGGTAAATAAACAATATATTTAAATATAATATACAATATATGACATTTTAAACATTCAATTTTCTTAGTTTCTTTAATAAACTTTCTTGACCCATTACTGGTAATACTTATAAGAAAGAATTGAACCAACTTGGTTGCATAGTATGTACCGATTGCGGCAAAGGCCACGTCGCGACGCGTCGTTAGACGGTGTGGATCACGTGATGTTCTTACATCTCGCCTCTGCTGGCTTACCAACCATGTTATATAAGCTCAGGTATTTCTTTGTTTTGGGTGTGTTCCACTACTACAAGTTGCTCGACAGTGTCGTGTCGACACTGATGATACCCGATATAGGTCAAAACACCTGTCTGTCGGTATTTGAAGTTGATGGAACGCACTCAAAACAAAAAACTTTGGCGAGGTGTAGGTTCAATTATTTCCCATAACATTTTTGTATATTAAAAAGTACAATACATATGTTACAATTTTTAATTGTTTACATATAAAAATATTCGATTTTACAATATTTTATATTTTAAATGGCAACATAATATTTTTAAATTTACTATACTTATTAGTAATGGAAAAAATCTAATTATAATAAGAATTAAAAACAAAATTGGTTGAGAATAATAATATTTTACCTTAAGGTTTAACATACATGGATATTTAAATTTGCATAATTAAAAACAAAATTGGTTGAGAATAATAATATTTTACCTTAAGGTTTAACATACATGGATATTTAAATTTGCATAGTATCTGGTAATATACAAGATAGTTGTCCCAAATGGTAATATAAATTATATTATATTATATTGAACTTTTTTTACTTACAATTTGCCCTTAATGGAAACAAAGCAGTTTTGCAAAAATGGTGCATACGCCGGGGTCAACCGAAACGCTAATAGCGTTCTGCAGAAACCAAATTCAATTAGGCGGCTAGTGGACCAAACAGTCATTAGTGGCCAGTCGTAATCGGTTTCAAGAAATGTCTTCATCAATATCAATTCACCCGCGCCAAACATTACTCACGCCCGTCAAAAAGTTTCAGCTTATTTAACTTATTTATTGCGTTAAGTTTGCTTCAATAAATATATATAAGCTTTTTAGTTAGGTGTATGATTTGTACTTAAATAAAAATGAAAAGAAAAAATTATGTTACTCCAGTTTAATGTAAAATGAAAGAACTTTACGTAGGTAGGTCATGGAAAATAAATAATGGTGTGCAAATGTCAGAAACTGTCATTTTTATTTAAGTTGTCCGCATAAAGTTATAGTAATGGAGCGCCAAGTGAGAAATTCGAATCGTGATGAATGTGTAAGAATTATTACATTGGCCGAGCAAGGATTAAGCTACCGTGCCATAGCTCGGAGATTGGGAGTTAATCATACCCCAATATCCCGTGTTATTCGACGTTTTGAAGAAACCAACGATCATAACAGACGTGATGGGCAGGGAAGGCATCGAATGACAACAGCCGTACATGATCGCTTCCTTTATTCGCATGCTTTGAGAGAACGATTTGTAACAGCAAGAAATCTACAGGCGCAACTTAATGCTACTCATAATTTTCAAACAAGTGTGTCCACCGTAAGAAGACGTCTCGCGGAACAGAATTTGACCTTCAAAATTCCAGCAACAGGACCGAAGTTAAATGCAAATCATCGTAAAGTTTGCCAGACAACATGTTGGCTGGAATATTAAGGATTGGCAGCGTGTACTATTCACAGACGAGTCCAGGTTTTGTTTATTCAGCTCTGACCGACATCCAAATGAGAGATTTTCACAGTGTAACATTCGTGAACCACGCTATTTAATGGAGGTTCTGCACGGAAAAAAATAATCGGTAGAGGCTACCGATTGGCAATCGGTAGCTGCTACCGATTGCTAATCGGTAGACTCTACCGAAAAAGTCGGTAGACTCTACCGATAAAATCGGTAGTCTCTACCGAAAAAAAATCGGTTCCCTCAACCGATTTGTATCGGTAGCAGCTACCGATTATTTTCGGTAGAGTCTACCGATTTTTTCGGTGCAGGCTACCGAAAAAATCGATTACCAATTTTTTAAAATTATTGTATTTTTTTTTAAGTTAAATACTCGCTTTTTATTAAATAGAAAATAGTTTTCTTTTTTTTTTCAGTACTAAAATCACCAATATGTACATTAGGGTGCTTTTTTTTCACGACTATTTTTATTTTTTCGCTCCCTACTCAAAATCTTGTTGAAAATGTTCAAAAAAAAATTCCCTGAAAATTTGAGCACCTAATATTAACTCAAAGTACTCGACCAAAGCGTATAAAGATTTCGCATTTAAAATACACGTAAACTTTGATTCTTTTTTTTTTAAATATCTATATCTTAGCCGCATTTTATGCTATTGGATTGTTTCAAAAAAGGATTTACTCGTAATCAAAAGTTCTACAAAAATACTTTATGTGCCTTAGCTGTAATCTGCACCTGTAGGATGGTACGGGTCACTAAATCTTATTTTAGTAAAAAATTATCATATTTTTGAAGATATTTCAAAAGTGACTGGATTCTTTGAAAAAATGTAAAGAACAAACTTGTAGAAAATTTAATTTTTTTTAAAAAAGGTCCCATCAGTTGAATTGCTAGGATTGATATTTCTTGAGATATAAAGCGTTTACATTGACAATTTATGAAATTTTTAGGATTTTCGTATCAAACTTTTTATAAATGATGATTTTCAATTGTTTATCAGTAAAAATTCATCTAATTACGTTTTTTCTACAGTCGGGTGATTAGAGAAAAATAAATAACTCAAACAATCAAGCATAATTATTAATAACATAACTTTAAAGAGAAAAGATATATCCAACCTAAAAATTGATATAACGAGGTGTATTACCTTTTATTAATAATTATGCTTGATTGTTTTAGTTATTTATTTTTCTCTAATCACCCAACTGTAGAAAAAACGTAATTACATGAAATTGTACTGATAAACAATTGAAAATCATCATTTATAAAAAGTTTGGAACGAAAATCCTGAAAATTTCATAAAATGTCAATGTAAACGCTTTATATCTCAACAAATATCAATCTTAGCGATTCAACTGATAAGACCTTTTTTAAAGAAAATTAAATTTTCTACAAGTTTGTCCATTACATTTTTACAAAGAATTCAGTCACTTTTAAAATATCTTCAAAAATATGAGAATTTTTCACTAAAATAAGATTTAGCGACCCGTACCATCCTACAGGTGCAGATTACAGCTATGGCACATAGAGCATTTTTGTAGAACTTTTGATTATGAGTAAATCCTTTCTTGAAACAATCCAATAGCATAAAATGCGGCTGAGATATAGATATTTAAAAAAAAAAATAAAGTTTACGTGTATTTTAAATGGGAAATCTTAAGATTAAATTTATACGCTTTGGTCGAGTACTTTGAGTTAATCTTAAGAGCTCAAATTTTCAGGGAATTTTTTTTTTAACATTTTCAACAAGACTGAGTTGGGAGCGAAAAAATAAAAATAGTTGTGAAAAAAAATCACCCTAATGTACATACCTACAAATATATGTAAATTAAAATTATATTTACATAATAATAGAATAATAGAAATGGTTTTTTTTTATCATCTATTTAAAAGAAAGTTTATTATATTATAATAAACTTTTTTTTAAATAGATGATAAAAAAAACCATTTCTTTGAATAGCATTTTTTAATAATTACAATGAATACCATCTCAAAATGTTTGACTGAAAAGAGTAATTTTTATTAACTTGAATAATGTTTAATATTTTTAAGTATTAATATATTTTTTTTAATTTTCTAACAGCGCATCGATGCGGATTTTCTCGGTTACGGCTACCGAAAAAATCGGTAGACTCTACCGAAAAAATCGGTAGACTCTACCAAAAAATAATCGGTAGCTACTACCGATAAAAATCGGTTGAGGGAACCGATTTTTTTTCGGTAGAGACAACCGATTTTTTCGGTAGAGTCTACTGATTTTTTCGGTAGAGTCTACCGATTGGCAATCGGTAGCTGCTACCGATTGCCAATCGGTAGCCTCTACCGATTATTTTTTTCCGTGTGTAATGGTTTGGGGAGGAATTTCCTTGACAGCTCGCGCAGAACTCGTCATTGTTCGTGGAGGTACCATGAATAATGCACGATATATCGAGGACATTTTATCTGAGCATGTTGTCCCTTTAGACCTCACACCGCTCATATAGTGCAAGAGTACTTACATGAGGTGGGTGTTGAAACTTAAGACTGGCCTGCAAATAGTCCGGATCTCAACCCCATTGAGCATTTTTGGGATAATATGGGTAGACGACTAAAAAATCATGATCCCTTGCCTGCCTCCCTTGATGACGTAGCAAATATGCTACGAGAAATATGGAATGTCATCAAGGCGAGATTAGACATTTGGTTTCGAATATGAGACGTCGATGTGAGCCGTAATTAGAAGTAGAGGTGGAAATACGCCATATTTATATTCGTTAATGTTGGTTTTATTGATTTTGTTCATATTTTTATTCTTATTGTTACAATCGTTCTTTTTACATTTTTTTATTAAACTGGAGTTCTTTAATATTTAATTGTATGTTTTCTTTTAAAAATAAAGAATATTTTAATAAGGGCATCATAACCAAAGAATAAACCTACAATTTAAAAGAAAAACTACCAAATTCGGTTTGACGGTTCGCGATAAAATCAACTTTAAAATTGTGGTAACATTTTAGTGGTGCGTTAAATTTGACGCGAAGTGTATAACGAAAGTCGGAATTTTGAATACAAAATGTTTTATCCGTAAAATTAATGATAAGACCACTTTACCTACAACGATTTAGTGTTTAATAGTATATTATGTATCAAGTTTGATAAACGCATATACACGAATTTAATTTAGGCAAGAGCGAGCTTGCGAGCGAGTGCTTATAATAAGTGTATAGAAAAGTTTATAAACGAGGTGCATACTTTATTTTTCTACGACAAATACTTATTATTATCTTAAAATGATTTAAATCAAAAATTTGTATATAGCGCCATCTATGAAACAACAGGGGAAACTGTCAAATGTCACATTTTTACATTTTATAAACACAATTATAAAGGTTATAAATCGAGATGTATTTCTTGAAAATTGACAGTTTTTCACAGTGAAAGTAAAGGAAATGTTTTATGAAGACTTTACAGTAGAGTCCGTGCCCGAATTTAAGTTATAGTTTACTGCCGGCGAAATTAAAAGGTCAGTACAATGTTCATCATATAAACTGTTCAAAAATTGGCGTTGAGAAACTATTTAATATTTTTGTATTTTTGTATTGAGATAATAAAATAATTTTCACATTTAGTATTATTTTACAAGAAAGGCACTTTATTTTAACGATTGTATGACATTTGACAACTGTCAACTAACTTAAAACTAACTTTAGACTAAAAACCTTTTGCTAACTTCAGCCCGTGACTAAAGAGCCATAAAGCCACAACGTGTATTTAAAAGGTCACTTAGTGTTATGAAAACATGAACGATAAAGGGCGTTTTAAAGGTGGGAGTAGGAAAAATATTTTAGAAACATTTCAAATCGATATATTTTTTAGTTCCTTTTAATAGATCACGAATATGAAATACCCTGTATACTATTATTAAATTTATCGATTTCATAAATGTATGAAATTACCTAATAATTTCATTAGGTAAACCTACAATATATATTTATGAAATTAATAAAGTTGTATTTTTTTCAATCAACAAAAAAGTTATTGTAATGAACCTACATCGCATGTTAACAGATAAATAAAAAACTACGTACTTGTATTTACAAACGACTGTTGTATCGATTTTCTGTAGGCTGTGGGTAGGCCATCCCACCCAAAAATTGACGCGTGACATGTTAAATTTTTATGAAATATAAATCTATACCCCATTCGCTAAAGAAGTATCGCTAGTAGCGCCACCACTCGGCTGGTATCATCGTAACAAAAGAACAATTTTTCAGCGTGTTTTTGAGAGTAAAGCCGGAAAATGTTAAAAAATATCGAAAAAAAACCGTGGCTCGAGAGGAAATCCTGGGTTGAGTTTTTACCGGCTTTCCAATAAACAGTGTTAATCTGAATGAAGAAATAAATTGCATACAGTCTCTGTAAATATAAATTGTACCTATTAGATACAATAAATACACATTTTGATAGTGATTAACGTGAAAAGTGTAAACATTTCAATTCAGTAAAAATCGTCAAACAAAAAAGTCGTCTAAATTTAAACAGCATTTAGCATTATTAATAGCGTTGAATCAACGCCGTTGATTAAGAATTCTTTAGTATGCACTCAACGGTAAAATACCATTATATTATGTATTACATATAATATTATGTTGTCATGAATTCGTAGGTATATTTTGTTGTTTAATATGCAGTTGTAGGCGTAGAGAACTCAAGCATAAAAATGGTTGATTTTAAGGTTATGTTTGTGCAAAGATTATATTTTACTAATTTCTTAAAAATGTCAAAACTTAAATATAAATTATATTAGGTAAAATTATCATTAGTTAATTCTGCACCAACAAATGTACTATGCTCCACACCTCAAAGTCCCACCACTTGACCACGTACGGAACGCAGTCTTTTAAAAATTTGGCATTTAAGGCTTTTCAGGTTATGTATCTGTCAAAGTATAGTCAATGAAAGAAATAATATTTATAGTGTTACCGCTTATGTTTAAGCGTAAAAAGTTAATAAATCTTTATAGTATCACAATAACAATGGTTGGTTTAAGAATTTAGGAATATAAATACTGCATTTAATGAAATTCCAAAGTGTAAGGTGCAATATAAGTGATATTTTTGTGCATTAGGTCTACATTTCTTCATAAAATAGTTTTAACTAAACAGCATTTATTAAAAAAATCTAACTTCTCTATTATGAAATAAGAATATCTGTGTCAAAGGTAGGTTAATGTATTAGAACAAATAATATCGTCTAATTTTGTATTTTAAGGTTAGAAAAATCTATTTTGACCAAAATAAATAAGTGGATTATTTGAAAGAGTGTGTTAATATGGTCATAAATAAATATAGGTATACTAAATAATTGTTGAATATAGTTCAAATTAAATTGAAGCTTTTATACTTGTAACGACAAAACTTGTGCATACCTCTCGGCATACTTACTTTAAGTTAGATTATAAGAAAACAAACAATTTTTACAGAAACTTGCAATGTGAAAATATTTAATACTCCCATGACATGTGATTTATTAAAAATTTTAAAGTTATAATGATTTTTTGATGTAGATCAAATTCAGTTGAAGCTTTTTAACTATTTGGATTGACAAAACTTTATGTAGGTACACTTTAAGCTGGATAAGAAAAACTACCACATTTTTAAATACCATATTATACAGTCTTTTAAATAATCCTAAATCCTTATTTATTTTGGTCAAAATAAATTTTTCTAACCTTAAAATTACAAAATTAGGTGATATTTTTGTTATAAAATATTAACCTACCTTTAATACAGATATTCTTATTCCATAATAGAGAAGCTAGATTTTTTTTAATAAATGCTGTTTAGTTAAAATTATTTTATGAAGAAAACCAGATATTTGGACCAAATGCACAAAAATATTACTTATTTGGCACCATACACTTTATAATTTCATTAAATGCAGTATTTATATTCTTAAATTCTTAAGCCATCTATTGTTATTCTAATGTAATAAAGATTTATACATTTTTAACGCCTAAACATAATATTATTTCTTTCGTTGACTATACTTTGACAGATACATAACCTGAAAAGCCTTAAAAAGACTGCGTTCCGTACGTGGTCACGTGGTGGGACTTTGAGGTGTGGAGCATAGTACTTACCGAATTGGATCCTTGGGCAAAACATGAAAATGCAACGATTCAGTTCTTGAATTTAATTTACAATTAAAAACACAATAATTCACCATGATCCCTTAGATAAAATACACACACTAACGTAACTATATAAGCATTTAAGCGTTGAGTTTCTTAATCAATGATATAAGGAATAATCAGTTGAAATCGAGTACTAAAAAAGTTTTTTAATTTTTTCCTTGCAACGTTAAACACAAATAACGTGCGCGATTTAGCTGTGCAATTGAACAAAATTTGTCGAGTAAGACTCTCTTTTGTGAAAAAACTACCTATTTATTTAGTCCACCAGATGGCGCGGGCGTTTCGAAATCCCGATACTTCTTTAACGTATAATAAGGTACACCTATAACTATGAATAATTCAATGAGGCGCGTAGTGAAATGGGCAAACTTTTGCGAGTTTCTTCTTTTAATGTTCACCGTATGCTGTCTAACCCGGTTAAACGTCAGATAAAAGGTCGTGCCTTGTACAATTTTTTTTTATTATTAAACCCAGCCATTCTTATGCTAACGATGCTATAAAACACTTATAAATGTTACAAATTGCGGCAGTTTTAAAATGAGTTTAATGTTAGCAAAAGCCACCTTTTTATACTAAAATAAGTGTAACCTACTTTTTAACTTAAACAATAATATATGCAAAAGCATTTTTAAAATAATTTTCAGGAAGATAAAAAAACGTTATTGATTATAGTTGCCTTGATTACACAAAGAAACATACATAAAAAATGCACGTGAATTATTAATAAAAGGAAACACATTTTATAAAAACACAATTTAACCCTTTTATAGTAAACCATATATTCGTATAAAAATGGACAAGAGCCAAAAAACTTTCCCCAATAAACTTTTGTTTTCATTTTGAACTTCCCAGCGGGAAAATGCCTATAAAATTAATTAAAACTTTGCAAAAAACAAATTTAAAGCTTATTTAATTATTTTTTTTTATGATGGAAGTTAAACGTAATAAGATTTAAACGAGCTATATACCTGCTTCTTTAGCGAAATTAAAATAGATAACTTTATCAGGGACTTTATAAAACAAAAGTTTTGTCAAAATGGCCACACACATTACCAAACAAACTGCTAAGTCCGCTTAAGCCTTTAAACGATATACTTCGACTATTAACTAATAATGCGGTTGGTTAAGATTTTTGTTGTTTTTTTGTTAAGAGCAGGGCTGTGTTTAAATTACAATAAAACATATTTCTTAAAAGTGTACAGATCAGTGTGTGGTATAAATGTGTTCATCATTGTTTAAACATTGTCTTTTAATTTTAATTCTGAAAACAAACAGTAAAATGGCCAGTGTCCAATTACTGGTTGGTAAAAAATGTAAATTTATATTATTGGACATATGTCCAATATCATACTCTATTTGTATCCCAGACATTTACCAGCCAATTCTTATGTAAAATTGTCCCCTGAATACGAAAAGACCGACCAAAACTATAAAAGTTGAGTAGTTTTTGAGATATAGTCAATTCCATATTATATGTAAAATTGATTATATTTTAAAAACTGTTCTACTTTTATAACTTTTGACGACATTTTCGGATTCAGCGAATAATATTTCATATGAATTGACTGCTAAATGTCCTGGATACAAATTGCTGTTGACGAGAATTATTAGTGGCTGCTTTTTCGCTATGACATTTTTAAATAATTCATTTTTAGAGAGTGATTTTTTCGTCACAGGACATCTTGTAGAATAACAGTGATTTAAATTCAGTGCATGATAGAAAACATAAAAAACTAATGGTAACAAAATTAATAAATTCGGAAAATACTTTTAACATACCACCCGAAAAAATATTAGATGTTTATAAATCATCCTGTTCCGGCCTAAACATTATACATGCTTCACAAACTAGAGATACCACACTTAATGATATTTGCAACAAACTATTTCAGAAGTCAGACCAAGGAATTAGTAGTTACCTTCAGAATCCAGAAAAGGGATGAGGAATCCGATAATTATATGATATTTGCAAAAACGAAATAAAAAATATTACCCAAAACAGCAATTTGTATGTCCAATAACTATGGTCCATGTGTCCAATTACTATATAAAATGTCCAATTACTATACTATTACTAATTATGAAAATTTATTCAATAATTTTTAGCCTCACTTTTTACCAATTTGACTTGCTTTCACACAGGAACGTCATTTGACTCGCAAATAAAAATATTCGGTTTTTCCATTACATAACGGACGTAGGAAAAAATAATTTTAACCCAGTTTTCTTTTATTTTTTTTTATAAATAATTAAGTAGCTTTACATTTTTGTGGAAGAAAATTTATTAAAGATATCAATAATAATTTTCCTTGTCAGAAGAAAAAACTCCAATTTATCAAGAGACAGACCAGTGACGGGTGAAAAATATTTTAATTGTGCTATTCGCAGAACATTCTTTTTATGAAAATAATAACTCATGAGTAGGTCGGTATTATTCTGGGAATACATGAAAAGGGTTCCTTCCAGAAAAAGTCATAAAGTATCCCTTTTTATGCAGCTATATTTTTTACCACATAAAAGTACACGAACAGTCATAATCTTGTACATGTTTTCCCTTTTGTTTTAACAAAAATATTCCAAATATTTTAAGAAAATGTTATACGGAGCAAACATTTTAAACATTTTTAAATGTATGTAGGTAAAGTGGACAGTAAAAACAAGAGTTCTATAAATAGTTACCTTAAAGTCAAATCATTAGATGGCGCTGTATATAATTATAACTATCTCAGTCGGTAATAATATAGAACTACTTTATTTTGGGTCCAATATAGGACAAAAAAGTTCGCACGTTACTTTGGTGGTAAGATTTTTGTTTTTTGTTAAGAGCAGGGCTGTGTTTAAATTACAATAAAAAATATTTCTAAAAAGTATACAGATCAGTTTGTGGAATAAATGTGTTCCTCATGGTTTAATAAACATTGTCACTTTAATGCGTTTTAATTTTAATTCTGAAAACAAACAATAAAATGGCCAGCATCCAATTACTGGTTGGTAAAAAATGTAAATTTCTATTATTGGACATACGTCCAATATCATATTCTATTTGTATCCCGGACATTTACCAGCCAATTCTTATGTGAAATTGTCCCCTGAATCCGAAAAGACCGTCAAAAACTATAAAAGTTAAGCAGTTTTTGAGATATTGTCAATTCTGCTAATATAGAAACTAATCAAACATCAGTGGCGGCCCGTCAGGGGAGGTAGGTGAGGCAGTGCCTCATCATAGCGAATTAAAAAATTTAGTATAATTTAAACATTTTACTTTCTATAATATACTATACCTAAATTTTTAATATTTGGATTACATAAATTGTGAAATAGTCAATAAAATTGACTGATTTTATACGTGGAATACCCAGCAACATTTAAATTATTTGAATTTGAAACGACCGCAATTTAAACTAATATTTATAGCTAGATGATTGGTTCAGAAGCATGCCTGAACTAATTTAGACTCACGATTGGCGTTAGCCTTGTTGTCTCGTTCTATTACAATGCGATATCATAGTTGTCTCCTTCTCTCGTATTAGCATACGCGAGGCAGGCACGCCTACATCCAAGGAAATAAGCAGGTGTTGTGGCAACACTGTTGAGGAATTTTAGATAAATTATACTTCTCACGTTTTTCAAAATTCAATAATAAATGGTGTTATTTTTCTTATAATAAATCGATTTAATCGAAATTATATTTCTATTCTAAAATAAACATATTTTAACACTATCGCCTTCTTGTAGCCATTACAGTAACCAATAAAATAAATACAGATTCCTTCTTTAGGTTTGTTTTGGTTATAAAATTCTGAACTGTTTAAAGAACAAAACTGTGGTTACTTGCGCAATATTTTGTTTATTCTTTTTCTATGAGTTTGTCTATTTTATGATTCTTTTGTAAGTGGTTTATTCTGTGGGTTCAGTTAATTGAACGTTGATTTATGTGAATTTAGTCATTATGGATATTACGGTGAGAAATTGTACCGATATTGTTGACCTTCACGTGGTTCTTGCTGAACAATGAAATATTAATTAGGCAAAAATGAGGTTTATTAAAAAACGTCATTTTTACAATAAAATATATTTCATTGACAAAGTAGAGGATTCCTTCCCCACCACAGTCCAAACATAGCGTGCACGCAAATGCTAACAAAAGTTTGTAAAGTTAAAAAAAAATTTAATCTTTTGTGAATATTTTTAAACAATAATTGTTAAGCACAATTTTCTATATATATATATATACTTAAAACTATTAAAATTTATGTTATGAGGTTTCTAAACAAGCTTATTATTTTAGGATTTAAATTTACAAAGCTCAGTGAACCTACTTAACAAATGTTATTCCAGAAATGTTTTGTTTTTGAAGTGGATATTGATTAATCGACTTAATAAACCGCTGAATAAATTCCCATGTAAATTTATTGTTCAACAATAGCTTTTGTTTTATTTTGACTTTAAAAGGCCTTTTGTTGACAAATTTGATTGATATATGACAAGCTTTTAAATGAAATAAATGTACCCAAGTAACACAGATGGTTAAATAACTAGAATTATGAGTAAATTAACCAAAATCTGAGTAATTGAGTAATTGAGCCCTCTACATTGATTTTTATTTTAAACATTAAATATTAAAATTAAATTAAATATTGAATATTGAACATTGAAGAAATTGAAAGTTTTATTTTGTTGTAATAAGCATAGGTTTAAAAAAAATCTGGCTCCTTCTTTGTTTTTTGTTGCTTTCGTATTGCGTTTCTCGTATGAGGGGCCAAATGTAATCACCCATCATGGCTGCATCCCAGAAGCCGTGATACCGCCGCTCCATAGCCTTCATTTGCTGGTGAAAACGTTCTCCGTGCTCATCACTTACGTCGCCCAGATTGTGCGGGTTATTTACGCACTCGAACTCTCTACTTCTTTTACTCATTTTGCACTTTTTATTAACTAAATAAAACCATGATAAAAATATCTTGTTTAAATATCAAAAAATAGCAGTAAAATGTCATTATGCCAACACGAGAAACAAAAGAATTCACGTTTGCGGAGTCAAGTCAAATTTAAATTTTGAATAATAATTTTGTCGAGCAGTGTAATAATTTACTTCCAATCACATTTAAATGCTATAAATTCCAATTTCTAACGAGCTCATTCTATAGTAGAGATAGAGCGATCTTCTCCAATTAACTTGAGTAATTCATAATAATTTCCTCGAATAAAGTAGACGTAAAGCGCATGCATCTGAAAAAGCAGATTAGAAAACTTTTCGACCTGCTTAATTTGAATAAATATTAAAAAGAAGGGCCGTACCCTACTCTAACTTACACTGACGAAAACCTCTCAGAAGATTACATACTTGAAAAAGCCATTCAGGAGAGAGAGCTGCATAAATTATTAACTTGGTTAGAAAAAGGTCTTTTTAACTTTAGTTTGATTACATAGCGCCAAGTTTTTCTTTTGCATACAGGGTGAGTAGTATGCATTTTACGAAAAAAATTTTAAAATAAAAATTAAATGATTCGAGGGGGAAATCAATCAGTACTAAAATTGGTCCTCATACTATCCTCCTTTTAATAAACAAAAATGTTATGAGAAAGACTTGAACCTACACCTCGACAAAGTTTTTTGTTTTGAGTGCGTTCCATCAACTTCAAATACCGACAGACAGGTGTTTTGACCTATATTGGGTATCATCAGTGTCGACACGACACTGTCGAGCAACTTGTAGTAGTGGAACACACCCAAAACAAAGAAATGCCTGAGCTTATATAACATGGTTGGTAAGCCAACAGAGGCGAGATGTAAGAACGTCACGTGATCCACACCGTCTAACGACGCGTCGCGACGTGGCCTTTGCCGCAATCGGTACATACTATGCAACCAAGTAGGTTCAATTCTTTCTTATAAGTATTACCAGTAATGGGTCAAGAAAGTTAATTGAAGAAACTAAGAAAATTGAATGTTTAAAATGTCATGAGTTACTATATTGTATATTATATTTAAATATATTGTTTATTTACCTTAAACATAAAAGTATCTTAATTTTTACTATATTTTTTATTCATGTGTAATATATTATAATATTAGATGTACACCTTACATTTTATTAAATCATATAGTAAATATTACTATTTGTAGATAGTAAAATCAATTTACTATACAAACATATTAAAAATTAAAATATATATTATACTTTTATGATTAAGAAATATTGGTGTTGTAATCTTTACTAAAATTGTATAATAAAAAATAGTATTTTGTATTACAATCTTAATATTGTATTGACGAATATAAAATATTGTATCCCTAAAAATTTGTTAAAGAAAATTTTACTATATTTTTTTACTATCTAAAATTTACTATACATTTCTCTCCGTGTGGAACACCCTATTTTTTATTGACTAAAAATAGGTAGATTTTGTTTAAAACATTTTCTCATATTTATAATAAATGGCGCTGTAATGAAAAAAAATAATTTTGTTCGATTTTTCTTCTGTATACGATTCTGCAATAATTTTTCTATAAAAATATCACTTTTTTGGTAATAATTCTCTTATTAAATTAAATCTGATTTTTTTAAGTACGCACGATTTTTTAACTAATATTTAAGTTTCCTTTGGTTTAAGTTTTATACATTATTTCATTCGGTGATAATTATCAATTTACCTGCCAGCATTAAATCCTTTAATTTAAAGGATTATTGTACTATTTTTAATAAAAATACCTCATTTAAGGTAAAAAAAATTGTCAATTAATTAATTTAATCCTAATTGAAGTATAAAAAATGGTATTTAGTTATAAATAATAATTATTATTGAGGTATAAAGAAACTATCTATAGTTTAGCATTATTTAATCAATTTAGTTCGAATATTAATTTGCAAACAAATAGACCTCCTTTCGTTAAGCAGTTATTCATAATGGATTTTTTAACAGTGGAAGAAAAAATAGAAATGATTTTGATTTATGGAGAAGCAGGCAGGAATCTTGATGATGCTGTTAATATATACGCTCAGCGTTTTCCGGATAAAATTTGATCGCGTACTTCATTTCACCGTACAGTCGAGCAGTTTACTACAAACGGGAGTGTTCAACAAAAAAAAAGAGTTCGTCGAGCAACAGTCACAGGAGAAAATAAAAAATAAACAAATAAATTTAAAAAATAAAACCAAAATTTAAACATTTTAGAGGTATATAACCTAAATTTGTAATAACTAAACAATATTTAAAGAAACACCTTTCATTAATTAATTGTCCCCAAATTGCGATAAATATATTTTGTTTGGTTTGTATACAAATCTAATCTATTTAAAACTTAAAAATACATGATTTTCTAAAAATATTTTGTGTCGTTATTTGTTTTGGCAATGATAGCTTTCTTAATATAAGGTAATTGGTTTAAAAATAAACACATTAAATATTAATAATCAATAGAACTAGTTCATAATCTAATCTATTTATTTCACCCATAAACTTTGTAAAATTATGTGAATAAAATTCATTTCATGAGTTGGATACTTTGCGTTAAATATATTGCAAACTTCTTGTGTTCTAGTTTTAATGTAAAAAAAATGGTTTTGAAAATTTTAAAATCACATAATCGAATTTTAAACTTGACATTGAATGATGGAAATTCAGTTTAGTTTTGATTTTAATGCATAAACCTTGTTTTCAAATGCAAAGCTCTATTTTGTTTATGGACCATTTTCCCATGTTGAGATAATTTGTTTTATATTTTTTTCAATATAACATAACAAGGTATTTTTCCCATTATTAAAATATAAATAGTATTCTACACGGTGAGAAAAGTATAATGCTGATTACCCTAATTATAATACCCTTTACTATAATTTATATTACTATTTGGGACAACTATCTTGTATATTGCCAGATACTATGCATATTTAGTAATTTTTAAATATCCATGTATGTTAAAACTTAAGGTAAAATATTATTATTCTCAACCAATTTTGTTTTTAATTCTTATTATAATTAGATTTTTTCCATTAATAATAAGTATAGTAAATTTTAAAATATTATGATGCCATTTTAAAAATAAAATATTTTAAAATCGTATATTTTTTAATATGTTAACAATTAAAAATTGTACCATATTTATTGTACTTTTTTTTATACAAAAATGTTATAAAAAAGAATTGAACCTACACCTCGCCAAAGTTTTTTGTTTTGAGTGCGTTCCATCAACTTCAAATACCGACAGACAGGTGTTTTGACCTTATATTGGGTATCATCAGTGTCGGCACGACACTGTCGAGCAACTTGTAGTAGTGGAACACACCCAAAACAAAGAAATACCTGAGCTTATATAACATGGTTGGTAAGCCAACAGAGGCGAGATGTAAGAACATCACGTGATCCACACCGTCTAACGACGCGTCGCGACGTGGCCTTTGCCGCAATCGGTACATACTATGCAACCTAGTAGGTTCAATTCTTTCTTATAAGTATTACCAGTAATGGGTCAAGAAAGTTAATTGTAGAAACTAAGAAAATTGAATGTTTAAAATGTCATGAGTTACTATATTGTATATTATATTTAAATATATTGTTTATTTACCTAAAACATAAAAGTATCTTTATTTTTACTATATTTTTTTATTAATGTGTATTAGATGTACACCTTACATTTGATTAAATCATATAGTAAATATTACCATTTGTAGATAGTGAAATCAATTTACTATACGAACATTTTAAAAATTAAATACATTTATGATTTAGTAATATTGGTGTTGTAATCTTTACTAAAATTGTATAATAAAAAATAGTATTTTGTATTACAATCTTAATATTGTATTGACGAATATATAATATTGTTACCCTACACCGAAAAAAATATATTCGTTGAGTTAACATTTGCCTAAATGTCATTTTTGAAAATGTTGTTTCAACAAAAAACCTATTGGATTAATCTATATTTTGGTGTCAAAGCAATAGTCAGAGTTTGTCAAAGTTTATTTGTTCATTTGACAATTTAAAATATTGATCTTACATGAACTAATTGTTTGAATTAAAGTTTTTATCCTATTTTGATTTAATAGCTGGAATTGGTTAAATCAAATACTAAAATTGTTGGGATTACCTAAAAAAACTATTAGATTAACGTTTAGTTGCTGTTTAATCCACAACATTAAATTTGTTCATTTAACAAATTGTAAATGTTATTTTAAAATTTAAAATGTTAAATTTGCATTCATAAAGTTGCCTTAACACTCTAAGAATGTTAAATTAACAAAATTAGCAGATTGGAACAAATATCCTAATTTTGTTCATTTGACTGTTATTTGTTGTTCAATTAAACAATACAATTTGACATTTTTAGATGGTTAAGTAAACGTGCAAAAACCATTGCTTGTATTTAAAGTGCATAAAGAGTTGAATTAATATTTTTTTTGTTGTTTCAACAGCTTATTTTTTTCAGTGTAAAAATTTGTTAAAGTAAATTTTACTATATTTTTTTACTATCTAAAATTAACTAGACATTTCTCTCCGTGTAGTATCTATAAGCCGCATATTATAATTCCTAAAATTAGGTTTAACCCTAGTATCATTTTAATAAAACAATGTTTTACGAAGGTATGCCAGCGTTTACATAGAAAGAAAATGAAAATCGAGAAGTTATTTAATAAGAATGGAAGTCAAAAGAAGGCAATTCACAATTTTGTACGTTCAAAAATTCCTACTGTCACAGACAAATATTAAATGTCAGGTCTTTATAAAACACCTATTTATGTAAATGTGGAAACAATTATTTACTTTCAACACTTGTATACCGTATATGTTAGGTATTAGATTTTATTAGGGGCCGTCCATAAATCTTGTGACCCTTAAAATGGTAAAAATTGACCTCATGACAATTATCAAACTTCCCTATCCCCTAAACAAAAAATCCTGTTTTGTAATGATTTGGCTAAAAATGGAACAAATAAACAATTTAATTCGATTTATTTTGTCCCCCCTACAGCGTCACAAGATGTATGGGACAATACCTTCAATAAAAATAAATAGTATATTACAAAAGATCCAGGTGTTTTTAACTTGTCTACCCAATTTTAACGTAATTTTCAAAAGTACGTTTGTAGAAAAACATAATAAATATTCAAAACATCAGTACCTTGGCGTGTCATAACTCCTGAATCAAATATTTTAGTGATTTTATTTTAAAATATATTCAATTTATATTAAATTTTTCAATTTCACTACAAACTATAAAAAATTAAATAATTTATTATAGATTCGAATAATAGCAATTTTTAAAAAATTGATAATCTTTGCACTCACTTTTACCCGTCAGTTCTGTGTCCAATGTTAAAATTCAAAATTCCTGCGAAATATTGAAGTTTAAACGTCAAGTCCTCGTTTTAACTCAAGTGTTGGTAAACAAATTACCTACAGAGCCCGCCCTTTGCACGACAGTCTTCTTGAAAACAATGCAAGCGGCGAAGTTGTGGTGAATGCACGTATAGTTCCAGTCAAAATTTCAGTATTGTGCTGAGTAGTTATTTTCTTACGTATATATTTTTCATTGTAATTTATATAAGGTTATATGTGATTTGTTGATAAGTAGCATCCACTAATATCGGTATACCCAAAATCCACCAGCCGCCACTGATGTGTGGTATTATTTGATTTTAAGATATTTAATGTATAATATGCTCAAAGTTGCAATAAATCTTATATTTTCCAATAAATTATGTATTTAATTAGTACCCTGGTATACTCGTCACTTCCCATGCATTCAAATTTAGAAAACACAGATATTTCAGAAACTGTTTGAAAAAGTGACTGGCACGGTCTGGAACAGTATATTTATTATATTATCTATGTTCTCATTACAAAATACTGTTTAATTTTCTCCGAAAACTATATAAACAAAATGAGGTCAAAAGTTGCTCAACTTTTGTAGAATCACCCATATGTTCTTTTTGAAAAAAACACTAATTAATAAAACACCGATTTTGTCAATATAAAGTGTTTAATTTTTAAACTTGTAACACCCGAAACAGAACCATGGTAACACCCGAAACAAAGTAAAATTTTATGAAAAAAATAGTAAAACGTTATTTGTGACGGTGATTATGTGGTAGATGGTAAATATTACTTTTGAAGGCCTGTAGTTTTTAGGAATGTTTTCCTAAGAAAATTCGCTGAATTTCAAATAAAAGTAACAATGGTCAGGACATGGAGGCAGAATCGTGAAACACCCGAAACGCACACTTTTCGACTTAAGTAAAATGCTATTATTTAACGCGCGAAAATTTTTTCGATTAAACCATGTCTATCTACATTATCCGGTATTCATAAAATATGAATGGAATTTTCTACGAAAGAATCTTCCAAACGATTAGCCTTTCTGCGCTGTTTCGTATTTGCGTGCACGCGATGTCAATCTCGTTTAACATCTGCACAGTGGTACAATTTGCAAGTCTATCTGGACAAAGGTAATATTTAAGTATTTAGTTAAAAATGGCAAAAATGTGGATTTAAAATTTTACAGGAAACCATTATTGCTATACAATTACGATAACGGTTACGATTATAATTATTACATACAGGGTGATTTATAATTATGGTGTAAAAATTAAGGTTTTTATAAAAAATAAATAAATAACTATTGTATATAGTAAAATACTAGGTGCAATAAACCTTTGCTTTCACTTTATTAAACATGAAATTAGTAACCTTTTACCCATCTAGAACTTCAATTTGGTCCACTGTGCGCCGAGAGAGGTATGCATGTGTATGTTTGTGCACATGAATAGGTGTGGGAGCGTTGGCCACATTAAACTTCAATTTATTTAAACAACTTTTTCCGATATTTGTCTACCAAAAAAGTTGTGCTTTCAATACATTTGCGAAAAGCAATCTTAGGTCACTACCGAGGTCAAGAGCACCTAATAAATTGTCGTCCTTTGGGGGTATGGTAGTAGACGCCAAAACAAGAATTTTTTTTTTAATAAAAAAATTATGTTTTTACCTCTAAAATCGAATAAATTTTGGACATTTGTTTGCAAGTGATGCCAGAATTGAATAAATTAAAAAAATCACCATAGATGGAGCTAAAACTACTTTTATTTATAAATTTAAAATTTGTTCAAGTTTACTAATTTTGATCATAGTAGGCATCATAGACTTTTCCCTATGGTAACCTACCATTGGAAGCATGAAAGGTAATTTGACAGTTCAGTTTATAAGTTGCAAATGACTGATTGCGTTTCAATTTATAAGTGTACTATAAACTCAAAACATTAATTCATTAAAATGAATAAACTAAATAATAATTATAGACAGTGTCAGCAAGTTAGAAATTATAACCTACTTTAATTTTATTTTTTGCTCCACAACCAAGCTTCAATTTATATTTTACTCGATAGGCAAGCTTCAATTTTAATTCCAAACTCAGGAAAGTTATATTTACCTAATAAATAAATTAGAATAGAGTAAATAATAATAAATTTTTTATTCAGTTGTTTTTCGATTTTTTGTAATTAGTTATTTTGCATTTTTTTATATTTAATGGTGTTTCTGGAGAAACGCAAACGATATGGATTTGAAATTTTAATGGCATATACGAGGTGTGTTCAAAAAATATCAGGAATTTTCGCATTTTGAAACAAATGTTTATTTATTCGTCTACATTAATGTTGTCGCCTTCAAAATAGTCCCCATTGGATATTATACACATGTGCCAGCTCTTCTTCCAATACTCGAAACACTTCTAAAACTCGATCTTTGGGATAGCCTTTAGTTCTTTCAGCGATGCGCTTTTAATGTGATCTATGCTTGCAAAACGACGGCCCTTTAAGGTTCTCTTTATTTTTGGGAATAGGAAAAAGTCAGACAGAGGCATGTCTGGCGAATATGGAGGCTGGGGCATCATTACAGTATTGTTTTTGGCCAAAAATTTTGTTCAAAATTTAACAATTTTGGAACAAATTTTGCTGCCACGCGTTTCATACCCAAAACAATCGAAAAAATTTCATGGGATGAGCCAATCGATATACCAACATCATCAGCGACTTCTCTGATGGTTTATAACCATTTCTTCCACTTTTTCCATGTTTTTATCGGTTGTTAATGTGCTTGTGCGTTCGGGGCGTTCGTCATCTTCAACGTCTTCACGGCCATCTTGGAAACTCTTATACCACTTGTAAGCTCTTGTTTTACTTATAGCAGACTCACTATAGGCCTGAACCCGCGAAATTTAACAATTCCCGTTATTTTCTAAACACACCTCGTATATGTATTTACTTTAATTTAAACTAAAATAAACTTAGCGGTCTAGATCTGGCTTGTGTGCAGGCTTTGGTGCTGAAAAAATAACAATAGTTCAGTAAAAAAAAATTGAAAAAAAACATAAATTTTCAAAAAGCAGCATTAAAAACCCCTCTTGCCTTAAATTCACACCTCTGTGTAGACCAAAACTTTTTGCAATAGTTCATATCAAGTATCGATTTCGCGGTCATCCTCAAGTTCATGATCGTAGCGTGTGCGGGATTTTATAAAACCGCCGTCTCGGATAAGGACTAAATATTTACTCTGTATATGGTACGTTGGCACGTTCAAACCATTATGTACAATTTGTCTCAGAGATATGTTTATGAGTTGGCAAAATGGTTTATATATGTATACATATACTTTTACTCGTATGTATGTTATTTGTTTTTATGTTCCACGAGGGTTGCATTTTTATTAAAATAATTACACTAGTTTACAAAATCGAAAAAAATTCTAATTGAATCTAATATTGAATAACCAGAACTTTGTGTGGCTTTATAGCAATCCATAACATCCTTAGTTAATACAGTAAACCATTTATATATAAAATAATTAATTTTAATCTACTTTTTTTAAATTTGACTCGTGTCCCAGACATTTTTTCCGTTGCGTTACGTCCGTCGCGTTACCGATAGAATATTTAAAAAACATATATATGGCAACTTTTTTGGTACTCACGTGATCAACAAATGATGTTCGGACGTACACATTACCCAGCTGAATTTATTTATTCAATCAGGAAGAAGATATCGCTTAAAACAGGTGCGGGTAACGCGAATGTAATAATTGTTACTCAAAAAAATAATAAAAATAAGGTAAGAAAAAATACTATTTTTCATGTTTATGTTTATTTTAGGGCACTAAAGCTCATTGAGAGTAATTAATGACTATAATGTCTTATTATTATTTTTTAAATATGGTTTTACAAAACTTTGTCCACTGCATTACCGAGTCCACTATGTTACCTTATGGTAACGCAATGGAATTTAGGGTAACGCAATAGAATTTTTCGACAACAAAGTGAATATTTACCGTTGCTTTTATTAAAAGTGGTTTATGATTAACCAATTTAAAATTATTTATCCAAGGAAAAATTCCACGCAATATATAAGTACTAAAAGGTACCTTCACCAGCTTACAGTCAAAGAAAAAGGGTTTCTACAATTTAGAAATCTAAGTTGTTATTCTGCAAGTGAGCACCACTACAAGGGATTTTGTTTATGCATTACTCTAAAATCGTACCACCCTATATAGTTTCTTTTTTACGTTATCTGATTAAGTCCTTTGTGTACCCCTGTCCGTTGTGATACCAATGTCTATTTCGTTACTTTTTTAGTTTTTGTTAAAAAAAAATACTTAAAATGATTTTTATACACTATCACTTGGTAATACGTGTTTATAAATTAGAGTTTAATTCACTAATACAGTGACTAAAAGAAAATATTAATGGTATTGTTTTTTTAACAAAAATCGGATTGGTTTCTTTTAAAAAGTAACTTAACGAACATAAATATTTAAAAAAAGCATACAATTTTTAATAGAAAATAAAATAAAAATTGGAGTCAAAAGTTTGTGAACTAAGTACATATTATTTCAAATTATTTTTATAACATTTTATATTGAATTAAATTTTGGATTTCAAATTGGTAACACAGTGGAGATATATATATATAAAGCTAAAAAATTAAAAAGTGCACTGCCTGTCTTAAATGTAAGTAAACAAAACTCTAAACATTTATAAAAATCCAACCAAAAGTCAATTTAAGCAAAAAAAATATTTTGATCTTCATTTTCCTGAAAGCGGGTGTTTCTTGAAAATGACCCATTTAAAGTTTAAAGTAAAAACCAATGTTTAATATTAAATGTTATATAATTCAATAAAATAAAGAAAAAACCTAAAAATTCTCGAAAACCCGAATTTTGGTCTTCCTCTGAAAAATTTATAACTTCGACATTTATCCATGGATTTTTATAAACAGCAGCTTATAAGAAACTCATAGTGAGACATGGTGGGCAAAATGACTAGTGTTATGGACTGTTTCGTAAAACGCATACCCAGTGCCGGTTTAAGTTAGTTCGCCGCCCGGTTCTGGCAAAAACACAACGCCCAATGCTTTAAAATATTACTTTTTTAAAAACATTTTTAAATATTTAAGTTTTACTTTCTCACGTCAAGTGGAAGATTAGGTTGGTTAGGCTGGTATCTAACAGTAAACTTGGTATCCTATAAAATATAAAATGAGCCTTTATAAACAAATTATAAAAACTAATCAAAAGCACTAACTAAAAAATAAAACATTCTTTGGTTTATATAAACAATACTAAGTACTAAGAAAAACTAATCAAAAGTTATAAATAAATAAAACATTATTCTTTGGTTTAAATAAATATTGAGAAATCCTAATACTAATAATTAAAAGGTTGTTTTCAAGTCTTTATAGTAGCAAATTGTTTTATAACACTTTACATTTATTTCATCTAGCAGGTCTTGATAAATAGACAGAATTGCTAAGGTGTTAAATCTTTCTTGGGGAATTGTATTTCTTAGGTAGTTCTTTACCCTTTTTAGAGCAGAAAAAGATCGTTCACCACTTGCATTTGAAACCATTATAAAAAAAAAATTCGCAGTCAATTATTAATATTCGGAAATGAAGATATTAATTTATTTTCGTATAAAACTTATACTAATTCCAATGGAGTTTCTATTTTTATTTCCGAAAGGTTATCAGTTTCTTGAGTTGGACACATTTTTGAGGAAAAAACTCATCCAAATCCTCCACGAAGATTTATGCTTTTAGATTAAACAAAAATTCAAATTTGTTTGTGCCAGATTTCTAGCTATCATATCGACAAATGATTTTGGATTATAGATTGTCAATTATTAAAATAAAACATATTGTTCGCATTGTTTCTTTTTTGCTTAAACTTGCCTCTGAATTATTTTCTTCAAATTGTAATTTTCTTATGATTATCCGCTTCTGAGCAAAATTTTGTTTCCTGTTAATTTCCTCGTAATGATCAAAATGATATCACGTAAAAAATCAAAGTTCTCAACTAAAAATGACAAAAGATGAGCATTTGTGCTTAAATCCATATTTTGTTTTTGGACTGCTTTATTGGTTTCATTGACCCTTTGCAAAACGTCTATCCAAAAAGTTCAAATTATTCCGTTTCCAATAAATCAAGTTTTTCTGATGGAGAAGCTGCTTTAACTCTAACAACATTTTTCTCATTTGTATCCGTTGTATCCGCCGACGCAGTGTCGCAATAATTTTTTTTCTAAATTCTAACGATTAATTTTTTTTTTTTAATTATGGGCGGTACGCGGTACCGCCCCAAAAATATTTACCGCGCGGTGCTATAGTCCCCAAAAAACCCCTGTTAAACCGACACCATGAAAAAGTGTCTTGATCTCAATTAAAAATGATTTTTAAAAACAAATACTGATGCATTAACATTTTGCATAAAACATTTCCATTTGGGAAAAGGGATAATGTTAGGGACAATGGAGGGAAATCTAGATGCTAATATTTCGATTATTCATAAAACAGAGGACCTTTAATAATAATAATAATAAAGGGACTATAGAATTAAATATACCAAATTTCCAAAATATTTTAATAAGTTAATTAAACTTTGTCAGAGGTCAGCGGTCTAACTCTGAAGTTAGCAGAAATGTTTCCCAATGAGAATGGTTTCATCTTTCTTGAAAACACCGCATAAAATACACAATGTAAAAATTAGTTTACTTGGAAACATCGTAGACAAGTATTTTCAGAAAGTAATAGTGAAAAATACGAGGAGTGTTCAGAAAATATCGGGAATTTTCGTTTTTTGAAACAAATATTT
Source organism: Brassicogethes aeneus (assembly GCA_921294245.1). Lineage (NCBI taxonomy): Eukaryota > Metazoa > Arthropoda > Insecta > Coleoptera > Nitidulidae > Brassicogethes > Brassicogethes aeneus. Next base: position 55,474,723 of record OV121137.1, read on the forward strand.
ATTCGTCTACATTAATGTTGTCGCCTTCAAAATAGTCCCCATTGGAAATTATGCACATGTGCCAGCTCTTCTTCCAATACTCGAAACACTTTTAAAACTCGATCTTTGGGATACCTTTAGTTCTTTCAGCGATGCGCTTTTAATGTCATCTATGCTTGCAAAACGACGTCCCTTTAAGGTTTTCATATTTTTGGGAATAGGAAAAAGTCAGACAGAGTCATGTCTGGCGAATATGGAGGCTGGGGCATCATTACAGTATTGTTTTTGGCCAAAAATTTTGTTCAAAATTTAACAATTTTAGAACAAATTTTGCTGCCACGCGTTTCATACCCAAAACATTCGAAAAAATTTCATGGGATGAGCCAATCGATATACCAACATCATCAGCGACTTCTCTGATGGTTTATAACCATTTCTTCCACTTTTCCATGTTTTTATCGGTTGTTAATGTGCTTGTGCGTTCGGGGCGTTCGTCATCTTCAACGTCTTCACGGCCATCTTGGAAACTCTTATACCACTTGTAAACTCTTGTTTTACTTATAGCAGACTCACTATAGGCCTTTGCTAACATTTCACAGAATTTATTTCATTTTTTAAACAAATTCTTTGATCCATTTCTTTTAACGAACGAAAAATCGCCGAGCTCATAAAACACGTCTAACCTTAGCGGCTGCCACAGACAAAGTAAACAATGAAAACAGCTAAAGTTTTTATCAAACTTCGGGGGCATGTATACCAACATAATAAAGAAAATTTTATGACAACCGGACCCTCCGAACCCGCGAAATTTAACGATTCCCGTTATTTTTTGAACACACCTCGTACATCTTTACAATTTAATTCTAAAAAAGGTAAACATAAGACCGCAGATGCAGAGAGACAACATAATTAAATTTTTCCGTGCCTTTATATTCAACGTAAAAGAACGATCATTATTTTACTCTGCTTCTATAAATATGTTTCAATTTTCAAAAAGAATTCTTCACTGTTATTTCAAATTTAACCTAATCCAAAGTCATTGACTGCCTATCGTTTATATAAATTAAAATTGTGGAAAAAAACTAAATAAACTGCTAGCCATTTGGGAATTGTCTAGACCAGTTTTTCATCACGTAAAATCCTTTAAAACTTCGAAAATCTTAAAACAAGTAATTAACTTTTAATCCTGCAATTATTGTTAAAGACGAATGAAAGTTTTAATTTTATGTTTGTCTGATTTATCCATTCCTAGATGCCACTTTTACAATTTTTTGAATTTTCAGAAAAGAAAATTTGGGGGAAAATGTAAAAACCAAACTTATAAATAAAACAATTGGGTCAATATGTTTGGTTGTTTCACTGTTAGTCTAGAATGGAGTTTTTGGGAAGCCACCAGGTCTAGTAATAACATAACATAAGTAAGATATTACACTTCACGGTGGATAGGTTTTTAAATAGAAAATTAATGAACTTAAACTTTTGAATTATAAAACAGCAACACTCTTATCTGCATATAAATTCTAACTGATCTTCAGGAATCACATGCATCTATAATGTCGTAAACAGAGGTTTTTGCTTATTTAAAATGATTAAAGCGCCATCCGTTGCAAAAAATTTAAAGAAAAAACAGATTCACGGAGGATAGAATCAATTTTTGTAACACCTACATAAACGGTTATAAAAATTATTTCTTTTAATTTTTAATAATATTTTATATTTGATTGATGCTTTTACTACCTCAGATATTAAACATATAGGTTAGTAACAGTAACAGTCACGGAGGATAGGTTTTAGACTTATAAAACGTTGTAAAAAATAATTAATTGCGGTTAAAAATCTGGAACCTGAGCTGTAATATCAACTTAATTATGAAATATCAAAACACAATAAAAGTGTAGTTTTATTAAATAACGTGAGATTCGCCCAATTACATGTAAGTTTTTTATTGGCATTTAATTACGCTGGTAACTGAACAAAGTTATAAAAAAGTAAAACTCAATTAAGTACATTTGGAAAGGTTTCATTATTAATTAAATAATATGAATAATTTCTTAGTTAGTTAATTATCTTTTTGGATAGAAAACGTAAACAAATAATCAATACTTGAATATTAGATTCAATGAAATTGAAATCTCACTTCAATATTTAATTTTACTAGTAGTAAATTACTACCTATTATTAAAAGCTATAGCTTTTAATAATAGGTAGTAATTTACTGATTGCTATAGCAATCTTTAGCTCATAGCTCATACAAAAAAAATTGTGGGTTAACAAATAACCTTTTAAATATCATATTTTTTTCGTTTTCCGATTTACAATAAATTCCTATAATACTAAATTTAATCTAATCAATAATTTTACTATAAAAAATAAATGATTATTGATTAGATTAATAAATAATAATTTATTTACTTTGTAGATAGATAAAGCTTTTTGCTTAAAGACTATTTTATTGGATTTTTGTAAAATATTACTAAATTTTATTTAACTATATTTAACTGATAAAGCGTTAAAAATTTTCGTACAGTGCCCATAAAATATTCTCTTCTCTTATACTGTGAAAAACTACTCCTATATCGATTGTACTTTGTGATAATATTTTGTAATAAAAAAAATATAAGGTGGTTAAAGTAGAATTTTGTAGAAATAGGTGTATAAATATAAATTTACTATAAAAACTAATTTTCTGTCTATTTTATTTAATAAAGAAGTTTCAAATCCTTCTATGAACACTAACAAGGTAAAATTGTGTTTGGTTTAATTTTTAGCAAGTGTGTTTTCCTAAGCACTCTTCGGGAATGCAATTAAAAGCATGTCGGGGCTTCTTTTCTTTGTTTCAGCCAAGCCATTCTCTTGTGTAATAAAAAGCATTGCTGTATGATTGTTTTATACCTAGTAGCTGTAGTAGGCACTCTTTCTACTAAGTAACATATCCCACCATATTTTTTTAGAAACATACTCTACAATCAAAATTATGGCAACCCTTGAGCTATCAAGCTTTACTTCCTTATAATAATATTATCAATAGCAAAAAAATGGAAAATATAAGATTTATTGCAACTTTGAGCATATTATGCATTAAATATCTTAAAATCAAATAATACCACACATCAGTGGCGGCTGGTAGATTTTGGGTATACCGATATCTCAATTATTAGATAGGGGACCCACACCAAATTTATATGAGTTTATAATGACATTAAATAAACAAGTTCTGCGCAAGCAGAATTTAAATTGAAGTTTGCGAAAAAAAGATAACCGAAACATCGAACATGGAACTGACGATACGGTATACACATTTGATATTATAATTCGGAATTAAGTATTTTACTGATATTTTTTATTAGTGGAAGCTACTTATCAACAAATTACATATATATAGCCTTATATAAATTACAATGAATAAATATACGTAAGAAAATAACTACTCGCCACAGTACTGAAATTTTGACTGGCACTATACGTGCATTCACCACAACTTCGCCGCTTGCATTGTTTTCAAGACGACTGTCGTGCAAAGGGCGGGCTCTGTAGGTAATTTTTTACCAACACTTGAGTTAAAACGAGGACTTGACGTTTAAACTTCAATATTTCGCAGGAATTTTGAATTTTAACATTGGACACAGAACTGACGGGTAAAAGTGAGTACAAAGATTATCAATTTTTTAAAAATTGCTATTATTCGAATCCATGATAAAATATGAAAAATACATTATTTAATGTTTTATAGTTTGTTAGGAAATTGAAAAATTTAAGATAAATTGAATATATTTTAAAATAAAATCACTCAAATATTTGATTCAGGAGTTGTGACACGCCAAGGTACTGATGTTTTGAATATTTATTAAGTTTTTCTACAAACGTGCTTTTAAACAAATACATTAAAATTGGGTGGACAAGTTAAAAAAAATATTATTACTCTATTGACTGATGACATCAAGTTGTCCAACTTTTGTAGAATCACCCATAAATAAAATAACATAACATGTCAAATATTTACGTGTACCTGGATTAACATAAAATGTGGTTAATATTTGGGTAAAATTAACAAAAATATTTTTACTATGTACGAGTATAAAGCCATAAATATCCATTCTGTACTATAAATCCCTTTCCCATTGAAGGTAAAGGGTTTTTAATTGCATTTTAGCAAAATAACTTTGGTTGGAAACAAGCGTTTGGAATGGTTTATCCCCTGTTTTTATTGAGGATCATTTATCAAGAGCAGTCTGCAGTAACCCAGAAGTTGGCCGATGCAGGATATCTTTGCACGATTAACTTTCGGGTCAATATATTGATATTTAAAAGTTCAATTTGGTTTACAATGTATGATCTGCAGACCCAAACGTTAAGTTCCATTTTCTTACATTAACAAAAATTTTTAAAAGGCTTTACAATTTCTCTCTCACCACAGTAAATGGACAAAGTGCCTAAACCTTGTTTTATTTGATTAACGCATCTCCTAAACCAAAGCTAGAGGAAAAAGTGTTTGTTATGCAAAAGTTTTAATATTAAATGCTAGAAATGAATAAAAGTTTTAATACATGTAATGCATGCGTGCTTGCACTAAATCGATACATTTTTTTTTAATTAACGAAACATTTATAAATAGTTTTTTTTAATTAATGGTAATGCACCAAAATGTGAGTTTTATAAAGCCCTTTTGGTTTTGATGTCATTTATGAGTATGACATTGAGGTATTAAGTAATTTTGTAAATTTAATTGAATGCCCGACGTCAATTATACGGTTAAATAACTCCAGTTTAATGTAAAATGAAAGAACTTAATTTATATTACTATTTGGGATAACTATCTTGTATATTGCCAGATACTATGCATATTTAGTAATTTTTAAATATCCATGTACAGGGCCGTAGCGAGGCTGGTGCAGGCGGTGCGGTGCACCAGGGCCCCCGACCTCAAAGGGGCCCCCAAAACTAAAAAGTTTTACTAAAAAATCGTAATTTTCGATATCCTATCCTATCCTAAAGTTTTGCACCGGGGCCCCTGAGTCCGTCGCTACGGCCCTGTCCATGTATGTTAAACCTTAAGGTAAAATATTATTATTCTCAACCAATTTTGTTTTTAATTCTTATTATAATTAGATTTTTTCCATTACTAATAAGTATAGTAAATTTTATAATATTATGTTGCCATTTTAAACACAAAATATTTTAAAATCGAAAATTTTTATATGTTAACAATTAAAAATTGTAACATAATTATTGTACTTTTTAATATACAAAAATGTTATGAGAAAGAATTGAACCTACACCTCGCCAAAGTTTTTTGTTTTGAGTGCGTTCCACCAACTTCAAATACCGACAGACAGGTGTTTTGACATATATTGGGTATCATCAGTGTCGACACTACACTGTCGAGCAACTTGTAGTAGTGGAACACACCCAAAACAAAGAAATACCTGAGCTTATGTAACATGGTTGGTAAGCCAACAGAGGCGAGATGTAAGAACATGACGTGATCCACAACGTCTAACGACGCGTCGCGACGTGGCCTTTGCCGCAATCGGTACATACTATGCAACCAAGTAGGTTCAATTCTTTCTTATAAGTATTACCAGTAATGGGTCAAGAAAGTTTATTGAAGAAACTAAGAAAATTGAATGTTTAAAATTTCATGAGTTACTATATTGTATATTATATTTAAATATATTGTTTATTCACCTTAAACATAAAAGTATCTTTATTTTTATCATATTTTTTATTAATGTGTAATATATTATAATATTGGATGTACACCTTACATTTGATTAAATCATATAGTAAATATTACTATTTGTAGATAGTAAAATCAATTTACTATAGGAACATATTAAAAATTAAAATATTTATTATACATTTATGATTTAGTAATATTGGTTTTGTAATCTTTATTAAAATTGTATAATAAAAATAGTATTTTGTATTACAATCATAATATTGTATTGACGAATAAATAATATTGTTAGATACCATAAAAATTTGTTAAAGTAATTTTACTATATTTTTTTTACTATCTAAAATTTACTATACATTTCTCTCCGTGTTCTTTTTACATTTTTTTTTATTAAACTGTGATCTAGAATTTTTTTTGAAGGGAAGGCATATTCATATAATTTATTTCTTGTACAGTAAATGACAATATTACCATATAATTTGCAAAAGTACCTAAAAAAGTAATTATTATTATCGTGGACATCAAAAACATTTAAAATGTGTGTATTACCCCATAATGACTCTATCAATTAAGTTAAGAGCTTTCCTTTGGTTACCTATTAGTTTGATGCAGTCTGAATCGAAATTTGTAATTAAGTTAGGTTGGCAATATAGGAGAATGTCCCTTAATTCCATATGTATTAATGTCAATGTCAAGGTCCATTTGATATCAACGCATGTAGGCATACATCAAATATTTGCCAATATAATTAGTGTAATTAATTATGCCATACAAATAAAAAATCATTTATATACAAAAACACCCTAATTCAATCAACAAATTTTCTATAATTTGTTTGAAACAGTGAGATTTTATATTTAACCATTTGCACAATATTGTAAATTTTTTTAAATAATTCGTATAAATATACACTCACAGGCAAAATAATCGATCCACACAAATTTTCGATGAATTTCAATCGCAAATAACTTTTTTATTTGTTTTCGGATGTAAACAAATATTAAAGAATATTGTAGATACATTAATGGAGAATCGCTCATATTTTAAAAATTACTAAAAAATACACGTACGTTTATAATATACAGGTTTAAACAAAAATATGTTTTTACCATAAGTTTAAGGCACTCTGTAGAGTGGCAAAACCGTATATTGTTCTAAATTAAGTTTTATTTATCAAGTCACATCTATTCTTAATAGTTTTGTTTTTGGTTCACCTCGATATATTTATTTTTGTGGAAAATATGGATTTTTAAAAAAAAAACATTGCAATTTCCAATATTTTTCTGTATGAAGAACTAAGGTTGCTATGGTCCATCCATAGACTATGGAGAATGACAGTGACAGTTTTGTTGAATCATCCCATACTTGGACATGTCATACACGGCTTTCAAAATCTATCAAATTGTTTTTTGCAAATTAATGTTTTAATTTTGAGGTGTCTTTCACTTTAAAAAATGGATATGTCTCCGACTGATGTTGCCAGAGCCATTAATTTAATCCAGGATGGACGGTCACAGCATTACGTGGCAATTTGATAGCTTTTGAACGCTTTATATGACATGCCCAAGTATGGGATGATTCAACAAAACTGTCACTGTCATCCTCCATAGGCTATGGATGGACCATAGCAACCTTAGTTCTTCATACAGGAAAAATATTGGAAATTGCAATGTTTTTTTTTAAATCCATATTTTCCACAAAAATAAATATATCAAGGTGAACCAAAAACAAAACTGTTAAGAATAGATGGGACTTGATAATTAAAACTTAATTTAGAACAATATACGGTTTTGCCACTCTACAGAGTGTCTTAAACTTATGGTAAAAAACATATTTTTGTTTAAACCTGTATATAAGAATCGTACGTGTATTTTTTATTAATTTTAAAATGTGAGCGATTCTCCATTAATGTATCAACAATATTCTTTAATATTTGTTTAAATCCGAAATCAAATAAAAAGTTATTTGCGATTGAAATTCATCGAAAATTTGTGTGGATCGATTATTTTGCCTGTGAGTGTATGTACATATTGTATTATTAGCGTTAAACTGACAGATACATAACCTCAACTGCTTGACTGCGTTCCTTATTAAAATGTTAAAACTTGGTACTTTGGTGTGTAGAGTAAACTAAAAACTTCTTTTGTCCGATTTGAAATGTAATAAGAACCTAAAATACTTAATTAGTTCGCAAATAATATCTCGTTATTAAAATTAATTCGCCTAAACCGTCTACATGATACGTATTTACAGACATAATGTCATTAAATCCAATTAACAAGCACAATACTAAAATTAACAGGGCAAATTATACCCCTACAACGTTTGTTAAATAATAATAACACAGAATTTACTGCCCCCAGAAAGTGATTTATGTCTGGCACATGACATGCCGAAATGTTAAGTGGATTCAAGAGTTAAGGCAACTATGATCAAATGAAATACTATAATTATGCTGAAATTTGCTGAACAGATTGTAAAGTGAAGTGGGCTAAAATAACGCATACAAATAAATTATATTATTATATATGGGTGAATCTCACGAAATGTCCCCCGTGATATTTAATAAAACTAAATGAGTTTGACCTACACTTTTATTGTGTTTTCATCTTTCATAATTAAGTAGATATTACAGCTCAGCTTCCAGATTTTTAACCGCAATTAATTATTTTTTACAATGTTTAAAAGTCTAAAACCTATCCTCCGTGACTGTTACTCTTTCTAGGTTAACCTATAGGTTTTCAAATATCTGAGGTAGTAAAAGCATACTAAAAATATTAGTTCACTAAGTAAATTAAACACATCCAAAGCAATCGAATCAAATATAAAATATTATAAAAATTAAAAGAAATAGTATTTATAACAATTTATGTAGGTGTTACAAAAATGGATTCTATCCTCCGTGAATCTGTTTTTGCTTTAAATTTTATGCAACGGATGGCGCTTTAATCATTTTAAATAATCAAAAAACTCTGTTTACGACATTATAGATGCATGTGATTCCTGAAGGTCAGTTAGAATTTATATGCAGATGAGAGTGTTGCTGTTTTATAATTCAAAAGTTTAAGTTCATTAATTTGCTATTTAAAAACCTATCCACCGTGAAGTGTAGATTTTTTAATAAATATTTTATGTATGTAAAATTGTATTTTTTTAAAATATTAAGGTGTCAAAAGATACATTCACTTATTTTAAATATACAAAGGGATATTTAAAAAAATTATTCAAAATGTATGATTTTTTAAAATTCTTGCATAAGTGCAGAACCACTTATGTTATGTTATTACTAGACCTGGTGGCTTCCCAAAAACCCCATTCTAGACTAACAGTGAAACAACCAAAAATAAAAAATAATCATTTTCACTTGGGGGACATATTTCAATAATATTAAAATACAATAGTGGTTTGTTCTGCATTGGGTTGGGGATGATAAACTAATCCATTTCCATTCCATTCCCAATGTTGACATTGGATACACAGAGAAAAATTTGGTTTAATAATTGTATGAATTTGTTCAAAAAATTTGTGGTAAATTTTAGCAAATAATTGTAGTAAACTTATTATATTAAAAACTTACATAATTTATTTGACATTTGAACATATTTTAATCTAATTGGCTCATAAAACTTGTGTAAGTAAATGAGTATTTTAGAGACTTTTAATATAATATTTTGTGGTGAAATTGCACAAATTGTGGCACATAATAACACAACATTGTTTAATAATAATTCCTCCAATTTGTTTAAAAATTTTAAAAATTTTTGGGATGCGGGGGTGGTAAAAGGGAAAATGAAACTAAATTATTAATTTAGATACCTATGTATTCAGCGACCTATACAAAAAACATGGAAAAAAGAATAACTAAACTTAATATAAACTGACACTGACAACAAAACATAAACTACAAACTGAAAAATAAAATTCGTATAGACAATTCTAATATTATTGAGATATAATTCAACTGTAATTCAATGGTACAAATGTCGATAGATTAACTATGTATTCAGCGACCAACACAAAAATTTTGTAAGGGTAGAATTAAGTTAATATAAATTGAAAACATAAAATAAACATAAATTACAAACTAATAATAACAATGTAGCACAGTAGGAACATAGAAACACTTTTTATCCTCATTTGATCACCAGGTCATAATTATTGACTTATAACGGTCCCTGAACAATTTTGCAAATACCTACCTACCTATTCGGAAAAATAATATTCAATAATTACTCACCAGAAATGTGGTACTAACTTCACAATGATACACTTCCTAACACTAACTAAAACTGCAAACTGATGATGCAGATTGCAGTTGAACGACCGGCCGGCGTCTTATTTCAAGCGGGAAATCATTTCATTGGTTATCTTGGGTGGTGTGATGCTTCACTCCCGAACAAATTGTCCAATATTGTAAAATTTATATTCCAACTCAAAGTTATACTACTCACAGGCAAAATAATCGATCCACACAAATTTTCGATGAATTTCAATCGCAAATATCTTTTTTATTTGTTTTCGGATTTAAACAAATATTAAAGAATATTGTAGATATATTAATGGAGAATCGCTCACATTTTAAAAATTAATAAAAAATACACGTACGTTTATAATATACAGGTTTAAACAAAAAGATGTTTTTTACCATAAGTTTAAGACACTCTGTAGAGTGGCAAAACCGTATATTGTTCTAAATTAAGTTTTAATTATTAAGTCACATCTATTCTTAACAGTTTTGTTTTTGGTTCACCTTGATATATTTATTTTTGTGGAAAATATGGATTTTTAAAAAAAACATTGCAATTTCCAATATTTTTCCTGTATGAAGAACTAAGGTTGCTATGGTCCATCCATAGGCTATGGAGGATGACAGTGACAGTTTTGTTGAATCATCCCATAATTGGACATGTCATATACAGCTTTTAAAAGCTATCAAATTGTTTTTTGTAAATTAATGTGTTAATTTTGAGGTGTCTTCTTACTTTTAAAAATGTCTCCGACTGATGTTGCCCTTTGTACTTTACTTCTTATGACGTTTAAAACACTTGCCACGTAATACTGTGACCGTCCATCCTGGATTAAATTAATGGCTCTGGCAACATCATTCGGAGACATATCCATTTTTTAAAGTAAGAAGACACCTCAAAATTTAAACATTAATTTGCAAAAAACAATTTGATAGCTTTTGAAAGCCGTGTATGACATGTCCAAGTGTGGGATGATTCAACAAAACTGTCACTGTCATTCTCCATAGGCTATGTATGGACCATAGCATCCTTAGTTCTCCATACAGAAAAATATTGGAAATTGCAATGTTTTTTTTAAAAATCCATATTTTCCACAAAAATAAATATATCAAGGTGAACCAAAAACAAAACTGTAACTCAAAACATTAATTTATTAAAATGAATAAACTAAATAATAATTATAGACAGTGTCAGCAAGTTAGAAATTATAACCTACTTTAATTTTATTTTTTGCTCCACAACCAACCTTCAATTTATTTTGTACTCGATAAACAAGCTTCAATTTTAATTCCAAACTGAGGAAAGTAATAAATAAATTAGAATAAAGAATTTATTTTTTATGTTGCGATCGTCTATTTAGATATATGTATATTTTTTATTAAGTTGTTATTCACTTTTTTGTAATTAGGTATTTGGCATTTTTTATATTTAATATAATGCTATACAGGGTGTTTTTGGAGAAACGCAAACGATATGGATTTAAAATTTTAATAGCATATACAATTTGATTTAGACTATTAAAAATTAATATCTTGAAAACTATTGACTTTGTGTATAATACCTAGTCAATAGTTTTTAAAATATTATTTTTTTCGATAAAATTTTAATTTAATCAAAAATAGCCTCTAATTTTTTTGTTATTATGTTGCTGACATGGGGTTGGAATTTTTGGAATATTAAAACATTGTTTAAATAATTTAATTTTTTAAAGGTTTTTTAACAAATAGCTTGACAAAAACCACTTGAAATTGGCAAACTTCAAACAATAAATGTAAAACCCTGTATGTTTTAACATAATCAAATAGAAAATTAAAGAATCTTTCGATTGGTATTATAATAACTGTTTCCTAAAGTTAAAATTTCTGAGACATTTAACAATTTCCAAAATTTTCATTACTATTTTGTAACAACAAACCTGTGAAATTCTACATGTGGGTTAATGTGACAGTATCCATGGTTACCACTGAATCTGTCATTGTTTAAAATTAATTAAAATATTTTATTGAAAAATATTGACTTTAGGTATAGGATATGGTATAGCCATTTTACTCAGAATTTTATGTAGAACTCAAAAATGTAAAAATATATGAGTTGTCCTGTTTAAAATAACAAAGTTAAAGACATTTCCGGTAAAACAGGAAGTATTATTTTGTTCAAAATAATTTAGAAAAAAAGTCAAAATCGAAAAATTTACTCTATTAAAATTTTAAATCGATGTCATTCGCGATTCCCTAGAAACTTCTAACGGACTACGTACGTGAAACACCCTGTATATTAAACATCATTTATGTGTTATGCTATACTTAATTATTAATAAAAGATACAACAATATTTGTATAAAAATTACAAAATGTACTAAACTAAACATTTATGAATACTGCTAGTGCTAATTCAAAACTGATCCTGGCCACATAAACATAATTTGCATAAAAAAGTTAATATATCAAATAATAGTCAAATATCAATACTTTAACGTGTTATAGGCATACTCAAATTTATAAAACAAAGTTGCTTCTTCGATTATTTACCCTTTAAAAATTGTTAAATTTTAAATCAAATTATCACCTGTACGTTTTGAAATAAAAAAGTTATTTAAAAAAATTAAATTACTTTATTTTTAACACAGTGAAGAAAAAAATAAAAATAAAAACAAAGTTGTCAATGGACGAGATTTTTTTTTAAATTTAGATGTAGAAATAAGGTAAAAAAGTTTTAATCGATTTCTTGAACCCTTGCAAATCGAAAAACAAAACGAAATTTTTTGAAAATCTTGTTTTGCTATAAATTATCTCGCTTGGCAAAATACACTTACATAGGCACTGACTTCGTGTCGTTTGTAATATACATATTCTGTATACAATAGTTTCAGGATACACCCTTACATGACCAAGCTTAAAAGGACAACAAAAGCTTTAGTTCATGTTTAATGCCAAAACTCAATAGCTATTCTAGTGTTGTTGACATATGCACTCTACAATACTGTATAGTTAAATATTAAGATTTAATCATAGATAACTTAGATACTATTAGTCCAGACTGTACTGTCCAGTGTACTGCTTTATAACTAGGGTTTTGTGTGTTCGAAAATAATTTTTATAAACCATTTAGGCAGTTAAATTGGATTAAAAGATTTGATTTAATTGAAGCTAAAAAAAATCGTTTAATGGAATTAGTATTAGTAATATAAGTAATAGAAATAATATAAAATATTTGTTTTGATCTTTCATAATTAAGTAGATATTACAGCTCAGGTTCCAGATTTTTAACCGCAATTAATTAATTTTTACAATGTTTTAAAAGTCTAAAACATATCCTCCGTGAATGTTACTCCTTCTAGGTTAACCTATATGTTTTTAAATATCTGAGGTAGTAAAAGCATACTAAAAATATCAGTTCACTAAGTAAATTAAACAAATTCAAAGCAATCGAATCAAATATAAAATATTATTAAAAATTAAAAGAAATAATTTTTATAACCATTTGTGTAGGTGTTACAAAAATTGATTCTATCCTCCGTGAATCTGTTTTTGCTTTAAATTTTATGCAAATCATCAATCATTTTAAATAAGCAAAACCTCTGTTTACGACATTATAGATGCATGTGATTCCTGAAGGTCAGTTAAAATTTATATGCAGATGAGAGTGTTGCTGTTTTATAAGTCAAAAGTTTAAGTTCATTAATTTGCTATTTAAAAACCTATCCACCGTGAAGTGTAATATCTCAGTAAGTAGATTTTTTTTATAAATATTTTATGAATGTAACAGTGAAACAACCAAAAATAAAAAATAATCATTTTTACTTGGGAGACATCTCAATTCCTAGAAATAAGTATATTATCCTTGCTACATATAGACGTCCTATAGTTTTCCAATTTATTTTGTTTGTTTTGTATGTCAACAACTTTTATAATAACATTTCTGTCGGAATGATTATTTATGCGATATGTGCATTTGCATATTACCCAGCAAGTGTAACAAAACACTTTTTTAATTAAACTACTGCACATTATATTATTACACTGGTCAAAGCCAAAAATCTCTTTTTTCTGTATCAAGTTTGTTACTTTTTCGAACACACAGTAATTAGGTTGCATTTTTATTTAAATCTGCTACACATTTCGATAGATGATTGAAGCCTATCAGTTTCGATGGAAATCAGGCCATGGAGCCAAACTCCTGATAAACCTATTTCCATCCAGCTTGATCATGTGACTACATTACATTAGCTTTTAATATCGAACGTGCCTTATGTAATTTGCACAACACTCGAAAACTTAATCCTACCTAATACGTACATAATTTGCTACCTGTGATATTTGTCTCTACATTCCCAAGGTTTGTTAAACAATGCGGTTGTAACTATTTGATGAGAAAATATTTTTATGAAAAGCGCTCCTAAACTTTTATTCACGGAGGTTAGGATTTCGTATGTTTTTTTTAAACATCCCTTTTTAAGTTATTGTATATTTTGACACCTTAATATTTTGAAAAAATACAATTGTACATACATAAAATATTTATAAAAAAATCTGCTTACTGAGATATTACACTTCACGGTGGATAGGTTTTTAAATAGCAAATTAATGAACTTAAACTTTTGAATTATAAAACAGCAACACTCTCATCTGCATATAAATTCTAGCTGACCTTCATAAATCACATGCATCTATAATGTCGTAAACAGAGGTTTTTGCTTATTTAAAATGATTAAAGCGCCATCCGTTGCATAAAATTGAAAGCAAAAACAGATTCACGGAGGATAGAATCAATTTTTTTTACACCTACACAAATGGTTATAAAAATTATTTCTTTTAATTTTTAATAATATTTTATATTTGATTCGATTGCTTTGGATGTGTGAACTGATATTTTTAGTATGCTTTTAAACACTAGAATATTAAGAGGATTTCAATTTGTTTAAGAATAATATGGTGTGTTTAAGTTTTAATGCTTTTTTATAAAATATAATAACGATATTTTGTACAATAGTTGAAACATTCTCAAAAAATGCATTTTAAACTTTAAAAATAATTATATAAAATAATAATCGTCTAATTTCAAAAGCGGCCATCTCCAATTTTTTTTAAAAATGAGTTATTTACACTAATAAAATCGAAATATTATGTAGTATATTAGTGCAAAATTATATCCCAACAAAAACGGCTATTTGCAAGGAAAATATTTTATTAAAGTTTTATATTAGTTTCAATAACGGCCATCTCCATTGATGTTCTAAGTACAAAAATGTAATTAAAATGCCCATTTCCCTTTGGAAATATATGTTTTTTTAATTAAAACTTAAATCTAGTTACTTATTTTGCAGAAAAAATATTTTTAGTTACCATATGAATAAGTTTTTCAAAATATATATATTTTCTACCCATTACTGTTTAGAATGTGTTTTTGACGTTTACTTAAAATATTCTTCAAAGGAGATGGCCGCTTTTGAAATTAGACGATTCAATTTGCTAAATTTTAAATTTTGGCTTGTTTTGTTGTGTTCTTTACCTCACCGATTCAATGATACTTAATGGTAAACTTTATTACCTTCTTTAGGTATACCATATTAAAATTAAAATGTAAATTAAAAAGACGAAGAAACCAAGATACAAAGTTTGATTCAAAAGTTAACTTAGTTAAGACCAAAAAACTAAAAAGTTTGCAGATTTGTATTCAGGTATACTATACAAGATTATTATTGTTTTTTATAATAAAGACGTCTCTTTGAATGTACAATTTCGAGTCTAGTTTGAGATACAGGTTTTTACAAAAATTACACACCCTTTTTTTTAAATGTACCTTCCTCTTTTTTGGAGATTCGAATAAATTATGAAATTGTGATTTTAGCAATATGTACATTTATACCTTTTGGAGATATTAATTAATAAAAGTGGAAAATTTATAGTTTTTAATTGTTTGATAAAAGTAAAAAGTGTTTATTTTCAAAATATATATCATAATATATAAGGATTATTACGTTTAATTTACCATATTTCAATTAAAAAACATAAAGGTTTTTAATTTTTAAATGCGTTTTTAGATATTCATAGTGCGTTAATTGCAGAAATAACCCAATAATTTTTTTATTGCAAATTTTATTTTTTTAATTTTTTAAATTTGTTAAAAAAGGCTTATTATTTATAATTAACTGTATTTTAATTAAAAAACATACCGGTTTTTATTTTTTAAATGCGTTTTAGATAGTCTTAGAGCATTAATTGAGGAAATAATCAAAAAACTTTTTTATTGCAAAGAAATATTAATTTTTTTATTTTTTACTGTGTTAAATAAGACCTAATAGGTATAATTAACTATATTTGAATAAAAAAAATAAAGGTCTTTATTTTTTAAATGCCTTTTTTAGATGAATATGAGTTTTAACATTTATTCCATTAATAATTCCTTAACTTCTTCAAGTGTGAAGTGATTTTCATCCAAATTTGGAAATCTCTTTAAATTTTCAGACAATAGACTTGGGTACGTCTTGTCACTATTTAAAAATAGTTCTGTTAAAAACTAAAAAGAAAGTACTCATTTTGAAAAATCACAAAATGAAATAGTCTTAGATAAATTTGCTTTCGTTATATATGTAAAATATTATTACCTAAATGAGCGAATATGTTTTGCCTAATACATAGTTTTTACTTCTAAGGATGCAAAACAAGGGATTATCAATTAATTAATACCTAATATTTTGTTATAAATAGGTAAATAATTATTAATCCTATAGGATAAGTATACTTGGTATATATTTTTTAATAATATTACAAATAAATTAATAAATGTTGAAATATTTATTATAATTAATAAATTCAACTAAAACTTATGATCATGGATCTGTGGGTACGAAAATCTTAAGTGCGTAGACAATGCCTTAGTTAGGTACGAGCGCTCGCGATTTAGCCATGCAGCGCGATAAATAAAAATTCATAACTTTTCCATATGTGCGAATATGAAGCTAAGTTTGTGTGTACTTATAAAGTAAAGTTTACTGAACAACCTCATGCAGATATCAACGTGGAAATCGGAGGCAATCGTAGTTAAATGCCTATATGAATGAATGAAAAGGCTAATTTCCAATAGATAAAAAAACAACAAATAAACAAAAATGATTATAAAACATATTTACCAATGGATGTGTTTGGGGTGACAGGGGTGGTTTAATAAACATCAACGAATAAAACTGAGGACACTGTTTGACGCGGGCACATAAAACTTACTTCAAAAAGTGCGAGCGGAATTTCGCCGACACATGATGCGCGCTCACAGGCCGTCGCGGCGCTCAGCGTCCTCTGGATGAGTTCTAGGCTGGAGTGTGTTGCGAGCTGAAGCGAGTAACACTGTCGACTGACGGCGCTTACGGAGCGTCGGAGGATCGTAGGGCGCGGGAACAGACGGGGCGCCGGCGCCGACCCCACCAGCGTCGTGGGCGTCGTCACGTTGAGGCGACGCGCGTCGCTGACCGCCGCACAGTGCGCCCAAACCAACAAATAAAGGGCCAGACTTGCCAAAATGTTAATGTAAAAAATATTTTTTTTATCCTATGAGAATTTTATCCAATGAGAATTTTCTCCAATGGAAATTTTATCCAGTTGAATTTTTATCCAATGAAAATTTTATCCAGTGGAATTTTTACCCAATGGAAATTTTATCCAATGAGAATTTTATCCAATGCAAATTTTATCCAGTGGAATTTTTATCCAATGAAAATTTTATCCAGTGGAAATTTTATCCAATGAAAATTTTATCCAGTGAAATTTTTATCCAATGGAAATTTTATCCAATGAGAATTTTATCCAATGAAAATTTTATCCAGTGGAAATTTTATCCAATGAAAATTTTATCCAGTGGAATTTTTATCCAATGAGAATTATCTCCAATGGAAAGTTTATCCAATGAGAATTTTATCCAATGCAAATTTTATCCAGTGGAATTTTTATCCAATGAAAATTTTATCCAGTGGAATTTTTATCCAATCAGAATTTTATCCAATGGAAAGTTTATCCAATGAGAATTTTATCCAATGCAAATTTTATCTAATGAAAATTTTATCCAATGAAAATGTATATTTGAAAAGTTCTTGAATATTGCTTAACCATCCTTTTATAGTTGAACTGATTTATTTTTTACTTTTTATTATGTAGAAGTGTAGTTAAAATACACTTCTAATTGGTAAAAAACTGAATACAAAAGGCGTTTGTTCCTTTATTTTGAAGAGCCGCCACTGAATGAATGGCACTTTATTTCAGAGGACGGAGGCGCAGAAAATTCGATAAGATACATCACATTTTAAATTAAATTATCCCAATTGGTTTTGTACCTAATCATATATGTATTAAATTGAATTTTAGCCTCGTTCGTTTCTTCTTTGATTTTTACCATGGACCGATATACCTACTAATGAAATTTTTATACTAATACAGGATTTTTTTTAAAAGAGTGTTCTTAAAATATTGTGTTATTTTTTAGTATTTCCAGTGTATAGTATTTTAACTGCAACGTTTAAAAACATTTAAAGGAAAAAAAATTGTAAAGGATTTACATACATACATAAATATAATGAAAATCGTTATTATTAGGTACATTGTTTGCTTTTCTTTGTACTTTTTGGGCACGCGACACAAGCATTAAATACATATTAATTATGTTTTTTTTAATGTTTTTCTTTTAAAAGGGGTGGTAATCCGACTTTAACGATGGTAACTAATAATGTAAAATGTCATGGTTAAAAATATGCCGTTGTTTTAAAGATTTTAGCCTTCCGCTGTCCCTAAGTTTGAATTCCAATAACTTTGTTAAAAATTATCGGATCTTATTGATTTAAAAACCAAGTGAAAGCCTAACAAGCCCTTAGTAAACTCTTTCAGAAAATTTTTGTTTAGTTATTTCAGAATAATTTTTTTTTAATTTTGAAACTTGTGAAACACACATTTTCGCATGTCCCATTAGCGTTTTATAACCAGAACTTTGTGTTGCTTTATAGCAATCCATAACATCCTTAGTTAATACAGTAAACAATTTATATATAAAATAATTAATTTTAATCTATTTTTTTTAAATTTGACTCATGTCCCAGACATTTTTTCCGTTGCGTTACGTCCGTCGCGTTACCGATAGAATATTAAAAAAAAAAAAAAAAACATATATATGGCAACTTTTTTGGTACTCACGTGATCAACAAATGATGTTCGGACGTACACATTACCCAGCTGAATTTATTTATTCAATCAGGAAGAAGATATCGGTTGAAACAGGTGCAGGTAACGCGAATGTAATAATTGTTTGTCCACTAAGTTACTCAAAAAAATAATAAAAATAAGGTAAGAAAAAATACTATTTTTCATGTTTATGTTTATTTTAGGGCACTAAAGCTCATTGAGAGTAATTAATGACTATAATGTCTTATTATTATTTTTTAAATATGGTTTTACAAAACTTTGTCCACTGCGTTACCGAGTTCACTATGGTAACGCAATGGAATTTAGGGTAACGCAATAGAATTTTTCGACAACAAAGTGGATATTTACCGTCGCTTTTATTAAAAGTAGTTTATGATAAACCAATTTAAAATTATTTGTATTTACAACTCATGATGTAGATTACATCCAAGGAAAAATTCCACGCAATATAAAAGTACTAAAAGGAACCTTCACCTTATAGTCAAAGAAAAAGGGTGTCTACAACACCCTATATAGTTTCTTTTTTACGTTATCTGATTAAGTCCTTTGTGTACCCCTGTCCGTTGTGATACCAATGTCTATTTCGTTACTTTTTTTAGTTTTTTCAGAATAATTATGATTTATATATATCTAATATTTTTTCGGGTGGTATGTTAAAAGTATTTTCCGAATTTATTAATTTTGTTGCCATTAGTTTTTCATGTTCTCTATCATGCAATGTATTTAAATCACAGTTATTCTGCAAGATGTCCTGTGAAGAAGAAATCACTATATTACTTACTCTCTAAAAATTAATTAGTCAAAAATGTCATAGCGAAAAAGCGGCCACTAATAATTAGTAAATTATGTGGTTAAATTGACGTTAAATTTACGTTATCCCTGGTTAAAAAAAATTAATTTTAAAAAGTTAGTCTCAATATATTATATTGGATGTGTTATCGCAACCTATTGACTTAAAATAGACTTTAAAGAACCTAAAACTAAAGAAACTTTTTATGGAGATTCAATTTAAAATGAGTATTAGCATTTTACCACAGTGTGCAATCATTGTTGCGTTGGAATTGGTTAGAAACATATTAAAAGCGTTTTTTTCGTTCTTTTTATGACTTCGCTGTCTGGGATCTATAAACTATTTAGGAAATTTAAAACTTTTTCAAAGTTGGTTACATCAAAATATCGTTTAATTAGGGTGCTTCGCAGAAATAGCTTTGTCATTAATGGGATTATTATCGTTGAAAGGCCAACTTTTAAGTTACTTGAACCTAAAGGATTTTGCATTTTAAGTTCCCCAAACAGTTAATTATGTTAATTAAATCAAATCTTAATGCAGTTTTTGCACAAGTGCAAAAAATGATTAAAATAGAGCTAGTTACACTTCTACCTAAGAGGCAGATTTGCAAATTTATTATTCCACAGGGATAAAGTAAGGATAAACTAGGTTGGTGATGTTTGTTCTATCGACTACAAATTTAGCATGGGTAAATAGTAGTGCGGAGTTTTGACATGCCGAATAGACATCTATTTAATTCGCAAATATTGACGCAAGTCTACGCACCAAAACACTTTTTAAATTATCTAAATAGTACTAGACTTAGAGCATACAATATATGGATTTATTTTTTGAACCCTTTTGTAAAAGTAAAACACGTTAAAGTATTGATATTTGACTATTATTTGATATATTAACTTTTTTACGCAAATGATGTTTCTGTAACCAGAATCAGTTTTGAATTAATGCAGTAATCATAAATGTTTAGTTTAGTACATTTTGTCATTTTTATACAAATATTGTTGTATCTTTTATTAATAATTAACTATAGCATAACACATAAATGACGTTTAATATACAAGGTGTTTCACGTAGGTAGTCCGTTAGAAGTTTCTAGGGAATCGCGAAAGTCATCGATTTAAAATTTTAATAGCGTAAATTATTCGATTTAGACTTTTTTTCTAAATTATTTTGAACAAAATAATACTTCATGTTTTACCGGAAATGTCTTTAACTTTGTTATTTTAAACAAGACATCTCATATATTTTTACATTTTTGAATTCTACACAAAATTCTGAGTAAAATTGCTATACCATATCATATACCTAAAGTCAATATTTTTCGAGTTATTAATTTTCCTATCAAATATTTTAATTAATTTTAAACAATGACAGATTACGTGGTAACCATGGATACTGTCACATTAACCCACATGAAGAATTTCACAGGTTTGTTGATACAAAATAGTATTGAAAATATTAGAAATTGTTAAATGTTTCTGAAATTTTAACTTTAGGAAACAATTATTATAATACAAAAAAAAAAAAAAAAAAAAAATCGAAAGATTCTTTAATTTTCTATTTAATTATGTTAAAACATACAGGGTTTTACATTTATAAAAAACCTTCAAAAAATTAAATTATTTAAACAATATTTTAATATTCCAAAAATTCCAACCCCATGTCAGCAAACATAATAACAAAAAAAATAAGAGGCTATTTTTGATTTACGTGAATTTAGCAAAATTTTAACGAAAAAAAATAATATCTTGAAAACTATTAACTTTAGGTATAGTCTAAATCAAATTGTATATGCTATAAAAAAATGCAAAATAAATAATTACAAAAAAGCGAAAAACAACTGAATAAAAAATATACATTTATCTAAATAGCCGATCGCAACATAAAAAATAAAGTCTTTATTCTAATTTATTTATTGGGTAAATATTACTTTCCCAGTGGAATTAAAATTGAAGCTTGTTTATCGAGTAAAAAATAAATTGAAGCTTGGTTGTGGAGCAAAAAATAAAATTAAAGTAGGTTATAATTTCTAACTTGCTGACACTGTCTATAATTATTATTATTCATTTTAATAAATTAATGTTTTGAGTTTGTAGTACACTTATAAATTGAAACGCAATTAGTCATTTGCAACTCAAGCCTTAAAACAGTTTGACGCCGCGATTTTATAACAGATGTGTCAAGAATTACGAATGAATTCAACATATGGATGTTCCTGTCCATAAAATATCTCAACCCTGTATATTACAATGGACAATTTAACTGATGAGGTGCCTGCATCGTTGTAACAAATATTGACTGCATCCTTGGACATAACATTACAGGTACATATGTGTTACACGAGGCGCATTGGTAAACCGGGTAATAATAATTGTATCTGCAGGCATTTCAGGAGTTCAGCATGCTACATGTATGTGACTTCGATTCGGACAGTGGCGGCTCGTGGGTGGGTAAATACGAATAAATTTCCACGTCACCGCGACGCGTTGATTTTTTTTTAAATGGCCGATAGCCCTACATTATAAAGAAACTTCAAAACTATCATCCATCACATCTTCAGAATAAAACCACCAACTCGCCTGATATATTTGTAGGTAAATAGTGTACGAGGTGTGTTCAGAAAATAACGGGATTTGTTAAATTTCGCGGGTTCGGAAGGTCCGGTTGTCATAAAATTTTCTTTATTATGTTGGCATACATGCCCCCGAAGTATGATAAAAACTTTAGCTGTTTTCATTGTTTACTTTGTCTGTGGCAGCCGCTAAGGTTAGACGTGTTTTATGAGCTCGGTGATTTTTCGTTCGCTAAAAGAAATGGATCAAAGAATTTGTATCCAATTTTGCTTAAAAAATGAAATAAATTCCGTGAAATGTTAACAAAGGCCTATAGTGAGTCTGCTATAAGTAAAACAAGAGTTTACAAGTGGTATAAAAGTTTCCATGATGGCCGTGAAGACGTTGAAGATGACGCACAAGCACATTAACAACCGATTAAAACATGGAAAAAGTGGAAGAAATGGTTATAAACCATCAGAGAAGTCGCTGATGATGTTGGTATATCGATTGGCTCATCCCATGAAATTTTTTCGAATGTTTTGGGTATGAAACGCGTGGCAGAAAAATTTGTTCTGAAATTGTTAAATTTTGAACAAAATTTTTGGCCAAAAACAATACTGTAATGATGCCCCAGCCTCCATATTCGCCAGACATGCCTCTGTCTGACTTTTTCCTATTCCCAAAAATAAAGAGAACCTTAAAGGGCCGTCGTTTTGCAAGCTTAGATGACATTAAAAGCGCATCGCTGAAAGAACTAAAGGCTATTCCAAAGATCGAGTTTTAGAAGTGTTTCGAGTATGTGCATAATATCCAATGGGGACTATTTTGAAGGCGACAACATTAATGTAGACGAATAAATAAATATTTGTTTCAAAAAACGAAAATTCCCGATATTTTCTGAACACACAAAGAAATGCCTGAGAATTATGTTAGTTTTGCTGTTTTTTTTTAATTACATTATTTTGTACATATACCAACATAAATGAACACAAAAATAACATACACACAATGTTGAATATAAATGTCCTGTAATGATTTAATGTTTATTTACATCAGTGATAAAATAATTGAAAAGTTGCAATTTTTGTGAACAACTTCTATGCAAAAGTGCACACTAATAAAAAAAAGCGTTAAACCGCTCACATTGCGCTTCATGGCGTGAATTAAATAAAATTTGACAAACCAGTATGTAAATGTACAGGCAATCACCACAGATTTCAACAATTTATCCTATAAACTCGTTTTAGCTTTACAATTGGGGTGAAATAATGATGACAAATCAATAGGGTTTGTATTTTGTTACCCAAACTTGTTTTTGACATAATTATCAGTATTTATCGGTGAATCTCACGAATGGTGTTACCCCGTGATATTTAATAAAACTAAATGAGTTTGACCTACACTTTTATTGTGTTTTCATCTTTCATAATTAAGTAGATATTACAGCTCAGGTTCCAGATTTTTAACCGCAGTTAATTATTTTTTACAATGTTTTAAAATTCTAAAACCTATCCTCCGTGACTGTTACTCTTTATACCTTAACCTATATGTTTTCAAATATCTGAGGTAGTAAAAGCATAGGTACCAAAAATATCAGTTCACTAAGTAAATTAAACACATCCAAAGCAATCGAATCAAATATAAAATATTATTAAAAATTAAAAGAAATAATTTTTATGACCATTTATGTAGGTGTCAGAAAAATTGATTCTATCCTCCGTGAATCTGTTTTTGCTTTAAATTTTATGCAACGGATGGCGCTTTAATCATTTTAAATAAGCAAAAACCTCTGTTTACGACATTATAGATGCATGTGATTCCTGAAGGTCAGTTAGAATTTATATGCAGATGAGAGTGTTGCTGTTTAATAATTCAAAAGTTTAAGTGCATTAATTTGCTATTTAAAAACCTATCCACCGTGAAGTGTAATATCTCAGTAAGTAGATTTTTTTATAAATATTTTATGTTTGAGCATATATGCTCCACACCTTAAAGTCTAACCACGTGACCACGTACGAAACGCAGTCTTTTGAAAATTTGGCATTTAAGGCTTTTCAGGTTATGTATCTGTCAAAGTATAGTCAACGAAAGAAATAATATTATGTTTAGGCGTTAAAAATGTATAAATCTTTATAAAATTACAATAACAATGGATGGTTTAAGAATTTAAGAATATAAATACTGCATTTAATAAAATTCTAAAGTGTATGGTGCCAAATAAGTAATATTTTTGTGCATTTGGTCCAAACATCTGGTTTTCTCCATAAAATAATTTTAACTAAACAGCATTTATTAAAAAAATCTAGCTTCTCTATTATGGAATAAGAATATCTGTTTTAAAGGTAGGTTAATATATTATAAGAAAAATATCATCTAATTTTGTAATTTTAAGGTTAGAAAAATTTATTTTGACCAAAATAAATAAGTATTTTGGATTATTTAAAAGACTGTATAATATGGTATTTAAAAATGTGGTAGTTTTTCTTATCTAGCTTAAAGTGTACCTACATAAAGTTTTGTCAATACAAATAGTTAAAAAGCTTCGACTGAATTTGATCTACATCGAAAAATCATTATAACTTTAAAAATTTTTATTAATCACATGTCATGGAAGTATTAAATATTTTCACACTGCAAGTTTCTCTAAAAATTGTTTGTTTTCTTATAATCTTACTTAAAGTAGGTATGCCGAGAGGTATGCACAAGTTTTGTCATTAGAAAGCTTCAATTTAATTTGAACTATATTCAACAATTATTTAGTATACCTATATTTATTTATGACCATATTAACACACTCTTCCAAATAATCCACTTATTTATTTTGGTCAAAATAGATTTTTCTAACCTTAAAATACAAAATTCGATGATATTTTTTGTTCTAATACATTAACCTACCTTTGATACAGATATTCTTATTTCATAATAGAAAAGTTGGATTTTTTTAAATAAATGCTGTTTAGTTAAAACTATTTTATGGAGAAATGTAGACCCAATGCACAAAAATATCACTTATATTGCACCTTACACTTTGGAATTTTATTAAATGCAGTTTTTATTCCTAAATTTTTAAACCAACCATTGTTATTGTGATACTATAAAGATTTATTAACTTTTAACGCTTAAACATAAGCGGTAACACTATAAATATTATTTCTTTCATTGACTATACTTTGACAGATACATAACCTGAAAAGCCTTAAATGCCAAATTTTCAAAAGACTGCGTTCCTTACGTGGTCACGTGGTGGGACTTTGAGGTGTGGAGCATATATGCTGAACGTACTATAGTACGTTCAATTTTACCTAAATGTAGCAGGAGCTGAGTACTTTGCATTAAATAAATTGCGAGGAAATTCGCTTACACTTAAGCCAGTCCAGGCTGTGAATTATAAATGTAGGACAACTTGTTGTAATTCGTCCTTCATTATTAAACCGTTTAATATTGGACAAAGACCGTTTATTCCCTGTATAGGAGGAATTGGGTCATGTTTTCCACTGAGAAAATCACTTATTAAGAGAGACTTCCGAACAACAATGCTTGAGGGACAATGGCCGCATACGTATGTGCCTTCATAAATTTTTTAAACCCACCTTTAAATATAATTTTCCTTATAAGGAAGCAATAAAGGTATTATGTATATATACATACCCCAGTTATTGCATCAACATCTCAAGCAGCATTTTAAGTTTAAATAACTACCAATTTACTACTAAGTCAACTTTAAAGTATTTTTTACGGTTAACCAAAACGGTTTTATAACGGTATATGTAGATACGAAAAATTACCAAATTTCGTTATTTTACCCACATAATAACCTTTTTGATCTACTAAGAGAATAACGTAATATAACAATATAAATACCACAAATTTACGTAAAAATAACGCTATAATTACCAACTGTTTGCTCTCTCTTTTTAAAACATTGACATTCGTAATTTCTTTGTTCTTTTAATTTATATTTTACAAAATGGTACTTACAAAAAAATTTTACAAAATCTTTTAAAAACTATTTAGTTTTAATTATTTTTTAATAACTAAAACTTTCCTTATTATATTTTAGAAAAATATTTATGAAAAATTATTATACACTCACAGGCAAAATAATCGATCCACAGAAATTTTCGATGAATTTCAATCGCAAATAACTTTTTTATTTGATGTCCGATTTAAACGAATATTAAAGAATATTGTAGATAAATTAATAGACAATCGCTCACACTTTAAAAAATTACTAAAAAATAGACGTACGAGTGGCAAAACCGTATATTGTTCTAAATTAAGTTTTGATTTATCAAGTCACATCTATTCTTAACAGTTTTGTTTTTGGTTCACCTCAATATATTTATTTTGTGGAAAATATGGATTTAAAAAAAAACTGCAATTTCCAATATTTTTCTGTATGAAGAACTAAGGTTGCTATGGTCCATCCATATGCTATGGAAAATGACAGTGACAGTTTTGTTGAATCATCCCATACTTGGACATGTCATAAACAGCTTTCAAAAGCTATCAAATTGTTTTTTGCAAATTAATGTTTAAATTTTGAGGTGTCTTCTTACTCTAAAAAATGGATATGTCTCCGTCTGATATTGCCAGAGCCATTGATTTAATCCAAGATGGACGGTCACAGTATTACGTGGCAAGTGTTTTAAACGTCACAAGAAGTAAAGTACAAAGGGCAACACCAGTCGGAGACATTTTTAAAAGTAAGAAGACACCTCAAAATTAACACATTAATTTACAAAAAACAATTTGATAGCTTTTGAAAGCTGTATATGACATGTCCAAGTATGGGATGATTCAACAAAACTGTCAATGTCATCCTCAATAGGCTATGGATGGACCATAGCAACCTTAGTCCTTCATACAGCAAAAATATTGGAAATTGCAATGTTTTTTTTTTAAATCCATATTTTTCACAAAAATAAATATATCGGGGTGAACCAAAAACAGAACTGTTAAGAATAGATGTGACTTGATAATAAAACTTAATTTAGAGCAATATACGGTTTTGTCGCTCTATAGAGTGTCTTAAACTTATGGTAAAAAACATCTTTTTGTTTAAACCTGTATATTATAAACGTACGTGTATTTTTAAGTAATTTTTAAAATGTGAAGGATTCTCCATTAATGTATCTACAATATTCTTTAATATTTGTTTAAATCCGAAATCAAATAAAAAAGTTATTTGCGATTGAAATTTGTTATTAAATATTTACTTATTTACTATTTTAAATTTATATTTATATATGAAATTGTCCAATTATTTTAAAACAAACGTTAATTAATAAATCAAATTTGATTTTAAATAACCAATTTTAATTAATATTATAAAATAGTTGGTTTTATTTGTTAAACTTTATTTATTTACATTATACTGCTTTTAAATAAATGGAATGATTATTTATTTATTTAACTTTTTGATTATGTGACATTACATTATATCCTACTACTTTAAAATTATATCAACCCTGGAAATTTTGCTGTTTTTTTCTACTTCTTGGTTAGATTTAAAAAAACCGAAATGATATTTTATATTTATCTTGCATATCTGAGTTTTAAAATTGTAGACTCAAGACAACCAGAATTACTTACTTTTAAAACTAAAATCCACCACTAAATTTTCTCTATGCATTAAGTTGGAAAGCCACATAGAAATTCAAATCACAATTATAACAATAACATTATAATGTTTGCAATTTTATAAAATTTGCATAGGGAAATTAAAAACCTTTACGTTTGTAACATTTACATTTAACGCTTTGAAATTTTAAATGAATTGGTTTAGTTTTTATTAAAATTGAGGCAGAACGCGTAGGTAGGTTTTGTTTTTTTTAGTTAATTTTTTTATAATGGTTACAACCACACTGATATAAATAATCTCTTAAAACAAATAAAAATCACTTTGATTTAAAATATTTACTAACACTAACACTAATAAAGTAACATAAATATAATTTATCATAACATTTTTATTAATTGTGATGTATCTTCACAGTAAAAAATGTTGCCCGTGTAAATTTTTTAGTGTAGGGGTAAAAATATTAGAGTTGATTTGTAAGCGTAAAAGTTACACTACAAAATACACTAGTACTACACTATAGGTAGCATTTAGTGCTTATTTACTTTATTAAACACATTTAAAGAATATGAACATTATTCATTGGTACATTCACACTATTTATTATTAAAATAAATCAAAAGGGTAGAAAAACTTAATGCGAGTGTTTATTACCCCTTAATGTGTTAAATAGTGACAAAATATACACTACAGTGCATGCCAATTTCTTTGTCTGTTTTGATGTTACTAAGAGCTCTTTTTTCTTTACACTGCTAGTGCACATTGTATCACAATTAAAGTTAAATTACACCAATACTGGCAAAATAGACTGAAAAAACTGGTAATAACCGAAATGCGTTTTAAAATGTTTGGTTGGTACCTATCTACCTACGCAGTGCATATCCGGAGATACCGCGTTGTGGAAGTGTGGCATTTTTGTTCAGTTAGATTTTAATTACGGTGAATCCATAAGGGGACATTCTTATTTTTTGGTAAGTATTATACTTCCTTTTTCTTTAAGCCTTAATACTCAATAAATACCAATATGTTAAAAGGATGTCCATACCCGACCGATATATCAATAATTTACGGCAGTAGGTCGGGTACTTGTAACATTAATATTTTCAAGCGTAATGGTTGTTGTATATACCTACATTTTTATTAATATTATGGAAAATTTGTACACGTGTGGTAAATCCCCGACATACAGCCGCCTGACACCTCTCTACCAATGGGATCACCCAATTGTCAAGATAATTCATTGCTTACAAGTTGACAGCCAGTAAAATATTGCATTGATCTAAAACTTTTACGTTTTAAGGAACCATTTTGCTTAAGCCAGCCATACGACTCAAATATAAAATTATATTTTAAAAAGCACCGATTTTGATAATTGTCATAGATTTTTGTTCCAAATAAATGTTTCTCTTTATTTACCTTTTCGTTTTATTCACTACCACCAATGGGTTTTACTCAAATAATAGTGTTAATTTACACTAGAAGAGAGTAAAAGAGTAAAAGTACCTTTCTAAAATTAGAACTTTTCCAAAGTAGTGTTAATTTACACTGAACAAAAGTGGGATTTTACCCAGGAAGTGTAGAAGTACACGATTTTAGGTAAATTAACACTTTTTAATACAGTGTAAAATTACTTTATCCTCAGTGCTATAGTGTTAAACCATACTTGCTTACTTGGGGAAAATTACACTACAAATTAACTCTAATTGTAGTGTTATAAAACAACACTATTTAGTGTGGACCTGTGTGAACCCTAATTAGTGTTGCTTAGAGTTGATTTTTTTGTACTGTTAAATAAATCCGACAACAGCAAAAAATCCAAGCCAAGAAAAACTAAAATTTCCGTTAATTTTTGTCCTTCTAAATAATTGAATAGAATCTTTTGAAAGTCGCTCGGTTTAGATTTCACTTCAATGAATTTTTCGTCTTTCATCCATACGAAAGACGTGCCATTTCCGGTGATTAAGTTATAAACAAACGAAAAGATAGAAGAAGAAGAAAAAACTTTAATGGATTTTTTAAGGGTTTTATCTCGGGTTTTTTTTGCCTTGCGAAGTAAAAAGTTGGCCTTTTAGTTTTCTCAGAATTTAATCGCGAAAAATTCTAGTTTTTGACGCATGATTGAATTCAAATTTAAATATTAAATTAAGGCTTAGGTGTGCCTTTATAAAAGCTTGATAAATACTTTTTCATTTTAATATGCCAGTTTTTTTAGTATTTATTTGGGTGATTCTACAAAAGTTGGGCAACTTTTGGCCTCATTTTGTTTATATAGTTTTCGGATGAAATTAAACAGTATTTTGTTATGAGAACATAGACAATATAATAAATATACTGTTCCAGACCGGGCCAGTCACTTTTTCAAACAGTTTCTGAAATATCTGTGTTTTCTAAATTTGAATGCAAGGGAAGTGACGAGTATACCAGGGTACTAATTAAATACATAATTTATTGGAAAATATAACATTTATTGCAACTTTGAGCATATTATACATTAAATATCTTATAATCAAATAATATCACACATCAGTGGCGGCTGGTGGATTTTGGGTATACCGATATCTCAATTATTAGATATGGGACCGACACCAAATTTATATGAGTTTATAATGACATTAAATAAACAAGTTCTGCGCAATTTGAATTGAAGTTTGCGAAAAAAAGATAACCGAAACAGAATATAATTCGGAATTAAGTATTTTACTGATATTTTTTATTAGTGGATGCTACTTTCAACAAATCACATGTAGCCTTATATAAATTACAATGAAATATATATACGTAAGAAAATAACTACTTACCACAGTACTAAAATTTTGACTGGAACTATACGTACATTCACCACAACTTCGCCGCTTGCATTGTTTTCAAGATGACTGTCGTGCAAAGGGCGGGCTCTAGTTTTTGACGCATGATTGAAAATTTAAATATTAAATTAACGCTTAGGTATGCCTTTATAAAAGCTTGGTAAATACTTTTTCATTTTAATATGCCAGTTTGATTAAGTATTTTTTTATTTGGGTGATTCTACATAAGTTGGGCAACTTTTGGCCTTATTTTGTTTATATACCGATATCTCAATTATTAGATATGGGACCGACACCAGAAAATTAAACAGTATTTTGTTATGAGAACATAGACAATATAATAAATATACTGTTCCAGACCGGGCCAGTCACTTTTTCAAACAGTTTCTGAAATATCTGTGTTTTCTAAATTTGAATGCAAAGGAAGTGACGAGTATACCAGGGTACTAATTAAATACATAATTTATTGGAAAATATAAGATGTATTACAACTTTGAGCATATTTTACATTAAATATCTTAAAATCAAATAATAGCACACATCAGTGGCGGCTGGTGGATTTTGGGTATACCGATATCTCAATTATTAGATATGGGACCCACACCAAATTTATATGAGTTTATGATGACATTAAATAAAGAAGTTCTGCGCAAGCAGAATTTAAATTAAAGTTTGCGAAAAAAAGATAACCGAAACATCGAACATGGAACTGACGAAACGGATACAAATTTGAGAATATAATTCGGAATTAAGTATTTTACTGATATTTTTTATTAGTGGATGCTACTTATCAACAAATCACATGTAGCCTTACATAAATTACAATGAAATATATATACGTAAGAAAATAACTACTTACCACAGTACTGAAATTTTGACTGGAACTATACGTGCATTCACCACAACTTCGCTGCTTGCATTGTTTTCAAGATGACTGTCGTGCAAAGGGCGGGCTCTGTAGGTAATTTTTTACCAACACTTGAGTTTAAACGAGGACTTGACGTTTAAACTTCAATATTTCGCAGGAATTTTGAATTTTAACACTGGACACAGAACTGACGGGTAAAAGTGAGTACAAAGATTACAACTTTTTGAAAATTGCTATTCGAATCTATGATAAAATATGAAAAATACATTATTTAATGTTTTATAGTTTGTAGTGAAATTGAAAAATTTAAGATAAATTGAATATATTTAAACATAACCACAATTACATTATAATTACATTTATAACTAAATATGCAACGTTGCCGCAGTCCAGATAAAAAAATAATAATATTCGGTTAAAATTAACAATTTTTTTTTACTGTGTACCCGAAACTTGATAAAAAGTTGTTTGGGAATAAGGAAAACCCAATTTAAAGCGAATTGTTTTGGCATTAAAAAGTTTTCCAAGATCGGAAATATAAAAGTGTATTAGCAGTTAGTGGATAATCACGCAACATAAACTCTGAGATGCGCGTGTTGGAAAAACTTTTCATGTAACTGTCTTAATACAGATTAATTATGTTTCGGATAGCTTTATTAATTTGGATTGTTGTTGATTAAATAAAGCAAGTTTGTTTTCAGAAATGTGTTTTTATATTATTTGAAGTTTTTTTAGGGAAAGATGGTTTATAAAGAAAATTTTGTATGTATAAAAAAATGATAAATATAAACATTATTTTAACAAAATGTTATTTTAGCTAGTCTTCTTTTTAAATTGTTCATATTTGAGCTTGTCATATGTTTAGATAGTCATTATTTTAGCATGTCAACATGTAAGCTTAATGTTATTTTAGCGTGTCATCATTTTTGTTTGTTGTTTTTATGACGTAAGTTTAGTTCGATTTTTCTCGCTAGGGGTATTGTTTTGACAAATTAATCCTTTTCTAAGAAATTAAAGTACTAAACTGGTTTAATTTATTTATAATAAGCACTAATTTGTTTGTTTTACTGTTAATGATTAATATTTTTCATTAAATTATTGTAAAATTAAATATGAATAATAAAACCAAAAGTGAGGTTAGGCAACCAAGAAAACGCACGATTCTTTTTCTACGATTTAAATTATCTTTAAGTTTTAATTTGCTTTCAGTTTTCAGTGAAATTAAACACAGCTTAAACATTCCAAACTACCTATTTTTTAAATAAAAATCCAAACAAATTGAAATTAGATACCTACCTATTTATTAAACAATTAATTGAATTCCATGTAATAGCAAAAATCCATTTCTACTTAAATCATGTAGCTAGGTATTGTCAAACTATTGCTGCTTCTAAAAGCAATAATAATAATTGTACATTTAATGTAATCTTTGGCTAATAAATAAATGAGATTCTAAAAAAGTGAGGTTAGGCCGCTTTAATGTTGAATTAAATTGAACTATATAAAGTGCTTTGAAGATAAAATGTTGTATGCCATTCGGCCAAGATGTGCCTTTTTGTGCTTCGCTCAACCTTGAGCTTAGCACAAAAAGCCTTACTTCTTAACCTAATGACATAAATAACTATTTCTTCGAGAAATACTTATTATTATCTTAAAATGATTTAAATCAAAATTTTGTATAGAGCGCCATCTATGAAATAATAGGGGAATCTGTGTGTCACAGACAAATGTCAAATTTTTAAATTTTAATAACAAAGATTATAAATTTTTTAAATCAAAATGTATTTCTTGATAATTGACAGTTTTTCACAGTGAAAGTAAAGAAAATGTTTTATGAGCACTTTACAGTGGAGTCCGTGCCCGAATTTAAGTTATAGTTTACTGCCGGCGAAATTAAAAGGTCAGTACAATGTTCATATAAACTTTTCAAATATTGGCATTGAGAAACTATTTAATACTTTTGTATTGAGATGATAAAATAATTTTCACATTTAGTAATATTTTACAAGAAAGGCACTTTATTTTAACGATTGTATGACATTTGACAACTGTCAACTAACTTAAAACTAACTTTAGCCCGTGACTAAAAACCTGTTGCTAACTTCAGCCCGTGACTAAAGCGCCATAAAGCCACAACTTGTCAATGTGTATTTAAAAGGTCACTTAGTGTCATGGAAACATGTACGATAAAGGGCGTTTTAAAGGTGGGAGTAGAATAAATATTTTTTACTGTGTAGCAGTCTTTTATGTATGTTATTTTGGTTGTCGATATTTTAGCTTGTTATAAATTTAGATTTTCATGATTTTAGCTAAATGCTATTTAATTTAACCTTGTTGGTATTTGTCATCATTTGTTGATGTTTTAGCTAAATGTTATGTTTGTTAATCGACATTACACTGTTTAAAATATCTGTGGTGTAAAGAGAAATCTTAAAATGGTGTCAAAATCCAACACCAAGTGGTGTTAATATAACACCAAGAATTATGGTTGAAAATGTTATATACAGCAAACACCAAAACGGTGTTTATCTAAAAATATTTGAGAAGTGCACCTACACAGAAAAAAAGGAATAGTTAGTTCATTTAACTATATTAATTTAGTTGACCCATAAGTTTTTATTTTTGTATTTTGTTTATTTTTATCAACTGTGGAAAGGTTAATATAAACAAAGATTAGTCTGACGATACTACTCGTAAACCAGATAGTTATATTTTTTTTTAAATTGGTTAAATTAACCCAGAAAACTTTAGTGAAACCAACCCGCTGTATGGTTCACTTTACTAAATATGTTGTTTGTAAAATAAGAGTTACTTCAACCTAAAGCACTCTGTTAAAACGATTTGCCGTGCATTCCTGGTTGCATAGTGTGTACCGATCGCGGCAAAGGCGGTGTGGATCACGTGATGTTCTTAAATCTCGCCTCTGTTGACTTACATGAAGAATATATAAGTTCAGGTAGTCCTTTGCTTTGGTGTGACACTACAAGTTGTTCGATACTAAAAAGACCTTAAATAAGTGGAAAC
This sequence comes from Brassicogethes aeneus, assembly GCA_921294245.1. Lineage (NCBI taxonomy): Eukaryota > Metazoa > Arthropoda > Insecta > Coleoptera > Nitidulidae > Brassicogethes > Brassicogethes aeneus. The sequence goes on from OV121137.1 coordinate 55,509,427, forward strand.
AGCTGTCAATATTTGAACTATTTTAAGTTGGTGAAACGCACTAAAAACATTATCTCTAGCGAGTTGAAGGTTCCATTTTCTGGAATAATACCACTGGTAATATACTTGTAATGCGTCAAGGAAGTTCCTGTTTCCTTTTTTTTCTTTTTTTCTGTGTAGAATGATTTAATTTGACCAAAAACACATTATATTTAACACTGAAAAGGAGTTCAATTTCCACCAGGTAAAATTTATTTTAATACTGTGTGAAAGTTAAATGTACACCATTTTAGTATTTGAATTTACACTGGACCAACGAACCATATTTAACACCATTTTGGTTTGTGTAGATATAGACCATTTATGGTGTTAATTTGGTGATAAAATGGTCATGAAATTTTGAACAGTGTGATGTTTTAGCTAAATGTTCTATTTGTTAATCGACATTATAGCTAATTAGCTTCCCAGATAACATTAGTAATGTTTTCTTAGTTTTTTTAGCTTGTATACTTTTTCAATTAATGAATTGAAAGAGACAAATCGAGGCTGGTAACGAAAAAAAAAAAGTTGCCTTTCCATTGATTACAAAGGATTCGCGACTCTTTGGCAATATTTATGGAGAAAATGTTCCAGCCGACAAAACTCACATTGTCTAATCAATCGAGCCGGCTTCTTTGATGTCGGCCGCCGATACTTTAAATAAACAGCCGCCTACTTTGACCCTTCACCCATCCGAGGCTAACTCGGCCACGCATCCTCCGATACAGCTCGACGCGGTCAGTTGGGTCCAGATTAGCGTGTGCGTGAAAAATAACCAACACGGCGTCTTTCCGAACGGAAAATGCCGCCCTAGTCACAGGGATTTTCACCACATCAAAGACGCGCTAATGAAATCGCATCAGAGACGTAGCGTGGATAATTTTCCTTGCACGGGCGTCTGCGATCTGCGGTCAAACGCGTGGATGACGCGATGGGGATTCATTTAACATCGAATATTATTCGCTTTACGCTCTGCAAACTTTATCGGGATCACATCTATCCAATAGGTGCGTTAGCAAGCGCGGGAAAATTCAGGTGCATGCATTTGCACTTAATCAGGCTGATGCCTTAAAAGTAAACCATTTACGCCTTTTAATTTTATAAAGGATATTGACAGGGTACAAATTTGCCTTTTTACAGAATTAGTATCACATGAAATGGGTTATTTTAAGTGGAAAATTTACTATTTCACATATTTTTGAAAATATCAAGATAATGGCTTGTCTGCACGGTTTACAAGATATGAGCAGTTTAATATTTAAAATTTTGAAAAATTTGTGTTTTCTTTAGAATATTTCCCTCATTATATTATGAACCAATCAAAAGCCTTGAATGTTCGAATAAATTTCGTTTAAATAAGCGATTAAATCACTAGAACTATTTAACAGCGATTAAATTTTAGCCTCCATATTGGATTTTTGTTTACGATTTTATGGTGTTATTTACAAGTTTTAAGAAACATTTTTTTAAAAACAATAAAAAATAAGTTATCTAGTTTACGAAATATCAATTATTACTTATTACATACCTTAAATTAATGGAATTTTCTTTAAAAAAATATTTATAAATTTTGACACATACGTCAGATTTTATGAATTGTCAAATAGTTTCCTTTTATTCGAGAAATAATCTAGACGTATATCACTTAACCTATAAATTTAATCTGTCAAACTATGCTCAGTAAGTTTTTTATTTGATTTTTCTTTTTGGAAAATAGTTTCATGCAAAATAATTAAACGCGGTGTCGTGATTTTATTAAATTATTTTGCATTCATCATTTTTCAAGAAAAACCAAACAATTAACTACTGAGCCTAGTTTAACCGATTAAATTCATAGTTCTCGCGATATAATATATGATTAAAAAGATTGTTAAAAATTTCTATTGTAATTTTACTAAACATGTTTATGAAGTTTTTGTTTTAAGTGCGTTCCACCAACTTCAAATACCGACACATAGACCTATTTTGGTCTTATCAATGTCGGGCAATTTGGTGTATCGGAACACACCAAAAACGAAAGACACCTGAGCTTATATACTGTCCACCTAAGTCAACCGAGGCGAGATGTAAGAACATCACGTGATTGCCGCAATCGGTATATGAATAATGTTTTCGGTGAAAAAAGTTCGTAAAAAATTCTAATCATGCACTTAACTTAGGTTTTCAATAAAGAATAAACATATTAAAAAATAAAAGAACAAAATAAAATAAAAATCGTCAAAAAGCTGAATTTTGGTATTCTACTAAAAAATTCATAACTTCGCCATTTTTTCATGTATTTTTATCAACATTAGCTTGTTCTTTTGTAAAAATGTCAGCTTCACGAAAAAAAATTTAAACTGAAGTTATCTGTTAGATTTAAATTTTCGACCTCAATTTTTGCCATAAAAACGATTTTTTTAAGTTATTAAAATTGCTAGCGTCAAAATACTTATCCGATATCAAAAGTAAAGCTTTAAAGGGCTCAAATACCTTCAATTTAAGGGCTTGTTTGACCAAATCGATCAATTAGATTTCGAGCTATTCTAAAAAACGTCAAAACACCTCCAAAAATTGAAAAAAAATGAGTGTGATTTTCGTGTTTACTGGGTCATTTTTTTTTCGATTTTGTAAACTAGTGTAATTTAATGTGCTCTGAAACGCGTTAAGTTCATACTCTTAGCACTTCACAAAGCTTCAAGTATCAACCTCAAGCGTATGAAATCATGTATGAGCTTAATGCACTTAGGTTATAATGAAATGTTAGTTTTAAGTGTGTCTGATCTAATTTGACAACACTAACAACTTGCTCCACTTTGCATATACACACTCCAGTCGCCATTTATAATGGAGATGTTGCTAGCTGTATTTCTTGTTTAAAATTAACCTTATAATCAACAGGTGCTTTTGAAGGTTAATTAGGTTAATTATACTTTGCCGCGTTGTTATGAAAACATGTCAACCCTCTTGATTTAATATTTATTAAAGAAAACCTTAACAAGTCCAAAACAGAAAATAATAAAATTAAAAATGGTTATATGAATCCAAACATCTAAACAATATAGGGTATTCCATTGAAAATACGACAGTTGCTATCGAACCAGGGAAAACCAAAATGTAATCTGTAATGTAATGTAATTTTTGGAATTGGACGACCGTCCAATATCCAATATTTTTTTAGTTTAGTTTCTTCTTAAAAAAGGCATATATAATATAATTGCAATTATTACGGCATATCCAGCTTGAATATAAACTTAACAAAATTATTGACTGCTATTTGGAGATAATTTTATTGACTCTGGCCTTGAATTTACGCCTGCTACCAAACGTGATTGTAATCCTTAATCAGCAAAAGGTTTAAATTAAGCTTTCATGGATAGAGAATATTTTCTGCGCAATAGAATCCTTGTTGTTTTCTTTTACAGTTTTTTATTAATAGTAAAAAGTAAAAAAATAATCATTTTTTTAAATTATTTCAACAAAATTGCTACATTTTTACTAAGCAGTTGCATAGTAAAATTACAAAATGTTGTATTGTATTGCAATTTTATTACTCATTTGTTGTAATATTACATTTTGTTATATATAAGCTATAGCCAAAGTACTAAACAGGTTCCAATTTTACAATGTTTTTGTATTTCTTAGAAACTTATGGTAATTTTACAATTCTGTATTTTAGAATTGAATTTAAAATTTTGTAAAATTTTTATACATATTCGGAATTTAATTTTACCAAGATAATCAATAAAATTACTAACCAAAATTTGCTATTTGTATTACAATAAGAGTTTGGAAATATACAAATCATTATTTATTTTATACAATTTTTGTTTGCATTTTTAACATATATCATTTTAATCAAGTGAAAAAAAAAGTAAAAACTCGAAAAACTGAATTTTGCTCTTCCACTGAAAAATTCATAACTTCGCCATTTATCCATGGATTTTTATCAACAGCAGCTTATTTTTTTCCTTTAATCTATACGTAAAATAAATCAAACTGCAGTCCATGGACTTATCTTTTCGAGTTATATCTTTCCCAGAAAGATAAGTAAATTTTCGACCTCGATTTTTGCAAAAAAAGGACTTTTTCAACTTCATAAAATCGCCAGTATCGAACCACTGAGTCGATACCAAAACTATACAAAAGTTAGAGGTAGAGGTAGAGGGCTCAATTACCTTTGATTTAAGTGCTTGTTTGGTCAAATCGATCAATTAGAACTCGAAGTATACTCTAAAATGTCCCTAAACCTAAAATAAATATTTACAGATATATTACAAACTCATATTTATGTATTGATTTATAATTTAAAAATATTCAACAGTGGGTATTAAATTTTATATCATAATTACTATATACCGCTTTACTGTTGACCTAAATGGAAAATTTAGGTTATATGTCAATTTATAATTCATAATCCGATATAGACACATAAACACAAAACATAAATTTATTGAATCATCAGAGATTATTAGATGAACGAATGGTGGAAAATTATATTTGGTTCCTCATAAGAAAATCAGATACCGAAGAAAAAACAGAAAACAATCAAAAAGATAAAACCACAGATTATAAAACTATTTGTCATAAAATGACATCATAAAATCGAAATCTATTCTATAAGCTTTTAATAAGGTAAAAGGTATAAAATGGTGAAATTTTGTTGTTGTTTATTCTAATACTTACAGGTAAACAAAATCACTTTGAATATATGATATTTTTTCATAATTTTCATAATTTGCACCTGAAGATATTATACTAGGAAGACAAAATTTTGTAGAACCACAAAGAAAAATTTATATTAAAAACTTACATAATTTATTTGACATTTGAACATATTTTAATCTAATCGGCTTATATAATTTGTGTAAGTAAATGAATATTTTAGAGACTTTTTTAATATAATATTTTGTGGTAAAATTGTACAAATTATGGCACATATTAACAAAACATTGTTTAATAGTAATTTTTACAATTCGTTTAAAAATTTTAATAATTTTTTTGTTGGGTGCTAAAAAGGAAAATGAAACAAAATTATTAATTTAAGAGAAATGTATAGTAAATTTTAGATAGTAAAAAATATATAGTAAAATTAACTTTAACAAATTTTTACGGTAACAATATTATATATTCGTCAATACAATATTAAGATTGTAATACAAAATATTATTTTTATTATACAATTTTGGTAAAGATTAACACCAAAATTACTAAATCATAAATGTATAATATATATTTTAATTTTTAATATGTTCGTATAGTAAATTGATTTTACTATCTACAAATAGTAATATTTACTATATGATTTAATCAAATGTAAGGTGTACATATAATATTATAATATATTACATATTAATAAAAAATATAGTAAAAATAAAGATACTTTTATGTTTAAGTTAAATAAACAATATATTTAAATATAATATACAATATAGTAACTCATGACATTTTAAACGTTCAATTTTCTTAGTTTCTTCAATAAACTTTCATGACCCATTACTGCTAGTACTTATAAGAAAGAATTGAACCTACTTGGTTGCATAGTATGTACCGATTGCGGTAAAGGCCACGTCGCGACGCGTCGTTAGACGGTGCACTGAAAGAAATTTATGTTTCATATATGGACTACCACATACATTGCTAAAACAAACATATAATATATTTACCTTAACCATTTTTATATTTAGTTTTAACATATTATGTTAAAACTAAATATAATATATGTTTGTTTTAGCAATGTATGTGGTAGTCCATATATGAACCACAAACATTGCTAAAACAAACATATATTTCTTTCAGTGTGTGGATCACGTGATGTTCTTACATCTCGCCTCTGTTGGCTCAGGTATTTCTTTGTTTTGGGTGTGTTTCACTACTACAAGTTGCTCGACAGTGTCGTGTCTACACTGATAATACCCAATATAGGTCAAAACACCTGTCTGTCGGTATCTTTCTCATAACATTTTTGCATATTAAAAAGTACAATAAATATGTTACAATTTTTAATTGTTAACATTTAAAAATATTCGATTTTAAAATATACTTATTATTAATGAAATGGATAGTTTCTGGCAATATACAAGATAGTTGTCCCAAATAGTAATATAAATTATAGTAAAGGGTATTATAATTATGGTAATCAGCATTATACTTTTCTCTCTGTGTACCTATTAGTACAGTCATCTTAGTCAAAAAAAGGGATCAACCTCGGAATCTAACGGAATAAGCTGAATTTTTGTGAAAACCTTTATTTTAGCATTACAAATGTTGTCTCAAAAGTCACATATGCCAACGTGTGAGCGGCCTTAGATATTCAAGGTCAAAGGTCGCAAAAATCAGTTTTTTAAGAATATCTCGTTTTCTCTGCCTCCTATCGTATTTGCATTTATTATAAAAGTTGTAGAAAATAAAATTCTCTACAAATTTTGTTTACAAAAATTTTTTATACATCGAACCGTTTTTGAGATAGAGGGCGCAGAGTGTGGAGCGCTCAGCCATACGTACCTTTAGCGCAAGGTAAATCGTGAATCCCAATCTATTATACCGTTTTTTTTAATTAATTATATAATAAATATTACTAAAATAAAAATTTAATACCTTATACTTATATTTATATTTCTTTTAAATCAAATATATTTTATCTTTATATATATCTTATATTTTAATTTAATTTTAATGAAGGATAATTGAATCGGAGTAGGAAAAAATGTTTTTATTTATATCAATATTATTATTATTATTATTATTATTATTATTATTATTATTATTATTATTATTATTATTATTATTATTATATCTTTATCTTCTTCATCCTCGTCTTCTTCAGGTTGGCCAGCAATTTCAGACTCATTCTCATCATCACTTTCCTCGTTATCATTGACATTAATTGTCATATCTTCAAAAACTTACTTATAACGCGTTTATACTTTGCAGATTTTTTTGCCTTTGTTGCCTCATCTGCGACTTCACCACAAAATAAGCACAATATTTTAAAATCAAACACATCATTCCCTTTTTTACGAGGTACAGTTGATGACGTTGAAGGTCCAGTCTCTTCAAGGCGACGCGGAGAGTGATGATGCAGCAGCAAAACGTCGCGACGTTTTGCTGCTGCAATTTTACTATAGTACGCCATAGCGTACAATTTTCGACACTCAATATGAACGTTCACAGAATTCAAAGTATTTAGGTAGTTTATGTTTATTTCTCTCAATAATTGCTTCTTTTAAAGTCTTTATACCGTGCACAAAAGTCACAGAATCACCTTCAGAAAGTAACTTATTACAAATAAAACACAAATCAGCCATGTTAACCTTTAAAATATTACGAATATTACCTGTCACAGCCCTAGACCTATACCTAGGGTCACAACTTGCTTTAAAATTTAATATAGGTATACCTAACCTTTTTCTTTATAGCAAGCCCACTATACAGGGTGTCCGGGAAAAGGAGGTAAATCCTTTAACCATATATTCCTTGAGTTAAAACAATAAGACTTTCATAATACCATTTTTCAATTTAGAGCTTCATGTTCGATATACAGGGCGACAAAGTTTGAAATTTAAAACTGATTTTTTTTAATAATTCGAGTAATTGATAAGATACTAAGTTTAAATTCGGTACACTAGTTCAACATAAATAGTTACATTTTTTGAGACCAACAAAACAAAAAACAATTGTCAAATAATCAAAATAAGGGGGTCCAGTACTCACTGACTCCCCCTATTTTTTAGTACGTGCGCCAATGACTTCCAAACGGAATTTTTTCAGGTAATCATTTATTGTTGAAAATGTTTTGTCTCTTATAAAATTTTGATAAAATGATTTGTTTTAGGGATAATTTGTAAAGTATGGGTCAGTCCATATCAAATCAACCAAAGGTTCTTCCCCCACCATCTCCGATTTTGATCATTTTTGGTAAATTTGTTTACCTCGCTAAAAAACTTAAAAATCCCATATATGAACTTTTTTCGATAGGTGGTTTTTGTTTTATTGATTTTTGAAATCAAAAAATTCCGATAAATTTGGGTCTTGCAAGTACTTACAAAAATAGCGATATCTCGTAAACTATTAAAAGTAGAAAGGTGAGTGATGGCTTATTTTAAAGGCCTATTAGAGAACTTTTTTATGATATATCACATGACCTACATTTTTTCAAAAAAAAAAATTAAATTTTAAAAATTTGATATGGACTGACCCATACTTTACAAATTATCTCTAAAACAAATCATTTTATCAAAATTTTATAAGAGACAAAACATTTTCAACAATAAATGATTACCTGAAAAAATTCCGTTTGGAAGTCATTGGCGCACGTACTAAAAAATAGGGGGAGTCAGTGAGTACTGGACTCCCCTATTTTGATTATTTGACAATTGTTTTTTTTGTTTTGTTGGTCTCAAAAAATGTAACTATTTATGTAGAAGTAGTGTACCGAATTTAAACTTAGTATCTTATCAATTACTCGAATTATTAAAAAAAATCAGTTTTTAATTTCAAACTTTGTCGCCCTGTATATCGAACATGAAGCTCTAAATTGAAAAATGGTATTATGAAAGTCTTATTGTTTTAACTCAAGGAATATATGGTTAACGGATTGACCTCCTTTTCCCGGACACCCTGTAGTGGGCTTGCTATAAATAGTATTTCCAGGTCTGTTATTTTAAAAGCAATATCTGGATCCAAGAGATGACCAGAGACATATTTAAGGCAAATTCATTTAATGTCTTCTTCTTAAAATGCATTTATCATTAATTAGAATAACATTAGAATATATTTAGAATGATTCACTTCATTATTTAATTATTTGTATCTCAAAAGTAAGTAATATTTAATGACTATTTGTTTTAAAAAAATATCTAAAAATAAATATAAGGTATTAAATTGTTATTTAAGTAATATTTAATAAATAATTAATTAAAAAAACGGTATAATAGATTGGGATTCATGATTTACCTTGCGCTAACGGTACGTATGGCTGAGCGCTCCACACTCTGCGCCCTCTATCTCAAAAACGATTAGACGTATAAAAAAATATTTTAAACAAAATTTGTAGAGAATTTTATTCTCTACAACTTGTATAATAAATGCAAATACGATAGGAGGCAGAGAAAAGGAGATATTCTCAAAAAATTGATTTTTGCGACCTTTGACCTTGAATATCTAAGGTCGCTCACACGTTGGCATATGTGACTTTTGAGACAACATTTGCAATGCTAAAATATAGGTTTGTACAAAAATTCAGCTTATTCCGTTAGATTCCGAGGTGAAATGCCTATATGAAATAGAATACCTAAACTTAATATAAACTGACACTGACAACATAAAATAAACATAACAAAACATAAACTACAAACTGAATTCATATAATACAAATGTCGATAGTTTAAATATGTATTCAGCGACCAACACAAAAATTTTGTAAGGATAGAATTAAGTTAATATAAACTGAAAACATAAATTACAAACTAAAGTAAAATGGTAAGCTGATCAATAATGTAGCGCAGTAGGAACATAGAAGCACTTTTTATCCTCATTTGATCACCAGGTCATAATTATTTATTTATCTCAGTCCCTGAACTATTTTGCAAATACCAACCTAGCTATTCGGAAAAATAATATTCAATAATTACCAGAAATGTGGTACTAACCTCACAATGATACACTTCCTAACACTAAATAAACCTGCAATTTGATGATGACCAGGAAACAAAATTAGTTTTAATTTCAATGTTTTATTATGTAAATCTTATATACAGTAATTACAGGACATCTCTAAAATATGGTTTCGTTTAAAAATACTATCAAATGGTTATATGGCACATAATACTGAATATCGCCCAAAGAAGGCAAATGTTTTCGGAAATCATGGTTGACCTTCCAAAGCATGAGCTCCACACAAGCTAGCGCGTCTTCGAAACTGTCATGACCCATCTCTCCCCTACCATATTGAATCTGTTTGTTTAAGTACAAAGAAACTAAGGCTTTGAGGGAGAGCTTCCTTGGTGGTCCTACTTCGGGCGGAAAACAATCCGACGTATCGATGATGTAGGAGTGTAGTAACTTGAGGGCTCTGAGGTCGTTCTCCAAACCGTGGCCGATGAGGATGGTGTTCTTGTGGATGATCTCCAAGAGTTCTCGTTGGACGTCCTGTAGCCTCTTGGCGCCTTTTAACTTTTCTGGGGTTATACCCGACCACCGGGTGTTGTAGTCTACAATTTTGTTTGCGGGAAGGATGTAGCTATCGTACACCAAGTGCCCGCGCATGTTCACCAACGTCACCTTGGTAGCTTCCAATCCGGCCACGGTGTAGCACATTTCGCAGTCCATAGCGTAGACTCCGTAGCTCATATCCTGGCGATTTGTTCTGACGTAGTCAAAGTAGGGACCGTTTCTACCGGGTTCAGTTCCGCTCCACACGTGGACACTTGCCTCGGTACACCCAGCACTACCAGCCAACTTGTAGCAGCACCCATACAACCGAGATTTTCTCTCCAACTTGCCCCAATGGTACGTGCACTTATCTTTGGTGATGTACCCTTCCTGGTTGGTCAAGAAAGGCTTACTACAGCGCGAACAAGTCCTGTTATTGGTGAGGTAGACCTCCAAAGGTTTAAACTCTCTAGCGTCAACATTCAAATTGTTCCGGGTTCTATTTTGATGTTTGTTGGTTTCTTTGTTAATGATGACGAAACCTTCACTTGGGCTTTGAACTGGATACCCCAAATAGTACATATCCTCTTCACTCAACAAATACTTCAATAATCTATTGTAGAACTGGGAAGGTGATATAATGCGTTCCATCTTCAAAATCACTATGATAACTTTAGCAGCATAATACTGTATTTATTGCATCCACAACTACCTCAACTATCCATAGGTACAATTATCAAATCATTTATTTTTTATACCTATATTTACAAATAACTAATCATTCATTCAGAGAGATTAACTTAATGTGTTTGTTATTTTTTGATACCTAACTTAACTTAACAAAAACAAATTCTTAAAACCTTTTCCTACCTTGCGAAACGCGTAACTTGTTCTAGTTTTTAAACGAAAACAATGCTCTACTCCATTTTACGGCAAAAATAAAATAAGAAAAACAAAAGCACAAGTCTCTAAAGCTGCAACGTAGAAACAATACAAATGCGAGTTTGTCACATTTTATGTAATAATAAATGAAGTATTTTTTGGTGAAAATCGAACAAAAGAAAAGGTATTCTGTCGTGGGGTAGATATGTAAATGAAAAGTATTAGAGTTATTTTAGTTTCATCTAAATAATTTTTTTTTTACAAAACATGCACAAGACATATTTTTGTAAAAAAAAAAATTGCAAACCACCATTGTATTTTAATATTGATACCGACGTTTTTAATTGTCTTTCAAGCAAAAACACAAAATAAAGTTTAATGTCTATTGTAAGACTATATTCAGAAATTTTTTTAATAAATATAACAAAAAAGTAGTTTATCTACAAACGCTGCTTTCAGTAATAGCATTTGCATTAATTATAAAGTAAATTTACGTTATATTTGTAAAAATAACACTCTTCCAGATGCAGAAACGCATTGATAAATATAGTTATTATTATTTGTCCAAAAAACAGTTATATACCGTTTACAAAAACGTTTTGTAGTATTAATGAAACCCTAATGGTATTATTCATTGAATTTTTGTAAATTTTACAAATCCCCTTTCGTTTAAAATAAAACTTTTTGTTATAATATTAATAAAATGTATGTAAATTTAACAACAAATTAATTGTTAATTCAATAAACTATTTTCATTGTAACAATGGTCACATTTTCAACCTACTGTTGGGTGTTGGGTAGTTTTTTTAAATAATTGCAATTAAAACAAATTATTAATTATAACAAAAAAATTAACTCATATTATAATATAATAAACAAAATAAAAAAAATACGAACTCACTTTTTAAACAACAAGTCTGCTTCGTTTATAGAACATTTCTTTTAGAAAACGTCGAAATTTTAATTTTCTTAGTGATCTTTTTGATATTTTTATATTAAAACAGTCTTTTTATGGCAATAAAATATTTTTGTTATTGTTCTTAACAACTACTATTATTAAGCTATTAACAAAGAACTGAAATAAAATTAATTTGAATTACAACGATAGTAATTTAAAAAAGACAAATATGCCATAGTAAAATGAACAAATTTTACTATAACAACTGCGCATTACTTTATGAAGCGCAATTCACACACAACTATAGATTTAACAAAAACATTTTAAGTTCAACACAAAGATTTAATATAAACATAAAGTATTTCTTATTGCCATGACAATATGATAACAACTATTACTTTGTTGGATAAACATTTTTTTTTATAAAAGCTCAAATTGCTGCTTCATTATAGTAAATGATAATTTTATTAACAGTAAAAAAAGTTTATTCTGTAAATAAAAATAATCTCATTACTTGTAGTAGGTTTTTGTCTCAATAAGACACTGAAAATCTAATAAAACAGGTACCTTAGGTGGTACATTTTTTATAGCCATTACAATTTTAAGTTAGTTTCATTATCATGTACATGTACATTTTTCCAAATGTAAAAACTCTAATGTAAACAACTAAACACATATATTGGCAAAGAAAATGGATGACGGACATTTATAAGAAAATGGAAAAGCTTCAACATTTAGCAAAGTTTGAAATAAAGTGTGACCTACATTGTAGAACAAATAGGTAACCCATATTTGTTCCTTCCCACATATAGCTTTATTGAAAACTGACGAATAAAACATTATTGTGTGAGAAATTTATTGAGCAGTTTGTCTGAATTTAAATAAATCATTTGGAAAAATTATTATTATTATTATTATTATTAATTATATTTACTTAATTTGAATGTTTGGCCATGAATTAATTGAACATAGTGTTGCATATTGCTTGTCCAGTAGATACATAATTACCAATACAATCAAATATTGTCCCTTGTTCTAACATGACAAATTATTCAAGTATTTGGGACAATTTATTTCTATTTATAAAAACTCATAATTCTACCGCACGGAGAGAAAAGTATAATGCTGATTACCATAATTATAATACCCTTTACTATAATTTATATTACTATTTGGGACAACTATCTTGTATATTCCCAGATACTATGCATATTTAGTAATTTTTAAATATCCATGTATGTTAAACCGTAAGGTAAAATATTATTATTCTCAACCAATTTTGTTTTTAATTCTTATTATACTTAGATTTTTTCCATTACTAAAAAGTATAGTAAATTTTAAAATATGTTGCCATTTTAAATATAAAATATTTTAAAATCGAATATTTTTATATGTTAACAATTAAAAATTGTAACATATTTATTGAACTTTTTACTATACAAAAATGTTATGAGAAAAAATTGAACCTACACCTCGCCAAAGCTTTTGTTTTAAGTGCGTTCCATCAACTTCAAATACCGACAGACAGGTGTTTTGGCCCTATTGGGTATCATTAATGTCGACACGACACTGTCGAGCAAATTGTAGTAGTGGAACACACCCAAAACAAAGAAATACCTGAGCTTATATAACATGGTTGGTAAGCCAACAGAGGCGAGATGTAAGAACATCACGTGATCCACACCGTCTAACGACGCGTCGCGACGTGGCCTATGCCGCAATCGGTACATACTATGCAACCAAGTAGGTTCAATTCTTTCTTATAAGTATTACCAGTAATGGGTCAAGAAAGTTTATTGAAGAAACTAAGAAAATTGAATGTTTAAAATGTCATGAGTTACTATATTGTATATTATATTTAAATATTACTATTTGTAGATAGTAAAATCAATTATCTATACGAACATATTAAAAATTAAAATATATATTATACATTTATGATTTAGTAATATTGGTGTTGCAATCTTTACTAAAATTGTATAATAAAAAATAGTATTTTGTATTGCAATCTTAATATTGTATTGACGAATATATAATATTGTTACCCTAAAAATTTGTTAAAGTAAATTTTACTATATTTTTTTTACTGTCTAAAATTTACTATACATTTCTCTCCGTGTAGGTAAAAAACTAAATACAAAAGACCGACATCATTTGATGTAAGTAGACATGAAGGGGTAGTATTTTCACAGAGGCAATACAAGTAAAGTTAAATTGTCAGCGATGCCAGTTTTATTTTCCCAGTAGTGTTATCGTTTATGGGAAGGTACGAAGCCCGGTCAAAGATCTGTATCGCGTGGCAAAGGAGATAGAGACGCTTTTAGACGTGGTGCGGGTTTAAAATTTATCGGGTTTGCAATGATATTTTACGGGAATTTTGCCCCAGATACTTTCCTGCATGGCGTTCTTACGAGTTAACTTAAGGAAAAATATAAAATATATACTCGAACAGGAAAAGTTTAAAAAATGTTTAAGAACTTTTGTTCAAGAATATATTAGGTTTTCATGTCTAGTATTTTTTCTCGTTCGAAAAAATAGATCTTACTAATGACAATTAATCCATGAAAAAATTTTGTTTACATTTTAACGCTGCTGATAATTTAATTTAAAATTTAACAATTTTTAAAGGGTAAATAATTTAAGAAGCAACTTTGTTTTATAAATTTGTGTATAACACGTTAAAGTATTGATATTTGACAATTATTTGATATATTAACATTTTTATGCAAATGCTGTTTATGTGGCCAGGACATAAGCTGGCCATACACAGACGTTATTGCGCGCGGTTTATCGTGTTATCTGCAAAAATATATGTTAAATCATGTACGTGAGTGAGTATCGCCGCGCGCAATGATAGAACGGGAAGGGATTTCAGACGTGCTTTCCTCTGGAGTGTGGAGTGTCCACACGCCACATTCCGCGTCACGGTTTACCTTTGCTTGGCAAAATTTTACGTTGAAAATTTGTACATGATCACATGCAGTTTCAAACGACTCGATAAATGACACTTTTTGCCCACTCACATACGATTTTTCCTTTGAAACTAATATACCACGGGCAATCACTTGCTAAATCATTTGAATACTTTATCAAGTGTATGGAACATGACGCTTTTTTTGCCATGCCGTTCTTTCGTGCATACTAACCGCTACATCCCAACACGCCACGATAAACCGCGCAAAATAACGCCTGTGTATGGCCAGCTATTGAGATGGGCCAGGATAAGTTTTGAATTAGCAGTAGCAGTATTAGCAGTAGCAGTATTCATAAATGTTTAGTTTAGTGCATTTTTTAATTTTTATACAAATATTGTTGTATCTTTTATTAATAATTAAGTATAGCATAACACATAAATGACGTTTAATATACAGGGTGTTTCACGTATGTACTTAGTCAGTTAGAAGTTTCCAGGAAATCGCGAAAGACATCGATTTAAAATTTTAATAGCGTAAATTATTCGATTTAGACTTTTTTCCTAAATTATTTTGAACAAAATAATACTTCCTGTTTTACCGGAAATATCTTTAACTTTGTTATTATAAACAAGACACCTCATATATTTTTACATTTTTTAATTCTACATAAAATTCTGCTATACCTAAAGTCAATATTTTTTGAGTTATTAATTTTTCAATCAAATATTTTAATTAATTTTAAACAATGACAGATTAAGAGGTAACCATGGATTCTGTCACATTAACCCAAATGTAGAATTTCACAGATTTGTTGAATTGTTAAATGTCTCTGAAATTTTAACTTTTATTTGATTATGTTAAAACATACAGGGTTTTACATTTTTAATAAAAACACTATTATTGTTTAAAGTTTGCCTAATTTCAAGTTGTTTTTCCCAAGCTATTTGTAAAAAACCTTTGAAAATTAAATTATTTAAACAAAGTTTTAATATTCCAAAAATTCCAACCCCATGTCAGCAAAAATAATAACAAAAAAATTAGAGGCCATTTTTGATTAACGTGCATTTAGCAAAATTTAAACGAAAAAAATTAATATCTTGAAAACTATTGACTTTAGGTATAGTCTAAATCAAATTGTATATGCTATTTAAATTTAAAAAAAAAATGCAAAATAACTAATTATAAAACAGCGAAAAACAACTGAATAAAAAATAGACATATATCTAAATAGCCGATCGCAACATAAAAAATAGTCTTTATTCTAATTTATTTATTAGGTAAATATTACTTTCCTCAGTTTGGAATTAAAATTGAAGCTTGCTTATCGAGTAAAAAATAAATTGAAGCTTGGTTGTGGAGCAAAAAATAAAATTAAAGTAGGTTATAATTTCTAACTTGCTGACACTGTCTATAATTATTATTTAGTTTATTTATTTTAATAAATTAATGTTTTGAGTTTATAGTACACTTATAAATTGAAACGCAATCAGTCATTTCCAACTTATAAATGTCAAATTATTTTTCATGCCTCCAATGGTAGGTTACCATAGGGAAAAGTCTATGATGCCTACTATGATCAAAATTGGTAAACAGCCTGTATCTATGCTAGGAAACATTTTTGAGGAATTTTTTTTATAAAAAGTTCAAAAATAACCTCTTAAAATTAATTAAGTTTAAACTGGACCACCCTGTATACAGGGTGTCTCCTAAGAAATTATCAGTAGCTCTATACAATGCAAACATTATGGAGGAAAAACTTTTTAACATTAGAGTGCATAATATTTTAGCCTAATTATACTAAAATTCCATGATTAGGTAACAAATTAAATTACCTTTGACATAGGGATTGTCAAACGCATACCAACTATCTATTATTGACCTGTTGCATTTAATAATTACGTGCATTGTTATGCACGTTATGCTCGTTTTATTGCATGTTTTTACAACTAAAAATATAAATACATTTTGGAAACTAAGATGAAGTTATAAAACTAAATGAGTTTGACCTACACTTTTATTGTGTTTTGATCTTTCATAATTAAGGAGATATTACAGCTCAGCTTCCAGATTTTTAACCGCAATTAATTATTTTTTACAATGTTTCAAAAGTCTAAAACCTATCCTCCGTGACTGTTACTCTTTCAAGGTTAACCTATATGTTTTCAAATATCTGAGGTGGTAAAAGCATACTAAAAATATCAGTTCACTAAGTAAATTAAACACATCCAAAGCAATCGAATCAAATAAAAAATATTATTCAAAATTAAAAGAAATAATTTTTATAACCATTTATGTAGGTGTTACAAAAATTGATTATATCCTCCGTGAATCTGCAAAAACCTCTGTTTACGACATTATAGATGCATGTGATTCCTGAAGGTCAGTTAGAATTTATATGCAGATGAGAGTGTTGGTGTTTTATAATTCAAAAGTTTAAGTTCATTAATTTGCTATTTAAAAACCTATCCACCGTGACGTGTAATATGTCTTTTTTATGTATGTACTATGCTCCACGCCTCAAAGTCCCACCACGTGACCACGTACGGAACGCAGTCTTTTGAAAATTTGGCATTTATGGCTTTTCAGGTCATGTATCTGTCAAAGTATAGTCAACGAAAGAAATAATATTATGTTTAGGCTTTAAAAATGTATAAATCTTTATAACATTAGAATAACAATGGATGGTTTAAGAATTTATGAATATAAATACTGCATTTAATGAAATTCTAAAGTGTATGGTGCCAAATAAGTAATATTTTTGTGCATTTGGTCCAAATATCTGGTTTTCTCCATAAAGTAATTTTAACTAAACAGCATTTATTAAGAAAAATCTAGCTTCTCTATTATGGAATAAGAATATCTGTATTAAAGGTAGGTTAATATCATCTAATTTTGTAATTTTAAGGTTAGAAAAATTTATTTTGACCAAAATAAATAAGTATTTTGGATTATTTAAAAGACTGTAAATATGGTATTTAAAAATGTGGTAGTTTTTCTTATCCAGCTTAAAGTGTACCTACATAAAGTTTTGTCAATACAAATAGTTAAAAAGCTTCGACTGAATTTGATCTACATCAAAAAATCATTATAACTTTAAAAAATTTAATAAATCAAATGTCATGGGAGTATTAAATATTTTAACATTGCAAGTTTCTCTAAAAATTGTTTGTTTTCTTATAATCTAACTTAAAGTAAGTATGCCGAGAGGTATGTACAAGTTTTGTCGTTAGAAGTAAAAAAGCTTCAATTTAATTTGAACTATATTCAACAATTATTTAGTATACCTATATTTATTTATGACCATATTAACACACTCTTTCAAATAATCCACTTATTTATTTTGGTCAAAATAGATTTTTCTAACCTTAAAATACAAAATTAAATGATATTTTTTGTTCTAATACATATTAACCTATCTTTGATACAGATATTCTTATTTCATAATAGAGAAGCTAGATTTTTTTTAATAAATGCTGTTTAGTTAAAATTATTTTATGAAGAAAACCAGATTTTTGGACCAAATGCACAAAAATATTACTTATTTGGCACCATACACTTTATAATTTCATTAAATGCAGTATTTATTTTCTTAAATTCTTAAACCATCCATTGTTATTGTAATGTTATAAAGATTTATACATTTTTAACCCCTAAACATAATATTATTTCTTTCGTTGATTATACTTTGACAGATACATAACCTGAAAAGCCTTAAATGCCAAATTTTCAAAAGACTGCGTTACGTACGTGGTCACGTGGTGGGACTTTGAGGTGTGGAGCATATATGTACTATAGTACATTGTACAATTGTATTTTTAAAAAATAAGGGATGTTTAAAAAAAACATACGAAATCCTTACCTCCGTGAAGCTATCTTCCGTGAAGCTCTAATATTCAAAATGTATGATTTCTTAAAATTCTTGCATTAGTGCAGAACCACTTATGTTTTGTTATTACTAGACCTGGTGGCTTCCCAAAAACCCCATTCTAGACTAACAGTAAAACAACCAAAACTAATAACAATACATCTAATATTAATTATAATCGTATTAAATAATCAATATTCCCCATGTAGCAAACAGTGAGTATTTAACTACGTTGTACCATTAATTCCGGACTAAATTGAACACGGTAACAAATCTCATTGAGGTGGTGCATCTTAGACAACAAAACAAGCGGCAGCATTGTTTGTTAATAGCCGTCTCGCGATAAATCAGCGTCGTCTCCAGTGGGGCAGAACAGGGGAACCCCCGTAGCCAATAAAACTGTCGAACTGCAAAATAAGCGCCGTATACAATATCGCCGGAGCGAACTCGTAAAACAGCAGAAAATCGCACGTGATCAGAACTACAACATGTGCATAATTGGACATATGCCTTATAAATAAATTCTTTTTTATTTTTTACTATACACAGTAAAAAAATTTTACACTAGGTAGCATTTAGTGCTTATTAACTTTATTAAACACATTTAAAAAATATGAACATTATTCATTGGTACATTCACACTATTTATTATTAAAATAAATCAAAAGGGTAGAAAAACTTAATGCGAGTGTTTATTACCCCTTAATGTGTTAAATAGTGACAAAATGTACACTACAGTGCATGCCAATTTCTTTGTCTGTTTTGATGTTACTAAGAGCTCTTTTTCTTTACACTACTAGTACACATTGTATCACAATTAAAGTTAAATTACACCAATAGTGGCAAAATAGACTGAAAAAACTGGTAATAACCGAAATGCGTTTTAAAATGTTTGGGTGGTACCTATCTACCTATGCAGTGCATATCCGGAGATACCGCGTTGTGGAAGTGTGGCATTTTTGTTCAGTTAGATTTTAATTACTGTGAATCCATAAGGGGACATTCTTATTCGTATTTTTTTGTAAATATTATACTTCCATTTTCTTTAAGCCTTAATACTCAATAAATACCAATATGTTAAAAGTATGTCCAAACCCTACCTATATTATATATCAATAATTTACGGCAGTAGGTCGGGTACTTGTAAAATTAATAATATAAATACATTTACAATTGATTTACTTTTTATTTTCAAGCGTAATGGTTGTTTTATTAACCTATACCTACATTTTTATTAATATTATGGAAAATTTGTACACGACATACAGCCGCCTGACGCCTCTCTACCAATTGGATCACCCATTTTTTATAACAGAAAAATGGATTACTGATGAATTCTCAAGATAATTCATTGCTTACAAGTTGACATTGCATTGATCTAAAACTTTTACGTTTTAAGGAACCATTTTCCTTAAGCCAGCCTTACGACTCAAATATAAAATTTATTTTAAAAGGCACCGATTTTGATAATTGTCATAGATTTTTGTTCCAAATAAATGTTTCTCTTTATTTACCTTTTCGTTTTATTCACTACCACCAATAGGTTTTACTCAAATAATGGTGTTAATTTACAATAGAAGTTTGCACTAAAAGAGTAAAAGTACCTTTCTAAAATTAGAACTTTTCCAAAGTAGTGTTAATTTACACTGAACAAAAGTGGGATTTTACCCAGGAAGTGTAGAAGTACACGATTTTAGGTAAATTAACACTTTTTAATACAGTGTAAAATTACTTTATCCTCAGTGCTATAGTGTTAAATCATACTTGCTTACTTGGGGAAAATTACACTACAAATTAACTCTAATTGTAGTGTTATAAAACAACACTACTTAGTGTGGACCTGTGTAAACTCTAATTAATATTGCTTAGAGTTGATTTTTTGTTTACTGAGTATGGCTGTGGTTGGTTTGAATTTCAAACACTGAAACTAATTTTCTAAAAACTGCTATCCACCACATCTTTAGTCATGTGATATAAAACCACTTTTGGATTAAGTGAATTAAAAGTGAAAATCTTATATGTATTTGCTTTGTTGAAAAAGATTTCGTAGCCAGAAATTTATTTAATCAACATCAATTAAGAACCCAAATATCAGCACAAAGTAATTAACTAGACTCCGTAACAAAATTAAATGCAAATCCTTGTTTCGAATTCAGTGCTGATTGGCGAAATAATTCTACAAGACGCTTGCGTTGCAATTTTAGTGCTTTGTATTGTAAAATTTAAATTTTGGAGATATCTAGGTAAAGTAGACAGTTATCGGATATATAGTATACTGTGTTTTTATATTATAATAAAAAATATTTCTAAAAAGTGTACAAATCAGTGTGTGGTATAAATGTGTTTCTCTTGGTTTAAACATTGTCACTTTAATGTGTTTTAATTTTAATTCTAAAAACATACAGTAAAATGGCCAGTGTCCAATTACTGGTTGGTAAAAAGTAAATTTCTATTATTGGACAAATGTCCAATATCATACTCTATTTGTATCCCGGGCATTTACCAGCCAATTCTTATGTAAAATTGTCCCCTGAATCCGAAAAGACCGTCAAAAACTATAAAAGTTAAGCAGTTTTTGAGATATAGTCAATTCCATAGTATATGTAAAATTGATTATATTTCAAAAACTGTTCTACTTTTATAACTTTTGACGACATTTTCGGATTCAGCGAATAATATTTTATAGGAATTCACTGTCCTGGATACAAATTGCTGTTGACGAGAATTATTAGTGGCTATGAAATTTTTGACTAATTCGTTTTTAGAAAGTAAGTAATATAGTGATTTATTCGTCACAGGACATCTTGCAGATAGAGAACATAAAAAACTAAAGGAAACAAAATTAATAAATTCGAAAAATACTTTTAACATACCACCCGAAAAAATATTAGATATATATAAATCATCCTGTTCCGGCCTAAACATTATAAATGCTTCACAAAATAGAGATACCACCACACTTAATGATATTTGCAACAAACTATTTCAGAAGTCAGACCAAGGAATTAGTAGAATCCGAGAAAGAAATATACGAAAAAAAATTTATGTTATTTGATGTAAAGTTGTTATGCTTATATAATATTTGTATGTCCAATAACTATGGTCCATGTGTCCAATTACCATATAAAATGTCCAATTACTATACTTTTTTGCATGTTTTTATAAAACTATTATTAAAATTTCAAATATTCTTATTTTTAGGTAAACGTAAATAAAGTTATATATTTATAAGAAAAAAACTAAAATCTTTAAAACAACGGCATATATAAATTTTTCATAAATAATATTCCTTAAGTGCCCTATATCTAATTTAATTTTGGGAAATAAACGAAATCCTGGAGTTATATGTACCAACTTACATAACCAATTTCAAGGCAATGTATACAGTAATATTGATGTATATATACATCAATATTATTTCTCCTGAAAACCTTAAAACGCGCGCTGAAAACTTAGTTATATGCTTTTTTCAAGATGAAATATTTTAGAGCACTTTCAATTTTGATTTACACGATAATTTAATGTTTCATAGGAAGATTGATGCTTTCATCGGAAAACGTATTATCTTAAAGGGCGGTAAAACTACATATAAATTTATGTAAGTGATAAGCTAATATTCTACAACGAATATTAGATATAATGCGAATGTAAAATTGGGTCGACGCCTGGCATGAGCTAGAAACTACCTTTTTCACAATGCATTACCATATTATAATATAATACATTTAAAGATTATTTTGAAAAACAAAAAAATGTCAAAATATTCATAAAATTTTAAAGCTTATAGGGTAAAGTAGACAGTTATCGGATACTTTATAGTTATTGGACAATTAACATTTATACTGTAAAAACAAGAGTTCTAGAAATAGTTACCTTAAAGTCAAATCATTAGATGACGCTGTATACAATTATAACTATCTCAGTCTGTAATAATATACAACTACTTTATTTTGTGTTTAAATTACAATAAAAAATATTTCTAAAAAGTGAACAGATCAGTGTGTGGTATAAATGTGTTCCTCGTGGTTTAAACATTGTCACCTTAATGCGTTTTAATTTTAATTCTGAAAACAAACAGTAAAATGGCCAGTGTCCAATTACTGGTTGGTAAAAATGTAAATTTCTATTATTGGACATATGTCCAAATTGGACAGTCCAATATCATACTCTATTTGTATCCCGGGCATTTACCAGCCAATTCTTATGTAAAATTGTCCCCTGAATCCGAAAAGACCGTCAAAAACTATAAAAGTTAAGCAGTTTTTGAGATATAGTCAATTCCATATTATATGTAAAATTGTTATATTTCAAAAACTGTTCTACTTTCATAACTTTTGACGACATTTTCGGATTCAGCGAATAATATTTCATAGGAATTGACTGCTTAATGTTCTGGATACAAATTGCTGTTGACGAGAATTATTAGTGGCTGCTTTTTCGCTATGACATTTTTGACTAATTCATTTTTAGAGAGTAAGTAATGTAGTGATTTCTTCGTCACAGGACATCTTGCAGAATAACAGTGATTTAAATACAGTGCATGATAGAGAACATAAAAAAGTAATGGCAACAAAATTAATAAATTCGGAAAATACTTCTAACATACCACCCGAAAAAATATTAGATATATATAAATCATCCTGTTCTGGCCTAAACATTATAAAGGCTTCACAGAGATACCACACGTAATGATATGACGATAATGATGAGGAATCAGAGAAATAAATATATGAATTATATGATATTTACAAAAACGAAATAAAAAAATTACCTAAAACAGCAATTTATCTTTAAAAATATTTAACAATTTATGTTATTTTATGTAAAGTGGTTGTGTTTATATAAAAATTGTTCAATGTCCAATAACTATGGTCCACGTGTCCAGTTACTATGTTCCAATTACTATGCTATTATATAAGCATTAAAATTTTATTAATATTTTGACATTTTTTGTTTTTCAAAATAATCTTTAAAAGGTTTTTCAATGCGCCAAGACAACAAATAAATTCTGACCAGAAAGGCTGATATAATATAAAATGCCCATTAGCGTCTACAGGCACATTAAATCTTTGCTAATCGATACATTTCGTTTGGCAATTAACACCTAATCTGTTACATCAATTTAGATGTTCGATAATCTGGATTAATAATATATTATAATTACTTACATCAAGTTATATTGCAATCGTATTCTCAGGGATTATATCAGCATTAAGGTAACTAATACCTACCTATTCTACATTATTATTAGATACATGCAGTTCATTTTTTTTTATTAAGTTGGTAGCTTATGTCAGTTTGATTTAGAATTTTTTAAACATGACCACAATTACATTATAATTACATTTATAACTTAATTAATACTAAAAGTTTATGATTTTTTTTAACTAACCTATTAATTTAATAGGTTAGTTAAAAAAAAATCATAAACTTTTAGTTTGTCATTTAGATTAAGCAAATTCAAAGAAAAAGTAAAAAATCAATTAATAAATAATAAAGTCTAAAGTCGTGATGTATCACCTATTTACTTAAAAACTTGGTAGGGTAAAACAAAATTTGTATGTAATAGTGAGCTGAATAGTTAACACAAAATAAAAACTAGTTAAAGTTTCTCATTAAATAAGATACACAAAACAGAAGTAATTAAAGTTGGTTTGTCTTCTACCTTCACATATACCAGACTTCTACCTTGTTTAGGCAATATTACCATCCAAATAAAATATGTATACAGGGTGTCTCATTAATTAGTTATTAATAAAATAAAGTAGCCAATCACAGGCGTGTTTAAGCAGAATGATTAGAGGTAGGGGAACTATAATGTGCAGCTTAATATTAGAAATTCTATACACTGTTCAAAATGTCATGACCATTTTAACACCAAATTATTAACACCATACATGGTCTATATCGATACAAACCAAAATGGTGTTAAATATGGTTCGTTGGTCCAGTGTAAATTCAAATACTAAAATGGTGTAAATTTAACTTTCACACAGTATTAAAATAAATTTTACCTGGTGTAAATTCAACTCCTTTTCAGTATTAAATATTATGTGTTTTTGGTCAAACTAAATCACACTACACAGAAAAAAAGGAAAAAAAAGGAAACAGGAAGTTCCTTGACGCATTACTAGTATATTACCAGTGTTATTATTCCAGAAAATTGAACCTTCAACTCGCTAGAGATAATGTTTTTAGTGCGTTCCACCAACTTAAAATACTTCAAGTATTGACAGCTGTTTCCACCTAAGTATTTAAGGTCTCTTTAGTATCGAACAACTTGTAGTGTCACACCAAAGCAAAGGACTACCTGAGCTTATATACTCTTCATGTAAGCCAACAGAGGCGAGATTTAAGAACATCACGTGATCCACACCACCTTTGCCGCGATCGGTACACATTATGCAACCAGGAATGCACGGCAAATTGTTTTAATCGTTTTAACAGAGTGCTTTAGGTTGAAGTAACTCTTATTTTACAAACAACATATTTAGTAAACTGAACCATACAGCGGGTTGGTTTCACTAAAGTTTTCTGGGTTAATTTAAACAATTTAAAAAAAAATAAAATAACTATCTGGTTTAGTACCGTCAAACTAATCTTTGTTTATATTAACCTTCCCACAGTTGATTTAAATAAATACTTATGGGTCAACTAAATTAATATAGTTAAATGAACTATTCCTTTTTTTCTGTGTAGGTGTTAAGATTACTCTTTATACCAAAGATATTTTAAACAGTGTAGAATCCCATCCTCTATCCACCCCTTTTCTGCTGTCCTTGACTTTTGAGACACCCTGTATTTTTAAATAATGAAGGTACAATTGTTTTAACATTTGTTATAGTCGTTTTTTAACTTTCAGCTTGTCAAAAAAGCTTTCTTTATGGCACCAGACAGAAAGCCTTTAAGGGCACTATAATCATCAATTTTGTTTTGCAGTGGAGTCCCGATTTTCATTGTAATTCAGCACGCGTTTATTTGGACAAGATCGAATTTTGTTGGCCTAACCGGGTTGATTGTTCCCAAGACGAACAAAAAGGAACGTTATCCTCGACCAAATTCCCTTTACTCTTGATTGCTTTTTACAGTCATTGAAACCATAAACCTACACAGTGTCATTTACACTAACACTTATAAAACCTATGTTGTCAGGTCTACTTAGGTCAAAGAATCGGTTTGAGAGAGGAGTATATTTAATCTGTGGTCTATGTTTATGTTTCTTTGTGTTTATGCTTTACTTTATTGTACACGGAGAAAAATGTATAGTAAATTTTAGATAGTAAAAAAAATTTAGTATTTTCGTCAATACAATATTAAGATTGTAATACAAAATACTATTTTTTATTATATGTACAATTTTAGTAAAGATTACAACACCAATATTACTAAATCATAAATGTATAATATATATTTTAATTTTTAATATGTTCGTATAGTAAATTGATTTTACTATCTACAAATAGTAATATTTACTATATGATTTAATCAAATGTAAGGTGTACATCTAATATTATAATATATTACACATTAATAAAAAAATATAGTAAAAATAAAGATACTTTTATGTTTAAGGTAAATAAACAATTAATTAATATAATATACAATATAGTAACTCATGACATTTTAAACATTCAATTTTCTTAGTTTCTTCAATAAACTTTCTTGACCCATTACTGGTAATACTTATAAGAAAGAATTGAACCTACTTGGTTACATAGTATGTACCGATTGCGGCAAAGGCCACGTCGCGACGCGTCGTTAGACGGTGTGGATCACGTGATGTTCTTACATCTCGCCTCTGTTGGCTTACCAACCATGTTATATGAGCTCAGGTATTTCTTTGTTTTGGGTGTGTTCCACTACTACAAGTTGCTCGACAGTGTCGTGTCGACACTGATGATACCCAATATAGGTCAAAACACCTGTCTGTCGGTATTTGAAGTTGATGGAACGCACTCAAAACAAAAAACTTTGGCGAGGTGTAGGTTCAATCCTTTCTCATAACATTTTTGTATATTAAAAAGTACAATAAATATGTTACAATTTTTAATTGTTAACATATAAAAATATACAATTTTAAAATATTTTATATTTAAAATGGCAACATAATATTTTAAAATTTACTATACTTATTAGTAATGGAAAAAATCTAATTATAATAAGAATTAAAAACAAAATTGGTTGTGAATAATAATATCTTACCTTAAGGTTTAACATATATGGATATTTAAAAATTACTAAAAATGCATAGTATCTGGCAATATACAAGATAGTTGTCCCAAATAGTAATATAAATTATAGTAAAGGGTATTATAATTATAGTAATCAGCATTATACTTTTTTCTCCGTGTAATTTTACTAAACATGTTTAGGAAGTTTTTACGAACCACAATATAGTAATAATAATATTAAAATTCACTAAGCATTTATTAATACAATACAACATTTTGTAATTTTACTATGCCACTGCTTAGTAAAAATGTTATTTCAAGAGGGTAATTTTAAAGAGAAAAATTATGTATTATAAAAAAAATATTGTAAATGGGTATTGCAAATTTTCTGCAGGCAGTATATTTCATGACATTTTGTCCTGACCTATTATTTAACCAATTTGAAAATCAATCAATACTAAATTACATTAAAACATTAAAAAATTTAATGCAAAATTAAACTAAAACTCCGTTAATAGATTAAATGAACATGCATTTAATTAATTACAAATCCTGTGCTGGTGGTTATAAAACAAGGTATTACTTTATATTTTAATTAATATAATAGTCACAAACAAGGGTTGTGCATTTTCAATTTCAAAAGCTTTTATGAAAAACAACGTATGGTTAATTGACAGTATTATTAGACAGTTTTAGTGCATTTCTAGAATATTTGACATTATTAATACAGAGCTGTATTTTTCCGTAAATTTAAAAACAAAATTGGTGAGTTATTTTTTAATTAACTAATTAGGTTAATGCGTAACAAGCTAATTCTGGATACTTCTTTTAGCATTTTAGAAATAAATCAATTAGCGTTGTGCAACACGTGCAGGGGTGACCAAGGGGTGTGCAACCCCTTTGTCTTTTTAGACACGCTTTTATTTGACATTTAAACATATTTTAATCTAATCTGCTCATATAATTTGTGTAAGTAAATGAGTATTTTAGAGACTTTTTTAATATAATATTTTGTGGTAAAATTCCACAAATTGTGGCACTAATAACACAACCTTGTTTAATAATAATTTCTCCAATTTATTTAAAAAATTTAATAATTTTTGGGTTGCGATGGTGGTAAAAAGGAAAATGAAACTAAATTATTAATTTAGATACCTATATAGGTACATATGTATTCAGCGACTTATACAAAAATATGGAAAATAGAATACCCAAACTTGATATAAACTGACACTGACAACATAAAATAAATATAACAAAACTTAAACTATAAACTGAAAAATAAAATTCGTATAGCTAATTCTAATAATATTGAGATATAATTCAACATGAAGTATAATAGTACAAATGTCGATAGATTAAATATGTACGAGGTGTGTTCAGAAAATATAGGGAATTTTCGTTATTTGAAACAAATATTTTTTTATTCGTCTACATTAATGTTGTCGCCTTCAAAATAGTCCCCACTGGATATTATGCACATGTGCCAGCTCTTCTTCCAATACTCGAAACACTTCTAAAACTCGATCTTTGGGATAGCCTTTAGTTCTTTCAGCGATGCGCTTTTAATGTCATCTATGCTTGCAAAACGACGGCCCTTTAAGGTTCTCTTTATTTTTGGGAATAGGAAAAAATCAGACAGAGCCATGTCTGGCGAATATGGAGGCTAGGGCATCATTACAGTATTGTTTATGGCCAAAAATTTTGTTCAAAATTTAACAATTTTAGAACAAATTTTGCTGCCACGCGTTTCATACCAAAAACATTCGAAAAAATTTCATGGGATGAGCCAATCGATATACCAACATCATCAGCGACTTCTCTGAAGGTTTATAACCATTTCTTCCACTTTTTCGATAATTTAAATAAACTGAAAACATAAACTAAACATAACTTGCAAACTAAAGTAATCAATAATGTAGCACAGTATGAACATAGAAACACTTTTTATCCTCATTTGATCACATTTTTAACAACAGATTTCAACTCTTTTATTAATTGACTAATTTTTGTAATAATATTTCGACCTAACCATGCACCACAAGAAATATTAATTATTGATCTTAAGAGACTTAGTAGCTTCATTTAAACCCATAACTTAATTAAATTAAAACATAAGCATTCACGATGCTCATATGCATAGTAATAATTATTACAATGCGTGAGAAGCATGGGCGTGCCAACCACTATAAGATTAAATGGTGTTGTACATACAGTTGAAGAATAATAATAATGATATAGATAAGTAATTAGGTTTTTTCATAACAATGAAAATAAAAAATAGTGAGCTACTACTTTTTCCTTTTTTGTCTAATTACGATTTTTTTATTTTATATAAACCTGTTGTTCAGATCCAAACTGTATTAAATCTACTTTTTTAAACTTCTCAGAAAAGATTATTTAACCAATACTCTTTGATTTAGGATAGCAATAAAATTAAATCAATTAAAAACGAATTATTTATATTTGTTGACTAAACGCTTTTAGTAGATTAAAATCAAAATAAATGCTACATTAACATTAAAAAAATAATCTGTAACCCTTGAATTTAACAATATGATTAAAAAATTAAATATTGTTGCAAAAATGGCGGATGCTCCGGGATCACAATGATGTGTTTACCTGTACTGTCAGCTGCTACCAGCAAAATATTTATACTAAATAAGAATATTTTGAATTTTTA
This sequence comes from Brassicogethes aeneus, assembly GCA_921294245.1. NCBI lineage: Eukaryota > Metazoa > Arthropoda > Insecta > Coleoptera > Nitidulidae > Brassicogethes > Brassicogethes aeneus. The sequence continues at coordinate 55,538,990 of OV121137.1, forward strand.
ATATTAGTTTTATAAAAATATGCAAAAAAGTATAGTAATTGGACATTTTATAACATTTTATATAAACATAACAACTTTACATCAAATAACATAAATTGTTAAATATTTTTTAAAGATAAATTGCTGTTTTAGGTAATTTTTTTCTATTTCGTTTTTGTAAATATCATATAATTCATATATTTCTTTCTCATCCCTTTTCTGGATTCTGAAGGTAACTACTAATTCCTTGGTCTGACTTGTGAAATAGTTTGTTTCAAATATCATTAAGTGTGGTATCTCTAGTTTGTGAAGCATTTATAATGTTTAGGCCGGAACAGGATGATTATTATATCTAATATTTTTTCGGGTATGTTTAAAGTATTTTCCGAATGTTGTTGCCATTAGTTTTTTATGTTCTCTATCATGCACTGTATTTAAATCACTGTTATTCTGCAAGATGTCCTGTGACGAAGAAATCACTATATTACTTACTTTCTAAAAATGAATTAGTCGAAAATGTCATAGCGAAAAAGCAGCCACTAATAATTCTCGTCAACAGCACTTTGTATCCAGGACATTTAGCAGTCAATTGCTATGAAATATTATTCGCTGAATCCGAAAATGTCGTAAAAAATTTTTAAAATATAATCAATTTTACATATTATATGGAATTGACTAAATCTCAAAAACTGTTTAACTTTTATAGTTTTTGACGGTCTTTTCGGATTCAGGGGACAATTTTACATAAGAATTGGCTGGTAAATGCCGTCATCTAATGATTTGACTTTAAGGTAACTATTTATAGAACTGTTGTTTTTAGAGTATTAATGTTAATTGTCCAATTAAATTAAATAAAAACAAATAGATCCTAAGGTAAAAACGTATCACCTACACAGATTTATCTTGCACAAAATTAAAGCTTTAAATAAATCTTTAAGTGCCGCTTACGAACAAAAAAGCTTTTCTACAAATGCAAAGAATGATTTTATGTCTCCTTCCATTTTTACGATTTGCATTTGCAATTTGTGATGAATGTCCTGAACTAGTTAGGATGGAAATGACGCCTCAAGAAAGTGCATCATTAGAGTTGAGAAAATTTACATTATGCTTAATAAAGCCGACCGCACTGTAACAGCGAAATGGAATTTTAAATTAAAATAGGTGAGAGGGATGTAATATGGGAGGTAGTTTATTTAACTCATTTTTTCGCGGAATAGGTAAGAATCAGTAGCGATTCGTCAGGGTGGGGCTTTTGTATTTAGTTTTATACAGGGGAAATCAATCAGTACTATAATTGGTCCTCATACTTCCCTCCTTTTAGGGGGAACAGGGGGTAACTTTAAAATTTCCAATGGAACACCCTATTTTTTATTGCAGATTCGGATCTTTCGACTAAAAATAGGTAGATTTTTTCTAAAACATTTTCTCATATTTGTAATGAAAAAAAATCAATTTTGTTTCATTTTTCTTCTTTATACGATTCTGCAATCATTTTTCTATAAAAATATCACTTTTTTGGTAATAATTATCTTGTTAAATTAAATCTGATTTTTTTAAGTACCCACGATTTTTTAACTAATATTTAAGTTTCCTTTGGTTTAAGTTTTATACATTATTTCATTCGGTGATAATTATCAATTGCGCACCATGGTCACTTTTTACCTGCCAGCATTAAATCCTTTAATATAAAGGATTATTGTACTATTTTTAATAAAAATACCTCATTTAAGGTTAAAAAACATTTTTTGTCAATTAATTAATTTAGTTAATAATAAAGAAAATATTTATAGTTTAGCATTATTTAATCAATTTAGTTCGAAGATTAATTTGCAAACAAAAAGACCTCCTTTCGTTAAGCAGTTATTCATAATGGATTTTTTAACAGTGGAAGAAAAAATAGAAATGATTTTGATTTATGGAGAAGCAGGCAGGAATCTTGATGATGCTGTTAATATCTACGCTCAGCGTTTTCCGGATAAAATTCGATCACGTACTTCATTTCACCGTACAGTCAAGCTGTTTACTACAAACGGGAGTGTTTACCGAAAAAAATAGTTCGTCGGGCAACAGTCACAGGTGTAAATACGGAAATTAATGTATTAGCAGCAACGGCCGCTAATCCTCATGCAAGCACAAGAGAATTATGTGGAGATTTGGGAATATCCCAGAGCAGTGTTAGCAGAATATTAAAACGAAATATATATTACAAGTGTACTTTTACTTTTTTTTCTTTGTTTTATTACCCAGCAATAAACATTATAAATAATATATTTAAATCCGTTAAACATATTGTTACAGCACAATAAAAACGATTTATTTAGATCTGTTCTTGGTCGCAATACTTTGCATTCTTACGATGACATGCCGATTATATTGTTAGATTTTCTATTAAGATGTGTTGTTATGTAAGAAATGAGTCAATTTTACAGATATGGTATTCAGATAACTTAAAAATTGTTCTAGTTGCTGAGTCGAACTGCATGCTTGACAATGCTTCACAATTTGAATGCATTTGTGTTAAGGGGGAACACAAAAATATAAAAAAAAATATTTTCCCAAAGATAAAGAAAAAATATGCATTAGAAGTTTTTTGTATTTTTTGTGATACGCCACTGGTTACACACTTGTGTTCTGTGAGTAAATAGATACCAACCAACAAAGTAGCTGCGCGTTGCCAGTTGTACAAAATTGTTACTAAGATAAAGGTTATTATAAATTATTTTTACTATTTAGAATTTAGGAAAAAAATTAAAAATATTACATTAATTTAATATATTACATTAATTACATAACACCCAGTATATATATTTAAATTATATCGCATTATTTTGGTGTCATGAAAATGTGGTAGATATTATTTTGTAGGCATTTAGGGGACACTTTGTATATGGGGAAAAGTTGGGCAACTTTTGACCTCATTTTGTATAGTTTTCGGAGAAAATTAAACAGTATTTTCTTATGAGAACATAGATAATATAATAAATATACTGTTCCAGACCGGGCCAGTCACTTTTTCAAACAGTTTCTGAAATATCTGTGTTTTCTAAATTTGAATGCAAGGGAAGTGACGAGTATACCAGGGTACTAATTAAATACATAATTTATTGAAAAATATAAGATTTATGGCAACTTTGAGCATATTATACATTAAATATCTTAAAATCAAATAATACCACACATCAGTGGCGGCTGGTGGATTTTGGGTATATCGATATCTGAATTATTAGATATGGGACCCACACCAAATTTATATGAGTTTATAAACATTAAATTAACAAGTTCTGCGCAAGAAGAATTTAAATTTAAGTTTGCGAAAAAAAGATAACCGAAACATCGAACATGGAACTGACGACACGGTACTGATGAATGGGATACAAATTTGAGATTATAATTCGGAATTAAGTATTTTACTGATATTTTTTATTAGTTGATACTACCTATCAACAAATCACATATAGCCTTATATAAATTACAATGAAATATATAAACGTAAGAAAATAACAACTCTGACTATGACTGGAACTATACGTGCATTCACCACAACTTCGCCGCGGGCTCTGTAGGTAATTTTTTACCAACACTTGAGTTAAAACGAGAACTTGACGTTTAAACTTTAATATTTCGCAGGAATTTTGAATTTTAACATTGGACACAGAACTGACGGGTAAAAGGAAGTACAAAGATTATCATTTTTTTAAAAATTGCTATTATTCGAATCTATGATAAAATATGAAAAATACATTATTTAATGTTTTATAGTTTGTAGTGAAATTGAAAAATTTAAGATAAATTGAATATATTTTAAAATAAAATCACTCAAATATTTGATTCAGGAATTGTGACACGCCAAGGTACTGATGTTTTGAATATTTATTATGTTTTTCTACAAACGTGCTTTTAAAAAAATACATTAAAATTGGGTGGACAAATTAAAAAACCTGGATCTTTTGTAATATACTAAAATATTTACAAAAAATATTAAAATACCTACTCTATTGACTGATGAAATCTAGTTGCCCAACTTTTGTAGAATCACCCATATAAAGATGTAAATTTTTATAATACAGTATTGAATAAGAGAGAACGAATTTTTATTTTTGATTTTTTCGAAGAAAACTCATTCCATAAAAAACTTTTAATCGTTAAAAAATATTAACAGAAAAAAATTGTTATAAAATTAAAAATTTTATATACAGGGTGTTCAAGAATAAGGAAAACATGAACTCTTTCAAACTTTTTTATATAAAATTGGATAAAAAAGGGAAATACAAAAAATACGATGAAATTTTTTTTGTTTTCCCAGGATTTTGTTTTTTTTATCTTTTAAACACCCTTTAGATAAAATCGGAAATTTTAATACGTAAATGTTATTTTTTGACTAAAATGTTTACTATCGCTTTTTTCCCTAAAATCAAAAATAAAACTGCATTTTCTGGACAAACTTGATCCTGGGAAAAAACAAAGAAAAATCCAACATAATTTCCGTCGTTATTTTTGTATTTGCTATTCAGATTTTGAATGTAAAAAAAAATAAAAAATAAAGTATTTTTCTCTTGAATTGATTTCATGTTTTCCTAATTTTTACCCTGTAGATAAAATCGCATTTTTTTATTAATGAGTTTCAAAACACATTTTCACACTATTTTGTATGCAAAAACATTTTTTTAAAACTTGTAAACCCCCCCATTATTTATTTTATCTATTCAAAATTCTAGCACTCACCAGTGTCATCCTTACTCAAGGCCTTGTATTAATTATTTACATTTTTATATCGACTAAAAAACACTATTCACTCACTAAAGGTATAATCCAAATCGGGACTAATTTTTTTGCACTACACTACTCAAAAACAACAGACACGCGACTGAATAAATAATAGTTATTGAAAGGACGACTAATTGTTAGCACACAGCAGCAAATTGACTATTGTCTAGTTAAATTCGAACTTGATCGGAAATATTTCAATTGATTTTATTGGATATTTTCAAATTTCTTGTACATTTGCTGTCTCTCAACTTTAATATTTTACAAAAAATTGACATTAACGTCATTTGGAACTTTACTAAGCGAAATCAATTGGTTTAAGTGTTTTTAGCAACTATACGAGGTGTGTTCAGAAAATAACGGGAATTGTTAAATTTCGCGGGTTCAGAGGGTCCGGTTGTCATAAAATTTTCTTTATTATGTTGGTATACATGCCCCCGAAGTATGATAAAAACTTTAGCTGATTTCATTGTTTACTTTGTCTGTGGCAGCCGCTAAGGTTAGACGTGTTTTATGAGCTCGGCGATTTTTCGTTCGTTAAAAGAAATGGATCATAGAATTTGTAACCAATTTTGCTTAAAAAATGAAATAAATTCTGTGAAATTTTAACAAAGGCCTATAGTGAGTCTGCTATAAGTAAAACAAGAGTTTACAAGTGGTATAAGAGTTTCCAAGATGGCCGTGAAGACGTTGAAGATGACGAACGCCCCGAACGCACAAGCACATAACCGATAAAAACATGGAAAAAGTGGAAGAAATGGATATAAACCATCAGAGAAGTCGCTGATGATGTTGGTATATCGATTGGCTCATCCCATGAAATTTTTTCGAATGTTTTGGGTATGAAACGCGTGGCAGCAAAATTTGTTCTAAAATTGTTTAATTTTGAACAACATTTTTTGCCAAAAACAATACTGTAATGATGCCCTAGCCTCCATATTCGCCAGACATGCCTCTGTCTGACTTTTTCCTATTCCCAAAAATAAGGAGAACCTTAAAGGGCCGTCGTTTTGCAAGCATAGATGAAAGAACTAAAGGCTATCCCAAAGATCGAGTTTTAGAAGTGTTTCGAGTATTGGAAGAAGAGCTGGCACATGTGCATAATATCCAATGGGGACTATTTTGAAGGCGACAACATTAATGTAGACGAATAAATGGCCCAAGCAGCATTTTTGGTTCCAAAAACCATTGCCAAAGTGGTGATAACTTTAAATCAGTTAAGTATACTAAACAGCTACTTTAATTTTTACTTAAAAGTAATTCTAACTTTAAATAGCAATATTTTGTAACAGAAACTCAATTTTTCCTTAAATGGTTACTATAAAGTAATAAACATTTAAGTAAAAACTTGGTTGCCCCCAAGAAGATTTTGGAACTTTAAAAAAGGTGTTATAAGTAAAAAAAACTTTCAAGTAAATTTAATTTGTAGCAGTTACTTTCGGTTGCTACCTAAAGATTACATTATAATTATTATTACTTTGTAGTCCCTTTGCAAGTTAAAATCTCGAAACTGAAACATGAGTTAAAAACTACAAAGTTAATAACTTAAAAGTTATTATTTTAGTATTTGGAACGTTTATGCTACTAACCAAACAACCGTAAAGTGGAAAAAATCTTTAAAGTAGCGAAAACTACTTCTAATCGGCCATTTTTACTGTACAGTACCACGTGGTAATGTAAATAATAAATTATTTTTTTTACTCCCACCTTTAAAACGCCCTTTATCGTACATGTTTCCATGACACTAAGTGACCTTTTAAATACACATTGACAAGTTGTGGCTTTACGGCGCTTTAGTCACGGGCTGAAGTTGGCAACAGGTTTTTAGTCACGGGCTGAAGATAGTTTTAAGTTAGTTGACAGTTGTCAAATGTCATACAATCGTTAAAATAAAGTGCCTTTCTTGTAAAATAATACTAAATGTGAAAATTATTTTATTATCTTAATACAAAAATACAAAAATATTAAATAGTTTCTCAACGCCAATATTTGAAAAGTTTATATGAACATTGTACTGACCTTTTAATTTCGCCGGCAGTAAACTATAACTTAAATTCGGGCACGGACTCTACTGTAAAGTCCTCATAAAACATTTCCTTTACTTTCACTGTGAAAAACTGTTAATTTTCATGAAACATTTCGATTTATATCCTTTATAATTGTGTTAAAATGTAAAAATGTGACATTTGACAGTTTCCCCTGTTGTTTCATAGATGGCGCTCTATACAAATTTTTGTTTTAAATCATTTTAAGATAATAATAAGTATTTGTCGTAGAAAAAGTATAGTATGCACCTCGTTTATAAACTTTTCTAAACATTCATTAATTTAAGAACCTAAATTAAAATCGTGTATAAAATGGCGTTTATCAAACTTGATACATAATATACTATGTACTCGATTTCGATTAATTATTCCTTATATCATTGATTAAGAAACTCAACGCTTAAATGCTTATATAGTTACGTTAGTGTGTGTATTTTATTAAAGGGATCATGGTGAATTATTGTGTTTATAATTGTAAATAAAATTCAAGGACAAAATCGTTGCATTTTCATGTTTTGCCAAAGGATCCAATTCGGTAAGTACATTTGTTGGTGCAGAATTGACTAATGATAACTTTACCTAATATAATTTATATTTAAGTTTGGACATTTTTAAGAAATTAGTAACAAATAACTTTTGCACAAACATAACCTAAAATCAACCATTTTTATATTTGAGTTCTCTAAAAAACGCCGACAACTGCATTTTAAACAACAAAATATGCCTACGAATTCATGGCAACATAATATTATATATAATACATACAATTTATATTTACAGGGACTGTATGAAATTTATTTCTTCATTCAGATTAACACTGTTTATTGTAAAACCGGTAAAAACTCAATCCAACATTTTCCGGCTTTATTCTCAAAAACACTCGTTTGACAGCTGATTATTAAAAGTTCTAGTTTTGTTACGATGATAACAGCCGAGTGGTGGCGCTACTAGCTAAAACGAAATGTCACAAGTGTCATTTTACTGATGTTTGAAAATAAATTATTTTTTAATTTAGACTGGAACTAGAGATAAAGAATTGTTACTTCCCAAATTGTCAAAGGTTTATTAATAATAACAATAATTAATAGTTCATTCAAAATAACCATTACAGCTAAATAAACAGAATAAAATACCTACTCAAACTTAGTTGATTGTGATAACAATTTTGGAAAAAATGGAATTTAACTTGAACGAGTTCACTTGGTCTTCATTGGAATTGGATATGGAGTCGTAAATATACGTTCGCAATACCCTACACCTGGGTCCGCATTTTTTTGACTTGCACTTGAAACAAGGGAAAAAACAGCCCGGGCAATCGCTCTCCAAGCAGTCGCACATGTCCATTTGCGTTTCAATGTGAACGCCCTTCTCGTCGTATACAGGGTGTTTTCGTTTTCTGCCTCTGGCTTTCGGTTTGTCAGGATTCGGCATTTTTATTCTATAATAATAAATTTACAACCAAACTTCACTTGATATTTTTGACGGTTGTTTGTTGGTTGCTAGGGATCGTTGTTTTTGTCTTCCAAGGCTAACTTCATGCCATTCATTTCCCAACGCAAAAGTAGATTAATATTTCAAGACCTTCTCTACAAAAAGTGCTTGTGTTAAATTTATTAGTGTAGTTTTACACTGTCAAAAATGTTTGTAAAATTACTACTTTTTTACTAAGCAGAGTAAAATTACAAAATGTTGTATTGTATTGCAATTTTAATACGCATTTGTTGTAATATTAAAGTGTTTGAAAATATACAAATCTTTATTTATTTTATACAATTTATGTTTGAATTTTTACTATAAATCATTTTAACAATGAACACTTAAAATTTTGTTGTAAAATTTTAGTAATCTTCCAAGACATGTTGGGACATCTGCTAAGATAAGTTGTAATTTTACGATCTATATGTATAAATCCTACACACATTGTAATTTTACTAAACAGTTTGACAGTTTCTATAGAAATCAAATTACAAACAGATGCTTATTATAATAAGCATCTGTTTGTAATTTGATTTGCTAAAATGTTATGTAAAATATGTATGTGCATATTACTAAATATTTTAGTGAAATTTCTTGCACAAAATAACAATATTTGTATTGTAATATTGCGAAACGAATTTTCTTCAGTTCAGTAAAATTGTAAAATATATTTTGTAATTTTCTTAAACTGAGTTGAAATGAATTGTAAAGTATAATTACAATACACCATTTTAAAATTACTATATATATATTTAGTATTTTTTATGAAAATTACAATACCTGTATAGTAATGTTACTGAACAAATTTTTAATAAATGCTTAGTGAATTTCAACAAACGTTTTGTAATTTTCCCAAATTAAGTTGTAATGAATCGTGTAGTGAGTTTACAAAACTGAGTTCCATTATTACTATATTGTGGTGCGTAAAAACTTCCTAAACATGTTTAGTAAAATTACATTATTTTTCTAAATATTTTTTTATTATAATTTAAAAGTTTTTTTTAATTGTTTTCTGTGCCTGTATTTGGTTTTAACCTGGGTCCTTGACGTTTGAAGTAATTGAGGTTAGGTAACTGTCAGTTAAACACTAATTTTATTTTATGAAAATATTACAATACATGTATTTTTTGCTCATAACGATCCTAATTTGGAACACAAAATAGTATATTATGTATCAAGTTTGATAAACGCCATTTTTTACACGAATTTGTGTATAGAAAATTTTTTAAACGAGGTGCACACTATACTTTTTCTACGACAAATACTTATTATTATCTTAAAATGATTTAAATCAAAAATTTGTATAGAGCGCCATCTATGAAACAACAGGGGAAACTGTCAAATGTCACATTTTTACATTTTATAAACACAATTATAAAGGTTATAAATCGAAATGTATTTCTTGAAAATTGACAGTTTTTCACAGTGAAAGTATAGAAAATGTTTTATGAGCACTTTACAGTGGAGTCCGTGCCCGAATTTAAGTTATAGTTTACTGGCGGCGAAATTAAAAGGTCAGTGCAATGTTCATATAAACTTTTTAAATATTGGCGTTGAGAAACTGTTTAATACTTTTGTATTTTTGTATTGAGATAATAAATTAATTTTTACATTTAGTATTATTTTACAAGAAAGGCACTTTATTTTAACGATTGTATGACATTTGACAACTTTAGCCCGTGACTAAAAACCTGTTGCTAACTTCAGCCCGTGACTAAAGCGCCATAAAGCCACAACTTGTCAATGTATTTAAAAGGTCAGTTAGTGTCATGGAAACATGTACGATAAAGGGCGTTTTAAAGGTGGGAGTAGGAAAAATACATAGGTATTTTGTAATATAGAAAATAGGACGAAATAGGCGACGGACAGATAGATAACCTCAATTATTTGTTTTCAAATGTCAAGATGGGACAAGTACCTACTTGACTTAATATTGTAAAAGTAGGTAAAGAAAATACCCACTGTCTTTGATATTTTATTATTTTTATGTTCCCACACTGTTTATATGCCGTATCAGATAGCAAGTAGGTAATTTTAAGTAAATGGATTAGCTCATACAATTAATTATTGTTGTTAAGATATTTGTAATGAAATTCCTTATAAGTAATACCATGCCATGTAAAGACAATCTTCTTGTAGCCACTTCTAACTAACCTAAATGCAATTACCTTTTCAAGATCACCATTATTACAGTTCAATTTAATCGAAAATTGTTTATACCGGGTCACTGGAAATACTAGCCCAGCAAAATACAAAATTAAATTCGTGACTAAAATATCGTTTATCAAACTTAATACATAATATAGGTACTATTGTAATAATTTGTAAATGGTAAAATAATAAACCTATGTACTTATGTATGTATGTATCTTAAAACACAATAATTGCTTTATCTCGTTAAATATTTCTTTGTATCGCAAAAATAATTTAAAATTTAGGTCAAATTCTTTTCAAATATTGTAATGCAAAGCAGCTAACGCTGTAACAGAAGTTAACATTTCATAATGAAGTACAAAAGTAAAATATTCTTTTTCGTTTTTATTTTAATTCTTGATCGCTTCGGTAAGAATTGAATTTAAATTGTTTTTATTCAGGCTTGTTCATAATTAAATCAAAATTGTTTTCTATTATATTTTAAGAAAAACGTTTTTAATATTCGTATATTGTATTATATTTATTTTACCTTGGTTTTGTTTCACTTTTGTTTTATTTAATTTAATTATGTACATATATACCTATATAAAAAAATGTTTTTTGTTTTTCATTATTAAAACATAAATAACAACTTTACATCAAATAATAAGAATTGTTAATGATTTTTTAAAGTTAAATTGCTGTTTTAGGTAATTTTTTTTATTTCGTTTTTGTAAATATCATATAATTCATATATTTCTTTCTCGAATTCCTCATCCCGTTTCTGGATTCTGAAGGTAACTACTAATTCCCTGGTCTGACTTCAGAAATAGTTTGTTGCAAATATCATTAAGTGTGGTATCTCTAGTTTGTGAAGCATTTAGAATGTTTAGGCCGGAACAGGATGATTTATTTATATTTAATATTTTTTCGGGTGGTATGTTAAAAGTATTTTCCGAATTTATTAATTTTGTTGCTATCAGTTTTTTATGTTCTCTATCATGCCCTGTATTTAAATCACTGTTATTCTGCAAGATGTCCTGTGACGAAGAAATCACTTATTACTTACTCTCTAAAAATGAATTAGTCAAAAATGTCATAGCGAAAAAGCAGCCACTAATAATTCTCGTCAACAGCGATTTGTATCCAGGACATTTAGCAGTCAATTCCTATGAAATATTATTCGCTTAATACGAAAATGTCGTCAAAAGCTATATAGCTATATGAAAGTAGAATAGTTTTTGAACTATAATCAATTTTACATATAATATGGAATTGACTATATCTCAAAAACTGCTCGACTTTTATAGTTTTTGACGGTCTTTTCAGATTCAGGGGACAATTTTACATAAGAATTGGCTGGTAAATGTCAGGGATACAAATAGAGTATGATATTTGACATATTATGTCCAATAATAGAAATTTACATTTTTTACCAACCAGTAATTGGACACTGGCCATTTTACTGTTTGTTTTCAGAATTAAAATTAAAACGCATTAAAGTGACAATGTTTAAACCATGAGGAACACATTTATACCACACACTGATCTATACACTTTTCAGAAATATTTTTTGTTGTAGTTCTATATTATTACCGACTGAAATAGTTATAATTGTTTACAGCGTCATCTAATGATTAACAATAATTTTGATGAATTTTTAGTTTTAGCACAAAACTCCATACTACTATCTAGATTAAAAAGATGTGTGGTATACCAAAGTCAAAAAGTTGGTGGGATACCAGAATATGACTACGACGATGAAGTACCAAATGAGACTTTATATCCTACATACACAGATGAAAATGAAACTTTGGCCCCAGTTAAAAGAGTAAAACAACACCAAAAAAGAAGATTGAAAAAACATAGGATTAAAATTAAGAAAAATATACCTTGATTATTATCTGTTAAAGTTTTTCATTAGTTGCATGTTAAAATAAAAAAAATATAAGCCTTCCTATAAGTACTTACCATATATTTTCCTTATACTTATATCAAATTAATTTAATTGTTTGTTCTAAGGAATGTGGGGTTTTTGTATTTAAATAAAACAATACTACTGTTACGGTAAAACTGATTAAATATATTTACAAGTACAACTTTTATTTCATACATTTATTAACAAACTAATTAAAAAAATTGATTAAAAGAATCATATGTTTAATTGATTCTTTTGATCAATTTTTTTAATTATGCTAATCTTTGTTCCAACAGACAATGGTGACAGTCGTCAAAAGGATGACCTAAATACGGTAAAACATATTTATATATACCTATATATATATATATATGTATTTAAATCGTTTTTAGAACGATTATATAAATAAATCAGTTTTATGGTTCAAAAATGCATTTTTGTGAAAAAACATTCACCCGAAAAAAAATTGGCCACCAGAAATTGACCAGAATTTTAATGCTGATTTCTTTGCCAATCGCCTTTCTAATTTTTTTAATCTTCAGTTACAATGCTAGCATAGCTATGGTGAACATTTTTATTCGGATGTTAATTAGGGTGCAAAAGTAAGAAGTTTTTTTACCAAAATTTGTGACTCTGCAATTTCTAACTTGAGAATCTCCCATGGGAGATTCTCAAGTTAGAAATTGTAACGGGAATTCCAGTAAATACAACTGTCACTTTTTGTACTATGGTATCTTATATTACTTAAAATATTTATAAAGTGCTATTAAGTTAAACATTCAAAACTGCTGCGTGCGTTTTTACTTAAACTTTTTTATATTAAACCTATAGGTAAACCAATATCGCCGCTTCATTTTATTTCATTTGAGTGAAGAGCTTGTCAAGTGTGCTGTGCCTGCTCATTTTATATAGGTAAGTCGTTTGTCCAAGTTTGCATAATAATTATAATAATATAATTTGTGTTTTTTAGTAATATTTAAATTTAAAAGGCAAATATTAAAGTATATACACGAAAAAGGGCGTATTATAACTTGCTAAGTGTTGTGATGTGGAAATTTCCACACTTAGCAAGTTATAATAAGACTTTTTTTGTTATAGCAACTTTAGGATCATTTCATAAAAAATATGTTGCCAAATATTTAATCCACTTAAATATTGGTGATCCCAAAACCGACTTATATAATATATATATATATATTATATTATATATATATATATATATTATATATATATTATATATATATATATATATTATATTATATACAAATGTCCGAGAGAGACATCAAATTTTGGAATAAAGAATTGGAATAATGTTCAAGAATATTTGACTACAAGGCCATGCTTAAAGAGACACTCGAGCGAAGGGAGGAGACAATCATTGGGTGGAAATTAGAATTTTAGAATTTTTAGTTATTATAATAAAATGTTATTTTTAAAGTTTGTTGTTATCAGAGCTGTCAGACAGCAGAAAGCTTAAGTCTTTTTTTTAACTTAAGTCATTTTTGTGACTTAAGTCATTTGATTTAAGTCTCTTTTTTTTTGGACGACTTGAGACTTAAGACTTAAGTCATTTTCAAAATGATTTGTATTATTAAGCTTTTTCTACATTTGCGTAAGGACTTAAGTCTTTTTAAAATGACTTAAAACAAAAAAATGACTTAAGTCTTTTTAAAATGACTTAAGTCTAAAAATGATTTAAATCTTTTTAAAATGACTTAAGTCTAAAAATGATTTAAATCTTTTTAAAATGACTTAAGTCAAAATAATGATTTAATTCTTTTTAAAATGACAAAATAGGTAAGAATTAAATTCTTAAAAAAATAAATAAATAATAAAACATAACAACATTATGGATAATTTTCAAAGTGACCACCAGTTAATTTAAAGCCCAAAATACTTAACAAAATAAGCACCAGTTTTTCAATTGTTGGTTAAGTTTATTTGATGATTAACTTTCATGGATACTATACTATACCCACACCTATTGTCTTGACAATAGGACTTTAAATAAAGAGAAGTTTTACCCATACCACCTCCAAAATGTTCAACGACTAGAACCAATGGTTAAGAATCCATGGAACTGCAGTTCTAGAAATCTCGCCTAGGAACCTCGTCGCCTGGTTCTAGTCGTTGAACATTTTGGAGGTGGTATAGGTGAAACTTCTCTTTATTTAAAGTCCTATTTTGTGGTCCTATTGTCAAGACAATAGGTGTGGGTATAGTATAGTATCCATGAAAGTTAATCGTCAAATTAACTTAACAATTGAAAAATTGGCGCTTATTTTGTTAGTATTTTGGGCTTTAAATTAACTGCTGGTCACTTTGAAAATGATCCATAATGTTGTAATGTTTTATTTTTTATGCTTATTTAAAAGTTGAGTTAATTATTTTATCTATGCCAGTGAGATAAGAACTTCTTATCCCACTCATTTTGAGTGAGATAAGAAGTTCATTAACGCACGCGTTTTTCTCTGCTTTTAACCAATCAAATAAAAAAGTCAAAATGTCAAAATGTCAAAATAACCCTAAATTAAGTCTTAGACAAAAATAATTACCGTTTATTTTTTCATTTAGAGGCGTAGATAAAAATTTGTACAATATACGTGTGATAACGCTTTATTAACGTACTTTTGCGATTGCCCAACTCGTGCTACGCACTCGTTGGGCAAATTTCGCATGCGTACGTTAATAAAGCTCTTATCCCACTTATATCGTAAATAACTATTATATTTTTTTGGTGTGATTATGGATAAAATATTTTTTACTCAATTTTTTTTAATGTCCACAAAACAAATAATTACGGTCTTGAAGCTTCACTAGAATAAGTAAACATTTTTTTAAATTGCAAATAAACCTTAACTGATGATTTTAAATCGGTTAGCTTGCTGATTTATTGGAATATTCGAAAAGTCGAAGAAAAATTAAAAACTGTAAAATGTTTCGATAATTTTTTTTTAAACGCCTTGATGGTGCCGTTAAATTTTATTGGCCATTTTGGTAGAACTTTTCATGCTCTTTCAGAACCTGACTTTGGATTTTAGAAAAAAATATATACAAGGTGTTTTTAGTGGGAAAAAAATTAAAAAAAATTTTAGGTCCGGTCCTGATTTTTTTTTTGAATGTCCGATACAGCGCTGTGCAGGTATACCTAAGTATACTTTATACTTAAGTATGTATATAAAATTTTATGCGATTCTATTGATCCATTCCCAAGATATGATTTTTCAAAATTTTCGACAAAATACATAAATCACCCTGTAACTCTTAAACGAAGGACCTCCGAATTTTTTCAAAGCCAGATTCGGATTCACCTCTGAAAACTACACCTACCCTTAAGCTATGTCGGTTTCCTCATGCAACACCATGTATAGAGGCTTAAATTGTTACACGCTTGAAAAAATTGACATAATCAAATTAAAGCTAGTCCGTCCCTGGCGAACTAAATACGCCAAAGGTGTTTAAAAGTTAACTATAGTTATAACTAGTATTTTTTATATTAAAAAATTATTAAGTTACTTTAAAAGTTAATAAACAATTTTCACATAAGTTTTAAAATAAGCAAACTGTAATTTATGGATAGCACCCAGGACCGGATCAAACCGGATCCAATTTTTCATGGTACTAACACACCAAGATACTAACTTTCTGATCATGACAAAATTTGAGCTCCGGCTCGTGGAGGTCCTAAACAAAATCATTTTTTAAAAATTACAATAATTTTAGAAAATGCAGTTTTACTCAACTAACTTTAATTAAAGATAACATAAGTTTGGTTACATATATAATAAATATGTTTTCACTAAAAAATCGTTTTATCCACCTAAAATAAGTAATTCATTTAAAAATAGCATATACTTTAATGATAATTAAAAAAATAATATTTGAAAAAGTACCTTTTTTACTGGTTACTTGAAATGGAAAAAATCACTTCAAGAAAGTTCAAATTTGCCCTTCTCTACTAAATCAGTTATGAAACTTAAGAAATTTGTTATATGTTTTTAACATACCTTTATTAGTTTACTAATGAAAAAAATTTAAATTTACTCAAATATATTAATGTAGATTTTATAGGTTTTGGCCAGCTTTTTGGGCATTTCCAACACTGTGTGCCAGTACATTATTATATACAATACAATAATTGACTAATTAAGTGATCAACTTTTTGTTATGCACCTATTTTAAAAATAAATTTCATTAAAAGTCTTGTCAAAGAGTATCTATTAGATATATACTCTTTGATCTTGTTTTGAATCTCTCAAAATGAGTAAGGTATTTGATTTTTTTTTTACTTAAATCTTTTTTTTTCGACTTAAACCTATAAAACGACTTAAATCTAAAAACGACTTAAGTATTTTTAGGGACTTAAGTCCCTAAAAATGACTTAAGTCTTTTTCTAGATTTAAGTCGTTATATATTTGATTTAAGTCATTTTTAATAAGACTTAAGGCTTAAAAAAAAGACTTAAGTCTTTTTGAAAGGCTTAAGACTTAAATCTTTTCTGTTTTATAGAAAAAATGACTTAAGACTTAAGTCATTTTTATTTCAAAAAAGACTTACGACTTATGACTTAAGTCTTTTTAGAAGTGACTTGTGGCAGCTCTGGTTGTTATATGAGAATATATTAATTTTTGTTAAAAATACCTATTTAAAAATAAACTTTCATTTGAAATATGTGAAACTCTTTTTTATCGAAAAACAACAAGAAAAACCTACGAAAGCTGTCAAATTACCTACTTGCTCTCAAGTTTTTTCGTTTAATTTAATTGAAATTGAAAACAACTACCAACTAAAAAATGCGATTAATTTGTATATTTTGCAATGAATTTTGTAAAAATCTATTTATCATAAATTATATTTGTTTCAAATGGTTTTGTTGAATAGAAATAAGAAATAAAGAGCAAACAAAATATTGAGATAGAAGCGACACCTACTTAAACATTGCTGAACTAGATATATCGCTAGCAGGGATTTTGCTGCCAAAACTGTAACCACTTTAGTTCAGCCATACTTTTATAGACTGCGCGGCATACTAAATTTTTAAATATGAATTTTTCACATACTTCCACACTATTTGTGTGGAAGCACAGATTATACAACTTTGTGGAAGTATGTGAAATTAGATACCAAAATTTAAAGACTAAAAGTCAATAATCTAAAAAAAAGATACTAAAACTTAATGTGCGGGATTAATTTGATTCAGCTACATGTGGCGCTACTTTTTTACATTTTAAAAATGATTTTGGATAGGCAACCATCAGAGTTTGAAAATAACAATTTAAAACAAACAAAAAAAATTGTTTAATTATCAAATTTTTATAGGGTTGGGATAAATATTTGAAAGTAGGTTCATGGACATATTAAAAACAGAAATACTTTAAACAAGGTAGGTATTTTCTCTTAATATAAATGCATACCAAATTGAAATAATTTATTTGTAATATTTTGACAGTTTAAAAACAGGTTTTTGACATTTTAAATTGATAAATTAAGGCTTAAACTGTACAATTTCTACCCCAATTATATATAGATAGAACAATATCCATCTTGAATACTTAAAACCCAGATAGCACAAGTACGTTCGTAGGACGTTCGTAGGACTTCCACCCAGGACAACCCGAACGTCCTCAGGATGTCCGGGGTCTGCAAAAGTACGTTCGTAGTACGTCCACAGACTTCCGAAATAGACTGTTTCAGATGTCCTCAGGACGTCCGTATTTGACCGTCCACAGACTTCCGAAATAGGATGTCCTCAGGACGTCCGTATTTGACCCCAAGCTGTCCAATTCGGGACATATGAGGACCGAATTAGGACATAGTTTTATTATAATAGGGAAATGTAATACAGTGTTAACAAGTGTTTTGTTAATATATATATATATATACAGGGTGTCCGGGAAAAGGAGGTCAATCCGTTAACCATATATTCCTTAAGTTAAAACAATAAACCTTTCATAATACTATTTTTATTTATTTCTCCATTGAATTTCACATACCTTCATATCTCTAAATTATTTAAAAATATCAAGTGAAAACTTAAATTTTGTAGGGGTTTTTCCATATAATAAAAGTTGTTTTCACTTATATCATATATTTAAATACACAGAAATTTAACTAAACAGGGAGCTAACTAAAAACAGCACACGCTGTTTTATGAACAATGCCAACATGGCGGATTTCAGACTGCCAACTTAAAGTCACTAAACTGGTTACTTCCAATACCAACTGTTTATTTGGCGGTAAATTTGAAATAAACTCTTACAATTTATTGCATTAAAAATATTATAGGACAAATTAAATAATTTAAATGTTAAAGTGGAGAAATTTCTCCAATGGTATTTTTAATTCGTATTATACATTTCTCATATAATATTATTAATTCAAATTATTAATTTGGCCAATGTGATATTTTTTATTCAACAAATTAAAAATATAATATACCTAATATATATAATATAATTAAAAATAATTTTTTAAAATTTGTAATGATATTTTTAATGCAATGAATTAATTAATTTTACTAGATATTTTTAAATAAGTTAGAGATATGGAAAATTGCAATTGCTAAAAATACTTGACAACTAAAGACACAATTCCACTTAAGTGGATAAAGGGTCTATCTATAGACATATAAGTGAAAAAAAATTGACAACTTTTTTTTAAAATCTTTTATCGTGCTTGATTAAGGAGTATTTTTAATAAAAAACAAGGTGTAATTTTTTTTCACTTAGACCCGGGTCGCGACCAGAAAACCGATGGACGTCCTGAGGCCTAGGCCTATGGACGTCCTAAGGCCTAGGCCGATGGACATCCTGAGTACGTCCATCGGTTTTTTGCCTGCGACAATAGTTGAAGATACAAATTGATATATCACCTTTTATAAAGGCCTTTATAAAGGGTGATATATCAACTTGTATCTTCAACTATTGTCGCAGGCAAAAAACCGATGGACGTACTCAGGATGTCCATCGGCCTAGGCCTTAGGACGTCCATAGGCCTAGGCCTCAGGACGTCCATCGGTTTTCTGGTCGCGACCGTCTGTAAAGGATTTAAACCGGATGTCCTCAGGACATCTTGTGCTATCTGGGAACAAGACTAACCTGAATAAAAAAAAGAAAATGCAGATAGAACACTATAATTCTCAGGTGACGAATTGTAAAATTAAAAAAATTAACTGTTTACAAGTTATTTTGTAATTCAACAAAACCTGTTCGAGTAGGGCAAAAAAATCATGTTTACTGTACTTATCAATTCGTTTTATTCTTACAATATTTTTAATTTTTTGAAATCACTAGATCCATGTTATAGCTCCTTTTCAACCATGCACAACATGGTATTTTAACCATCCTTCGTTAACCCATCAATCTGTTGTAGGTTATGTATTTTTGTACTGACCAGCTTATTTTTGTGCTATATTGTAACTGTTTCATCAGCAACAGTACAAAACTGTTCAATTATAATAATTATTAAAAGTCAATTTAGTCAAGAAGTCTTAACTCCAAAAGTAAATTTAATAAATGCACAAAATGGTTTCCGATTCTTCTTTTATATCAAAGGCTCTTCTTTAATAAAAATTTCTTTTTCTGGTTCTTCTTTAATATGAATTTCTTCTTCTGTTTCTTCGGTTGAATCTAAAAATTGGGTAAACAAAATCAAATTGCACAATTTGAATTCCATGTTACAATATATATAACTCCTAATTATTTTGTAAACAAACCTTCAGCATACATATCATACAGCACATCCCTTGTTTCCATTTTAATGGGTTCTGGTGAATTCGTGGTTTTCAATTTTTTGCTGATGGAAGGTTGGGCTGGGGCCTTGGCCGATGCTGATGCCTTTCTTAAACAGTTACCCACCGTGTGGATTGAAATGTCCAAGCCATTTGCCACTCGCTGCAATCAGAAGTTGTGGTTGTTGCAATTGTTGTATCAATGGTTATTGCTGCTTTTAGAGACATTACCTCTTGGATACAATTTAAAGGGAGCAAGGGACCCTTATTCTCTAGTTCCCTTTGAAAATAGTTTACCAAATTACGCACAAATCGCTGTTGATTTTCATTTAACCGCTTTCCGGGCATTATGTTGAAAATGGCAAGTTTTTGGGCAAATATCGAATACTTGAAGTTTATAAAACCAAACCATATAACAAATATAACCAAACTTTCCAGATTATCAGTGTTACCAACATGGATTAGATCACAATCCACACATGTGTGGATTGTGGATTAGATAAAATACCAATCAAACCTTAAGAATTCTTACTTACCACTTCAAAAAGAGATCCAATTTTTTTTATTAGTTGACAGTTGTCAAATGTCATACAATCGTTAAAATAAAGTGCCTTTCTTGTAAAATAATACTAAATGTGAAAATTATTTTATTATCTCAATACAAAAATACAAAAGTATTAAATAGTTTCTCAACGCCAATATTTGAAAAGTTTATATGAACATTGTACTGACCTTTTAATTTCGCCGGCAGTAAACTTAAATTAGGGCACGGATTCTACTGTAAAGTCCTCATAAAACATTTTCTTTACTTTCACTGTGAAAAACTGTCAATTTTCAAGACACATTTCGATTTATAACCTTTATAATTGTGTTTATAAAATGTAAAAATGTGACATTTGACAGTTTCCCCTGTTGTTTCATAGATGGCGCTCTATACAAATTTTTGATTTAAATCATTTTAAGATAATAATAAGTATTTGTCGTAGAATAAGTATAGTATGCACCTCGTTTATAAACTTTTCTATACACTCATTAACTTAAGCACTCGCTCGCAAGCTCGCTCGTATCTAAATTAAATTCGTGTATAAAATGGCGTTTATCAAACTTGATACATAATATACTATTATCAACCACAATTTTAATAAGAGTTTTATAAAAGTTGAGGGATATAGAAAAAAATGCTCTTTTTAAAGTAACGTTAACAGATTTTTCGTAAAATACTTTTTAAAAGGTTACGAGGCTTTTATAAATTAATCCTGGCGCATTCGCCATTTTTGCGAAAACAACAATTTTGAAAATTTTAGCTTACCAATTAAATAGGTACATATTTTTTTATTGAAAAGTATTCCCTGAAAATTTCATTAAGATTAAAGCAAAATTTTAAAAAATATACGTTTTTAAAAAAATAATTTTTAATTTTTTACATAAAAAATTTTATCAACCACAATTTTAATAAAAGTTTTATAAAAGTTGAGGGATATATAAAAAATGCTCTTTTTACAGTAACGTTAACAGATTTTTCGTAAAATACTTTTTAAAAGGTTCCGAGGTTTTTATAAATTAATCCCGGCGCATTCGCCATTTTTGCCAAAACAACAATTTTGAAAATTTTAGTAACGTACTTTTTTTATTTTACGAGGATTTTATAAATTAATCCCGCCATTTTTTTCAAAAAACAAAATTTTTAAAATTTTCGGCATCCGTATTTTGAAAAGTACATATACCCTAAAAATTGTATTAAGATTAAAGCAAAATTGTGAAAAATATAAATCTCACGTCAACTTTTGAGTTTAGAAAATATGTATTATACCTAATTCAAATTGGTTTGTCCGCAAAGAAATGGCTAAAATCTCACTTGAGGGATGGGGGGATCTACCACATCTCACCAAGGGAGAGGGGGTCCAAATTATAATAATTATTATTAGAAAAATGCCTCACGTAATTAATGGATGTCCCCTTACTACAATCTTTAACAAGCGTTAAACAATTATTTTTATGTTGATAATCTGTAAATACTTAAATTAAGATTTTCTTTATCTGAGTGTACCTATGTAAGTATTAAAACATAAAATCACTTAAAAATGATCATTACTAAAAAATATTTAAAAATCACTTACTACTTTGTTGCTGATTGCCTAGTTAATCAGTCCCGTACTGGACCTACCTGTAACAAAGAAAAAAAGCATTAAAAACAACTCAAACAAGCAAAATCACAATTTTTACCTTTAAAGCCCTTTCGCTGTCACCATCGTTGTTATTGCATCTCCAGACAAAAAAAGATCACTCACGCACTAAAATATCGCACCGAAACTCACAAAAGTCAATAATATCTGGCATTTTTATCAAAAGGACGCCAAGCCAAGCACTTTGCCGATCGTTTTGAAATTATGGCTGCCAAAGTGACAAAAGCGAATCGCTGGCCGGGCATGCGCGGTGGCTCTGTCAAAGATGACGATTTAAAACAAATGCTTCTGAAACTTGGACCTTATAATGTTATATTACTTTAATATTATTTTATCGATTGCAGTTTTATACGACAATTGCCTAGGTACACGAAATATTTTGTTTTATATTGTCTTTACACTGTAACAAATAAAAAACATTAAAAAACAACTCAAACAAGCAAAATCACAATTTTTACCTTTAAAGCCCTTTCCCTGTCACCATCGTTGTTATTGCATCTCCAGACGAAAAAAAGGTCACTCACGCACTAAAATATCGCACCGAAACACAAAAAACTGCAATAATATACTCATTTTATCAAAAGAACGCCTAGCATGTCAAATTACCGGTTGTTTTGTTATTATGGCTGCCAAAGTGACAAAAGCGAATCGCCAGCCGGGCATGCGCGGTGGCTCTGTCAAAGATGACACGATTATACCTACAAAAAAAATGCTGCTGAAACTTTATTATTTTAATATTATTTTATCGATTGCAGTTTTATACGACAATTATCCACACGAAATATTTTATATTTTATATTGTCTTTACACTGTTAGTGACGTATACAAACAATAATAATTATTATTGTAAAACAAATGTTTGTTTTTTATGTAAACATGCACTAACAGCTGTTACAACGAAAATTTGGGTGGGGCTAGAAACAAAAAATGGTCTATATTTATAAAAGGCTGTTTTATAATTTAACCTACACTTAAGATGTTTAACGAAATTTAGTTAAAAAACCGAAAAGAGTAGCAAATAAACACTTGGGTATCTTTTTTTAAATACCTATGTAAAGATGAATTCTTTCTTAAAAATGCATTGCTGCGTTCTGGTTAGATCTTGTTATGTTATCCTTAAGGCGATAACATATTGGTTCTACAAAAAAATACAATAAAAAAGTAAAAAGTCCATTTGAGGGTTTTTTTCAATACCTATTCAAAGACATTTGCAGTATTTTTTAAGGTAATGGAAATTTCGCTAATAAATACGTTAGAAATGCAAGTCTATCTAGCAATTTTTGTAGATTTATATCCCTTTAATCATAGAAAAAGGATAATTAAATTGGTATGCAACTAATGTTATGGCAATGTTATTTGATTGCCTAAGATACAGGTCAATTATAGCTTGCGCGGTAAAAAAAACATAACCTCAAAGAAAAACAAACAGATTTCGCAATGTTGTAGGAGTACTATATTAAAACAGTTTTTTTGGCGGATAAAGCAGAAGAATTTTTCTTAGTGAACAAGAGAATTTTCGGGATGAGCACGATAGATATGGGGCGTTGCCCTGGATTCCCCTTCGAACCATACGAGTTACAGAGAGAATACATGGACAAGGTGATTAAATGCCTGCAAAACGAAACAAATGGCGTTCTGGAGTCGGCTACTGGGACCGGCAAGACCCTCTAGTTGCTGTGCCCGACTTTGGGCTGGTTGCAAGTGAAGAAAGCGCAAATTCAGGCGCAGAATATGAACAGCATTGTGGAAGAGGAGAAGCAGGCTTTCATGGGGAATCTGCTGAAAGAACTGACTGGAAAAGTGGATAAATGGACGGTACATAACGCAGGCAAAGCGGACTGGCCTTCATGGGCTTACTGACCATCATATACGCTTTGAGAATGCATACGCAGTTATTGCAGGCAATGAATGAACTTAAACGGAGTGCATACAAGCACATAAAGGCTTGCATTATAGGATCAAGGGAGCAAATGTGCATACATACATAAGTGATGAAGGAACAGAACAGAGTAAATATTTATTAAACAGAAAAAGTCTCAGCATTGTTTTGAGCAACAACTTTGTCAAAGGTAAATTTTAGGTTATTTTTGACATTTAAAATGTGGCAAGTGTCATTTTAAAAAATATAGCCTACCTGTATTCAGTTTAAAAATATTTCTGTGCATTAAATAAAATTTATATTTTGCCCTTTACTACTTAATATTGCAAATACGGACAAAATACTGGGTCTGTAAAAAGTTATTTTCATTTAAGTACAAAAAACATTCATTAGTACACAGTTCACTTACAAGATCTTTAGCTTCCAAAATAAAATCTTTTAAAAATTCATTAAAGTTTTTGTAATATTAATTTGTTAATATTAACAAGATACAATAATTTTGATGATTTTTAGTTTTACAACAAAACTCCATACTACTCTCTAGATTAAAAAGATGTGTGGTATACCAGTCAAAAAGTCGGTGGGATACCAGAATATGACTACAACGATGAAGTACCAAATGAAACTTTATATCCTACATACACAGATGAAAACAAAACTTTGGCCCCAGTTAAAAGAGTAAAACAACACCAAAAAAAAATTAAAAAAACATAGGATTAAAATGAAGAAAAATATACCTTGATTATTATCTGTTAAAGTTTTTCATTAGTTGCATGTAAAAATAAAAAAATATAAGCTTACCATAAGTACTTACCATATTTTCCTTATACTTACATTAAATTGTTTGTTCTAAGGAATGTGGGGATTTTTGTATTTAAATAAAACAATAACACTGTTAGGGTAAAACTGTTTAAATATATTTACAAGAACAACTTTAATTTCATAAATTTATTAACAAACTAATTAAAAAAATCGATCAAAAAAATCAATTTAACAAATACATAATAAATTACATTACAATCACTTCCTTATGTATCACTTCTGCTGTAATATTTAGTAAACGGCGGTAAGATACAGTCCCTTACATCATTTGTTATGCGTTGCAGAAAATCACTTATATACAGAGTGTTGACGCAATAAATGCCTTGTTTGGCCAAAATTATATAATCCTGCATTTTTTCCATGCTAATCTTCCTTGGTTCCAACAGACAATGTGTTGCGTTAATGGTGACAGTGTCGTCAAAAGGAGGACTAAAATACGGTAAAACATTACTTTTTACAACATATTTACACATATACACATGCATATGTATTTATCGCCCTAAAATCGTTTTTAGAACGATTATATAAATAAATAAGATTTTTGGTTCAAAAATGCATTTTTGTGAAAACACATTCACCGGCAAAAAAATTGGCCAGAATTTTAATGTTGATTTATGCTAATTTTAATGATTTTTTTAAATCTTCAGTTACATTTAAAAAAAAGGCGTCGATAGATTTGGCTAAAATCTAGGCCAAAGTCAAATGATGTTATATTCACATTTTGAGAAAAAAAAATTTAACTGTCCAGTTATTAACTAACAATAATTGTAATGTGGATGTTGTTACTTAAAAATATCATAATAGAAAAAATATAAAGTTTGCATAATCATTTAAAAGAAAATTAAAAATCTTTTGTTTGATATAAACACGGTATATTTTTGTCGAAAACAAACGAAATATGGCTTAAAATGACAATTTTGTAGAAGTCTATGCCTACTACATGGATTTTGTTTTTCAGGTGTATTTTGTTGTTTTTTAAGAAAAATGTAGTTTGTGATATATCATTTTAAAAGAATTTAACATACTAGAACCTAAAAATACAGGGTGTTGTGTAATTAATGCAATATATTAAAATACTGAATACCTTTTGACATAAGGTGTAACGGAAAAATATGTAAAAAAATATTTTCCCAAAGATAAATAAAAAATATGCAATAGAAGTTTTTTATATTTTTTGTGATACGCCACTGGTTACACACTCGTGTTCTGTGATTTGAAAATTTAGTACCTATTTTAAAAACCCCATAACCACAAAATTAATTTTTTCATCAGTTTTTTTCTTTCTGTTTACTCAGAAGAAATTAGGACAAGTTCACAGATTAAACTTTACATTCAATTTGGGTAAATAAATCGAAAAGTTAAAATATTTACAATTTAAGCACATAACCTAAAATTTGAAAGAAATACACTAAATTCTGTCGTAAAAGTTGACAGATTTTGTTTGAATTCACCTTCATTACAAAAACGAAATCAACAATTAATAAAAACGCCAAATTAACAATTTGCATTGTTGATTTTGTCATTTTTGTAATTAAGCTAAATTTCAACAAAATCTGGCAACATTTTTGAAACGCTGCTTGTCACCAATTATAACATAATAAATACCTATATTCTTATGGGAAATCAAATGCTCTACAAAAAAGTCTCTTAACATTTTTGACTAATTTCACTATATTAAAAGTTATTCAAGGTTAAATTTGAAGTCAAAACGAAATTATTGTTTTTTCCGCTCTAGATTTTTTTTTGGGTCAGTTAAAAAATTGAATTCTTTTATCGATGATAATCTTTATGTTATTGATAAAATTACTGAAAATTAAAAAAAAATAGTTTTTTACGGTTTTTTAGCTTTAAGAAGCTATTTTCTTTAGAAAATTTTATTTTCACTGTTACCTATTTAATCGTTTAAATAATAACAATAATGTTGTTTTTTTTTATTGGAAATTGTTAATTAATTATATAATACATAATATGTAATATTATTTATAAAGAAAAAAATTAAATTATCACCCTTAAAAAAATA
The DNA here is from genome assembly GCA_921294245.1 of Brassicogethes aeneus. Lineage (NCBI taxonomy): Eukaryota > Metazoa > Arthropoda > Insecta > Coleoptera > Nitidulidae > Brassicogethes > Brassicogethes aeneus. Next base: position 55,565,938 of record OV121137.1, read on the forward strand.
AATCTACAGAGGAAAAAACAAGAATTTCGTTTTGACTTCAACTTTAACCTTGAATAACTTTTGATTGAGTGATTTTAGCCAATAATGTTAAGAGGCTTTTTTGTAAAGTATTTAATTTGTCATAAGAATATTTATCAGTTTTTATGGGTAGGTACTGATTTTTACATGAATTAAAAAATTCCAAAGTTAAAAGATCAAATTGTAAAACTATACAAATTTTTAAGGCATGATTTTAAGGAAACGGTTCATCTGACGGAAAATTTCATTTTAACCTTTTTTGTAGAGCATTTAATTTTCTTAAAAAAATATTTCGGAGTCAATTTTGTTAAACTCAATAGTTTGGGAGTTCTGAGACAAAAACTTGCTGAGGACAAAAAATTTTTTTGACCCAGTAATGTTACTGAACAATTTATGGTTTTCCAAAAATTGTTAAAAAATTATGACAAAAAACTACAAAACTTATTAAAATTTATTTTTTTAGAATTTTCAATACTAACAAAATTGTAGATTTTTAAAAATTTATGAAATATTAAAAAATTTTGGCCAAAAAACTATAAATCTTATGGAGAAAATTGCTAAAATTTACAAAATTTTTACTTTTTAGAATTCTCAAAACTTATAAAATCTTTAAAATTGTCCAATTTTCAGACTTGCAGAAAAAATTAAACTTTTTGGTTTTTCAAAAATTGTTAATAAATTATGATAGAAATGCAAAAATTAACCAAAAATTAAAAAAAATATTTTTCGGTTATCCAAACATTTTAAAAAGTTTTAATAAATTATGACAAAAAAACTATAAATCTTATCTATTAAAATTTCCTAATTTTTAAAATTTCCAAAAATACTAAAAAATGTTTAATGCTTAGCGAATTTCAACAAACGTTTTGTAATTTTCCCAAATTGAGTTGTAATGAATCGTGTAGTGAATTTACAAAACTGAGTGGCGTAGACGATAAAAAACACTGAAACAAAAGTAAATTGAAATAAAAACTCACCTCATATCTACAATGACCCCGCCTCCAGCCTCTACAACCCTGACTATTGGTTCGCGTTTCGCCGCAACGACCATGGCTCTCATATCGCTAAAAGCCCCATAGCCCCTGCCGGAGATTTCCTTGCGCCAATAGTGCATACTGTTGGCTCTCGCCTCACCTTCCCTGTCCAAATTGACACTAAAATTCCCGGACGATTTCGGGTTCCCAAACTCGAACAGTTCCTCCTAAAACCCGTTCAACTCAGTCTTCGTCGTAGGTATAGAGATGTAAAAAACGGTTTTTTTCAGATGTGAAAAAAACATGAAAAAAAACCTAGAGAAAAACGGTTTTTTTTTGTTTTTTTTTTCAAAATGAAATTTTGAGTAAAATATATATTAATAATAAAGTGAAATGTAGAATATATTAAATTTTTCATCATTGAAATTTTTGACCGAGACAAAAAAATCTGATTTCTTATTATATGGTAGTTTCCACATTAGAAACCAGTAGCAATGTAAAACTTCTACACCAATACAAAAAATTTAAGGATAAAAAAAATTGTTTTGCGATTCTTCGGATAGCTGTATCTTTGTTAAAAATGGTCGAATTGGAGCCGTAAAAAAAGCAATTTGAAGCTTGAAGTTTATAGTTTTGAGATTTTTAGATGAAAAATGTGTAACGCTCAATCCTAACAAATACCGTAATAAAATTGTCTATCTGGTCCACGGAATGTTCTGACTTAACCACTACAAGAATTTGCTATTGTTTTTTTGAAAAAAAATCCATACTCTACATGAATTTGAAAAATCATGAAAAAAGTGCTTTTGGTAACTTTTTGAAAAATCAAGCGCTGAATCAAAAATATTATATGTAGTTACTTTTTTTAGGACCAAATCAAAACAAGCGCGGCCCTTATTGGTCAATTCGGTGGTGGTGGCGCGTGCATAGCGCGAGACTGTATTTACATTTACTAATTGTTATTTAGTGGTTAATTTTAGTCCATGAAACCTAAAAAATTAGGCAAATGGGACTAATCTTGAAAAAAAACCTAAAATGTGAAAAAAAAACCGTTTGAAAAAAAAACAATGAAAAAAACCTAAAAAAAAACAATGAAAAAAACCTGAAAAAAAACAAAAAAAACGGACCGTTTTTTTTCAAGTCGCATCTCTACGTAGGTACTTAAAAAGTGGCCGAAATGGAGAAGTGGATACACAGCAAACGGACAAATATAGAAGTGTATAGAACTAGAGTGTCCCAAAAAAAACCAATGCACTTCTATATTTTTCCGTTTGCCGTGTAAAGTGGCGACTTACGTTGAGGAATTTCCCCGCTTCGATGGATTTTTGCACGTAAGACTCGTGCAGTATCCATTTGCCGGCCGCCATGCAGGAGAGAGTTTTCTCGTTCCGCGCCGGTTTCGGGCAGATCAGGTGCGTGCAGTTGGGATCGTAGCTGGCCAATTCGGAAACGATCGCGCCGAGACTTTCCAGCTTTTCCGCGTACGATTGCCGCTGATCGTTGTCGATGCCGGATATCATGAATATTTTCACCCGCGTCTCTTCCTGCAGGAAAAAAAATGCGTTAGTTATTTTTATTATATGTGTTTAGTTAAAAAAAAATTGTTATATTTATCGAAATTTATAATCAATTTTACAAAACCAAAAGGTTAATTTAATATTAATGTATAAGATTAAAAATACCTTAATGTTTTAATTGAAACATATAAATAGGTTAGTTCTTTTAATCAATTTTACAGTTATTGTAATTACAGAAAATAACAAAAATATTAAATTAAAAACAGCTGTAGTATTTAGTTATAATAACTAAATAGGTTTATAAAAACAACTACCTATAACTACCTTGGTTAAATTCTGAAGGTTATTTTTTAGACATCTGCCAGAGGAAAGTTAACGAGTTTTACGTTGTTTGTTTAAAGACATTGCATGTTTGCATAAGTGCGGTCGTGATTTTTGTGATTTTTAGAATAAGTAAGTAAAACAATTGTTAATTAATATATTTATAAAATTTAATGAAACATCTTGTAAATACAAGTTGTATATTTTTTCTTTCTAACTACTAATGAGATTCATAAATTTCAAGATCATAAAGGGTGTTCATCAGCCTATTGTCAGCACAATCCAAACAAGGTCTGTTTGATCTGTTCGATTTTTTATAAGCCTGTTTACAATTATCGTGCTGTAAGTTTGTGCTTTTTATACAAATTTATAAACGTTATTAGTTAGTTTTTATTGGTTTTATCGAGAAAAACCGTAATAATTTTGATATATAGAAGTAAAATTTTTACTGTTTGCCGCTATCTGTTAAATAACATTAATCACAGATCGAGCACATTGTTGTATGAATTGTGTACAACAATGCGCTCGATCTGTCAGTTATAAAAGTCAGTGTTATTTTGTCACAGATTAATTAACATGTCTTTTGAGTTGATAAAAGTAAAGTTAACTAGTTGGGGACTGGTACATCTAGTTGAAAAATTTCCAGGTCTAGAATATTTCATTAGGAAAGTAAATATTGGGTTTTAAAAGTAATAATTGTTTTTAGAAGAAGCAGTAGATGATGAGGCTTTTATTAGACTTACTCCTGCCCTTATTGACAAATTAGGATTGAAAGTACATAGGTTAGCCAAGTTTAATAAAAATTTTAATGAATTTAAGAATAATACTTTGCTGCCTATTGACGATATTGAATCTTATTCAAGATATTGTAGAAAATACAGTTTTGGGTATTTTATTAATGCAGTTTATTATTTGCTAAAATAACTTTTTATATTTTTTTTAGAGGTCATCCCTACACCCTATAACTAATGAAGAGCTTATGTAAGCTTTTCATTAGAGTTATAGGGTGTAGGGATGACCTCTAAAAAAATTATACACGTGATTAAATTTGATGATATTATACGAAATGTTACTTTTAATATGATTAAAATAAACGATTTATTTTTTATTAATAAAGCGCCAAATATTTAATTTAGCCCAGTTCGTATTTTTCTACTTTTACAACGATTTGTTGCCGCACTACTTGTTTATTTAGATGTTAGAAAAGATCCTGAGGCTATATCTATAGTTTAATTTTTTAGTTTAGGGATTTTCAGTTTTTAGGTTTTAAAATACTGCTTTTTTTATCGAAAAATTTATTTCATTAAACTAAAAAATTAAATATCCTCAGAATTTCCTTTTTATAAACAAATAGTTTTACCAATTTGCATGTATCTTAAGTTTATGATCTCTTAATATTTAAAAAAAATAATTATTTGATTTGTTTAGACATCCTTAGCATAAATAAAAATTATTTTATGAGATAAATGTTTCATTTACAATTAAATATATGCATGCATACTCTTTACAAAACTTTAAAAAGAGCAACAAAACTGTTTACTAAGAATAAACAGGTAAGTATAATTAAAACAACTATAATTTTAGATTAAATTTTAATTAAGTAAAATGATTAATTTAAATATTTAACATTTATTGTTACTATCATGTTTTCTTAGTTTTTTTTATTAAAAAATAATAATTAAAAGCACTACATTTTGTACAAATTATGTGAAATTAAAATAAACAATGATCGTTGAGTTAAAATAACCAAATTTTTCTGGTTACAAAATAACTAAACTGATTGGTTGAATCAAGAATATAATTTTAACTGAACCCAGTTTAGTAAAAAAGATTAAATAGTTCTGTTGGCGCATATATGATTAATTTTTTTAATTAAAATAACTAAACTTTTTTTTCCGTGTGCTAGGGAAAAAGTTGAGCGGTTTTAAACGAATGGGGTAGTTAAATTTTTTCTGACCTATACTTTTTATGGTTTTATTCAAGGCGTTCTGTAATTTTAAACATTTCTGTGAAATCGGAATTTCAATTGAGTTTACCGTTTTCGAGATATTTACAAAAAAAAATATCCTAATTACGTCACTAGGCTATTGACAACGTTGCCAGCTTTTTCTACGGTTGCCAGTGTGTTTAGTTTAAGATTCTTACGGTAGATGGCGCCACGTTATAATATTTTAGTTTTAAAACCACTTGATCTATAATTTTAGTTGAGAAGAAGAAGAAGAATTGATTTTTTGACGTTTATTTTTTTCGGGTTATGTTTTTTTTAATTTAGATTATTGAAAATCAATGTTATTTGTAATTGATATTAGATAAGTGATTTATTAATAACGGACTCCAAAGCAGAGGAATCTTGTGGAATGGTTGGTTACATTGAATATTGGAGCTTTTAAACAAATAAAGTAAGTACCTATAATTATAATCATATTTTGTCGTAAATGCATTTCATTGGTATAATGCCTAGTTCTTTATATTCTTTTAGATATATCTTGGACTCTAAAATATCAAACAGTAATATGATACCTCGTAATAAGGAAGATAGGTGACCATCTTTCACTCAACTGACAGTGACAGTATTTGTACATAACCTCTTCGGGTATTTTCTGACATAACCGAATGAAATCATTAACAAGACAACTTGACAACAGGGTAATTTTCAACCAATAGAAATCTTAGAATGTTGGTCACATTGCGAGGTTTGTGACGTCATAAAAATTTATATTTTTTGTAAATATCTCGAAAACGGTAAACTCAATTGAAATTCTGATTTCACAGAAATGTTTAATATTACAAAACGCCTTGAATAAAACCATAAAAAGTATAGGTCAGAAAAAATTTAACTACCCCATTATGACAAAAAATTATACATTTTTGGAAATACCACAAATGCCTCCTGACTTTTTTCTTTGGACAAATTGAAGAGTAAATTTTTAAAATTTCCAAAATATTAAAAGATTTTGAAATTACAGAACCACTGAAATTTCCAAAATTGCAAAAAAAATTAAATTTTTAGTTTTTAAGAAATTTAAAAAAATAAATAATCTTTATTTGGCAGTTTTGCTATAAAAAACATTTTATAAATAAAAAGATATATGTATATAAAAAAGTGGAACATAAAAACACATTTTAAACCAAAATCAATTGATAGTCAAAAAACTTTAAACTAAAGCTTTTTAAGCTATTAATTTTTAAAATTTTTTGTTTAAATATTGTTAAAAATGTAACAATTAAAATAGAGTTGATGCATTTTTAATCCACAAATTACCACTTTAAATTTTAAAAGTAACATTCAATGTAATTTGAGAATTTTTGCATTAAAAATTTATTGACTATTTAAACTATTTAAACCATATTTGGCATGTTTTATGTGTTTTTATTTTAAAGTTTTACTTGGAATTTACAAAAATGTACCTACATATGAAGTTTTAATAAATTATGACAATCTTATTAAAATTTTTTAAATTTTAAAATTACAGAACTGCTAAAATTTTTAAAATTTCCAAAATTATTTAGAATTTTCAAAACTTTTTCCCAAATTTTCAGATTGGCAATTTTTTTTTTAATTTTAAAAATTTATGAAATATTAAAAAGTTATGACCAAAAAATTATAAATCTTATGGAGAAAGTTGCTAAAATTTTCAAAATTTACAAAATTGTCCAATTTACAGAAATTATGACAAAAAAACTATAAATCTTATTAAAATTTTTAAAATTTATTTTTTTAGAATTTTCAAAATTGTAAATTTTTAAAAATATTCAAAAATTATGATAAAAAAACTATAAACCTTATGCAGAAAGTTGCTAAAATTTACAAAATTTTAATTTATAAATCTTATGGAGAAAATTGCAAAATTTTTTTTAGAATTTCCAAAATTGTATAATTTCCAGAAATGCAAAAATTGACAAAAAATTTAAAAATTTTATTTTTCGGTTGTCCAAACATTTTAATAAGTTTTAATAAATTATGACAAAAAAACTATAAATCTTATCTATTAAAATTTCCAAAAAATTCATTTTTATAGAAACTTCAAATAATGGACTCGTCCGGCAATTTTTATGTCTTTATACACGGTGCTGTTCTGAGAGGTGATTTTTGGACTTTCTGTGAAACCTAATTTTTTTCTTATATTCTTGTTAATTAGGTCATAACTCGGTCATAACTAAAATTTTAAGAGCAAAAAAAAATTTTACGGTTAATTTTGATTTAATTGGATGTTTATTAAAAATATGTATGCACACTTTCAATTCTCCAATTAAAACTTGCGATTTTATTTAAATATTATCATAACTTTTTAAATCAGATTAAAGATTAGTTAATTTCCTAAAGAAAGGTCTATACATTTTTTATATCTTTTACTGTTTTGTTGTAATACACGTTTAAAGTTTTAATTTAAGGTTAAATGTATAGTATACATTTATTAAACAATAATTCTAAGGGTGCCACATTTTATTTAGGGCCGATTTATTCATTTTTGATTTATTTGACGAATAATTTCTTTGGATACTAGATATTGCCAAGACATGAAAGTTATCGGCCCGATAAACTTTACTAAAGATGAATAAACCGGTCCTTAGTTAAATTTCATGAATTTCTTCGTAACTTTTACTACAATTTTTCATTTTTGTTTATAAAAAACACTTTAAAAAACTAAACAAAAATTATAGAATACGTATACTGAAAATGACAATTCAAACGTCAAATAAATTTTTAATAGATCTAAGTTTCATGGCAACCTTTAAGGATATATTAATTAAGGGAACATAAATGTATACGTCAAAGGTTGGATTAAAAGTTTAAACGTTTATTGCAACAAAACAGTAAAATATATAAAAAAAATTGTAAAAACCTTTTTTTTAGTTATGCAAATATTAAATATTTAAATGAAATCGCTAGTTTTAATTGGATAATTGAAAGAGTGCATAATATTTTTAATAAGCAGCCAATTAAAACAATTCAAACAGTCAAATTTTTTTAATTTTGCTCTTAAAATTTTAGTTATGACCTAATTAACAAGAATATAAAAAAAATTAGGTTTCACAGAAAGTCCAAAAATCACCTCTCAGAACAGCACCGTGTATAACCTAGATGTAATAGTGAACAAAAATCTTACCGTTTTGGCAGTTTCCCTGTAATCCCATCCGACAGTGAACGCCTGAGAATCCTTTATTTCCATGTTGGCAACTGCAAATTTAAAATAAATAAAAACCGTAAAACATCAATTTGATTTTAACCTTCTTCCGGCACTGTCGACTGAAAAAGTCTGCTAGGCCTTCTGCTACTAGTTCCAGAACTCGAGTTCATCAATTCCTCCAGTTTTTCCAGTTTATTCTGTATCTCGGGATTTTCCTGCGGCTGTTCAAACACCTCCTAAAAAGTTACAGAATTGCCAATTTGTAGGTGATATTATTTGCGAAATAAATACGTCGGCAATTTCCATGACATCATCATCAAATGTATCCATATCCATATTTGTAGGTTCCACGTCGGGTTCTTTATAATCCACGCCTTTGCATATTTTATCCCTTAACCTCTTTTTTAACTCGCTCAAGGGCTGAAAGGAGTAAATATTCAAATAGTCACATTTTTGAAATAATTTAAACCAATAATTTTATAGGATAAAATATTAAAACTACAATTTTTAAAAACCATTATTTTAATCATTTGCATTTTATATTTTTGGATTATCAATTGATTTGAAATTTAAAAAAATTTAACTTTTCAAACTATTTTCTTAGAAAATGTTTAATATATGTTTTATAAGAATTTACAAAACTTACAAAATTTTAAAAATTTCTAAATTTTTAGAATTGCAATTTTTAATTTAAAAAATTTATGAAATATTACAAAATTATGACCAAAAAACTGTAAATGTTAGGGAGAATTGCCAAAACTTGTGTTTTAAATTTTCAAAATTGTCTAATTTTCAGAATTGCAACAAAAAAATCAGTTTTCTTTAGAATTTATAAAACTTGTGTTTAAAATTTTCAAAATTGTCTAATTTTCAGAATTGCAACAAAAAAATCAGTTTTCAAAAAATGTATGAAGTTTTAATAAATGATGACAATCTTATTAAAATTTCCAAAATTTGTTTAGAATTTACAAAACTTAAAAAATTGTAAAAATTTCTAAAATTGCCAAATTTTCAGACTTGCAATTTTTGTTTAATTTTAAAAATTTAAGAAATAATAAAAAAAATTGACCAAAAAATTATAAATCTTACTGCTAAAATTTACAAAATTTGATTTTATAAATCTTATGGAGAAAATTGCTAAAATTTTCAAAATTTTAACTTTTTAGAAATTCCAAAATTTAAACAAATTATGACAAAAAAACAAAAAATTGCAAATACTTTTCATAACTGGACCGCAAATGACGTTTCAGAAGTAATAACTTGCTTGAAAAATTTCCAAAATTTTTTTTTTGCATTTCCAACCAATACTTATAATATTTACAAAATTATCACAACTTCCTAAAATTTCCAAAATTGTGGAAAAAAATTAAATTTTTAGTTTTCGGTTTTTAATTTTTTTTTTTAATTTATGAAATTTTAAATAATAAATAAATAATCCTTATTTGGCAGTTTTTCTATAAAAAAACATTTCATAGAGAAAAAATAGATGTATATAAAAAGTGGAACATAAAAATATGTACATTTAAACTTAAAAAAATATTGTTAATAATGTATCAATTTAAATTTGTTAAAAATAAAAGTTATTGGTAAAGAGTAATTTAAATGATGGTCAATAAATTTTTAATCAAAAAATTACCACTTTAAAATTTAAAACTACAATTTTTAAAAACCAATACTTTAAACTTAAACTTTTACATTTGCATTTTATATTATAAATATTTTTTGATTATCAATTGTTTTTAGATTAAAAAAAATTAACTTTTTAAACTATTTTGGTAGAAAATGTTTTGTATTTTTATTTTAAAGTTTTACTTAGAAATTACAAAACTTACAAAAATGTACATATCGCTCATCCGGAAGAAAACGGTCACAACTCAAAAAAGTTAAATTTTCAGGAGAAGCAATTTAAAGTTGCAAATAATTTAATTTATCGAACTGTTGATGTTTATGGATTTTTTTGTAAAAAAGTAATATTTATTTTAAAACATGGCTTTTTTAAAAGTACTTTGTTTTAATCTGAATTACTTTAAATTTTTTGTTTGTTAATGAGAAAAACAAATCCTTTCAATGACAGAGATGTGTCACTTTTCTACTAAATTTGATGCAAATTTTGTTTCCAAATTCATTAAATAAATCCCTCAAACATTGTATTAAACATTTTATTTATTGAAAATATGAACAGTTTAAAAAAAGAACGTACCTAAACATTGAGTTATCAAAACGGAATATAATAATTTACCTACTATAATTCGGTAGATTGCTAGAAAGGAACATTGTAACAAAAAAGGACACAAATAAAAATATGACCGTTATCAATTGAAAGTAAAACAAAAATCACTGTTATAACCCGAGATGTGACGTTTTTCCCGAAATAAATCGTTTGTCTCGCTTTGACGTATGAATAAAGACTGAAAAGTGTCGCTTTAGTTCTGTGAAGTTATGCATTTTCGCGCTAGGGATGAAGTGACACAAGTTCCATCTCTCGGGTTATACTAAAAGTTTAGATGAGACATTTTTCTACAACATAGAATATGATGTTTGGAATTAATTTCAATTAAAAACTCAATTTTTGGATTTTCTGAGTTGTGACGGTTTTCTTCCGGATGAGCGATATGAAGTTTTAATAAATTATGACATTCTTATTAAAAGTTTCTAAATTTTAAAATTACAGAACTGCTAAAATTTTCAGAATTTATTTAGAATTTACAGAACTTCAAAAATTGTAAAAATTTCTAAATTTTTTTTAAAATTTTTAAAATTTATGAAATATTAAAAAATTATTACCAAAAAGTTATTAGATTTAATTTTATGGAGAAAATTGCTAACATTTTCAAAATTTCCAAAATTGTCTAATTTACAGACTTGCAGAAAAAAAATAAAATTTTTGGTTTTACAAAAATTGTGATAAAAAAACCATAAACCTTATAGATAAAGTTGCTAAAATTTACAAAATTTTAATTTATAAATCTTATGGAGAAAATTGCTAAAATTTCCAAAATTAAATTTTTAAAATTGTCTAATTTTCAGACTTGCAAAAAAATAAAAAATTTGGTTTTTAAAAAATTGTTAATAAATTATGACAAAAAAACTGTATGTAAAACTTATTTTTTTTAGAATTTTTAAAACTTGAAATATTAAAAAATTATGAGTTTTCCAAAAATTTTAAAAATTTAAAGACCGCCCTTGAAATTTGAAATAATGGACTCGCTCGCTCAAGGGGTGAAAGGAAAAAATATTCGCATGTTTGAAATATCATTTCATTTCAAAATATCACTCACCGTACTGGTTCTTCTCGGGGTGGGAGGAGGGGGGACATACTCGGGAAACTGGTAAATGCACTTCAGGAGCCGCTTCCTCAACTCCTTGTTGACTGTCGGAGTTAAGAACCTCTCCAGTGGCGTATCGGGCGTTTTGATGTTGAAAAACTTGTCGTACACCACCGGGGAATTGTCGGGGGTTCCCAGCAGGTTATTGCTCCTCACTTCCTGCATAATTTTGGAAACCGGCGTCACCTGACTGCAGCCTCCCGAAGACAAGTCAAAGTTTCTCTTTGCCGGGGTCATATCTAAATTAAACAATGGGGTAGTTAAATTTTTTCTGACCCATACTTTTTATGGTTTTATTCAAGGCGTTTTGTAATTTTAAACATTTCTGTGAAATCGGAATTTCAATTGAGTTTACCGTTTTCGAGATATTTACGAAAAAAATCTCCCAATTACGTCACTAGGCTATTGACAACGTTGCCAGCTTTTTCTTTGGTTGCCAGTGTGTTTAGTTTAAGATTCTTACGATAGATGGCGCCACGTTATAATATTTTAGTTTTAAAACCACTTGATCTATAATTTTAGTTGAGAAGAAGAAGAATTGATTTTTGACGTTTCTTTTTTTCGGGTTATGTTTTTTTTTAATTTAGATTATTGAAAATCAATGTTATTGTTATGTTTTTTGTAATTGATATTAGATAAGTGATTTATTAATAACGGACTCCAAAGCAGAGGAATCTTGTGGAATGGTTGGTTACATTGAACATTGGAGCTTTTAAACAAATAAAGTAAATACCTATAATTATAATCATATTTTGTCGTAAATGCATTTCATTAGTATAATGCCTAGTTCTTTATATTCTTTTAGATATATCTTGGACTCTAAAATATCAAACAGTAATATGATACCTCGTAATAAGGAAGATATATACCTATAGGTACTCAATGAATTTGGTGACCATCTTTCACTCAACTGACAGTGACAGTATTTGTACATAACCTCTTCGGGTATTTTCTGACATAACCGAATGAAATCATTAACAAGACAACTTGACAACAGGGTAATTTTCAACCAATAGAAATCTTAGAATGTTGGTCACATGGCGAGGTTTGTGACGCAGGGTTCCCACCAAGAAAATAAAACAAAATTCCCTGACTTTTCCAGGTTTTCCAGACCAATTTTCATCAATTTCCAGCAATAATTATAGGTACTATGCTCCACACCTCAAAGTCCCACCATGTGACCAAGTACGGAACGCAGTCTTTTGAAAATTTGGCATTTAAGGCTTTTCAGGTTATGTATCTGTCAAAGTATAGTCAATGAAAGAAATCATATTTATAGTGATACCGCTTATGTTTAAGCGTTAAAAGTTAATAAATCTTTATAGTATCACAATAACATGGTTGGTTTAAGAATTTACGAATATAAATACTGCATTTAATAAAATTTCAAAGTGTAAGGTGCAATATAAGTGATATTTTTGTGCATTGAGTCTAAATTTCTCCATAAAATAGTTTTAACTAGACAAAATTTATTAAAAAAAAAATCTAACTTCTCTATTATGAAATAAGAATATCTGTATTTGATATATCAAAGGTAGGTTAATGTATTAGAACAAAAAATTTCATCTAATTTTGTATTTTAAGGTTAGAAAAATCTATTTTGACCAAAATAAATAAGTGGATTATTTGGAAGAGTGTGTTAATTTGGTCAAAAATAAATATAGGTATACTAAATAATTGTTGAATATGGTTCAAATTAAAATGAAGCTCTTATACTTCTAATGACAAAACTTGTGCATACCTCTCGGCATACCTACTTTAAGTTATGTAGATTATAAGAAAACAAACAATTTTTAGAGAAACTTGCAATGTGAAAATATTTAATACTCCCATGACATGTGATTTATTAAAATTTTTAAAGTTATACTGATTTTTTGATGTAGATCAAATTCAGTCGAAGCTTTTTAACTATTTGTATTGACAAAACTTTATGTAGGTACACTTTAAGCTGGATAAGAAAAACTACCACATTTTTAAATACCATATTATACAGACTAATAATCCAAAATACTTATTTATTTTGGTCAAAATAAATTTTTCTAATCTTAAAATTACAAAATTAGATGATATTTTTGTTATAATATATTAACCTACCTTTAATACAGATATTCTTATTCCATAATAGAGAAGCTAGATTTTTTTAAATAAATTCTGTTTAGTTAAAATTATTTCATGGAGAAAACCAGATATTTGGACCAAATGCACAAAAATATTACTTATTTGGCACCATACACTTTGGAATTTCATTAAATGCAGTATTTATATTCTTAAATTCTTAAACCATCCATTGTTAATCTAATGTTATAAAGATTTATACATTTTTAACGCCTAAACATAACATTATTTCTTTCGTTGACTATACTTTGACAGATACATAACCTGAAAAGCCTTAAATGCCAAATTTTCAAAAGACTGCGTTCCGTACGTGGTCACGTGGTGGGAATTTGAGGTGTGGAGCATAGTACATCGACCATTCCAAGCCCATGGACAGGACACATCAGAAACATGTCTAAATATATTCTTGTTACTTCCTTAAGTTTACTTATTTTTTCTACGAGTATTTATGAGAAGTATTAGCCAAATTTGGCTAATACTTCTCATAAATACTCGTAGAAAAAATAAGTAAACTTAAGGAAGTAACAAGAATATATTTAGACATGTTTCTGATGTGTCCTGTCCATGGGCTTGGAATGGCCGACATGTAAAGTAAAAATATATTTTATTTTTCTTTTTACAATTTTTTTTAACATTTCTTAAAATATAATAAAAAAATTAAACAGAACATTCATAAAAAATTTGAAAGCAAACAAACTTAGTTTATAAGGTCATACATTTTATATTATAGTATTTGCGCAAATGATTTATTTTAGTTTCAATGCCCGGCTATATTATTTGTAAAAAATAATTTTCGGCCAGTAATAAAAATGCAAACAATTTTCGGAAAAATCAAGAAAAATTAGTTAAATTCCCTGACTTTTCGTAAAAATTAGTTAAATTCCCTGACTTTTCGTAAAATTCAGCAAATTCCCTGACTTTTCCCTGACTTTTTTACTAATATTTAATTTCCCTGACATTTCCAGGTTTTCCCTGTTTTCCAGGTGAGTGGGTACCCTGTGACGTCATAAAAATTTATATTTTTTATAAATATCTCGAAAACGGTAAACTCAATTGAAATTCCGATTTCACAGAAATGTTTAATATTACAAAACGCCTTGAATAAAACCATAAAAAGTATAGGTCAGAAAAAATTTAACTACCCCATTGTTTTGCATGCAAGGTCGCATATTTCGGCGGGTTTTTTACCTGCTACGTCGTTATTAAACTTTTGATGCACAGGTGTCGCTACTTGAGCGCTTTCAGGTTTTCCTAGAGGAGTTGACTTGGGAGTGCCATAATTTGGAGTGCCCAATGGAGTAGGTGCAGGTCTTTCAGGAGCTAAAAGTTTCGTTTGCTTAACATACCTAAGTCCGGAAAAGATTCGCGGTCTTTTATCTTTTACGTGACAAAAGTTATGTTAATACAACACCAAATATACGGCCCTTTTTCTTGATATCAGTGTACGGATGTTGTCCGTAAAAATTTAGAAATGTTCAGAAAAATTGTATTTTTTTCGTATTACCCTTTAAATAAAATGAAACAATGCAAAAGTCAATTTTTCTAAAAATTTCACAATTTTTTCCTTTTAAAATTTACAGAACTGCATACATTTTTAAAATTTACAAAATTTTAAAAAATTTTTTTTAGAATTTCCAAAATGTCTTAATGGGCGTTTCTCTGTAAACTGGGCAACTTGAAGTAAGAAATTGTCTAGGCAAGTTTTTTTGTTATATTTTTGTTGTATTTAATAAATGTTATTCGAGGAATAAATATCGGTCTATTTATTAGTAAACGGCAGATGAACCAAAAATATTCCTATTACTTTGGAAAACATTGAGCATTTTCTGAAAAATCTATACAGGGGACTGTTTATAAAATCCGGAGACAAAGTTTAGATGACTTTTTTAGAATTACAAAATAATAATTATAAAAAATAAATAAGTCACAGTAACAAGCAAACAATATTGGTTGAATAATTAAACAATTAGGTTGATTCCAATAGTTACTGTCTTTAATTAATTTAGTCTGAAGTGACCATTTTGCTTTGGTGACACGTCAGGGGACTGGTTTTTAAGGATTATAAAAACCATTTTGATACATTAAAGTTTATTTTATTGGATTTTGAACGTCGAGCATAGGTAGATTAGGTTATTATCTTTTGAAGTTATCTACGAAATATTTATGATCTGTTATTTTTCTAAACAATATTAGCTTGAGACAATGAGTTGCCCAGTTTACAGAGAAACGCCCTAATATATCATTTTTGAAAATCTTATGGAGAAAATTGCTAAAATTGTCTAATTTTCAGAATTTCAAAATTGCAACAAAAAATTTAGTTTTCGGTTTTCCAAAAATGTACCTATAAAGTTTTAATAAATTATAATAATAATAATTTAATTATTACAAAAAAAACTATAGGTAAATCCTATTAAAATTTTCTAAATTTTAGAATTTACAAAACTAACAAAATTGTCATATTCCTAAATTTACAAAATTTTCATAATTTTTTTACCAAAAAACTATAAAGAAAATTGCTGAAAATTTTCAAAATATCCAAATTGTCTAATTTTCAGGATTTGCAAAATTTTTAAAAAATGTATTAAATGTATTTTGTATTAAAAAAATTATAGAATTTACAAAAATTTTTATTTTTTTTTAATTTCCAATACTTTATATCATATGTTTGTATCACTATTATGTTTGTATTGAATGTAAAAATTATTATTTTGTAATTTATATACTACTATTTTATAAAATTATTAATTAATTTTAACATTATCCATCAAAATGGAAATTTTTAGATGGAAATAAACAGTATTATTATTATTATTATTATTACTTATAAAATTTCCAAAATTATCCAATTTTCAGAATTGCAAAAAACCATGAAGCTTATTAAAATTTTCTAAATTTTAGAATTTACAATTTTCCAAATTTTAGAATTTATAAAAGGAACAATATTTATAAAATTTACAATATTTTCATAATTGAAATTTTTTTTACCAAAAAACTAAAAACTTAAATTGTCATATTTCTAAAGTTTTTAAAATTTCCAAAATTGCTTAATTTTCGGAATTACAAAAATTGCAACAAAAAAATTAATTTTCGGTTTTCCAAAAACTTATAGTTTTAATAAATTATTTCAAAAAAACTATAAATCTTCTAAATTTTAGTTGTCCAATTTTTAAAAAATTTAAATAATTTAAAAAATTATGACCAAAAATCTATAAATCTTATGGAGAAAATTGCTAAAATTAGAATTTCCAATACTTATAAAGTTTCCAAAATTGTCTAACATTCAGAATTGCAAAAAACCATGAAGCTTATTAAAATTTTCTAAATTTTAGAATTTCAAAACTTACAAAATTGTCTAATTTTTAATTTTAAAAATGTATGAAATATTGAAAAAATCTATAAAACTTTTTTTAGAATTTCCAAAATTGCAAAAAACTTTTTAGTTTTCGGTTTTCCAAAAATTTTAAAAAATTATTAAAAAAAACGATGAAGCCTATTAAAATTTTCTAAATTTTAGAATTTACAATTTTTTTCCTTTTTAGAATTTTCAAAATTGCCCAATTTCAAAAACAAATTTTAGTTTTCGGTTTTCCAAAAATGTATGAAGTTTTAATAAATTATTACAAAAAAACTACATTTGTTATTAAAATTATCTAAATTTCTAAAATTATAAAATTTTAATAAATTATGACCAAAAAACTAAAAATCTTATGAAAAAAATTTAGAATTTCCAAAAGTAACAATATTTCTAAAATTTACAATATTTCCAAAATTGCCTAATTTTCAGAATTGCAAAAATTGGAAAAAATATTTAAAATTTTTAGTTTTTGGTTTTCCAAAAATTTTAAAAATTTATTAAGTTTTAAGATTTCATTACAAAAAACCATAAATCTTACTGACTAAAAACTAAACTAAAAAACTAAAAACAGAATAGAAAAAAATGGCTCACCTTTGGACTCTCCGAGCAAAAAAGGAGTCTCCAAGACGGCCAGCCCCGTCCTGGCCACCTCCAAAAGCCAGTCCTTGGAGACGGCCGGCAGGCCCCATTTAATCGCGGCCGAGTACTTTTTCCCCGAGGCGTCCAGACTCACCAGGTGCGTAGAACCCAGGACGCCCTTCTCCACCGAGGTATAGCGCGCGAACTGATCCTGGCACTTGCCCCCCAGCGCGACTATGAGGTTCCGCAAAAAGTTGCGCTCGTAGCTGCAAACCCCGCTGCAGGTGATGACGCAGTTCTCCAGGGGGCTGGAGTTTTGCAGCACAAAGGGCTGATGGTAGTACAGCACCTTAAAACATGCCGCGATGAGTTGACGTTCGAATATCAGGGCCAATTTAGAAATTTTATTTGGGAATTTAGGAGGTTTTTTGGAGAATTTTAGGAGAAATAAAGTATTCAATTGAATTTATGTAGTTAAATAAAAACAACTCTACACTGTACCTACTTAAAAAATAAGAAAAAATAAATCATTATTTATTATTAAATTAAAAAACTTTTTTGGTACTCGATTTCGATTGATTATTCCTTATATCAACGCTTAAATGCTTATATAGTTACGTTAGTGTGTGTATTTTATCAAAGGGATCATGGTGAATTATTGTGTTTTTAATTGTAAATAAAATTCAACAACTAAATCGTTGTATTTTCATGTTTTGCCAAATGATAATGATAATGATAACTTTACCTAATTTAATTCATATTTAAGTTTAGACATTTTTAAGAAATTAGTAAAAAATAATTTTTGCACAAACATAACCTTAAAATCAACCATTTTTATGTTTGAGTTCTCTAAAAAAACGCCGACAACTGCATTGTAAACAACAAAATATACCTACGAATTCATGGCAACATAATATTATATATAATACATAATAAAATGGTAATTTACCGTTGAGTGGAGACGTTTTAAATAATGCTAAATGCTGTTTAAATTTAGACGACTTTTACTGAATTGAAATGTTTACACTTTTACTAAAATGTGTATTTATTGTATCTAATAGGTACAATTTATATTTACAGAGACTGTATGCAATTTATTTCTTCATTCAGATTAACACTGTTTATTGGAAAACCGGTAAAAACTCAAGCCAGGATTTCCTCTCGAAATACACCCAACAACACAACAATTCGAGCCACGGTTTTTTTTCGATATTTTTTAACATTTTCCGGCTTTATTCTCAAAAACACTCGTTTGTAACATAAGCGTTTGACAGCTGATTATTAAAAGTTGTAATTTTGTTACGATGATAACAGGTGAGTGGTGGCGCTACTAGCGATACTTCTTAAGCGTATTGACTAGTTTTTTAGCCAAATCGCTTGAAGAATTTTTTTAAAATAAAATTAAAAGTGAGATAAAATTACTACTTTTGTATATATGTTACCGGCAATGTGAAAAATCCGACAATGTGCGAAATGTCTAGATACTCTGGAAACTGATCAATTTACCAGACATTGTGCAAAATCACTATCATGTTGGGCAATCTGCAAATTTACTACGCTATTTTAGGCAATCTGCAAAATGTCTGATGCGATAGTCAATCTGGGGATTAAAGGTTTTTACTTCTCACATTGACTAGGCAGTATGCGCAACACTAATTTACGATAGAAATGTAAAATTGAAAAAATGATTAAATACCCGTTAAAAAAAAACGTTTTTAAATGTTTTTTTAAATATTTTTCCTTTATTCCTTATGTCAAAAGGTATTCAGTATTTTAATATATATATTATATATTAAAATACTGAATACCTTTTGACATAAGGAATAAAGGAAAAATATTTAAAAAAACATTTTTCCAAAGATAAAGAAAAAATATGCATTAGAAGTTTATCTCTGCACACCTGTATTTTGTGAGTACATAGATACCAACCAACAAAGTAGCTATGCGTTGCCAGATGTAAAAAATTGTTCTTAAAAATTTTCTTGCAAAAAATAAATAAAAACTCAATAAATACAAAAGTTTTATGCCCTTAAAGCTCTAATACCCTTCTGTATTTTATTTACTGATCCAGCTATTAGCTTAAGCAATGATTAGAAAATTTAGTATCTTTGAAATTTGAAATCCATAACCACAAAATTAATTTTTTCATCAGTTTTTTTCTCTGTTTACTCAGATGAAATTGGGACCAGTTCACAGGTTAAACTTTAAACATTTAATTTGTGTAAATAAATCCAAAAGCACTTCCCTTAGTTAAGATATTTACAATTTGAAAACATAACCTAAAATTTGAAAGAAATTCACTAGATTCTGTCATAAAAGTTGGCAGATTTTGTTTGAATTTTCCTTCAGTACAAAAATGACATAACCAACAATTAATAAAAACGCCAAATTGACAATTTGCATTGTTAATTTTGTCATTTTTGTAATTAAGCTAAATTTAAACAATGTTTGTCAACTTTTTTGAGAGATTTTGGAAACACTGTTGTTACCAACCATAACATAATAAATCCACCAGATTAACCTAAAGTTCCTAGACGATCAGTGGCGTACTTTTTGGTAGGATAAAGGTTATTATAAATTATTTTTAGACTTTGGAATTTAGAAAAAAAAAGTTTCAGGTGCTTCTTTATGGACCCTAATGAACAACCCATTTTAATTTATAACATTAATTACATAACACCCTGTATTATATTCAATTTTTAAGAGTTTTAGGAGGTTGATGTCAATTTCGGGAGTTTTTAGGATTGAAGCGGAATTTTGGGGATTTATGAGTTTTAGGAGGTGTGGAGATTCGTTACCTCGCGCACTTCGTTCTCCTCTATGCACTCGGCCACCCACAGGTCGGTCACCACCTCGGCGGCGGACTGGCGGATTTCGGCGTCGTTGAAAACCGGCAACACCGCGTAGTCCAGCACGCCTTTGAAGGACTTTGCGACGATTTCGCCGCCGCAACTTTTTATCTGTTCCGACAAAATTTCCACTTCGTCGGCTTTGAAGCCGGCCAGCGCGAATTTAAGACCTAAGAAACAGACGAAAATGCAATTGTTGATTTATGCCAGTTTCACATGTTTTAAACACATATAAAACATTTTTTACCAAAATGGTTAATTTTAAGAAAAATTGACATTTTTTTCCATTTTATCAAAGGGTAATCGAAAAAAAAATGTAAAGTAAATTTTTCTTAAAACTGGACAATTGATTATAATCATACAATAATAATTATAATATATATTCCTTTTCTTTTAATTCAGTGTGCAAAAAAACATATTTTTTCCAAAAAAGACAATATTAGCAAGGCCGAAAAAAACAGGTTTTTCCAATTTTAATACAATGAATTTTACTAATTTATGAAATATTAAAAAATTGTGACTAAAAAACTAAATCTTATGGAGAAGATTGCTATAATTTTCAAAATTTACAAAAATTTTAATTTTTTTCTAGAATTTTCAATACTTATAAAATTTCCAAAATTGTGTATTTCTCGGAATTGCAAAAATTGCAAAAATGTATGAAGTTTTAATAAATTATTACAAAAAAACTATATTTCTTATTAAAATTTCCTAAATTTTAAAACACACAAAACTTTAAAATTAAATTAATTAATTAAAAGTTTATGAATTTTTAAAAAATTATGACTAAAAAACTAAATCTTAAGGAGAAAAAGGCTAAGATTATCAAAATTTCCAAAAATTTTAATTTTTTTTAGTATTTCCAAAATTGTGTAATTCTCGGAATTGAAAAAATTGCAAAAAATACCAAATTTTTAGTTTTCGGTTTTCAAAATTTTTTAAAAATTTATAGATTATTACAAAAAAACTATGAAGCTTATTAAAATTTCCTAAATGCTAAAATTAAGAATTTACAAATTTTTTTACCATAAAACTATAAATCTTATGGAGAAAATTGCTAAAATTTCCAATAATTATAATTTTTTTCCAAAAATTGTGTATTTCTCGGAAAACATCAAATTTTTAGTTTTCGGTTTTTAAAAATTTATTAAGTTTTAATAAATTATTACAAAAAACTATGAAGCTTATTAAAATTTCCTAAATGCTCAAATTTAGAATTTACAATTTTTTTTACCAAAAAACTATAAATCTTATGGAGAAAATTGATAAAATTTTCAAAAAGTATGATTTTTTTCTAGAATTTCCAATACTTATAAAATTGTCTAATTCTCGGAATTGCAAAAAACTTCAAATTTTTAGTTTTAATAAATTATTACAAGAAAACTATGAAGCTTATTAAAATTTCCTAAATTTTAAAATGTACAGAATTGCTAAAAATGTCAATTTACAAATTTTTGTACCAAAAAACTGCTAAAATTTCCAAAAAACTTATTTTTTTAGAACTAAATTTCCAAAATTGTGTAATTCTCGGAATTGCAAAAATTGTAAAAAACATCAAATTTTTAGTTTTCGGTTTTATCCAATTTTCAGAATTGTAAAAATTGCATACATTTTTTTTTCCAAAAATGTATGAAGTTTTAATGAATTTTTACAAAAAAACTACAAACATAAAAATTGTCTTAATTTCTAAAATTTTCAGAATTGCAAATATTTTAAATTTTAAATAATTAAAAAATTATGACCAAAAAAGTATAAATCTTATGGAGAAAATTGCTAAAATTTTTAAAATTTCCAAATTTTTAACTTGATTAGAATTTTTTTGTTTTATTTAAAACTGATTTATAAAATTATAATTTTGTAATTTAACTTTATAAATTTTTCATTATTTTGTAATTGGATATTTTCAATGAAATCCTTTTTGCAAAAAAGACCCAACCGACAGTAAATTCAACGTTTACGTTTATTTTTTTTTAAATAAATTAAATTGAAATATTGCCAAGCTAAAAAAGCCAATATTTCCAAGGCCAAAAATCAATTTTCCCGTTTTTTTTTTCGACACAAGTCAAAGTTTAACATTCTGCGTTCGAAAAAAATCGTTATCCTGTACAGTGTAGTTATATTATATTTACCTTCAAATACGTCGCAAGGCTGTACGGTGTCATCATCGGTTAAGTTACTGCCCAAAGTGGTTTGCTGGGCGCTTATTTCCGGTTCCGGTGGTGGGGGCATCGTCGACAATCGCGGCGCTTCGTTTTCCTTCGTGCTCGTGAATTTGGAATCGTTTTTTAGAAGCTGCGCCAGCGTATCCTCATCGGCTACGATAAATTTGAACGATGAAAAAATAAATTTTATCTCCACGCGGTCTATAATTTAAACTTTATTGTTGTCAACATTCGATAAAGAAATACCTTGTTATGGCCTAGGCCGATAAAAATTTTTATGAGGCAAGTAATTAGTTCGATTTTTTCTCGCTAGGGGTATTGTTTTGACAAATTAATCCTTTTCGTTTGTTTTACTGTTAATGTTTAATATTTTTCATTAAATTATTGTAAAATTAAATATGAATAATAAAACAAAAAGTGAGGTTAGGCAACCAAGAAAACGCACGATTCTTTTTCTACGATTTAAATTATCTTTAAGTTTTAATTTGCTTTAAGTTTTCAGTGAAATTAAATGTTAAACACAGCTTAAACATTCCAAACTACCTATTTTTTAAATAAAAATCCAAACAAATTGAAGTTAGATACCTACCTATTTATTAAACAATTAATTGAATTCAATGTAATAGCAAAAATCCATTTCTACTTAAATCATGTTGCTAGGTATTGTCAAACTATTACTGCTTCTAAAAGCAATAATAATTATTGTACATTTAATTTAATCTTTAGCTAATAAATAAATGAGATTCTAAAAAAGTGAGGTTAGGTCGCTTTGATGTTGAATTAAATTGACCTATATAAAGTGCTTTGAAGATAAAATGTTGTATGCCATTCGGCCAAGAAGTGCCTTTTTGTGCTTCGCTTCAAACCTTGAGCTTAGCACAAAAAGCCTTTCTTCTTAACCTAATGACATAAATAACTATTATCTGGCATTTTACATACCTGTATTCATGGGTTTGAGGTATTGTTGCATAATATCCGGCTCGTCTGGTTGAGCAGGGAGAAGGACAGTTTCCTTTGCTGCCTCATTTTCAGTCATGGTTCTATCGGATTTCAGTAACTTTAACCCCTTAAAAACGAATTGAAACATTGAATGTGCACTAGGGTGATTCGTTTCCGCAAAGTTTTTGTTTTCTTCGGTGCTCAAGCAAAATATTAATCTGCATATAGAAAAAAAAATGCTCAACAAGTTTGAGCTCTTAATATCAATTTTAAGTACTTACTATTTAAATTTAAAGTTTTACCGTTTAAAATGCATGTAAAAAATATTTTTTTTTTTCAAATTTCTAATGCTTACCCACCTTTGACAATATTGCAAATCGGTTTAATACACCTTATGGGGAATTTCACGCTCTTTAAAATTGCTTTTGAGTTTTTTTTTGTAACTCGCATTGGTTCACCAATAGGAGTGGTCAAAGGACAGTTTTTGAAAAAAATCGTTTTTTTTTTAAATTTTTTTTAACAAACCGCAAAAAGTAGGGAGAAAAAAGGGCTGAATCATAAAAAAAAAAGTTATCCAACCAATATTTAATGAATTTACAGCCATTTTTATAACTGAAAACGTAAGAAATTGATAATTACCAACTCATAATGTTATTTAGATTGATTTTTTCTATTTATTATCATTATATTTCCCTACACTAAGAAGTTTTTTAAAATTATTGATTTCTCACTTATAATGAATATGAAAACAACAGATAAATTCATAAAAAAACAATAAGAAAATTGTAACGTGGATTTTGCAATTTTTCAACGTTTCTGTCATATAGCAAAAATATATAAATGAAGATTATTTAATTTTTTGAAGCGAAATTTGAAATATGTTACATAACCTTCTGTATATTCCGATTAAAGTTTTGTTGTTTTTTTATGAATTTATGTGTTGTTTTCATATTCATTATCGGTGAGAAATCATAATAATTTTAAAAAAGTTCTTAGTGTATGGAAATATAATGATAATAAATAGAAAAAATCAATCTAAATAACATTATGGGTTGGTATTTATCAATTTCTTACGTTTTCAGTTATAAAAATGGCAGTAAATTCATTAAATATTGGTTGGATAACTTTTTTTTATGAATCAGCCCTTTTTTCTCACTACTTTTGGCGATTTGCTCGAAAAAATAAAAAAAAACGATTTTTTTCAAAAACTGTCCTTTGACGACTCCTACTGGTGAACCAATGCGAGTTACAAAAAAAAACTCAAAAGCAATTTTAAAGAGCGTGAAATTCCCCATGAGGTGTATTAAACCGATTTGCAATATTGTCAAAGGTGGGTAAGCATTAGAAATTTGAAAAAAAATATATATTTTTTACATGCATTTTAAACGGTAAAACTTTAAATTTAAATAGTAAGTGCTTAAAATTAATATTAAGAGCTCAAACTTGTTGAGAATTTTTTTTTCTATATGTTATTTTTGCGGAAATGAATCAACCTAATGGCGTATGCAAAAATCTCACCTTTCTGCTTAAGGGCGAGCACATGTCGCTCTTGTCGGCATTGTCGAAACCGACGAGGAAGTCCTCCTCAGGCGCGGGTTCCCGCTTCTCCATGCTCGCGACGAGCCATCTGAGCGAAACGAGCGCGCACGCGTAGCCCTTGCTTTTGATGATTTTCACGTCGTGACACGTGACGTCGCCCACGATCACGTGCGTCACGCGGTCCGTGATCGAGTCGTATCGCGTGGCGCCGCTCAGGTTCAGGATTTTGCACAGCTTTTCCCTGTGCTCGCTGTCGAAACCCGCCACGTACACCTGCACGAAACGCGTAACCGTAATTAAATACCATTTTTTTTATTTCGTCCGTGACGTGGTCAAAATTGGACAAAATCAAATTTTACTATATTTTATTAAATCTCTTTGTTTATTTTTTATTACCTACTATTATTATAAATATAGTATATTGGTACAGTAGGAAACTTACTACCTATTATACAGACTGTATAGAATCAAGTAAGTAAGGCTGGAGACAAGGATGACAAATTATATTCTGATCAGAGAAAAAGAAACAAACTTTATTTGGGCGTGGTTTAAACCAAGCCATTCGTAATTACGAACCATAGTTGCCAGGTTGTTTTAAATCAGAAGAGAACGATTATAATTATTTAATAAATAGTTCAATTTTATTTGTTTGAAACTTTAAAAATAACAAAAAAAATTAATATGTCCAAAATAATTTGATTTAGTTAATTTTCTTACTTTTAATATTAAAAAATAAGAAAAACAACCCTTTTAGAAAACAATAATAGCATATGGCAACAGCGCGGCATGCAGCCAGATACAAGGGCATGCAGTTTGATCTACTGTGTTTGTTCAGTAGCTCCGACGCTGTCGTAGGGAAATGTGTATAGTACATTTTCGCCATTAACTGGAATTTAATGGATTTTACACAATACTTAGTTTTTATTTGCAGAAATGCATTAAAGGCGGCTGCACAATTACACGGGAACGCTAACGAAGACGAGAACGGAAACTAAAACGAAAACGAAAAGATTCACAAGATTCACAATTAACATAATTATTTTAATTCTTAGGTTAATATATTTTGGGGATATTTAATTTATTTGGTATTTATAATAGAAATATACGTACGATCATACTGCAGATGTTCAGCTATTAAAAGCTAACTATTTTTCTTTAATAATTAATCTTTATACTCTTTTAACAGGCGATCGTACAGATGTGGGAACTTTTTTACTAATAAAATAATTAATTCGTCGTTCATTTTCATTAATTTATTAACACAGAACGTATTGATAAAACAAATAGCGCGAATGTCAGAAATAATTTGACAGATTAAACTCATTTTCTATTGGTTTCGATAATGCTGCGTTTCTATTGGCTACCGGGAACGAGAAACTTAAAACTTAACCAACTTTCTAGTTTCCGTTCGCGGGATGTTTCTCGTTCTCGTTACCGAAAATTTGTTGTGCATGTGTACATTGACTTATGTGCGTTTAATTTTTTTCTCGTTACCGTTCTCATTTTCGTTTCCGTTCCCGAGTAATTGTGCAGCAGCCTTAAAACAAAACAAACGAATTCGATAAAAATAAATAAAATTCTCAAACAAAAATAATTCTAAAATAACGAAAATAACTTTTTTTCTAAATTAAATGTTCAAAAAGACCACCAGCAGCAGTTAAACAATACCCTAGCCTACCTCGAGTACTTTCAGAATTCGGTAAAAACTCTATACTGTTTAAGGGAGCATCTGTTTATAACAAATTACCAAACAATATAAAAGAACTTGAAGGATTTAAATTTAAAAAGCATATGTCGTCTTGTGTGGCGAATTTTATTGAATAAACAATGATATTTTTTCTTTTTTCTGTGATATTATATTTAAATGATATGTTCCTATTTAGAATTAAAATGTATTAATAAAGTAAAATTAATTTAGATTTAATAAATGTATTAAGAATTAAAAAATATTTATTAAATTGTATGATTAGAGGTGTCCCTCTATAAACTGTATGTTTCTTGGGATGAAAATAAAGTATTTTATTATTATTATTTATTATTTATTATCATAAAAATTCCTGCGCACGTTAAACAGCATTTCAGGATATTTAATAATGAAAAAACGTTTGAAAAATAACTTTTAGGTGAATTTTTTTGTAGTAAATAAAAAATATGCTGTTAAAGACCTTATTTTTGTTAGTATACCCTGAAAATTGTGTACAAATCAAATGAAAAGTAACGAAGATACAGCGCTTTAAAGCCAGTAAAAATGGCCCCTTTTGGATTATTTTGCTGAAAAGTGGTCATTTTTGACGAAAATTTATCTAAAAGTTATAATTCGAACGTTTTTTTTATTATTAAATAAACGAGCTTTAAAAATATTTTCTCGAAAAACCCTCGAAATATAAGTTGAAGTAAGTCTATCCAAAATTTCATAAGGATTAATAAAGGCGTTTTAGTTAGATTTTTGTTTACAGTTGTTGCAATAATTATGGCCAATACTGTATGCACATATTTTTTATTTATTTTTCGTTTATGACAAAATATGATATATTATAATTTTATTTATCTCCACGCGATCTATAATTTAAACTGTATTGTTGTCAACATTCGATAAAGAAATAACTTGTTATGGCCTATGCCAAAAAGTGAGGTTAGGCAACCAAGAAAACGCACGATTCTTTTTCTACGATTTAAATTATCTTTAAGTTTTAATTTGCTTTAAGTTTTCAGTGAAATTAAATGTTAAACACAGCTTAAACATTCCAAACGACCTATTTTTTAAATAAAAATCCAAACAAATTGAAATTAGATATATATATATCTACCTATTTATTAAACAATTAATTGAATTCAATATAATAGCAAAAATCCATTTCTACTTAAATCATGTAGCTAGGTATTGTCAAACTATTACTGCTTCTAAAAGCAATAATAAATATTGTACATTTAATGTAATCTTTAGCTAATAAATAAATAAGATTCTAAAAAAGTTAGGTTAGGCCGCTTTGATGTTGAATTAAATTGACCTATATAAAGTGCTTTGAAGAAAAAATGTTGTATGCCATTTGGCCAAGAAGTGCATCAAACCTTGAGCTTAGCACAAAAAGCCTTACTTCTTAGGGGACTTCTTAAAAAGTAAGGGTGGAACTAAAAGAGCACTTTTTTTTTTAACCTAATGACATAAATAACTATTGTTTCATTTATTTTGTTATAATACAAGAATAAAGGTATTAAAAAACAAAGTTTTAATTTGCTTATCACTTATTCCCAATTTTTATTATTATTATTATTATTACTTATTCCCAATTTTTATTATTATTATCACTTATTCCCAATTTTTATTATTATTATTAAACGTTTAAAAACAAGTACAGAGACAGAGCAAAAAAAAACTAACACGGTTTTTTTAAATTAATTTGTGTTTAAATGATTTTGTCCAATTTTGTCCAGAACAATTGATTTTGTCCGGTTAAACCGGAAGTGATATCAACTCTGGTTTTTCATTTTTATATTCTACGTAAAATTCTAGAAATACTAAAATTTGATTATTTTTTTATTTTTGAATAAAATTAAATATCTTAAAAATAAAAAAACTAATCAAATTTTTGTATTTCTAGAATTTATTAAAAAAATTTAAAAAATAGTTTACATTGCCTTATAAGTTTTTCCATATACCATAAACTTCTAATAAACCTGTATATATTACTCAAGTTATTAAATAAAAAAAATAGTAAAAATATCTTACACTACATCCATCCAAGTACTGTCCTGCTCTTTTAGCTTTTCTAACGTCCAAATTGTCAATAAGCTGAATATGTTCATCATTTAATGAACCTAATAAAAAATACCACACAAGCATTTATTAACACATATTGATATTGACAAAATAAGTCGCACCTTTTCTTTTATTTGTGGAGGCATTTCCTCCCACACTATCTTCGAAATTTAAGGCCACGGCAACGCTTTCATCTATGGTGGTTCTATTTTCTTTACCGCTGCTTACGATTGCACTGATTGTGGAAAAATTCGGGTTAACAGATTCGTCGTTTTTTATCGGGGTCGATTGTCCTTTTTTGACCGGGAACAGTTTATGGGGAAGAGCGTATCCCTTTTTAACGCTCTCGGTGATCCAGTCCAATGTGACGCATTTTATGTTTTGCGACGCCACTGCGGCCTTGTATTTTTCGCTTGTGGAACCCCTGCGATAAATATTATACTGTTTGTGCGTTTTTTAATTTGCATTTATTTTTTTTTTTAAATTTGTTTTGTTCAGCCATAGGAAATTTTTGAAAAATGGACAGAAATGCGATAACTTGGCCAAAAATATTTTGATCATTGCCATTTTTTTTAATTGTAGGTTAACATAAAAAAAAATAAGGGAATTCACTGAACTTTTTTAATTGTTTTTTTCTACAAAACGCAAAATAAATTGAGGTGAAAATTTTGACATTGCCACATTTTTTTTAGTTTATATTTTTTTCGTTTAAAGATGATTATGTGAACAACTTTCACCAAAAGTCCCAAATTGGCTAAATTCGCATTTCGAGATTATTAATTTTTTAATAAAAATGCCATTTACTATAAAATGGTATTTTCGTAAGTAATATCATAAGGGCATTTAATTTTTCCGAAAAGAATCGAAAAAACACGTTGCTAAGTAATATTTTAACAAAAAGCATGAGTGCTGGTGGCAACAAAAATCCGAGTCGAAGAGGAGGATTTTTGCACCTGCACGAATGCATTTTGTTAAAAAATATTACTTAGCATTGTGTTTTTTCGATTCTTTTCACAGGAAAAATTAGATGCCCGAATGGTATTTGACAAGACTATTTCATGAGTAACAGTTAACAATTAAAATATAAATTGCAATTTTTGGTGACAACAGCTGTCAAGTTTTGCCGCGGGTAAACTCGAAAAAACTGCTGACAGGTGCTGTCACACAGTTTTTTCACCTAGAAACCATTTGTAATTCAAAATTGCGCGTTTGCGATTGGTGGAAATTAAGACGAGGGAAATAGTCATTAAAAAAATAATAATTCCGAAACGACTAATTATATTATTAACTTCAAACGAAAAAAATATGAAGAAAAAAAAAGTGGCAATGTCAAAATTTTAACCTCATTTTTTTGCCTTTCTTGGAAAAACAATTTAAAAAATTGAGTAGTTACTTAATTTTTTGTATTTTTTTGTATGTAGTAAACATTAACCTACAATTTAAAAAAATTGTAACGATAGAAAAATTTTTGGCCAAGTTCATTTTTCAAAAATTTTTACAAGTGACATTTTTGTGATAACTTGGCCAAAAAATTTTCGTTCGTTGCAATTTTTTTTTAATTGTAGATTAATGTGTACTAAGAACATACAAAAAAATAAAAAATAAAGTTAATCCACTCAATTTGTTTAATTGTTTTTTCTACAAAACGCAAAATAAATTGAGGTCAAAATTTTGATATTGCCACATTTATTTTTTACTTTATATTTTTCACGAATTTACTATACAATTGCATTTTCATTAAAAAAATAATTCCGAAACGACGAATTTATATTATTAACTTCAAACGAAAAAAATATGAAGAAAAAAAAAGTGGCAATGACAAAATTTTAACCTCATTTTTTTTTACTTTCTTGGAAAAACAATTAAAAAAAAATTGAGTGGTCACTTAATTTTTTGTAGTAAACATTAACCTACAATAAAAAAAAAATTGTAACGATCGAAAAATTTTTGGCCGTTTTAAGATAAAAAAAATAATTTTTGTCCATTTTTCAAAAAATTTCTATGGCTGAACAAAACAAATTTAAACAAAAAAGAAAAAATACGGGCCTTATCGATTTTGGTATTTTGCATTTCTTTACCAAAATCGATGAGGCCCGTAATTTTTCTTTTTTGTTTAAATTTGTTTTGTTCAGCCGTAGGAAATTTTTTAAAAATGGACAGAAAAATCAATTTTTCTCTTTTTACAAGTGACATTTTTGTGATAACTTGGCCAAAAAATTTTCGATCGTTGCAATTTTTTTTTAATTGTAGATTAATGAGTACTACATACAGAAAAATAAAAAATTAAGTGAATCCACTCAATTTTTTAATTGTTTTTTCTACAAAACGCAAAATAAATTGAGGTCAAAATTTTGATATTGCCACATTTATTTTTTACTTTATATTTTTCACGAATTTACTATAAAATTGCATTTTCATTAAAAAAATAATTCCGAAACGACGAATTTATATTATTAACTTCAAACGAAAAAAATATGAAGAAAAAAAAAGTGGCAATGTCAAAATTTTAACCTCATTTTTTTGCCTTTCTTGGAAAAACAATTTTAAAAAAATTGAGTGGTCACTTAATTTTTTGTAGTAAACATTAACCTACAATAAAAAAAATTGTAACGATCGAAAAATTTTTGGCCGAGTTTTAAGATAAAAAAAAAATAATTTTTGTCCATTTTTCAAAAATTTTCTAGGGCTGAACAAAACAAATTTAAACAAAAAAGAAAAAATACGGGCCTTATCGATTTTGGTATTTTGCATTTCTTTACCAAAATCGATGAGGCCCGTCATTTTTCTTTTTTGTTTAAATTTGTTTTGTTCAGCCGTAGGAAATTTTTTAAAGATGGACAGAAAAATCAATTTTTCTCTTTTTACAAGTGACATTTTTTCTTGAAAATGTGATAACTTGGCCAAAAATCGATCGTTGCAATTTTTTTTTAATTGTAGATTAATGTGTACTACATACAAAAAAATAAAAAATAAAGTGAATCCACTCAATTTTTTTAATTGATTTTTCTACAAAACGCAAAATAAATTGAGGTCAAAATTTTGATATTGCCACATTTATTTTTTACTTTATATTTTTCACGAATTTACTATAAAATTACATTTTCATTAAAAAAATAATTCCGAAACGACAAATTTATATTATTAACTTCAAAAGAAAAAAATATGAAGAAAAAAAAGTGGCAATGTCAAAATTTTAACCTAATTTTTTTTGCATTTCTTGGAAAAACAATTAAAAAAACAATTGAGTTGGTAGTCACTTAACTTTTTATATTTTTTGTATGCACTCATAAAAGGAGAAAAATTAATTTTTGACCATTTTTAAAAAATTTCCTACGGCTAAATAAAACAAATTTAAGCAAAAATAAAAAATACAGGTCTTATCAATTTTAGTAAAGAAACTGAAAAGAAATTCGTTAAAAAATGACAACTGTCAAGCGTTTTTAACCCCACTTTTTAACCAAATTTTTTTCCAATTTAATGCAATGCAAAAAAATGTTTTAAATGTAGAAATAAATAAATAATGGATGAATTCAGAATATCTATATATCATCTATAGAGAAAAATTTTACTCACTCAGTTCCTTTGCAGACTAAAACATCAGTGCTGGAAATACTCAATTTCCCTGTAAAATTTCCGCCATTTTCACTCACTATTCGGGTAAGCTCACTCCTTTCCGATGCTCTTGTAAAACCAGTGGAGCAGACTACAAGGTTATGAAGCGGCGGTACTTTAAATGACTGAAACTGTTCATCGTTTGCATGTACATTTCCTGACTGACTAGCCTCCCATACGGCATCAACCCATCCTGGTAGCAATATTTTAAGTCCAAGTTCCGCAGCTCTCTGCAAAACAGATAATAACCTAAATATAATTTTTAAAATTTGCTACTTACTGCATATTTCTCAGTTTGAACGCTTTCAGTAATCACATGAGTGGTAACACCCAATAAAGTGTCAATATAGCGCCCACCCATCAATTCAACTTTATTCTTTATATCCTTTTTAGTTTTTTTGGGCAAATAGGATCCAACAACTACACATTCAAACATTGCAATGTTGTAAATTGGCCACGTAAAATTGGGGATCGGTTTTCCTTCCATTAGGCATAAATAAACACACCACGGACCCAAAATTCTACTAAAGTTGAGAAATTCAAATCATAATTCCAATTCAAAGTAAAAAGTACTTACGCGCATTTAGTTTCGATCAATTTCTCATAGTTAACCCCAGAGAAATCTTCAAATATCACAAAATCAGTTTTACCCAGATCGGCACTGTCATATTCATCTTCTTTTACCCAGGAAACATTACGAACATTTTGTTTACAAACCTATAAAATATAATTTTAACAAAACTTGTTACAAAACCAAAAACAACTCACTTCATAAGCCTGTAACATAATATCTGTTGCCTCATTTTCATCTTTGTATTTACTGGGCAATATGAATATAATCCTTATATTATCCATGGCACTCAAAATGTTATTTGGAACAATAAACAATCACAAATTTCCAAGCCATTCAGTTCAAAACGTCAGTTTAAGAAATGGCGCAAATGTTCTTCAGATGGCGCCTTCAGGGTCACCAACATGAATTTCCGCAAGCTACCAACATAATACATAAAAAAATATAAAACGTTTAAAAATCCTTAAATAGGTATTTTATTTTACAAATTATTATTATTTTATCATACAAATTATTTTTAATTTAAAATTTAGGCAATATAGTTAAATAATTTTATTATTTTAGGAACTATATATTATTGATTTTCTGGTCCAGGCAGCTTCAGCTTTTGCTCATGATCAGAAAGTAAAATGTAGCAAAAATATTTGTCTGTAAAGAAAACCTCGTTTGATTTATTGTTAATCAAAATGAATTTTCATTGTAATACACTGTGCGTGAAAATAAAATACCGCCCTAAACAATGTTAAATAAAAATAAACAAATTTAAAAAAAATGTAATTAGGAAAATTTAATAAACTAAATAAAAATGATGTTGGGACGTAAACAGAGTTTAAAGGGGGAGCCTGTGCTGGCTGATTATGGCCCCGATGAAGCATTTAATGAAAGTGCTGATATCGAATGGGTAAATAAGGTAATAAATTGTACTTAAATTGCATTATTCTTTAAGTAATAATAAATGAATTTACAGAGATGGGTTAGAAGATTAATGAGATTATGTGCTTTACTAAGTTTGGCTTCTGTTAGTTGCAATACTCCGAAAACCTTTGAGAAATTTTATTTTATGCAAACTTTAACGTTCAGTATTGACTGTGTTGTAACATTTTTGTTTTCTGCTGAGATGATTGCCAAAATGCATATTAGAGGAATATTGAAGGTAAAATTGTGATTTAAAGTTAATTTTATTATATTTTGACACTGAAATTTATTTTTGTCACTTTTGACATTTATATATAGATATATATTAAAATAGATTTTCTACTCCCACCTTTAAAACGCCCTTTATCGTAAATGTTTCCATGACACTAAGTGACCTTTTAAATACACATTGACAAGTTGTGGCTTTACGGCGCTTTAGTCACGGGCTGAAGTTAGCAACAGGTTTTTAGTCACGGGGTGAAGTTAGTTTAAAGTGACCAGAATCTGTCAAAAAATAGAGGGACATTTTGTATGAATTTACCTTAATTACAAAATTGACACAATGATACAATGCAAATTGTAAATTTGACGTTACTTAATTATTGTTGATTGTGTCATTTTTGTTATTAAGGTTAATTTACACAAAATGTCCCGTTATTTTTTGACAGAATCTGGTCACTTTAAGTTAGTTTTAAGTTAGTTGACAGTTGTCAAATGTCATACAATCGTTAAAATAAAGTCCCTTTCTTGTAAAATAATATGTGAAAATGTGAAAATTATTTATCTCAATACAAAAATACAAAAATATTAAATAGTTTCTCAACGCCAATATTTGAAAAGTTTATATGAACATTGTACTGACCAGGGTGTCTTCCACCCTGGTACTGACCTTTTAATTTCGCCGGCAGTAAACTATAACTTAAATTCGGGCACGGACTCTACTGTAAAGTCCTCATAAAACTGTCAATTTTCAAAATGTGACATTTGACAGTTTCCCCTGTTGTTTCAAAGATGGAGCTCTATACAAATTTTTGATTTAAATCATTTTAAATAATAATAAGTATTTGTCGTAGAAAAAGTATAGTATGCACCTCTAGAGTGTGCCAAAAAAACTCGATATTTTTTTTCTTGCTCTCCACCCAAAATATCTTAGAATATGACCGTCCTTCATCGAATCTCAAGTTTTGCCGCTTAAATAGCACAGAAAACTGACTTTTTTACCTTATTTATTCTTGCAACCTAGGAAGAATTTTTTTTTTTCATAAAATCCATGACCAATTCTTACAAAGCATTAAATTTGGACAAAAAAATCTTATTAAGCCGAATTTCTATTTTCATTATTTGATTTTTTACAGAGCATTAAATTTAAAATGTTACGTTTTTTTGCCTTTTTCAGCTAAACTATTGAAGTTAGACGAAAAAGTCAAATGGCAATTTTTTAGCTTGTCTGATGGACCACAAAAAAGTTTTAGACGATTTTTTTGTATCGTCAATATTCTAAAAGTTACAGGCGTATAAAGTCATCATTTTTGTATTATTAACTTTTTGTTAGTGAAATATTAATGTTAGCACAAAAAGCCAATAGAGAATTATAAAAAAAATTAAATTTTCGGAAAAATTGTCCTAGTAAAATTTGATGTACTGTCAACCATTAAAATTAACTGACTTATTTAGGCTTATTTCGATGTTTTTTTAAGTAATCAGATAAACAATTGACAATCGAAACCATCGAAATAAGCTTAAATAAATCTGTAAATTTTAATGGTAGACAGTACATCAAATTTTACTAAGACAATTATTCCGAAAATTCAATTTTTTTATAATTTTCTGTTGGCTTTATGCTAACATTAATATTTCACTAACAAAAAGTTAATAATAAAAAAATGATGACTTTATACGCGTGTAACTTTTAGAATATTCACGATACAAAAAATTCGCTCGCCTTAAACTTTTTTGTGGTCCATCAGACAAGGTAAAAAATTGCCATTTGACTTTTTCATCTAACTTCAATAGTTTAGCTGAAAAAGGCAAAAAACCTAAAAATTTAAATTTAAAGCTCTGTAAAAAATCAAATAATGAAAATAGAAATTTGGCTTAATAAGAATTTTTCGTCCAAATTTAATGCTTTGTAAGATTCAGTCATGGATTTTATGAAAAAAAAAATTTCTTCCTAGGTTGCAAGAATAAATAAGGTAAAAAAGTTAGTTTTCTGTGCTATTTAAGCGGCAAAACTTCAGAATCGATGAAGGACCTCTTAAAATTGAAATTATGAGCTCCGCTTTTAACAGGATATTTGTTCGGACATATTTTACGATATTTTGGGTGGAGAGCAAGAAAACAAAAATATCGAGTTTTTTTGGCACACCCTAATGCACCTCGTTTATAAACTTTTCTATACACTCATTAACTTAAGCACTCGCTCGCAAGCTCGCTCGTGCCTAAATTAAATTAGTGTATAAAATGGCGTTAATCAAACTTGATACATAATATACTATTATTAGCTATAGCTATATCTATAGGTATTTTAAAAAATAACAATTTAAAAATATAAAACATCAAACGTAATTTAGGTTATCACATATAAATGTCACCACTTTTTTAATACTTTAAAAACTTTTTTTATTATTTTTATTTTTATAAAAAAACCTAAAATAGGTATCAATTTATAGAAAATAATAAATAAATGAAATAAAATTTTAATTCAAAAATTTGTTCATTATCAATTTTTTTTTAATTTAAAACAATAATTTTACGAATTTTCATGTTTTGTTAATTTTTAATTTCTGTATAATATAGTTTTTTTTTTTGATAAATTAGTTTAAAAAAAACAGGACTGAAAATCTTTTATGAAGAAAAACAATGCACTATTTCGTATATTTCAATTTTTCACCCATAATATGAATTATATCTAATGGAAAATTACATATTTGTAGAATATTAAACTGATTTCAACTTTAACAGCTTGAACAAAATTAATACCCCTACATCCCTGGTCCCTTTCGTGAGCAGGCTCAATACGTTAGACAAAATTCACCTACCCCTGCCATCTTGAAAATAAAAAGGACGCGTGTGACACTTTTACAGGGGCGTCGATATTTTTTTCTTTTGGGGCGGGGGGTAACATATAAGGAAAATAATTTTGCAAAACTTCTTATTGTTTATTTGCTTTTGTATATTGGGGAAAAGGATTATAAGGTACCAAAACACACAGGTCAGATAGATAAAAATTAAAATAAACAAATATCCAAATATAAAAATACAAGTAGACAAATAAATTGATATAAAATTATCACAAAAGTTGTTGGACAACGCAAATAAATGAATAATTTTAGGGAGAACGGCCATATTTCAAGGACCACTGGTGTCAATTTGATGGTAGTATGGTGTTTTTTCTTTGGCTATCCGTTATTTTGCAAACATTGGAGGTAATGGAAATTGTAGACATATACACGTATTTCTCTGTGATCCGAGCACCAAGACCTTTGATAATGATCAGATTTTTGAGAGTGTTTTTGAAATTCTCCATGCCAAAATCAAGGATCAATCAAATTTTCAAGTATTTTATTTTGTAATGTTTTGTTGGTTTTTTAAAAATGGTTTTTAGGCGCTCGAGTCAGCAAATCTATAACGTCACGTTATTTTTTTTGTTCTTCATGTCTTTGTATGGTCTACTGGGTGTGCAATTTTTTGGGGAGTTGAAAAATCACTGTGTTACAGAAAACACATCGGATCCGATGTACGTCTTAGCATTATATACACTCACAAGCAAAATAATCGATCCACACAAATTTTCGATGAATTTCAATCGCAAATAACTTTTTTATTTGATGTCGGATTTAAACGAATATTAAAGAATATTGTAGATACATTAATGGAGAATCGCTCACATTTTAAAAATTACTAAAAAATACACGTACGTTTATAATATACAGGTTAAAACAAAAATATGTTTTTACCATAAGTTTAAGACACTCTGTAGAGTGGCAAAACCGTACATTTTTCTAAATTAAGTTTTATTTATCAAGTCACATCTATTCTTAACAGTTTTGTTTTTGGTTCACCTCGATATATTTATTTTTGTGGAAAATATAGATTTTTTAAAAAAACATTGCAATTTTAAATATTTTTCTGTATGAAGAACTAAAGTTAATATGGTCCATCCATAGCCTATGGAGGATGACAGTGAGAGTTTTCTTGAATCATCTCATACTTGGACATGTCATACACGGCTTTCAAAAGCTATCAAATTGTTTTTTGTAAATTAATGTGTTAATTTTGAGGTGTCTTCTTACTTTTAAAAATGTCTCCGACTGATGTTGCCCTTTGTACTTTACTTCTTGTGACGTTTAAAACACTTGCCTCGTAATACTGTGACCGTCCATCCTGGATTAAATTAATGGCTCTGGCAACATCAGTCGGAGACATATCCATTTTTTAAAGTAAGAAGACACCTCAAAATTTAAACATTTATTTGCAAAAAACAATTTGATAGCTTTTGAAAGCCGTGTATGACATGTCCAAGTATGAGATGATTCAAGAAAACTCTCACTGTCATCCTCCATAGGCTATGGATGGACCATATTAACTTTAGTTCTTCATACAGAAAAATATTTAAAATTGCAATGTTTTTTAAAAAAATCCATATTTTCCACAAAAATAAATATATCGAGGTGAACCAAAAACAAAACTGTTAAGAATAGATGTGTCTTGATAAATAAAACTTAATTTAGAACAATATACGGTTTTGCCACTCTACAGAGTGTCTTAAACTTATGGTAAAAAACATATTTTTGTTTAAACCTGTATATTATAAACGTACGTCTATTTTTTAGTAATTTTTTAAAATGTGTGCGATTGTCCATTAATTTATCTACAATATTTTTTAATATTCGTTTAAATCCGACATCAAATAAAAAAGTTATTTGCGATTGAAATTCATCGAAAATTTGTGTGGATCGATTATTTTGCCTGTGAGTGTATTTAAAATAAAATATTCCAAGAATCTAGAAATCAAATTAAATTTAATTCTAGGAAAGTTACGTTAAACAGCTTGGCTATCCCAGACACTTTTTGTTCAGTGGATCCAACCTCAGGTTACCAATGTCCCAAAGGTATGAAATGCATGAAACTGGAAGGGGTTTCAAGATACACCATTGGATTTAACGGTTTTGACGAGTTCGGTAAGATATACAATAGGGTGATTCATTTCTGCAAAGTTTTTGTTTTCTTCGGTGCTCAAGCAAAATATTAATCTGCATATAGAAAAAAAAATTCTCAACAAGTTTGAGCTCTTAATATAAATTTTAAGAACTTACTATTTAAATTTAAAGTTTTACCGTTTAAAATGCATGTAAAAAATATATATATTTTTTCAAATTTCTAATGCTTACCCACCTTTGACAATATTGTAAATCGGTTTAATACACCTTATGGGGAATTTCACGCCCTTTAAAATTGCTTTTGAGTTTTTTTTTGTAACTCGCATTGGTTCACCAGTAGGAGTCGTCAAAGGACAGTTTTTTTTTAATTTTTTCTAATAAACCGCAAAAAGTAGGGAGAAAAAGGGCTGAATCATAAAGAAAAGTTATCCAACCAATATTTAATGAATTTACAGCCATTTTTATAACTGAAAACGTAAGAAATTGATAAATATTAACCCATAATGTTATTTAGATTGATTTTTTCTATTTATTATCATTATATTTCCCTACACTAAGAACTTTTTTAAAATTATTTTAATGAATAAGAAAACAACACATAAATTCATAAAAAAACAACCAAACTTTAATCGGAATATACAGAAGGTTATGTAACATATTTCAAATTTCGCTTCAAAAAATTAAATAATCTTCATTTATATTTTTTTCCTATATGACAGAAATGTTGAAAAATTGCAAAATCCACGTTACAATGTTCTTATTGTTATTTTATGAATTTATCTGTTGTTTTCATATTCATTATAAGTGAGAAATCATAATAATTTTAAAAAAGTTCTTAGTGTAGGGAAATATAATGATAATAAATAGAA
This sequence comes from Brassicogethes aeneus, assembly GCA_921294245.1. NCBI lineage: Eukaryota > Metazoa > Arthropoda > Insecta > Coleoptera > Nitidulidae > Brassicogethes > Brassicogethes aeneus. The sequence continues at coordinate 55,605,644 of OV121137.1, forward strand.
AAAATCAATCTAAATAACATTATGGGTTGGTATTTATCAATTTCTTACGTTTTCAGTTATAAAAATGGCAGTAAATTCATTAAATATTGGTTGGATAACTTTTTTTTATTAATCAGCCCTTTTTTCTCACTACTTATGGCGATTTGCTCGAAAAAATAAAAAAAAAACGAGTTTTTTCAAAAACTGTCCTTTGACGACTCCTACTGGTGAACCAATGCGAGTTACAAAAAAAAACTCAAAAGCAATTTTAAAGAGCGTGAAATTCCCCATAAGGTGTATTAAACCGATTTGCAATATTGTCAAAGGTGGGTAAGCATTAGAAATTTGAAAAAAAATATATATTTTTTACATGCATTTTAAACGGTAAAACATGAAATTTAAATAGTAAGTGCTTAAAATTAATATTAAGAGCTCACTTGGTGAGAATGTTTTTTCCTATATGCAGATTAATATTTTGCTTGAGCACCGAAAAAAACAAAAACTTTGCGGAAATGAATCACCCTAATATACAATAAAACAAGTTTCTCTGAAAGACCAGATCTTTTTTAGTTACCAGTTTCTTCACTGTGTACCAGGCGTCGTCTCAAGAAGGATGGGTTTTTATAATGTACAGGGCGATAGATTCTCTACCGGGATGGAGAGCCATCCTGTATTTCAGCACCATGATCTTCTTTCTAGCTTGGCTGGTAAAAAACGTTTTCATTGCCGTTATAACGGAAACTTTCAACGAAATCAGAGTGCAGTTTCAACAGATGTGGGGGGTACGGGGACACATTCAAAATAGTTCAGCTTCACAGGTGAGTTTTTAGGTGGGTGTGTTTTTTCTTAATAGTCCAAGAATTTTTCCCACACGGAGAGAAATGTATAGTAAATTTTAGATAGTAAAAAAAATACAGTAAAATTTACTTTAACAAATTTTTAGGGTAACAATATTATATATTCGTCAATACAATATTAAGATTGTAATACAAAATACTATTTTTTATTATACAATTTTAGTATAGATTACAACACCAATATTACTAAATCATAAATGTATAATATATATTTTAATTTTTAATATGTTCGTATAGTAAATTGATTTTACTATCTACAAATAGTAATATTTACTATATGATTTAATCAAATGTAAGGTGTACATCTAATATTGTAATATATTACACATTAATAAAAAATATAGCAAAAATAAAGATACTTTATGTTTAAGGTAAATAAACAATATATTTAAATATAATATACAATATATGACATTTTAAACATTCAATTTTCTTAGTTTCTTCAATAAACTCTCTTGACCCATTACTGGTAATACCTATAAGAAATAATTGAACCTACTTGGTTGCATAGTATGTACCGATTGCGGCAAAGGCCACGTCGCGACGCGTCGTTAGACGGTGTGGATCACGTGATGTTCTTACATCTCGCCTCTGTTGGCTTACCAACCATGTTAAATAAGCTCAGGTATTTCTTTGTTTTGGGTGTGTTCCACTACTACAAGTTGCTCGACAGTGTCGTGTCGACACTGATGATACCCAATATAGGTCAAAACACCTGTCTGTCGGTATTTGAAGTTGATTTTAAAAAATATTTTTCCAAAGATTTTATTTTATTTATTTTATTTTTATTTATTTATTAAATATAACACTGTATCATAGTTAAACAAAACAGTTTAATAACTGGTACCGTCAAAACCATATTAATTTTATAAGTAGTTTTTCTTAATTGTCCATTCCATTATATAATTCTTATTTTTCCAATAATCATTTCCACATATCCATTTTTAAAAAATTTGCTAAAATAACTTAAATTTATATTTTTTAAAGACAATTTTGATTGATGTTTCTGACATTTTAATTATTAAAAAAATAAAAGACAAAATATGCATTAGAAGTTTTTTATATTTTTTGTGATACGCCACTGGTTACACACTTGGTTTATCTCTGCACACTTGTATTCTGTGAGTACATAGATACCAACCAACAAAGTAGCTACGCGTTGCCAGATGTAAAAAATTGTTACATAAAATTTTTCTTGCAAAAAATAAATACAAACTCAATAAATACAAAAGTTTTATGCCCTTAAAGCTCTAATACCCTTCTGTATTTATTTACTCATCCAGCTATTAGCTTAAGCAATGATTAGAAAATTTAGTACCTTTGAAATTTGAAATCCATAACCACAAAATTAATTTTTTCATCAGTTTTTTTCTTTCTGTTTACTCAGATGCAGTGCTGCCGCGAGCTTTTAATCGAATACTACTATTTTTGTCAGTGAAAATGTACTGTAATGTACTATAACCAAATTTATCCTAAAATGCTGTGCTATTACCATTAATTGATTTTTAATATATTTTTGTATATTAAATTAATAATTAAGGTGCTTTGACTGCTGAGGTCATTGGCACCAAACATATTATTATTATTGTAATTAATATGGGGGGGGTTGATAAAAACAATTATTTTACTTAACTCTTTATAAATTAATAATTAATAAAATATAAATTAAAAAAATCAACAAAGTATGTATTAAACTATATGGGTTTGGTTTGGTTTTTTAAATTAATAAATAATAAAATATAAATTTAAAAAATCAACAAAGTATGTATTAAACTATATTATAAATATAAAACATAAAATAAATAACTTTAAACATTTTCGAAAACCCTCATTTTGAGAGTTCTGTAATGTATACCTACCATTTTAGTAAAATTTTATAAAATGTACTGTAAATCATGTTATTTTTAGATAAATGTACTTTTCATGAAAATTCAAGCAAAAATGTACTGTAAATAGTACAAATGTACTAGAACGGCAGCACTGCTCAGATGAAATTGGGACCAGTTCACAGGTTAAACTAAACATTTAATTTGTGTAAATAAATCCAAAAGCACTTCCCTTAGTCGAGATATTTACAATTTGAGCACATAACCTAAAATTTGAAAGAAATGCACTAGATTCTGTCCATAGATGACCGAAGGTCATAAAAGTTGGCAGATTTTGTTTGAATTTACCTTCAGTACAAAAATGACATAACCAACAATTAATATGTAATTAAGCTAATTTTAAACAATGTTTGTCAACTTCTTTGACAGATTTTGGAAACACTGTTGTTACCAACCATAACATAATAAATCCACCAGATTAACCTAAAGTTCCTAGGATCAGTGGCGTACTTTTTGGTAGGATAAAGGTTATTATAAATTATTTTTAGACTTTGGAATTTAGAAAAAAAAAGTTTCAGGTGCTTCTTTATGTACCCTAAGGAACAACCCATTTTAATATATAACATTAATTACATAACACCCTGTATTTTACCTTAAGGTTTAACATACATGGATATTTAAAAATTACTAAATATGCATAGTATCTGGCAATATACAAGATAGTTGTCCCAAATAGTAATATAAATTATAGTAAAGGGTATTATAATTATGGTAATCAGTATTATACTTTTCTCTCCGTGCATTTAGATTCTCATAGGCGACGACAGGGGTTGGAAGTTAGTGACCCTGGACGAAAACAAACACGGGGGCCTCGCCCCGGAGTTTTGCCACAAAATTTTGGCCTCGCCCCATTTCAGGCTTCTCGTGATGGGAATAATACTAGCGAACGCGATAGTAACGGCTACGATGAACTTCAAACACGACCAGAGACCCAGACACGTTTTCTACGAGAATTACTACTACATGGAGCTGGGTTTCACAGCTCTGCTGAACCTGGAGACGATCTTCAAAGTGTGGTGTTTGGGTTGGAGGGGGTACTGGAAGCACTCCATACACAAGTTCGAGTTATTGCTCGCCATAGGTACAACCTTGCACATCATACCGGGATTCTACATGTCCGGGTTCACCTATTTCCAAGTGCTGAGAGTGGTGAGACAAGGGTTGCAACTTTTCATGAAAAGTTGGGTTTTATTTTTCAGAAAAGTTCGGAAAAGTTGGAAAAGATGGAAAAGTTGAGTTTTTTGTAATGTAAACGTATAAAACATAAATAATGCTTGTCAACCTTTTTTTAGGAAATTAACTAATCTTTAATCTGATTTAAAAAGTTATGATAATATTTAAATAAAATCGCAATTTTTAATTGGAAAATTGAAAGTGTGCATACATATTTTTAATAAACATCCAATTAAAACAAAATTAACCGTCAAATTTTTTTTAATTTGCTCTTAAAATTTAAGTTATGACCTAATTAACAAGAATATAAAAAAAAATAGGTTTCGCAATAAGTCCAAAAATCACCTCTCAGAACAGCACCGTGCATTGTTCATTGGCTCCCACCTAATAACTTGGGGTGCCGAACTTTTCCAACTTTTACAACAACTTTTCCAACTTTTCGACCGAACTTTTCCTTGTTTGCAACACTAGGTGAGACTCATCAAGGCTTCGCCTCTGCTGGAGGACTTCGTGTACAAAATCTTCGGTCCGGGGAAAAAGTTGGGCAGCTTGATCATCTTCACCATGTGCTTGCTGATAATATCTTCGAGCATTTCGATGCAGCTTTTCTGTTTTCTCGACTTCACCAAGTTCGAAACGTTCGCGGAGGCTTTCATGTCCATGTTCCAGATTCTCACCCAGGAAGCATGGGTGGAAGTCATGGACGAGACGATGCTACGTACAAGATCCATGTTGACGCCTCTTGTGGCTTTGTACTTCATTCTGTACCATCTGTTTGTCACGTTGGTACGTATTCAGGAGTACCTCACAGCAAACGGAAAAATATATGTGTTTTTTTACTTTTTAACTTAAATCACTTAGTATGGCCCTGATAGCACAGTTTATTCTAAGACCCTAGTAGCAATGGAATATTGGACAAGATTCTTTGTCAAGATACTTGGAGAAGCACTTTGTAAAGAATTGGACAATTCTTGACCAAGACTCTTGATCAAAATTCTTTATCCAGACTGGTGGCAGACTTGGACAAGTCTGTGACCAGAATTTGACCAGATTCTTGGCCAAGAATTTTTACACGATTACACGTTAAATAGGAACTTTCAATTCAAGATTTTTGGTCAATACAAAATTTTGTTGAACTTAAAAAGTTAAGAATGTACTAAAACATTAATTTTCCACGATTTCTCTCCAGTAAATTCGGTTTTTATCCATAAATCTGGTAAACAATAGAATTGAAAACGAAACAAATTTTGAAAGAGTTAAAGTTTTTAATTTTCTATGTTAAAAAAAAACCAGGTGCCCGTAAAAATAAACATGTATTTTATAATATTTCATGTTCATAAAGAGTAAACTCTAGTTATGCGTCAGAGCTGACACACACTTTTTTTTTAATTTTTGATTTTTAGAAATAATTTTTATTTTTCAAAAAATCAATTTTTTTCTCAGCTAGAAGACGAATCCAATAAGCTCTTATTCGTATTTTCACCTAAACAAAAAAACTATACTCATTTCCTACAGAGAACTCACTTCTCGACTAGTATACATTATTGTGAATGATACTACTGTAGAATGAGAACCTCTACTCTATAGGATAGTCCCAAAGTTTAGCAATAGATGGCCTCAGATTTCTGGTCAAATTCTTGTCAAATTCTGGCCACAGTCTGGCTCAAGTCTTGCCCAATAATCTTGGCCAAGAATCTGGAACAATTCTTGAGCAAAAATCTGTCCAAAGTATCTTGACCCATGCTGGGCCAAGACTTTTCCGGAATTGCTACTAGGGGAATGTTTTTTAAACCTTCCAGTGGGAATATTCTTAGGATCATGCTATATTTCTTCTAGTCATGTTCTAAGAATGTTTTTTAAACCTTTCAGTGAGAATATTCTTAGGATCATGCTATATTTCTTCACTGAGAAAAAAATGGGACAAATAAACTGTTTACCTAATACTTTTATTTGTAGTGAATATATTGTTTATTACCTCTAAATAGTCGAAATAATAACGATAAATATACTTTAGTAAAACTTTATGTGTCGGGAATAAAAATATATTTAGGATAAATAAACTGTACCCTTGTCCCATATTTAAATATTTTTTTTATTTGGGAGCAATAAACTTTTTTCTCCGTGTTCTAAAGAACACGCTTAAAAGAAGTATAGCATAATCCTAAGAATATTCTCACTGGCCTATAGGCAGGTTCTTAGAAGGTGCAAAATTTAGTTGTAAAAATTAATCCACTCTAAACATATGCTTAGAATGTTGAGAAAGTAATTGCTATAGAAAGTTCATTTAGGAATATTCCTGGAACATTCTGTTAAGCATATTCAGTTCAGTTAGGTACCTATATAATAGTTAAATAACCATAATTTACGTATGAAGGTACCTATACTTAGTATTAAATTCTAAGTAAAAATCACAACCCAAAATATTTTTTTATAGTTATTTGTCAAATTAAAACAATATTCGATAAGAAAAATACTTTTACTATAGGTATCTAAATTATCCGGCTTTTATAAAATCTTCTATCCAACTTAAATACAATGAAAAATGTTTTTTTATGAAGAACTATTTTTTTTTCTTTTATAAAGAATTATTTTATAAGGAAACATTTTGTTTTAAACATTAAAAATAAATATTTATTAATTTGTATACCGATTTTTTATATCTTAATTAACATTTTTATGTAAAATAATCCTAACTATCTTCAACTTCAATCTAATCTGACTTATCCCACAAAATTTTCCAATTTTACTTTTTATGAAATAATGTCATACAATTTATGGTTTAGAGGTCAAATTGTTTATTTAATATTTTTAAATAAATATATATTAATACGTCGCAAAATTTTTTAAGGGGACGACAAATACATTTCACTGTCATATTATGACATATTTGGAAATATTCTCAAAAGCTTCCTAGAAGCTCCATAAGAAACCTTTTAAGAACATTCCAAAAACGTATTCTTAAAATGTTCTTAGAATGCTTTTTAGGAAGATTTTAAGAAGCTTCTAAGAATCTAATTGCATCATTAAAAGGGTATCTATTGAATGTTTTAAACGTCCCTAAGAACATTCTTAGCAATAAGGGAAGGTTCTAAGAATATTCCATTATTCCGGGTCATATCTTCTTAGAAGATTCTTAGAATCAAATTTTGCTATCAGGGGAAAATCTAAAACAATGCTTGTAGATTGTGTTAAGTTTGTTCGTGGCCGTAATTTTGGATAACTTGGAATTGGATGAAGACATAAAAAAATTGAAGCAGTTGAAGTACAGGGAACAGAGCGCTGAAATCAAGGAGACTCTCCCGTTCAGGTTGAGGATTTTCGAAAAATTCCCCGATAGCCCCCTTATGGTGACTCTCCACAAAGTGCCATCCGATTTTAGCTTGCCAAAGGTTTTTGTCCCTATCACGGTGCTGTTCTGAGAGGAGATTTTTGGACTTTCTGTGAAACCAAATTTTTTTTTATATTCTTGTTAATTAAGTCATAACTAAAATTTTAAGAGCAAAATAAAAAAAATTTGACGGTTTGAATTGTTTTAATTGGATGTTTATTAAAAATATGTATGCACACTTTCAATTCTCCAATTAAAACTTGCGATTTTATATATTATCATAACTTTTTAAATCAGATTAAAGATTAGATTTCCTAAAAAAAGGTCCATACATTTTTTATACCTTTTACTGTTTTGTTGTAATACACGTTTAAAGTTTTAATTTAAGGTTAAATGTATAGTATACATTTATTAAACAATAATTCTAAGGGTGTCACATTTTATTTAGGGCCGATTTATTCATTTTTGATTTATTTGACGAATAATTTCTTTGGATACTAGATATTGCCAAGACATGGCAGTTATCGGCCCGATAAACTTTACTAAAGATGAATAAACCGGTCCTTAGTTAAATTTCATGAATTTCTTCGTAACTTTTACTACAATTTTTCATTTTTGTTTATAAAAAACACTTTAAAAAACTAAACAAAAATTATAGAATACGTATACTGAAAATGACAATTCAAACGTCAAATAAATTTTTAATAGATCTAAGTTTCATGGCAACCTTTAAGGATATATTAATTAAGGGAACATAAATGTATACGTCAAAGGTTAGATTAAAAGTTTGAACGTTTATTGCAACAAAACAGTAAAATATATAAAAAAAATTGTAAAAAACTTTTTTTTAGTTATGCAAATATTAAATATTTAAATTAAATCGCTAGTTTTAATTGGATAATTGAAAGAGTGCATAATATTTTTAATAAACAGCCAATTAAAACAATTCAAACCGTCAATTTTTTTTTGTTTTGCTCTTAAAATTTTAGTTATGACCTAATTAACAAGAATATAAAAAAAAATAGGTTTCACAGAAAGTCCAAAAATCACCTCTCAGAACAGCACCGTGCTATTTGTTTGGTTGGGTTTAACAGGTTTTGATATTTTAGATAAGGGAGAGTTTCATGCGGCAATTTGTGTACGAAAATGAGGAGGACGAGAATTTGGAGGGTGGTATAAAAAAATTAAACGAGGATGTGTTCGATACCAAGGTTATATACCGCAAACAAAAACCTTTAAGAGTGCTAAGTAAGTTACCGAAGGTACGCGTCGTGAATATATCCCTAAAGAAAACCTCAATTTCTCAAATAATAAAGTAAGCAATTTCTGTATTTTTTTTACCAAAACTGAATATTAATCTTCTAGCGATTCAAACAACCAACGACTGATGCTTGGAGACTCCTCCATTATACCAGTGCCGGGCGTAAAAGGCCAGTTAAAACCACAGGGCACAATTAACAGCATGAAACAGTTACGTATTGATCATAAGAAGTGAGTGGTATAATTGGCAAACTAAATTTTTATCGCACACCTAATTGGCACAAAAATTAGACTAGACACAAAACACAATAGTTACACTAGTTTACAAAATCGAAAAAAATTCTGCCCACCATATCTCATTATAATTTTCCTATGTATTTTGAACCACTAAACACGTTTTTAAGTATAGCTTGAAATTCGTTTTTATGTCAAAAATTGTTGTCGAAAAATTTTATATCGTCCTGGGAAAGGTGTCAATCAAACAGATAACTTCAGTTTGAAACAAGCTAATGTTGATAAAATTACATGAAAAAATGGTGAAGTTATGAATTTTTTAGTGGAAGACCAAAATTCAGCTTTTTGACGATTTTTATTTTATTTTGTAATATGTTTATTCTTTAATGAAAACCTAAATAAAGTGCATGATTGGAATTTTTTGAGTTTTTTACGTTCTTTTTTCACCGAAAACATTATTCAAAATTTAAATTTGACATGACTCCGCAAACGTGAATTCTTTTCTCGTGTTGGCATAGTGACATTTTACTGATATTTTTTGATATTTCAACAAGGTATTTTTATCATGGTTTTATTTAGTTAATAAAAAGTGTAAAATGAGTAAAAGAAGTAGAGAGTTCGAGTGCGTAAATAACCCGCAAAATCTGGGCGACGTTAGTGATGAGCACGGAGAACGTTTTTACCAGCAAATGATGGGTGATTACATTTGGTCCCTCATACGAGAAACGGAATACGAAAGAAATTTTTTTATACCTATGCTTATTACAACAAAATAAAACTTTTAATTTCTTCAATGTTCAATATTTATTGTTTAATATTCAATAAATAATTTAATTTCAATATTTAATGTTTTAAATAAAAATCAATGTTCAAAATTAAATTTGATATAATTCAAAAAAATTAAGAAAAAATGTAAAAATTCTCGAAATCCACTGAAAAATTCATAATTTCGCCATTTATCCATGGATTTTTATAAACAGCAGCTTATTTTTTCCTTTATACTTAAAATAAATCAAACTGGAATTATCTTTTCGATTTCTATCTTTCCCAAAAAGATATGAAAATTTTCGACCTCGATTTTCGTAAAAAATCAACTTCATAAAATCGCCAGTATCGAACTACTGAGCCGATACCAAAACTATACAAGAGAAAGTTGTAGAGGGCTCAATTACCTTTGATTTAAGTACCTTTTTGGTCAAATCGATCAATTAGAACTCGAAGTATACTCTAAAACGTCAAAACACCTCAGAAAACTAAAAAAAAACAATGGGGTAGTTAAATTTTTTCTGACCTATACTTATTATGGTTTTATTCAAGTCGTTTTGTAATATTAAACATTTCTGTGAAATCAGAATTTCAATTGAGTTTACCGTTTTCAAGATATTTACAAAAAATATAAATTTTTATGACGTCACAAACCTCGCCATGTGACCAACATTCTAAGATTTCTGGTTGAAAATTACCCTGTTGTCAAGTTGTCTTGTTAATGATTTCATTCGGTTATGTCAGAAAATACCCGAAGAGGTTATGTACAAATACTGTCACTCTCAGTTGAGTGAAAGATGGTCACCAAATTCATTAAGTACCTATCTTCCTTATTACGAGGTATCATATTACTGTTTGATATTTAAGAGTCCAAGATATATCTAAAAGAATATAAAGAACTAGGCATTATACTAATGAAATGCATTTACGACAAAATATGATTATAATTATAGGTACTTACTTTATTTGTTTAAAAGCTCCAATGTTCAATGTAACCAACCATTCCACAAGATTCCTCTGCTTTGGAGTCCTTTATTAATAAATCACTTATTTAATATCAATTACAAATAACATAACAATAACATCGATTTTCAATAATCTAAATTTAAAAAAAAAACATAACCCGTCAAAAAATCAATTCTTCTTCTTCTTCTCAACTAAAATTATAGATCAAGTGGTTTTAAAACTAAAATATTATAACGTGGCGCCATCTATCGTAAGAATCTTAAACTAAACACACTGGCAACCATAGAAAAAGCTGGCAACGTTGTCAATAGCCTAGTGACGTAATTAGGAGATTTTTTTTGTAAATATCTCGAAAACGGTAAACTCAATTGAAATTCCGATTTCACAAAAATTTTTAATATTACAAAACGCCTTGAATAAAACCATAAAAAGTATAGGTCAGAAAAAATTTAACTACCCCATTCATATCTCGAAAACGCTTCCATGAAAAAAAGTGTGATTTTCGCGTTTAGTGAGCCAAACTACACAAGAAAATCACAGTGAGACTTGGTGGGCAAAATGGCTGTAAACTAGTGTTATCAACCGAACCGGTAGAAACATAGTTTTCTATTGCTAAAATATTTTTGCAGATTCGGTTCGAGATCCATAAGACGAAGCGTTCGAAGCGGTTCTATTAAGCTAAAGCAAACGTACGAACACTTAATGGAAAACGGGGACATTGGGGTTAATAGAGTAACCTCAAATCGAGCCAGACCGCATGATTTGGATATTAAGTTGTTACAAGCGAAAAGACAGCAAGCCGAAATGAGAAGGTAACGAAGAAAACGAGTTATCTTACGCCTAACCGTTGAAATTGTAGAAATCAAAGGGAAGAAGATTTAAGAGAGAACCATCCCTTTTTCGACACACCTCTATTCGCTGTACCTAGGGAGAGCAGGTTCAGAAAACTTTGCCAATTGATTGTGTACGCTAGGTACGATGCTAGGCTGAAAGATCCACTAACAGGCAAAGAAAGAAAAGTCCAATACAAGAGTTTGCAGTAAGTACAGTTTAATCAAAAATGTTTCCAAAGGTTCAACAATAAGAACCCATTTGGTAATGCCAGATGTGGCTAGTTTCACCAACCTGTGAAGATAAAGGTCTTCCTAAGCAAAATTATCAATTTTTTTTTAAATACTATTGGTTTAATTCTTACTTAATAAAACTTTGTTATACACAGCAAACGAAAAAATATAGAAGTGTTTAGGATGACTCCCCGTTTGTAAAAGTAAAAATTACGAAAAACAAATACATATCTGAATTTTAGATACCTTGAAGATCACCCTTCATCAAACCGCATAACAATCGGAGACACCAAACACAAGTTATTCACTTTTAAACAATAAACAATTTTCCAAAGCGATCGCGTGTAAAGTACCTTCAACTGAAAGCGTCAAGTTTAAACTGATGTACAAGACAAAATATACGTATTTTATATAAATTTTTTTCAATACACAATGGAGACAGGTATTAACTACCCATCTAACTCAAAATTTATATGAAAAAAAAAATGTCAATTTTGAGGTTTTGCCGATATTTTCCAGAATTGAAACACTGCGCGTCATCCAATACACTTCTATATTTTTTCGTTTGCTATGTATACCATATAGTCCAAAAGACCAAAACAGTTGTAAAACATTTTTAGCAATTTCTTGGGACTGGTGACCTATTTGGATTGGCTCATGATAACAATGACAACCCTGTCGTGTCTTTCGATGATGTTCGAAACCCCGTTCTACAGAGTGATGGAGAATGTGAGCCTCCAAATTGCGGAATATTGCTTCGTGATATTCATGAGCATAGAGTTGGCTCTAAAAATTCTAGCGGATGGATTGTTTTTCACGCCCAAAGCGTACGTTAAAGACGTTGCCGCTCTTCTAGACGTTTTTATCTACTTGGTGAGCTTGATATTTCTATGCTGGATGCCTCAAAGTGTTCCTCCCAATTCGGGGGCGCAGCTTTTGATGATACTGCGATGCCTGAGGCCTTTGAGGATATTCACGCTTGTGCCTCACATGAAGAAAGTCGTCTATGAGTTGTGCAGAGGCTTTAAAGAGATACTATTGGTAAATAATAAAACTTTGAGTGTCCCTGATAGCACAGTTTATTCTAAGAATGTTTTTTAAACCTTCCAGTAAGAATATTCTTAGGATCATGCTATATTTCTTCTAAAGAACATGCTTAGAAGAAATATAGCATAATCCTAAGAATATTCTCACTGGCCTATAGGCAGGTTCTTAGAAGGTGCAAAGTTTAGTGGTAAAAATTAACCCACTCTAAACATATGCTTAGAATGTTGAGAAAGTAATTGCTATAGAAAGTTCATTTAGGAATATTCCTGGAACATTCTGTTAAGCATATTCAGTTCAGTTAGGTACCTATATAATAGTAAAATATACCATAATCTACGTATAAAGGTACCTATACTTAGTATTAAATACTAAGTAAAAAACACAACCCAAAATATTTTTTTATAGTTATTTGTCAAATTAAAACAATATTCGATAACAAAAATACTTTTACTATAGGTATCTAAATTATCCGGCTTTTACATAAAATCTTCTATCCAACTTAAATACAATGAAAAAAATTTTTTTTATGAAGAACTATTTGGTTTTTTCTTTTATGAAGAATTATTTTATAAGGAAATATTTTGTTTTTTAATATTTTATTTTGTTAAAAATAAATATTCAGGGCCGGATTTAGGACAGGGCCAGCGGGGCCACGGCCCCAGGGCCCCCACCATTTAGGGGCCCCCACCAATGCAATATGTAGCTTTTTAATGAAACGAATATGAAAAAAAATTATCAAAAAAATAAAAAATTGGGTCGGTTATACCGACTCAAAACAATTGCTCCTTTAGTGCTTTTCGTAACTTTTTTGTAAATACAGGCAAACAGTCGATTACTTATACCTAATCTAATATTAAAGTTAGTTTTTGTCCCAGATTTTTATTGGTACATTGGAGTGTTGTGGAATATTTTCCGGTGTTTCCGAAATAATGTTTCGTTCTTTTCTTTGGACAATAGTATATTAAAGTACAAGTTGCAGAAGGCCACATATTCTCGCACGAATTCGAAATTTGGCCTCGAGCGACGAAGGAGCGAGTGGACGAACGAATGAGTGCGAGAATAGCCTTCTGCAACGTGTGATTTATACTATTTTCTCGATTTTAACTTTTATTTAGGTTTTTTTAATTGTTTTGTGGTCGTTGTTAGTTAGGGGATTTTTCTCGCAAAATGTCAGTTGGCAACACAAAATGACAATATTTGTTATCCTGCACAAGTACAACCTGAACTGCACTTTTTTACATTCAACTTAAAATTTTGCATTAAAATGCATTGTTGGAGCAAACTTAATATTACAAAAACAATAATAAAGGCTTCATTTTCAATAAAAGTAATGAATTTGAGGTTATTAATCAGTTTGACATTTTGGGGGTACCAATACTTAAAAACTAAATGTTACCAAAAATCGTTTAAGAATGAGCTTCATTCTTCAACGATTTTGCGTGCGAGAATATGACATTCTTACATAAAAATCGAGAAAACATTTTTTTATTATTGATGATTTTGTATGAAAAACAGACAAATAATACGACTTTTGATGCACTTTTTTTCAGTTTGCGAAAAGTATTAAAATACAAACAAAACATACATCAATTTATATTTTACTTGAGTAAAATATATATAAGGTTATGTTCGTATTATTCAAAATATATAAAATATAAAGTATATACAAACACTTTCATTCACAATTCTATTCTACTATCTACCTACGTTTTTATAGTTTTGCATACGAATTTATAATTTCTCAGACTTGGGTAAAATGTATATGGTTATATAACATATAACGAACATATGTTCGTATTATTCAAAATATACAGGGTGATTCAGACTTGTGGTGACAAAAGCTCAGTGGAAATTCATCAAAATATGAAAAAAAGTTCCTATAAACACGTGTCCGAAAAAGCTTCATTATCGAGATACAGGGTTTTTCGTTTAAAAAAAATTAGTTTTGGCCGATTTTATTAAAAATTTATATGGTTTATTAAATAATAAATGATTCAAGGATAATAAAAAATCACGTTCCTCTAGCTTAAAAGTTTACCATGAGTTTTAAAGTGTCAATTTTTTTTAGAAATATTGAGGGCCCCCACCAAATGTCGGCCCCAGGGCCCCAAAACTCTTAATCCGGCCCTGTAAATATTTATTAATTTGTATACCGATTTTTTATATCTGAATTAACATTTGTATGTATAATAATCCCAACTATCTTCAACTTCAATCTAATCTGACTTATCCCACAAAATTTTACAATTTTACTTTTTATGAAATAATGTCATACAACTTAAGGTTTAGAGGTCAAATTGTTTATTTAATATTTTTAAATAAATATATATTAATACGTCGCAAATTTTTTTAAGGGGACGACAAATACATTTCACTGTCATATTATGACAGTGAGGCATATTTGTCGCCTCCTGAAGAATTTTACGAATGTAGAATCCAACATATTAGAACGTGAGTATCTGACATATTTGGAAATATTCTCAAAAGCTTCCTAGAAGCTCCATAAGAAACCTTCTAAGAACATTCCAAAAACGTATTCTTAAAATGTTCTTAGGATGCTTTTTAGGAAGGTTTTAAGAAGCTTCTAAGAATCTAATTGCATCATTAAAAGGGTATCTATTGAATGTTTTAAAAGTCCCTAAGAACATTCTTAGCAATAAGGGAAGGTTCTAAGAATATTCCATTATTCCGGGTCATATCTTCTTAGAAGATTCTTAGAATCAAATTTTGCTATCATGTGTCACGGTTGAATTACCAGTTGCGGGTCTTCTAGGTATCCACGCTTTTGATCTTGCTGATGTTTATATTTGCCAGCTACGGCGTTCAGTTGTATGGAGGGAGATTGGCCAGATGCAACGACCCCAGCATAGCGAAGCGGGAAGATTGCACTGGAATATTTTTGAGAAGGGTTTTCGTGACTAAAATGAAGTTTATACCAGGAGAGGGTGAAGGCTATCCGGCCATTTTGGTACCGAGAGTTTGGTAAGTTGGTTATAGGCATGGTACAAGAAAACAAGGCAAGATCATTTTTTTCTTTAGGGCCAATCCAAGAAGATTTAATTTTGATAACATTGGCGATGCCATGTTAACTCTATTTGAGGTTTTATCTTTCAAAGGTTGGCTGGATGTCAGAGATGTTTTGATTAAAGCACTTGGACCGGTAACATATTTTAACTAATTTCACAAAATTAGAATTGCTTTTGATAAAAATCTTCGGAAAGAAATATAATGTTTTGTGGTGCATATAAGTATCTAGACTAGGGTGATTCATTTCCGCAAAGTTTTTGTTTTCTTCGGTGCTCAAGCAAAATATTAATCTGCATATAGAAAAAAAATTCTCAACAAGTTTGAGCTCTTAATATAAATTTTAAGTACTTACTATTTCAATTTAAAGTTTTACCGTTTAAAATGCATGTAAAAATATATATTTTTTTTCAAATTTCTAATGCTTACCCACCTTTGACAATATTGCAAATCGGTTTAATACACCTTATGGGGAATTTCACGCTCTTTAAAATTGCTTTTGAGTTTTTTTTTGTAACTCGCATTGGTTCACCAGTAAGAGTCGTCAAAGGACAGTTTTTGAAAAAAATCGTTTTTTTTATTTTTTCGAGCAAATCGCCAAAAGTAGTGAGAAAAAAGGGCTGATTCATAAAAAAAAAGTTATCCAACCAATATTTAATGAATTTACTGCCATTTTTATAACTGAAAACGTAAGAAATTGATAAATACCAACCCATAATGTTATTTAGATTGATTTTTTCTATTTATTATCATTATATTTCCCTACACTAAGAACTTTTTTAAAATTATTATGATTTCTCACTCATAATGAATATGAAAACAACAGATAAATTCATAAAAAAACAATAAGAAAATTGTAACGTGGATTTTGCAATTTTTCAACATTTCTGTCATATAGCAAAAAAATATAAATGAAGAATATTTAATTTTTTGAAGCGAAATTTGAAATATGTTACATAACCTTCTGTATATTCCGATTAAAGTTTTATTGTTTTTTTTATGAATTTTTGTGTTGTTTTCATATTCATTATGAGTGAGAAATCATAATAATTTTAAAAAAGTTCTTAGTGTAGGGAAATATAATGATAATAAATAGAAAAAATCAATCTAAATAACATTATGGGTTGGTATTTATCAATTTCTTACGTTTTCAGTTATAAAAATGGCAGTAAATTCATTAAATATTGGTTGGATAACTTTTTTTTTATGAATCAGCCCTTTTTTCTCACTACTTTTGGCGATTTGCTCGAAAAAATAAAAAAAAACGATTTTTTTCAAAAACTGTCCTTTGACGACTCCTACTGGTGAACCAATGCGAGTTACAAAAAAAAACTCAAAAGCAATTTTAAAGAGCGTGAAATTCCCCATAAGGTGTTTTAAACCGATTTGCAATATTGTCAAAGGTGGGTAAGCATTAGAAATTTGAAAAAAAAAATATATTTTTTACATGCATTTTAAATGGTAAAACTTTAAATTTAAATAGTAAGTGCTTAAAATTAATATTAAGAGCTCAAACTTGGTGAGAATGTTTTTTCCTATATGCAGATTAATATTTTGCTTGAGAACCGAAAAAAACAAAAACTTTGCGGAAATGAATCACCCTAATCTAGACTTGTTTTAGGTTCATGCCATATACATCCACATATACATTTTCTCTGGATGTATGATTGGTTTGACACTATTCGTTGGTGTAGTCATTGCAAACTATTCGGAAAACAAAGGAACTGCTTTGCTTACTGTCGATCAACGTAGATGGTAAGTAGTATATTTTACAGTTATTATGTACGAATCTTAACTTATATTTCAAAGGTGCGATTTGAAAAAACGACTAAAAATCGCTCAGCCACTTCATCTTCCTCCAAGACCTGACGGGAAAAAATTCAGAGCCTTTATATATGACATCACACAAAACATCAAATTTAAGAGATGTGTAGCTGTGATGGTCTTGATAAATAGTGCGTTATTGGGAGTAACAGTACGTTGGCAACGCGTTGGTTTTTGAGCGTTTCTAATAATATTAATTGTAGTGGAACAAAGATGACTCTCACACCGACGTTCTGGCAACAGTTGGAATGTTCTGCACCTTTATATTTTTAGTGGAGGTGGTGATGAAAAATATTGCTTTCACACCAAGGGGATATTTGCAGTCCAGAAGAAACCGTTACGATCTTTTCGTTACCGTTACAGGTGTAACCTGGATGTTTTTCCATACAATGTTCAAGGTATATAAAGTGACATTTTTTATGCCCTTTTTCTGCAATCCTCTGAGAAATTGCAACAAATGGCAAATCAACAATTCTTAAACGTAACACAAAATTTTATTGTGGTAATTTTTAGAATGAGTTGACCTATTTTATCGGCTTCATGGTTGTCATACTGAGATTTTTTACCATAACCGGAAAACACGCGACTTTAAAAATGCTGATGTTAACCGTGGGTGTTTCCGTTTGCAAAAGTTTCTTCATTATTTTCGGGATGTTCCTGCTAGTATTCTCGTACGCACTTGCTGGAACAATTATTTTTGGTACTGTTAAATACGGCGAAGGAATTGGAAGGTAATATTCACCACCTTTAGGTTTTTTGAGTTCAATGCGTATTTTAGGCGGGCAAATTTTCGGTCTCCCGTAACAGGCGTCGCCATGTTGTTCCGTATTGTAACAGGGGAAGACTGGAACAAAATCATGCATGACTGCATGATACAGCCGCCATACTGTACGCCAGCTGAAAACTACTGGCAAACTGACTGCGGCAACTTTACTGGGTCATTGATCTACTTCTGCACATTCTATGTTATTATAACGTACATCGTTCTGAACTTACTAGTGGGTAAGTATATCTGCTACAGAGCAAACACAACCGTAAAAGTTCTATAATCCCTGATAGCACAGTTTATTCTAAGAATGTTTTTTAAACCTTCCAGTGGGAATATTCTTAGGATCATGCATTATTTCTTCTAGTCATGTTCTAAGAATGTTTTTTAAACCTTCCAGTGAGAATATTCTTAGGACCATGCATTATTTCTTCTAGTCATGTTCTAAGAATGTTTTTAAAACCTTCCAGTGAGAATATTCTTAGGATCATGCTATATTTCTTCCAAAGAACATGCTTAAAAGAAATATAGCATAATCCTAAGAATATTCTCTCTGGCCTATAGGCAGGTTCTTAGAAGGTGCAAAGTTTAGTGGTAAAAATTAATCCCCTCTAAACATATGCTTAGAATGTTGAGAAAGTAATTGCTATAGAAAGTTCATTTAGGAATATTCCTGGAACATTCATTTTTTATGAAGAACTATTTAAATAGGTTTTTTTCTTTTATGAAGAATTATTTTATAAGGAAATATTTTGTTTTTTTATATTTTATTTTATGTTAAAAATAAATATTTATTAATTTGTATACCGATTTTTTGTTTCTGAATTAACATTTTTATGTATAATAATCCTAACTATCTTCAACTTCAATCTAATCTGACTTATCCCACAAAATTTTTCAATTTTACGTTTTATGAAATAATGTCATACAACTTAGGGTTTAGAGGTCAAATTGTTTATTTAATATTTTTAAATAAATATATTATTATTATGTCGCAAAATTTTTTAAGGGGACGACAAATACATTTCACTGTCATATTATGACAGTGAGGCGTATTTGTCGCCTCCTGAAGAATTTTACGAATTTAGAATCCAACATATTAGAACGTGGGTATCTGACATATTTGGAAATATTCTCAAAAGCTTCCTAGAAGCTCCATAAGAAACCTTCTAAGAACATTCCAAAAACGTATTCTTAAAATGTTCTTGGGATGCTTTTTAGGAAGGTTTTAAGAAGCTTCTAAGAATCTAATTGCATAATTAAAAGGGTATCTATTGAATGTTTTAAAAGTCCCTAAGAACATTCTTAGCAATAAGGGAAGGTTCCAAGAATATTCCATTATTCCGGGTCATATCTTTGATTCTAAGATTCTTAGAATCAAATTTTGCTATCAGGGATGGTCCTTTATAAGTGCCTTTAGTGAACTAAAGGCTAGTATAGGTACCATTACACGGACCATTACATGTGGGAGGTCCTTACAAAAACCTACCAACATCCAATTTGCAGCTATTATCATGGAGAACTTCTCCCTCTTCTATTCTAACGAAGAGGACGCTTTGTTATCCTACGCGGACATAAGGAACTTTCAGAACACCTGGAACATAGTCGACATACATCAAAGAGGCGTAATCCCTGTCCGTAGAGTAAAATTTATTCTGCGACTGCTAAAAGGACGATTGGAAGTCGACCCTCAAAAAGACAGGCTACTTTTTAAACACATGTGCTACGAATTGGAGAGGCTACACAATGGGGAGGACGTTACGTTCCATGACGTCATAAAGTATGGAAACAAAAAAGTGTATATAGTAGGTATCTATGAAGTGTTCATTTTTAGTATGTTGTCTTATCGGTCAGTGGATATAAGGAAAGCACTGCAACTGGAAGAATTGCTTGCTAGAGAAGAGTTTGAGTACATAATTGAGGAAGAGGTTGCCAAACAAACTATAAGGACTTGGTTGGAGGGTTGTTTGAAGAAAATTAGATCAACCAGCGTATGTATATTTATATCCATCTCAAATCGACCAGGTAAATCGATTTGAGATGGAAAGGCCCAGTGCTGAAAATTATTTACATAACCACAAAGAGCATTTTTTATTTTAGAACAAACAAAACAGCCTTATAGCCGGTCTAAGGGCCACCAACGAAGCGGCAAATCTAGCGGACGCTGCTGAAGAAAGTAAAAATAACACCCCTGATAAGGAGGATGAAGAAGATAGAAAAGTAAGCTACGTGTATATGGGTGAAAATCAAAAAATCTTTGGAAAACGACCTACAACAATTAAAAAACTAAAATGTTGCTTTTTGTCCATTAAACTTTTTAATATTCTAAAATAAAGATTTCGCAACATAATAAAGCTTATCTTTGAGATCAAGGAAAGGTAGTTTTTTGTTATGTTGATAATTGTTGTCTTCTGATCTCAATTATGTCTAGTCGGTAACAGTATAGTTTGTCGGGAATAAAGGTTCAGTAAATGGAATAATAATCAAAATATATGTTTAAAAAAATACTTATAGTAAATACCATTATAATCAAAATTGCAAATATTGGTGTTATACATCAGAAAAATGTAACAAATCTCATATCGACATCAAAATTTTACCGCTAGAACAGTTACCGATTAGACATCGTAAAAAAATACGGTAGCGTTTTTATGCAAACAAGCCTAAATATATTTTTTTAATGCATAAACAGAAAAACTTACCTGGTTTGAATGACACATAAACACTAAATCTAGCACACTAACCAACAAATGACAGGTATTACGTATCCTGGCGGATTTTAGGCGAAATTACAGTTATCGTTACCGACAGGATGCGATCAAAGCAGACAGTCTGTTACCCAAAGGCTGGATCTTTAAAACCAAATTGTTTTTAAATAAAATGTAATTTATTTAATACTTGGTGTTAGTTTCTTTAAAGTGATTTACATTTGTCCTGTTTTTAAAAATGATTTGATTGAAAAATCTAGCGTAAAATTGTAAAACGTAATAAGGGACGCGTTACCGACGAGACAAAATAGCTCTTTGTTTTTCTTTTTAATCGATGTTTTTAAATCTGGGTAAATATTTAATATAAATCTCGTATAATTAACATGCAGAAATAATACTAATAAGTTTTGAGACACTTCACTTCTTTTTCTAATTTTTAATTAGCCAAAGACGCCTACCTAAACATTTTTTGATTTTTACCCATATGATGACTCCCCGTTTGAATACTAAATCTTAAAGTTTTATCAGAACTGTATTGAATCGTGATTTGTTTTTATATTTTTCGCCTCTATACCTATATATAGGTATAGGCATATATGCACGACTATAGTTAAAGTCAAACGCAATGGTGTCTTACAAGATACATTATTTTGATTTTCTATATTCAACAGAGAGGTAGAAACTCGACCCTGTCGAATGGTGCAGCAACTTCTGATTCTTATTCTCTTCAAAGACATAGAAACTCAAGCTTTTCGAATTTTGCTGGCAATGATTTTCGTTAATGTTCCCGAAAATTGTAAAAAAACAGCGCAATGCAATATCGCAACGGTTTCGACTTCTCTTTACTCTACCAAGTTATAGAAACTGGAGTCTCTCTAATACTGTTCTAGTCAATATTTCTGAGAGCATAAAAAGAGGGTGTAATTCAATATTGCAAGAAGTTTTGATCTTTTGATGGATGCAAGTATTTTGAATATTCTCATTTCTGCATATGATTTTGTTGAAAACAGTTCCTTTCTTTGGTTCCTTTGTCTGATTTTTGTTTACCGTAACAACTCAGGTATGTAAAGCACAGAGGATATGATGTAAAGTATATTTATGAATTATATAAAGTACCTATATTTGTATTAAAAATTTCAGAGGTTATGTGGAAAAAACGATCGATATGCTATTAAACTTTAATAATTTAGTAATGAGGTCTGTTGTTAGACCCTGCACTATCTCCACTGGTATATGTTAGTACAGCAATATTTAAATCTGGTTAATCAAAAAGTACACACCAGTGCAGGTTATTGTAGCATCTACGAACAAATGAATTAATGGCCCATTGGCAATTATTCCTTTAGGAAAAATATTCAACACAGATTAATTAATTAATAAAATGAAAAAAATCACAATCATGCCAATATATAGTTTTTTTTCAAGCATAAAATAATTTTCATATTAATATTAGTTCAAAAGTCAAATTACGACCTCTATAATGTGAAGAGTATTGAAACGCTCGACTGACGAATACAACTCTATACCGTGGCGAGGGTTTAGAAAACTGTATTCAAACGTGGCATCATCCAATACACTTCTATATTTTTCCGTTTGCTGTGGGGTCATTCCACGTTACTCGGGGATTTTTGTCCCGCCCGTCACAATTAAAAATTGTGAGTAAAAACCCCACGTTATAAAATTTATTTCAAAATATTGTTTATTATGGTTTAACTAAGTTATTAGCACAATAAAAATAATATTATAAAATATTAATTTAATAACTAGTGGGTTTTACTCACAATTTTTAATTGTGACGGGCGGGACAAAAATTACCGAGTAACGTGGAATGCCCCTGTGTACACTTAAAGAAAAAAACATAAAACATCAAAAACCTTATTTTAGGAAAGTGAAGGCCCCAAAAAGCAAAAAACCACGACGCTGCCCAGATCCGACAGCGTTGGAAGCAGTTCGGGGCGAAAGTACCTGGCACCGACCCTGTCGGATCCGTCTGCTAGACAGGAGAAAGAGAGAATATCGATGAAGAAGAAGAACACCAGACAGACAGGTAAAAAAACATCAATGGGGTAGTTAAATTTTTTCTGACCTATACTTTTTATGGTTTTATTCAAGGCGTTTTGTAATTTTAAACATTTCTGTAAAATCAGAATTTCAATTGAGTTTACCGTTTTCGAGATATTTACAAAAAATATAAATTTTTATGACGTCACAAACCTCGCCATGTGACCAACATTCTAAGATTTCTATTGGTTGAAAATTACCCTGTTGTCAAGCTGTCTTGTTAATGATTTCATTCGGTTATGTCAGAAAATACCCGAAGAGGTTATGTACAAATACTGTCACTGTCAGTTGAGTGAAAGATGGTCACCAAATCTATCTTCCTTATTACGAGGTATCATATTACTGTTTGATATTTTAGAGTCCAAGATATATCTAAAAGAATATAAAGAACTAGGCATTATACTAATGAAATGCATTTACGACAAAATATGATTATAATTATAGGTACTTACTTTATTTGTTTAAAAGCTCCAATGTTCAATGTAACCAACCATTCCACAAGATTCCTCTGCTTTGGAGTCCGTTATTAATAAATCACTTATCTAATATCAATTACAAATAACATAACAATAACATTGATTTTCAATAATCTAAATTTAAAAAAAAACAAAACCCAAAAAAAGAAACGTCAAAAAATCAATTCTTCTTCTCAACTAAAATTATAGATCAAGTGGTTTTAAAACTAAAATATTATAACATGGCTCCATCTATCGTAAGAATCTTAAACTAAACACACTGGCAACCATAGAAAAAGCTGGCAACGTTGTCAATAGCCTAGTGACGTAATTAGGAGATTTTTTTGTAAATATCTGGAAAACGGTAATTTCAATTGAAATTCCGATTTCACAGAAATGTTTAAAATTACAAAACGCCTTGAATAAAACCATAAAAAGTATAGGTCAGAAAAAATTTAACTACCCCATTATTGCGAACCCAGCAAATGTTGTGTATTTTCAGTGAACAAAAATCTGACTCACTTGAACGAGGCAGAAGCCAACCGGATGCCCCGTGAGGTTTTTAACAACAAAACGGCCGTTCCCAAGGCTTCGAACGCAATACACGAGATACGCGATTGGTGGAATGAACAGTTGGCCTACGCCTCTCAATCCAGTGATGAAGATTAATTAGATATTTGATGAAAATAGTTTTTTTGTTGAATTGTTGTTTGTTTAAATCGGTTGATAGTCTTTAGATAAATTATATTGTGATTATAATGTAGAATCATATAGGTACAAATTTTTTAAAGGTTATGTTATTTATATTATTTTCTTTACCTTTGTAGACAATTATAATAAAAATAATAAAAAAAGTATATTGTATGGTTAACAATGAAATAAATAGATAAAAATAGCGTTACAATTTAAATACCTACGTAGTGTTAAAAATCTTGAATTAGTTATACTATATTTAAACGAATTATTTAAAAAATTGTACAAAAGAGTAACATTTATTTTTGAAATATTTTTAACAACAGATTTCAACTCTTTTCTTGACAATATTGTGTAAATGGTATTAAGTAAAAGGTAAAAGGTAAAAGTATTAAATCTTACTGTTTCCAACAAATTATAGAAAATTGACTTAAACAAACTAATTAGAAAATAATAATATTAATAATAAATTTATTATTAATATTATTATTTTCTAAACTAAAAAGTTTGACTTTGAAATTTGAATTAAAACTTCGTAATTTTATCAAAATCCCATTAAAAAGTGTTTTAATAAAAACTATAAAACATGAAACTATTATTAAAAACAATAAATTTTCCACTTTTAATAAATTTCATAATCATGATTGCAATTCGAAAAACTACCTCTTTTTATTTTTTGATAACTAGATGGGCTTATAATAATAATAATAATAATTATAATCAAATGTGATAAAGGGTCACGGTGCTGTTCAGAGAGGTGATTTTTGGACTTTCTGTGAAACCTATTTTTTTTATATTCTTGTTAATTAGGTCATAACTAAAATTTTAAGTGCAAAATAAAAAAAATTTGACGGTTAATTTTTTTTAATCGGATTTTTATTAAAAATATGTATGCACACTTTTAATTTTCCAATTAAAACTTGCGATTTTATTTAAATATTATCATAACTTTTTAAATCAGATTAAAGATTAGTTAATTTCCTAAAAAAAGGTCTATACATTTTTTATATCTTTTTATATCTTTTACTGTTTGTTGTAATACACGTTTAAAGTTTTAATTTAAGGTTAAATGTAGTATACATTTATTAAACAATAATTCTAAGGGTGCCGATTTATTAATTTTTGATTTATTTGACGAATAATTTCTTTGGATACTAGATATTGCCAAGACATTAAAGTTATCGGCCCGATAAATTTTACTAAAGATGAATAAACCGGTCCTTAGTTAAATTTCATGAATTTCTTTGTAACTTTTACTACAATTTTTCATTTTTGTTTATAAAAAACACTTTAAAAAACTAAACAAAAATTATAGAATACGTATACTGAAAATGACAATTCAAACGTCAAATAAATTTTTAATAGATCTAAGTTTCATGGCAACCTTTAAGGATATATTAATTAAGGGAACATAAATGTATACGTCAAAGGTTAGATTAAAAGTTTGAACGTTTATTGCAACAAAACAGTAAAATATATAAAAAAAAATGTAAAAACCTTTTTTTTTTAGTTATGCAAATATTAAATATTTAAATTAAATCGCTAGTTTTAATTTGATAATTGAAAGAGTGCATAATATTTTTAATAAACAGCCAATTAAAACAATTCAAACCGTCAAATTTTTTTTATTTTGCTCTTAAAATTTTAGTTATGGCCTAATTAACAAGAATATAAAAAACAGAACAGCACCGTGGGGTATTATCCTGGATGCCAACCTGTAAAACCAAACGTTAGACATTTTTCGTTACATAGCTACATTGCGGTCAAAGCAACATCTTGGCGGGATGGAAAAGAAGTGGCAAGTGTATGGACTAGGTCATCACCCAACGCGAATGTCAGCCGCTCTAACGGTGCAGTTTGTGCAGAAATCGTCGTGTTAATGTTGTTTTGTCTGTGGCTAATCAAAAACCAGTGCACACCGATAAACAATTAGATCTAGTAACAACACTACCAAGGCAGTCATGTCTTTACGCAGACATGCAATTTGCCGTGTTGATTTTTGCCTGTTTCGCTGCCAATAATGCACAGTTTGTTGACAAACAACAGGGTAAGTGTCTATATTTGCATATTTAATTAATAATAACACAAATAAATGATTCAGCAAAATTTGAAAAAAATTAAAAGTTCGTGCTTGTAATCTTTGTCGCTAGTGCTATAAAGTCTGTCTTATACACTTTTATTATACTGATATAATACGATTGATTTCGTACCTATACTTGTAATTTTTTTGGAATTTTGAAAAAAATGTAAAAATTTTAAATGGCTAGGTTTACGAAAAAAATATAGGATACATTTTTGTAGAGAATTTAATTTCCTATAAAATGATGTATTGGGCTTGGTTTTATATTAATTTGTTAGTGAGTTATCAAAAAATCAATTATAAATAATCTGAATTTAATTTGATAAAATAAATTTTAGAAATATTAATTATTTAAAATATATTGAAATACATATTACTTACATATTATGAACTCATACCTATAGATTATGTAATACATATAATCTGGTTATTTAAAATTCCAAACAAAATCTAGGACAGCTACATTTTAGGCGCCTATTGCAATACATTTTATTGGTACATACATAGGTAATTTTTTAATGGTTTTTATTAATTAATATAGCAAAAAATATTTACTTCAAAAAACATTTTATGGTATGGTTATTAATTATAATTTTAATTTAATGATATAAGACATCTCTATGTACCACACAGAAAAAAATTTGTTAGATTTGGTTTAATAATTGTATATAATGTGGTAAAGTTGACCGGAACAATTTGTGGAAAATTGTAGTAAACTTATTATATTAAAAACTTACATAATTTATTTGACATTTGAACATAATATATTATATTAATCTAATCGGTTCATTTAATTTGTGTAAGTAAA
Organism: Brassicogethes aeneus; assembly: GCA_921294245.1. Taxonomy (NCBI): domain Eukaryota; kingdom Metazoa; phylum Arthropoda; class Insecta; order Coleoptera; family Nitidulidae; genus Brassicogethes; species Brassicogethes aeneus. Next base: position 55,632,622 of record OV121137.1, read on the forward strand.
TAAATTTATCCAATTTATTTAAAAATTTGAATAATTTTTTTTTTGGGTGCTAAAAAGGAAAATGAAACTAAATTATTAATTTAGATACCTATGTATTCAGCGACTTATACTTATAAAAATATGGAAAATAGAATACCTAAACTTAATATAAACTAACACTGACAACACAAAATAAACATAACAAAACATAAACTACAAACTGAAATATAAAATTCGTATAGCTAATTCTAATAATATTGAGATATAATTCAAGAGCAATTCAATATTACAAAAGTCGATAGATTAAATATGTATTCAGCGACCAACACAAAAATTTTGTAAGGATAGAATTAAGTCAATATCAACTGAAAACAAAAATTAAAAACTAAAGTAGTAATAGTAAGCTGATCAATTGATATTAATATTATATTATTATTATTATATTAATTGATATTATCAAATATTTTTAACAACAGATTTCAAACGGATTTTTCTCTGTGCATCTGTCCAATTGTACTCAATTCTATTATATCTAATTATACCTATTGTTGAATAAGACTTTCAAAAAATTACTCGACCAAGTTGGTGTACACAATTTATTAAACCATAAGTACTGCAATTTAGTTCTATTATATTTCCGGTTATTGCGTAATATGTATAGGCATTTAAAAACGTTGAAAGTGTCCCATATACATAAGACTGCTGTAGCATCGTTATTTCTTATCTGATTTAAAAAAATCAAAAACCAGCTCATATTGTCCAATGTCTATGACGGTCTAGGATTTTGATGAAATTAAACTTTCTAAATCATTTATATGAATGATATCATAGTGATGATGAATATTATAATTTTTTAATAATATATTTTTTAGTTGAATATTTGGTCAAAAAATGGGCCCCATTGATATGGCTTTCCCCAGAAGAGAAATATATGCCTTTAAACGCAGAAAATTTTCTAAAGCACGTCTATATTGCGGATGAAGTTGGAAAATACCAAACAAATTTTAATTTGGAAAGTAATCTAAAAAATAGCTCAAAGTCTTTATATCTAGTCACCAAGAAATCAATAGGTAAGGTATTTAATTAATTACTATAATTATCAATTAATTTATTAATTATAAATATAAACGTCCAGGTAAAAGTAGTAAATGTTGGTATAGAAATAACTTTGTTTTAGATATTCTCAAGAAAACTAACCAATCCTTTATATTTGGAAAAAATCCCAATACAAATCATGTATCTGTCTATGCAATAGTTACTTATTGTTCACCTTACATATCTTTTCACACAAGAGACAAGGAAAACTTTCAAAATGAAGTCGACATAAATGCAAGAGCTGAACCAAATTTAAATTTCCATGTCACTTATTGGGTGTTTTATCCATACAATGAGGGAAAGGAAATATGCTTTTTAGGTAATAAATTAGACCAAAGTGATGAGTTAATTTTAACATTATTATTTAATTAGAGATATTTGAATTAATATGTAATAATCACAATCCACACAACAAACCCTGTTTTATCTTGTTAAGCGCATACTAAAAATCACTGCAACACTGCACAGAATCTAACGGCGGCCATTTTTATGTATATACAGATTAAAACTCGTTTTAAACGTTGTGTTTCCTACAGAGGCACTTGTAAGTCTCTAATGAGGCCTTTAAGTGCTAAGAACAACCATTTTAAACCTTATTCTATCAGGGCTGTCATCAAACTATCATATTTAAATTTGTGGGTTATGGTCAATTAACCTTAAAATTGAAATTTGACAGTTAACTGTTAACATTAAATTTAATGTCAGCCCTGATGGAATAAAGTTTATTTTTACCAAAAGTTTATTTTTACCAACGTTTAAAAGGATTATTAATCTGTATTAAGGCCACCAATTTTCCCTAAAAAAGAATGTCTCAAGTTAAAACTAACCTAAAAACCAAAACACTGACAGTGACAATGTCAACCATATAATTAAGGTCATTTTACACTACGATTTTATATAGAATTTCTAATATTAAACTGCACATTAAAGTTCCCCCACCTCTAATCATTCTGCTAAAACACGCCTGTGATTGGCTACTTTATTTTATTACACCCTGTATATTTACCCAATTTTTATATACTCTTCAATACGATATGATATGACTCTCTGGGTATTGGTTTTAATGAAACAATGGGGTAGTTAAATTTTTTCTGACCTATACTTTTATGGTTTTATTCAAGGCGTTTTGTAATATTAAACATTTCTGTGAAATCAGAATTTCAATTGAGTTTACCGTTTTCGAGATATTTACAAAAAATATAATTTTTTATGACGTCACAAACCTCGCTATGTGACCAACATTCTAAGATTTCTATTGGTTGAAAATTACCCTGTTGTCAAGTTGTCTTGTTAATGATTTAATTCGGTTATGTCAGAAAATACCCGAAGAGGTTATGTACAAATACTGTCACTGTCAGTTGAGTGAAAGATGGTCACCAAATTCATTAAGTACCTATCTTCCTTATTACGAGGTATCATATTACTGTTTGATATTTAAGAGTCCAAGATATATCTAAAAGAATATAAAGAACTAGGCATTATACTAATGAAATGCATTTACGACAAAATATGATTATAATTATAGGTACTTACTTTATTTGTTTAAAAGCTCCAATGTTCAATGTAACTAACCATTCCACAAGATTCCTCTGCTTTGGAGTCCGTTATTAATAAATCACTTATCTAATATCAATTACAAATAACATTGATTTTCAATAATCTAAATTTAAAAAAAACATAACCCGAAAAAAAGAAACGTCAAAAAATCAATTCTTCTTCTTCTTCTCAACTAAAATTATAGATCAAGTGGTTTTAAAACTAAAATATTATAACTACCCCATTGTTCTGTTTATTTTAGGAAAAGTTCCAACACCCTTGATATTCGACACGTGTTTCGGAAACTTGAAGCCCATGGGCAATCACGTGGGCGACTGGGAACACATGAGCCTATCTTTCAAAGGCAAAACCTCGCCCAGTGAAATGTTCTTGGCCGTAAACGATGCGGGCGTTTACTACAGATACGACCCCAAACGGGGCGTGTTCAAATACAAATCGCAAGTGACGCGTAAAGGGGTGGTGCAGAGACCGAAATTCCCCGTCTTGGTGCGCACCCAGGGGGGGCACCCAGTGCTATTTTCCGCCCTGGGCTCCCACGGACTCTGGTCTTCCCCAGGAATACACGAATTCGTCAGGTTACCGAAATTATCCGATAAAAACGGTTATGGAGTTCCCTGGAAAACGTGGAACACCGTGCTTACGTACCACATGGGTCTCTCGAGGATTCCCGATTGGATGGTTTACAAGGGGAGGTGGGGGAACCCCAAGAGCAACTGTTTTTTGTTCAAGAAGTTGGGAATTTGCGAACACTCAGATGGCCCCTTAGGCATATTGAAAAGGGTTCAAGATTTTTATTGTTAATTGTTATGATGACATTGTGATATATTTTTACTTAAATAAACTTTCACTCTAGGTAAATGGATTTTTATTAGAAAAAAATAAGGCACGATTTAAACAATTTGTCGTACTTTTGATATGGCAACAGTGCTATATCTTCTGAATTTTTGAGGTTATGTTGTTCAGTGGCAATCTGTCATTTTTTATTTACAACCAAAAAGATTATTTTTCTTTGTTTTAACAACATACAGGGTGAGTTTTAAGTTGACGCGTTCCTTTTAACAGTGTGTAGAAATCAGCTAGACAAATAAATATTTTAAGTAACTTTTTTATCAAAACTCAAAAATAAAAAAGTTATAGCCCATCAAAGTTTAATTACATTTTAAGCCGATCCTGGCTATTGTTAACGAAAAACATAACCATAAAAATATCAAAATAAACAATGCAAAATGTCATATTTGACAACAAACATAACCATTTAAATCAAATTAACATTTTGCAATAAAAAATGTCATTATTTACTTTAGTGGCAGCATTTGCATTTTGACGACACTCTCCATAAATTAGTAACATTTCCACTAATTCATTATTGCTATAATTATGTACCATTTTTAACAATAATTGAGGCACAAAAAAACTGACATTTTTCATTGCTAAATGTCATTTTGATTTAAATGGTTATGTTTGTTGTCATAGATGACATTTTGCATTGTTTATTTTGTTATTTTTATTTTTATGGTTATTTTTTTTGTTAACAATAGCCAGGACCGGCTCAAAATTTAATTAAACTTGGAAGGCCTATAACCAGAGATATATCTCTGCCTATAACTCTCTTATTTTTTAGTTTTGACAAAAAAATTACTTAAAATATTTATTTGTTTATCTGATTTCTACACGCTGTTAAAAGGAACGCGTCAACTTAAAACTTTTTAACAATTTGTCGTACTTACATTTTCTCTTCTTTTCGTCTTTATCACTGATGTTTTTAACGAAAACTTTTGCTTAGCACTGTTGCTATTCCTTCTGAATTTTTGAGGTTATGTTATTTCAGTGGCATCTGTCATTTCTTATTTACAAACAAAAAGCTTGTTTTTCTTTGATTTAAACTTTCTAAGGTTTTAACAACATGAGTAAACCTGTGGTAATTAGTGGAGAGGCTTCAGAAACCGATAGCGAAGATGACGTTAAAATAATACCTGAAGTAAGGATTGTAACCTTAATTTAACACATGAAAATTTAGGTCGTTTTTTTAGAAAAATATGGCAATGTCAGTGCACGGGGCAGTAATAAATGGGGAAGATTCGGAATCAGAAAACGGTTATTGAAGTAAAAAACAATAAGGTATGTTCTGAATTATTGTATTTTCAGAAAACGATGGCAGTATATGCAGTGCCGAGTCTGCTTTAAACCAGTCAAACTTAAACGAGGACCTCAAACCAGTTAAATACGACTCACTGCTACATCAAAAACTAAGTAAATAAAATACGTTGTGGGTGCCCAGAAATAATAAGCACAATAAAATAGAAAATATTAATAAATTATGTCTTTATTACATTATTTACTACATATACTAAAGTAAACAATAGGGTCCATCAGCCTGTAAGAAAACATTTTAATTATTTCTGGACACCTTGTTAAGGGTGTCCCAGCTAAACTTGAATTTTGAATTTAAAAATTCAATTTTTTCACAAATATTTTTTTTGTAAAATTATAGAGGAATGTAACATTAAACTCCGGGAAGATATGGAGTCGCAGTGTGACCATGTTATAGAGGAAGCCGCTAAAAGTTTAAACACAATCGATCAACAGTTGTTACGATCTCAAGTAACATTGCAAAATGCTGCAACTGCTATAAAATCATTGGGAGCAACATCACTTTCATTAAAAAATAAGTTGCAGTCATTATTGTCAGCTAAATTCCTACCAAATATTACTGTTAGCAAATAGATCACATTTATCTATAAATTTATATAAAGTTTTATTTTATATAGGTAGACTTAAATAGTTCTAATTTTTTAGTACATACCTTGGATTTTTTTTGCTCTTTTCGAGGTGTTTTACTTCTTTTTCTTCTATAAAAAAAATATTTATTAAATGAGAATGGTTTTCAATAGGTAGGTACTAAGAAAACTTACTTTGGTATTTTAGATGACTTTTTAAAACTAAGGCCAAAAATAAAAAAATACAATAATAATAATGATAAAATAAACTTTATACTTACGTAGATTTTTTTTTTGTAAAACTTTTTTCCTCATTTTTATTACAATATTTAGTACTATCTGCAATGCTAAAAAAATAAATAATTAATTAAAAAATCATAACACTATATTTATTTTACCTTTCATTTTTTTTGGCAACTGTTGTACATCTGCAAAATATATTGATCAAACATTTTATGTGGGTTTATACAGGGTTTTCCGAAAATCAATTTTTAAACTTGTCGGAAGACCCTGTATATGTATATGTACTTTAAATTTGCCCGCAAACCGGTTATTTCTTGTCCTCGTTTAGAAGGCGTTTTACTTCTTCTGTTAACAAAATATGTATTTAATAAAGTTGGTTATACATAAATTTAGATTTAAATTTATAATAAAAATTAAAAAACCTACCTACCTATAGGTACACCTTGGATTTTTACATTCAACTGTTTTGGTTTTTAAATTTTGCCTAAAAAAATATTAATAAATATAAAATGATTATATTATCAGTCAATTACCTTTTTATAGTATTTCCAATGTCAAAATCTTTTGCCGAATGTTTCATATTCGGGCTTTTTATTGAGTTTGTCTTGGGTTCTTTTATAATTCTAAAAATAATTGTTTTTAAAGTAATAAACTGGTATAATATAAAATTAAAAGTTTTTCTTGTAACGCTAATATTTTAAATGCTTTTCCACTTAGCAAAGTATCATCTAAAAGATGTATAATAGATATCGAGAGATACGATGTCTAAAGATATGCCCCTGTAAGATATCTAAAATACATCTTCTGCGCTGTTTTTAGCCCTCTATAAGATATCTGAAATAAGATATCTGCATTCAGAAAATATATATTCAGATATATCGTAAAGATTTGTACCTAGTTTTTGACAGTATTGTGGATAGTTATACTTTAACACACTGATTAGTTTGCCATTATTCGTTATTATTATTTGAATATCTGCAGCCTGTTGTTATTTATGGTTAACCATCGTGCGTAAACCTCGGTGAGAGGTATCGATAATATATATGTTTATTAATTTGTTATTTAATAAAATATTTAAGATTTTTTGTAGCAATTATGTTTATTATTTTTCCTATTAGGTAAATAATAGAATATTAAAGAACTGCCATAAGACGTCAAAAGGTCTTATGACATGAGTTCTTTATGCTATTTTATCTATTTTACAAAAATTCTATAAAAAAAATAATTTTATACCTTAAATTAATTTGATCGAATTTTACTTTAGATACCCAAGTAACACGACGTGACGGCATTCTACTAGATTTCACGAAATCGTCACGCTCGTTCTTTATAAAGTACATTTTTATATAAATACGTTATCACAATGAAGGTGACGCCTGCGTCACTTTTAAATTTTTGACGGAACCGTGAAGATTTTTCGTTATAAAGTAACTTTTTAAATAGATACTTCATAGAAAATTTGTGACGTTTGCAGTGCACTTTATTCGTGTCGGAACCGTGAAGATTTTTCGTTATAAAGTAACTTTTTAAATAGATACTTCATAGAAAATTTGTGACGTTTGCAGTGCACTTTATTCGTGTCGGAACCGTGAAGATTTTTCGTTATAAAGTAACTTTTTAAATAGATACTTCATAGAAAATTTGTGACGTTTGCAGTGCACTTTTTTCGTGACGGAACCGTGAAGATTTTTCGTTATAAAGTAACTTTTTAAATAGATACTTCATAGAAAATTTGTGACGTTTGCAGTGCACTTTATTCGTGACGGAACCGTGAAGATTTTTCGTTATAAAGTAACTTTTTAAATAGATACTTCATAGAAAATTTGTGACGTTTGCAGTGCACTTTATTCGTGACGTTTTCGTGTTTTTAGGAACGAGATCTCTCGAGAGAGGGCGTTCTATAACCTTCTTTATCTCTGTCAGATTCTCTGGTCAGCCATTTTCATTGTCGTTGTTTTGTAGAGACGCTGCCCCAAAAACGTGCTGCGTTTTTGTTGTTTTTATTGTTATCATTTGTTCTTATTCATTGGTTTATAGATATCATTTGTTCTTATTCATTGGTTCATTGGTTTATAGATAAGGTGAGTTTTTAGTATAGTTTAGTTTTTGTGTCTGGTGGTTATTCTAAAGAAAATATTTTAATTTGTATTTTATCAAAATTCTCTGTTTAATTTAAATACCTATGTGATGTGGCAATAAATAGCCAAAGAAATATTTATTTTGTTATAAATTTTTTAGTATAGTTTAGTTTTTGTGTCTGGTGGTTATTCTAAAGAAAATATTTTAATTTGTATTTTATCAAAATTCTCTGTTTAATTTAAATACCTATGTGATGTGGCAATAAATAGCCAAAGAAATATTTATTTTGTTATAAATTTTTTAGTATAGTTTAGTTTTTGTGTCTGGTGGTTATTCTAAAGAAAATATTTTAATTTGTATTTTATCAAAATTCTCTGTTTAATTTAAATACCTATGTGATGTGGCAATAAATAGCCAAAGAAGTATTTATTTTGTTATAAATTTTTTAGTATAGTTTAGTTTTTGTGTCTGGTGGTTAGGGTGAATCGCCCAGTTGTCGGCCACTTAACTGAATTTTCACATTAAATTGACGTTTAAAAAGAACTGGTTTCTTTAATTACATTTTGGATTATTTCATCTTATAGCCTTTAGTAAACTAAATTAAAATATTTCATTCAAAAATGTGAAATGTATCAATTTTTTTATTTTGGTAAATAAAATGTAAATAATGGACCTTTTACTAGTTCTCGGCCACTTGATTATTTTCTCGGTCATCAATATGCCAGTTCTTGGACGGGTGGCCGAAAAAAACCATTTTTCGACCCTGCTATTGAAAAATTCAAACAAAAGTAGAAAATAATTAAAAATTATAGGAAAATAATAACTTTATATTATTAAAAAAGGTCTACAAAAAAAATAACAATACAAAAATAAACCAAGATAGGTACCTACTTGAAACAAATACAAATAAAAAACTTTAAAACTTAACAAATATGGCAGGTACATATTCTTAAAAGCAATACTTGCTAGGTAGGTAAATGTTTTTAATGCTTAAAATTTATTTGCAGGAACTACATATAAAATCTTTAGTTGAAGCTTCATTATAGGGTAAATGAGATAGCTTAGTACAATTGCACAAATGAAACCACTTGGGGCATTTATCACAACCCAAGTTTTTCAAGGAATCATCTTCTGTATCGCTTATTAATTCATCTTCGCAAAGAGAACACATCAGTTTGGATTTCTTAGCTTCATTTTTTTTTTACTTATTTTTTTTGCATTTTTTGTGCTCTGTTTCTCCAGTCTTTCATCTTTTTTCTTCTGCTGAGCTTCTAGTTTGTTTATTTTTTCTTGTTCTTGCTTTATGATATGTTTTCTCCAAGCTTGGGATGAGATAGCACTTGGCAGTTTTTCTTTCTTTCCATTTTCTGAGCCTTTTATCCGGAAATCTGAGATGACGAGAAAATGGGCTTAACACTTCTTCCACCTCCACAGTTTTTATAGGGGTCTTTTTTTTAGGCCATTCAGGTGTTAAGTCATTACTTTCAGCTTGTAGCATTTTTAATGGCGATTTTTCTTTGTTTTTAATTTCTTCCGCCAATTCCATTTTACTACTTTTTTTCGAGCTTTCTTCTTTTTCTTTCTTCTTAAAAATTGTCCCTTCTTTTTTACTATCTTGTCCCTCTTTTTCTGTTGCTTGCTCCAAGTTATCACTTATTGCTTTAATTTTCTCCGTAGTGTCTGGTTCAATATTTTCTTTTTCTTCTTTAGATTTCTCTTACAGATTGTAGTGCTAGCTTAAGGTTTTCTTCTGAGTAGCTGAATAACTTTCTTGCCTGCTTCGACACATTTAATTTTTGGTCTTTCTTAATGCTGGCCATCTGAAAAAAAAACAGTTGGGTATACGTAAACAGTTTTTAGGATTCTTAAATTAGTTGTTGATAGGTACCTACAAGACAATAATAGTAAAAAAGAAAATTAAACCTTCAGGAGTTAAGGTACTGGCCGAGAAACGGCCAAAATACCTTTTCTCGGCCGCTCTTTTAAGCCTTTTTACATGGTGCGTTTTTGTAGATAGGCCGGCCGAAAACTGGCTATTTTATAGTAGTAAGTGTTTTAAATACACCAAAAAACGAGATACCCCCAATTGCGAAACAGTATATTAGAAAAAGAAGGAGAATACACTACTTTTAAGACCGGTTCTCGGCCACCCCGGGCGAGAAAGGGATTGGACGTTTTAATTAATCCAGTTTACCGGCCACCCAAAAAAACACTTAAAATCTATAATTTGTCATTTTTTTCAAATATAATAAAAATAGTTGAACATATTATTTATCTAAAATCATAAGAACTTACCTTTAAAACCAGTATTTCACAAAATATTCACTATTTCACTATGGGATGCACACTACGAAAATTTTAGTAAACAGCCATGCACAAACCTTCCATGAGCAACAACTTTTAACGGACGTTTCTTCGTCTTACCAAAGCTTGAAAAATGGCGCTTAGTTCAAAGTGGTGGGGATAAGAAGTCTGAAGTTAGGAGTATTTAAAAACCGCGGGAGCCGTCAAAAGCTTAAATAATTTATTTACTATATTCTCGAAAAATGGCCGAGAACTAGTGATGGCCGGCTGCGTTTTTGTTGTTTTTATTGTTATCATTTGTTCTTATTCATTGGTTTATAGATATCATTTGTTCTTATTCATTGGTTCATTGGTTTATAGATAAGGTGAGTTTTTAGTATAGTTTAGTTTTTGTGTCTGGTGGTTATTCTAAAGAAAATATTTTAATTTGTATTTTATCAAAATTCTCTGTTTAATTTAAATACCTATGTGATGTGGCAATAAATAGCCAAAGAAATATTTATTTTGTTATAAATTTTTTAGTATAGTTTAGTTTTTGTGTCTGGTGGTTATTCTAAAGAAAATATTTTAATTTGTATTTTATCAAAATTCTCTGTTTAATTTAAATACCTATGTGATGTGGCAATAAATAGCCAAAGAAATATTTATTTTGTTATAAATTTTTTAGTATAGTTTAGTTTTTGTGTCTGGTGGTTATTCTAAAGAAAATATTTTAATTTGTATTTTATCAAAATTCTCTGTTTAATTTAAATACCTATGTGATGTGGCAATAAATAGCCAAAGAAGTATTTATTTTGTTATAAATTTTTTAGTATAGTTTAGTTTTTGTGTCTGGTGGTTATTCTAAAGAAAATATTTTAATTTGTATTTTATCAAAATTCTCTGTTTAATTTAAATACCTATGTGATGTGGCAATAAATAGCCAAAGAAATATTTATTTTGTTATAAATTTTTTAGTATAGTTTAGTTTTTGTGTCTGGTAGTTATTCTAAAGAAAATATTTTAATTTGTATTTTATCAAAATTCTCTGTTTAATTTAAATACCTATGTGATGTGGCAATAAATAGCCAAAGAAGTATTTATTTTGTTATAAATTTTTTAGTATAGTTTAGTTTTTGTGTCTGTGGTGATTATTCTATACATAGAATATTTTTGTATGCCCACAAAAATGGGTCTTTGAACTTTAGTACATCTACATATGTAATTAAATGTACATTTTTTATTAATAAATAATTAATAATTAATTAATAAATGTGCCTTACTTATTTAGCAAAGGAAATTAATTTATGTAATTTGGTTATTATTATTTACTGTAAATGCGTACTTATATTAGATTTAATTATTGACCATGGTCGGTCAATAATGAAAGCTAAATTTCTGTAAAAAAAATTAGCTTTCATTATTGAGCGACCATGGACAATAATTAAATCTAATATAAGTACGCATTTACAGTAAATAATAATCGTCAATAATTCGTCACAACCCTGCAAAGCAGATTCTACCACGGATTTAGTGTCAAATTCGTCACATTATTGTGATAAAAAACATAAAGAAATTGTCACGACTTGTAGGCCCGCCTTCGTCACTAATTCGTCACAACCCTGCAAAGCAGATTCTACCACGGATTTAGTGTCAAATTCGTCACATTATTGTGATAAAAAAACATAAAGAAATTGTCACGACTTGTAGGCACGCCTTCGTGAAGATTTCGGGGGTTAAAATTAGTGCGGTTTGGCCACTGTATCAGTCACAGAATCTATAAATTTTCGGGATCACGTTGAGCTCACGACAAGTAGAAATCGTAACAAATTTTGCAACGATTTCTTCACGAGGTGTTACTTGGGTAGTTGGTATCACAGTTATTGGTTTGACAGTTAATGTCAAAATCAATTTGTCATGCCGTCCTTAATTTACTTATTTACAATAAGCGGCTGTTAATGTTAAAAAAAGGATTTTCTTTGGTGTTAAAAAAAAATTATTGCCAGAAAGCAATAATATTATTGTGACAGTTTTCTCTCATTCTAATTCTTGTAGGCTTTTTTATTGAATACAACTGTACTAGAAAAATCATAAAAATATAATGTCATTATGAACGCAAAATAGATAAAAATATTTTTTTAAATTAATTAATATTTTTATCTAATAGGATATATTTGCTATTACCTGATAGTATTTTCTTTTTCCAATTCGAATATGGAATTTCTACAATGAAAACCAATTCATTATAAAATTAATTTAAACTATAATTATAAATTATAAACAATAATTATTGTTTACCCTAAACAATCCTGTAGCCCCATGTGGTTTAAGCTAAAAATACAAATTTTAACCAATAATTAAAATAATAATAAACAAGTTGATTTCTGTAAAATATTGTTTGTGTTTGTTTCCTTACCTTACGTTAGCAAGCTCTATCGATGTTTCAGAACTAATTTTAATATCACTCCACCTAAGAAAATTTCGTTTAGGTAGTCAAAAAAAAGAAATATTTGTTTGTCACCTTTTTTGTGTTTCTTGCGGTTCAGTCCCGCTAAAAACATTTATTGCAACATTAAGTATTTTTTATCAGGCTTGTTCCTACCGAGCATTGGTACTGTCAAATGGACGTCAGGTAGTATAATGGCGAACATATTTTTTATTGCTCATCTCCCTGAGGTACATTTGACAGTCCACCTTGTTTAGGTATGGAAATATTATGGAATATACTACCTAATGTCCTTAGATGCATTTGGAATTTCTTCTGTTGTGTTGCTGTTTTCGCTTTAAAATAAATAAAGTGTAAAAGTTTATAAAAACATGTATGCTGGTTCTGACGTCACATGCGAACCAGAACAGTTTTGCGATTTCTTTTGAGTTTTTTTTCCGAAATTATTGTGTTTTTAAAGTGTACTTATAGTAACTTTTCACCCTAACCAATTTTTGTTGTTGAAAAAAGCAGTTTTGAGATTTGTTTTACTTTTCACAAATAACATTCCAACATTGGTTCGCACATGACGTCATACGTTGCAAAAGAGACATCTATAACATGTGCTTACATTGAAATAGTAGGTTTAAATTTGGGCCATGATTTATTGCCACAAATCCTTTTTATAACCTCGACGCATTCGCAAGGTTTATTGTAACATTTAGTTTTTTCGTTTTTTAGTTTTGACTCAATTTTCTCCAAACTTTTGCCTTTCTCCTGCCAACATACATTTTCCACTACATCCTGAATGTTGCTCAACGACTGCTTAACTTCAATGGATTCTTGGCACACTTTAGAAATGTGTTTTTTCAAAAGCTTCGCCTTTCTCTCTATCCACCGGTATACGTCCACATTTTGACATTTCGTGGTTTGTTTTTTCATTATTTCCATCAATTTGGGGCAAGAGCTACATACATCGTCCATCAACTTGTTTACATCCATCATTTTTGCATCGAATTCATCTTCTTTCTCCAAAAGCCTCGTTTTGAAAACATTCTCTTGAATTTCGGATAAAGATTTCAACTCTTTATACTTTTCTTCCAGTTCTTCCAAGTCTGTTACTTGTCTCTTGATTAGCGCGTCGTTTTCTGCGCAGACTTGCGTCTCCATCGTTTCTATCGCATCCAGTAGTTCGCATTTTTCACTTTCCAGCTGTTTGCTGATCATCCTGTACGTGTCCGCTTGAAGTTGCAAGTCCTGGACTTCAGCCTCCATACCGTCCTTTTCCTTCATTAAGTTTTCCACAATGGTTTGCATATCTAGGATGCTCTTGGCCATTTCTTGGCTTTCTTGGTTTGCTGTTTCCTTTTCCTTCATGACTTCTGCGTTTGAAGTCGTCAGATTTTGCAGTTGTGTTTCTAATTTAATTATTTTACTTCCGCATCTGCAAATAGCCAGTTCGCACTGTTCCCCGGTTGTTATCAATACTTTTTCAGCTTTTAAGGTTTCATTTTCAATTTTAAGGCGCTCGCAATACCCACGTGAACATTTTTCGTTGTTTTGTAAAGTTGTTTCCATATCTTTGTAGGAATCAATTTGACTCATCAACTCATTTTTCTCGGCTTCTAAATTATCAAATGCACATTGCATTTCGGTTGTTTTCAATACTTTTTCAGCATTTTCAGCCTTTAAGGTTTCATTTTCAATTTTAATGCGCTCGCAATATTCACTTGAACATTTTTCGTTGTTTTGTAAAATTGTTTCCATATCTTTGTAGGAATCAATTTGACCCATCAACTCATTTTTCTCGGCTTCTAAACTATCAATTGCACATTGCATTTCGTGAATGTTTTCGCACAATACTTTTCTTTCCTTTTTGCACTCTACACATTCTCTTGCTGGCAAATCGCATTGTTCACCATTATTTATCAGGACTTTTTTATTTTGAACATCAAGATCTTCTAACTTGGCTTTTAGGTCTTCATTTACTTTTTCTAAATATTCGTGTTCTTTTACGTTATTTTGTACAATTTCTTTGTATGTTTCAATTTGACCCACCAAATTCTGCCTTTCCGTTTCTGCGTCTTCAAGTTTACATTGCAAAGATTCAGTTTCTCTTCTTTCATCTTCACTTTGGCATAGTAGCTCATTTTTTTCATCGTCTATAACAGCAATTTTTTCCGACAATACTTCGTTGTTAAATTGTAATGTTTCATTTTTTATATTTGCTGTGTTTAGGGATTGCTCTAATCTCTCTATATCTTCTTTATATAAATCAATTTGACTTATCAAATCCTGCCTTTCTGTTTCTATATTTTCAATCTTATATTGCAAAGAATTAGTTTCTTTTCTTTCATCATCAAATTTACATTGTAGCTCATTTTTTTCTTCTTCCAAGTCAGCAGTTTTTCCTGACAACACTTGGTAATTCACTTTTAATGTTTCATTTTCCATGCTTACTTTAGTCAGGGATTGCTGTAATCTTTCTATTTCTTTGTCTAGTTCTTCATTTGTATTCAATTTAGTAATTTCGGATTTTAAATAGGCGTATTCATCTTCGTATGTCGCTATTTGTTTGTTGTATGTTTTAATGTCTTCTTTAAGGTTTATAATTTCTTTTTCATACAGTTCTGCCTTTTCTTTTTGGGAGACATTGTCCATCTTTATATTTTCATTTTCTTCCTGTAGTGATTTAAGTTTTTGTTCATTTTCCAATAGTAGTTTTTGAACTTTCTCGATTTCTTTTCTGTTCCTTTCAGCTTCAGCAGCGTTTTGCTTGCACTCGCATAGCATAGCATAGCTCATACGCAATTCTTCATTCTGTTCTGAAAAATCGTCTTGATCTGTGCATATCTTAATGTCTGTCACAGTTGAGGTATGGGTGTGATAACATGGCGATTCCGCTTGGCTGTACACGTCTAGGCTTTTTTTGTTGTCCGTCAAAGTTGAGGTATCAACGCGCTTGCACGGCTCAACTTGAATATTGATTAATTCCTCTTCTTTATCCTTCAACTCTGCTTCTAAATTTGCAACCTTCTTGTCGAGACATTTGGATTCCTTCTGCAGTTTCTCAATGAGAAAATCTTTTTCTCTGGATGAGGTGTTTTTAAATAGGGCGCTGAGTTTGATGATTTCGTTCCTGTAGAAATCCTTATCTTTAACTATGCTGTTGATCGTTTGTATGAGGTTTTGTATATCATTTTGGCAGTTGCACGAGTCTCCTACAGACTCATTCTGATTGAATTCATCGAAAAACTTAAGCCCAAACTCCAATTTTCCTATAACGTCTGTGTATTCGCTTATAAGGTCCTCCATCTTCATCAGTTTGTTTCTATTCAGTCCGCAGGATTCGCAGCATGCATCATTTTTTACAAATTCAATTGGTTGAGGACAAATGCAATTGACCAATTCTTGATCAGAGTATGTAAGAATTTCTTTTTCGTTGCATGTGGTGTTTGATACTGAGCAGGTTATACCTATATCGCTAAAATACATCCAGTTGTAATTATTCACCATCTAGAATGATAAATCAATGTGTTACCAATTGTGTGAAACCTTCTGACTAAAGATACTAGACTTGGAACAATGAAATGAAACCCTTTCTTCTTCAAGCTAAAAAATTGATAAAAAAACGTTACAATGGGGTAGTTACATTTTTTCTGATCTATACTTTTTATGTTTTTATTCAAGGCGTTTTGTAATTTTAAACATTTCTGTGAAATCGGAATTTCAATTGAGTACCGTTTTCGAGATATTTACAAAAGAAAAATTTCCTAATTACGTCACTAGGCTATTGACAACGTTGCCAGCTTTTTCTATGGTTGCCAGTGTGTTTAGTTTAAGATTCTTACGATAGATGGCGCCACGTTATAATATTTTAGTTTTAAAACCACTTGATCTATAATTTTAGTTGAGAAGAAGAAGAATTGATTTTTTGACGTTTCTTTTTTTCGGGTTGTTTTTTTAAAATTTAAATTATTGAAAATCAATGTTATTGTTATGTTATTTGTAATTAATATTAGATAAGTTATTTATTAATAACGGACTCCAAAGCAGAGGAATCTTGTGGAATGGTTGGTTACATTGAATATTGGAGCTTTTAAACAAATAAAGAAAGTACCTATAATTATAATCATATTATGTCGTAAATGCATTTCATTAGTATAATGCCTAGTTCTTTATATTTTTTTAGATATATCTTGGACTCTAAAATATCAAACAGTAATATGATACCTCGTAATAAGGAAGATAGGTACTTAATGAATTTGGTGACCATCTTTCACTCAACTGACAGTGACAGTATTTGTACATAACCTCTTCGGGTATTTTCTGACATAACCGAATGAAATCATTAACAAGACAACTTGACAACAGGGTAATTTTCAACCAATAGAAATCTTAGAATGTTGGTCACATGGCGAGGTTTGTGACGTCATAAAAATTTATATTTTTTGTAAATATCTCGAAAACCGTAAACTCAATTGAAATTCTGATTTCACAGAAATGTTTAATATTACAAAACGCCTTGAATAAAACCATAAAAAGTATAGGTCAGAAAAAATTTAACTACCCCATTAGTATTAGGTATCTAAAGTTAAATTAAGTGAGAAGTGACAGCATACCTGGCGGAACAACCACCTGTTAAGAACAAATTTATAGCGGTCGTACTTTTAGTGAATCTTCTTTGAAGTCAGTACTGATAACTAAGCAATATGTGGAACTAAAGCACTTACTTTTTGGCAAATTTTCTTGGACTTTAAGAATCCCTGCTTTATAGAGCAATATTTGTATCTCAGTTGCTCTTTGATGTCGAGAGTGTCTTTGTGCCTCTCCTCCATGAGCTTGAGTTGCTCGCGAAGCATTTCAATGAGGACATTTTTGTTTTCCAGCGTTTTTTCTGCATCTAATAAACGCCTTTTTAAAAGATCACACTGATCTGAATACTGAAATAACAGACTTTGAACGATTTTAAATACTTTTTTCACTACTCACTGGGTCGGTACAATCCATAAAACTCATTGTTAAGGTTCGGTTTTTAAGTTTTTAAGACATGTTTTTAGTAAAGTATAACCTAAATTTAACATTGACACATTCAAAGTCTTTTTTAACCAAAATGTCAGTGGTTTTCTATGGGTTTGTATGTTTTAAGACGATTTTTTCTTTACCACACTGCTTGGTATAAGTGTACGTATTACGTCTTCTACATATACAGGGTGATTCACTTGAAACTTTGTAGGTACTATTTTTATTTAAGGTAAAAAAACATTATTTTGTATTTAGTTATAAATAATAATTATTATTGAGGTATAGAAACAATTTATAGTTTAGCATTATTTAATCAATTTAGTTCGAATATTAATTTGCAAACAAAAAGACCTCCTTTCGTTAAGCAGTTATTCATAATGGATTTTTTAACAGTGGAAGAAAAATAGAAATGATTTTGATTTATGGAGAAGCAGGCAGGAATCTTGATGATGCTGTTAATATCTACGCTCAGCGTTTTCCGGATAAAATTCGATCACGTACTTCATTTCACCGTACAGTCGAGCAGTTTACTACAAACGGGAGTGTTAAATCGAAAAAAAGTAAATGAAATGTATACGAAAAATACGTTTTAATCTTAAATTTACATGGTAAATTATTATACTTGATTATTCTTAATAAAGCATTACATAATTTAAAAATCACAATTTTATTTTGGTCCTATCATATCGAACAAAACAGTCATGATTTAAACATATTTGATTTGTTAGCACTACAAATTTTTCCATCATTTAGCTTAGGAAAATCTTGTCTTTTAAGTTTTTTATTGAAATTTAAATTTGCAGCACACTTTCTTTGTTCTTCCGAGTCCTCCATTTTCGGGGCAGATTTTCCCAAATCGGTTGTATTTAGTTCTTCATTAATTAATGATGTTTTACAAAGACAGTCATCTATTATAGATTTCAAAGATTGGTTTTCCTGTTTTATTTTTGTAGATTTATCATTTTCCAATTCTTTGATTCTATTTTTTAAAACTGAATTCTCATTGTCTAATATGCGACACTTTTCCTCTTTCACCACCAAATCAATGATCAATTTATTACATTTCTCGATGTCGTTGCTTAGTATTAAACTGTTTTCTTTTAACTGTTTCTTTTCCATTTCAATTTTTTTTATTACATCCAGTAAGGATTGAACCTGTGTCTTTAAACAAAGATTATCCTGCTTAAGTTTTTCGTATAACCCTTGTTGTTCCGTTATATTATGTAGATTATTTTTACAAGATTCTATTTGTATTTTTAGATCTTTGTTCTGATTTAAGAGTTCAGTATTTTGTTCCAAATTTCTTCTTAAACTCGTTATTATTTCATTACATTTATTTACTTCAACCTTTAGGGCACAATTCTCTCTTATTAAATTATCATTTGTACATTGCACTATTTCCATATTTTCACTCTGTTTTGCTTTTTCCAGCTGTTTTAATTTGTTTTTTAATGATGAATTTTCTGACTTAACATGCAAATTTTTTTCTTGTTCAATCACCAAATCGACAATTACTTCACTGTACTTTTTCAATTCAGCTTTCATGCTGTTGACTTTACAATTGGACTCGTTTGTTGTTAATGCATTTTCGTCTATTGTCGATAGGGTCTGTGCCACTTTAAAATTGCCTGATTTAAAATTTAAACAACAAATTTTACACTCCAATTCTTTTATCCTGGTTAGGTATGAATCCTTCTGCAATTGCAACTCTTTTATTGCCAAATTACTTTCACATTTATCCTTGTTAAGAACTTTAATATCCGCATTTAAATCACGCTGTATCTTCATGTAGCTTTCCTCCTTTCGTTCAAACTCTTTAATTTTCGATTTCAAACCATTATTTTCACATTCCAGTATATTTATTTTATTGTTGGCTTCTAGCAAGGTAGTCTTTTCACGTGACAGCATAGTGGAGATGTCTTGTTTGAGTTTTTCAACCTCTTTTTTTAACTCTTGAATTTTAACTTTTGAAGAGTGTACACAGTTCACCTTCTTGATTTTTGCTTTGCAATCCGGGTTTTGACACCTCTCTCCCTTTTGTTTAGATTTTTTACTTTGTTCTTCCTTAAAAGATTTTTTAAACATTCATTTATAGTGGGTGAACCAACAAGTTCTTGAATTTTGAATAGGTGCAGTTCTTTATTCAAAATTGAAGTTCTTGTTGGATCACCATGGTGATCAGCTTTTACTTTAACTTCGAAATCTTGCCCATCACCATCCGAGTTGACTTTTTGTATACATTCCTCCAATACATCCAATTCACCTTCCAGATCTTCAATAACGTCTACGTATTGCACCACCAAAATATTTAGATCATTAATTGTTTTTTTGTATAGGTTACAAGATTTACAGAATGTGTAGTTGTTTCGTCCCATCTTGTTAATATTACATGTGCATTTACTTAAAAAGTTTTCTGGGATGTCTGTTTGACTGTAACAACTTCCTTTAGTTGTTTTGGAATCTGCTTTTATCTGAAACTATAAAATAAACTGAGATAATATGTAGTAGGTTTTTGTTGAGACCACGAGAAATAAACGTTAGGCCCCTACAGCATGTTCACCCTAATAGAGTATAGCACAGCAAACGGAAAAATATAGAAGTGTACCAACATATACCAGTGGAGATAGTGCAGGGTCTACCAACAGACCTCATTACCAATCTATTAAAGTTTAATAGCATATCGATCGTTTTTTTAACACAACCTCTGAAATTTTTAATACAAATATAGGTACTTTATATAATACCTACTTTACATCATATCCTCTGTGCTTTACATACCTGAGTTGTTGCGGTAAATAAAAATCAGACAAAGGAACCAAAGAAAGGAACTGTTTTCAACAAAATCATATGCAGAAATGAGAATATTCAAACTACTTGCATCCATCAAAAGATCAAAACTTCTTGCAATATTGAATTACACCCTCTTTTTATGCTCTCAGAAATATTGACCAGAACAGTATTAGAGAGACTCCAGTTTCTATAACTTGGTAGAGTAAAGAGAAGTCGAAACCGTTGCGATATTGCATTGCGCTGTTTTTTTATAATTCTCGGGGACATTAACGAAAATCATTGCCAGTAAAATTCGAAAAGCTCGAGTTTCTATGTCTCTGAAGAGAATAAGAATCCAAAGTTGCTGCACCATTGGACTGAACCCTTTTTCAATAATTTCTAGAGACATAAATGACTGCACCATTCGACAGGGTCGAGTTTCTACCTCTCTGTTGAATATAGAAAATCAAAATAACGTATCTTGTAAGACACCATAGGTATAGAGGCGAAAAATATAAAAACAAAGCACGATTCAATACAGTTCTGATAATACTTTAGGATTTAGTATTCACACTTCTATATTTTTCCGTTTGCTGTGATGGTACTTGCATTAAAAAATATTTCCTTCAAACTGCTGTAGTCTTCCTCAATGGTGCAATATTTGAGGTTCATTTCCTTCATATTGTTGAGGGTGTTCTTGTGGTTTGACTCCATGTTTTTGAGTTGAATTTTCATCAAGTCGATGATCTCATTTTTTTGTTGTACTGCGGCTTCATTTTGAGTGATTTTTCTTTTGAGCAAATCGAGCTCATCGATGCAGGAGCACTGGAATTGATTTTTGTAGTGATTTTATGATATCATCAGTGTACGCATTACGGTGTTAGTAGAGCTCATTTTAGGTTGAACTTTTAAGTCATTTTGAAAGTGACGTTTTGTTTCTTCGGTCAAACATGAATACTCGGAAGGAGAAAAAATTTAGACCAAACAAAATCCCGCGTTTTTTGCCCTCTAAAGCTACCCAGCAGCCAGCTCTTCGAGATCTGGAAGCTTACAATGAACATAGGTACAGAGTGAGTATTTGCGGTATCAATGGGTTTTTGTGCAAACGTTTTTGCGTTCTAGGTTTTTACCGCCCTACCCAAAATTGACGATCAACCTTGTAAATTTAAAGTGGCAGATTATTTGAAAAGTAGAAAGGCTTACGATGACGCCCGTAGACAGCAAACCATTGATAAAGAGAATAAGGCCATATTGAAAAAAATTGTTCACATAAATAGGACAGGGGTAAAAAATAATACCTACGGAAAAATATAGTGTATTTTATGACTTTAACTATGGTCGTGCATAGGTATAGAGGCAAAAAATATAAAAACAAAGCACGATTTAATACAGTTCTGATAAAACTTTAAGATTCCCTGATAGCACAGTTTATTCTAAGAATGTTTTTTAACCTTCCAGTGAGAATATTCTTAGGATCATGCTATATTTCTTCTAAAGAACATGCTTAGAAGAAATATATCATAATCCTAAGAATATTCTCACTGGCCTATAGGCAGGTTCTTAGAAGGTGCAAAGTTTAGTGGTAAAAATTAATCCACTCTAAACATATGCTTAGAATGTTGAGAAAGTAATTGCTATAGAAAGTTCATTTAGGAATATTCCTGGAACATTCTGTTAAGCATATTCAGTTCAGTTAGGTACCTATATAATAGTAAAATATACCATAATCTACGTATAAAGGTACCTATACTTAGTATTAAATACTAAGTAAAAAACACAACCCAAAATATTTTTTTATAGTTATTTGTCAAATTAAAACAATATTCGATAACAAAAATACTTTTACTATAGGTATCTAAATTATCCGGCTTTTACATAAAATCTTCTATCCAACTTAAATACAATGAAAAATGTTTTTTTATGAAGAACTATTTGGTTTTTTCTTTTATGAAGAATTATTTTATAAGGAAATATTATGTTTTTTAATATTTTATTTTGTTAAAAATAAATATTTATTAATTTGTATACCGATTTTTTATATCTGAATTAACATTTTTATGTATAATAATCCTAACTATCTTCAACTTCAATCTAATCTGACTTTTTATGAAATAATGTCATACAACTTATGGTTTAGAGGTCAAATTGTTTATTTAATATTTTTAAATAAATATATATTAATGTCGCAAAATTTTTTAAGGGGACAACAAATACATTTTACTGTCATATTATGACAGTGAGGCGTATTTGTCGCCTCCTGAAGAATTTTACGAATGTAGAATTCAACATATTAGAACGTGGGTATCTGACATATTTGGAAATATTCTCAAAAGCTTCCTAGAAGCTCCATAAGACACCTTCTAAGAACATTCCAAAAACGTATTCTTAAAATGTTCTTAGAATGCTTTTTAGGAAGGTTTTAAGAAGCTTCTAAGAATCTAATTGCATCATTAAAAGGGTATCTATTGAATGTTTTAAAAGTCCCTAAGAACATTCTTAGCAATAAGGGAAGGTTCTAAGAATATTCCATTATTCCGGGTCATATCTTCTTAGAAGATTCTTAGAATCAAATTTTGCTATCAGGGTTAAGTATTCAAACGGGGAGTCATCCTATACACTTCTAAATTTTTTCGTTTGCTGTGTATTTATTCATCTTATTTTATTTTTTGTAGGGTTTAGTTGATTGCTTCTATTACAAAGCCTGCATGTATAATAGCAATATTGAGGAACTCAACAACTCTTATGAAAAAATTAGAAAACATAATTTAAAGCTGTATAATAACCTTTTAAAAGCAGTATGTTTCAAACTCATTAAAATTCACAGGTCTACATTGTAGACTCTACAATATTAAGCCAACTTTCTATTCTAAAATTTTGTAGACCTGTTTGGGAATAAGCAAAGTCTTAATATAATAAAAATGATGTTTTAGAAATCTACGTATGAAAAAGAAAATATGGATAACTTGTGGAAAAAGGTTTACCATCAGATAGAACACAATTGCAAATACGATTTGGTAATCTTTAAAAAAGAATCAGAAGATAATAAATTAAAATTGTACCCTTCTTTGACTCAGAACTTGAACATTGAATTATCTACCGAAAATTCCAAACAATAGTAAATTTGCTTTTTTTAAATTTTAAATATTTATTTTACCTATATCACGGTGCTGTTCTGAGAGGTGATTTTTGGACTTTCTGTGAAACCTAATTTTTTTTATATTCTTGTTAATTAGCTCATAACAAAAATTTTAAGAGCAAAATAAAAAAAATTCGACGGTTTGAATTGTTTTAATTGGCTGTTTATTAAAAATATTATGCACTCTTTCAATTATCCAATTAAAACTAGCGATTTAATTTAAATATTTAATATTTGCATAACTAAAAAAAAGGTTTTTACAATTTTTTTTATATATTTTACTGTTTTGTTGCAATAAACGTTCAAACTTTTAATCTAACCTTTGACGTATACATTTATGTTCCCTTAATTAATATATCCTTAAAGGTTGCCATGAAACTTAGATCTATTAAAAATTTATTTGACGTTTGAATTGTCATTTTCAGTATACGTATTCTATAATTTTTGTTTAGTTTTTTAAAGTGTTTTTTATAAACAAAAATGAAAAATTGTAGTAAAAGTTACGAAGAAGTTCATGAAATTTAACTAAGGACCGGTTTATTCATCTTTAGTAAAGTTTATCGGGCCGATACCTTTCATGTCTTGGCAATATCTAGTATCCAAAGAAATTATTTGTCAAATAAATCAAAAATGAATAAATCGGCCCTAAGAATTATTGTTTAATAAATGTATACAGTATACTTTACATTTAACCTTAAATTAAAACTTTAAACGTGTATTACAACAAAACACTAAAAGATATAAAAAATGTATAGACCTTTTTTTAGGAAATTAACTAATCTGATTTAAAAAGTTATGATAATATTTAAATAAAATCGCAAGTTTTAATTGGAGAATTGAAAGTGTGCATACATAATTTTAATAAACATCCAATTAAAACAAAATTAACCGTCAAATTTTTTTTATTTTGCTCTTAAAATTTTAGTTATGACCTAATTAACAAGAATATAAAAAAAAATTAGGTTTCACAGAAAGTCCAAAAATCACCTCTCAGAACAGAACCGTGAAAAATAACTAACTAACTAACTAAAATATTATATTATTTCTAAAATAACATTTTTAGTTGTTATTTAGACTTTAGCGAAAAAAATGGTCGAAAAATTGGTCGAGTATACATTCAACTATACAGCAATATTGTTCCAAAGACCGTTCAAAATTTTTATGAGATGTGTTCTGGGCAAAATGAGTTCGGGTATACATACAAAAACGCGCTTGTGTACCGCATCAAAAAAGGGCATTACATGGAAACGGGCGATATTACTTACAACAACAGCCGGGGTGGAGTTTCTATATATGGAAAACGTTTTCGGGAGGAAAATCATGAATTGAAGCATTCAAGACCTGGTAATGATTTTTTTTTTAAATTTACTTCACAAAAATTTATAAAGCCGGTCCTGTGCCCATTTCAAAAATTTTAAATACGGCCCTGCTCTATTTTAACGCAAATGCATTTTTAGGTGTTCTATCGATGGTTCGAGTGGGAAAACGGTCCAATAATTCAAAATTCGTTATTACTTTTGCCCCCATGGAAATCCTTGATAAAAAGAATGTAGTTTTCGGGTCGATTTATAAAGGTATGAAAGTTTTAAAGATAATCCAAGGATATGCACGGAAAATTGGAAAACCCATGGCTGATATCATTATTTCAGATTGTAATGTGATAAATAAACAATAATATTTCATTTAAAAGTTTTAAATTAAAGCATATTATTAATAATTAAAATTTATAATGAGAATTATTATATTATAATAATTCTCATTATAAATTTAAATATTTAAGTTGGCAACAAATTTAACATTTAACTAATTTCTATAAGGTTGGTATCCTGAAACCACTATACAAACATCAAATTTTTATTGACAGCGTGTTTGTTGTTTAAGATTTAAACTTATTGTTGTTTTTTAATTGTAAAAAACCAACGCAATGTTATACTTGGAAGATTATTTGGAGAGTAAGTTTCGGTATTGGGCATATTAATAATTTTATAACCTAAAATGTGAAAAACCTTTTAGTGATTGAGCACTTACCTCAGGAATTAAGAGACAGGTTCACAGAGATCAGAGAAATGGATTTAACAGTGCATAGTAAGTTTTGTGTGTGTTTTATTGAAATATGTTATTAGTTTTGTTTTAGACAATACAGATGAATTGGAGAAACGAGTGAAAACCTTCTTCAGCGACTGCAAAAGACATGGTGAACTACCTCCAACGGTAGATATAGAATTTCAAGCTATAAGGAAAGAGTATTACAAAGCACTGGAAGATGCAGACGAAAAAGTTTGTTTAAATAATATTGTTTTGTTGAGTAAGTATTAACCATTAACTTTAGGTGCACGTTGCAAACCAAATGTACGATTTGGTTGATAAATACTTACGGAGGTTAGATACAGAGCTGCATAAGTTTAAATGTGAGCTGGAGGCAGACAATAAAGGTATTACGGAAGTTTTGGAGAAGAGGTCGTTTGAATTGGACACTCCGATGAGCAATTCAAGTATGACATCCCAGCAGCAAAAAGAAAATAGATATGAAAGGTACAATATAAATAAATATTTTCTACATTCTTTTAACCTTACTTTAATTATGAAGGTAATTAGTTAATTTGTAATATTATAAATGTGAAAGTGTGTTGCCCATATTACAACAGTAAAATAGATTACATTCACGTGTAATTTGGGTTGCCTACATTACTTCTTTGTTATTTTTTCTTAGAATCGCAGAAATTTTCGGAAAAATTGATTTTTTTTTATTTTATTTTAAGGGTAATACGAAGAAAATGCAAAAGTCAATTTTTCTGAAAATTTCCAAATTTATGCGGATAATATCTGTAGGTACACTGATATCAAGAAAAAAATGAATTTCTGACAGTATTAACATGATTTTCGTTATATTTTACACTTTGATTTATAAAATTAAAATTTTGCAATTTAACTTATAAATCATTCATTATTTTGTAATTCGATATTTTCAATGCCAAAACGACCGTTTACGTTTATTTTTTAAAACAAATTAATTTATTTAATGTTCTGTAATAAATGATATTTTTTTTTAATTAAAATAATGTTAAGTTGTTGATTGCTAATTTTTTTAAAATATGAATACCTATTCTCCAAAAAAAAATTCAATTTTTCCAAAAAAGAAAATTTTTTCAAGGCTTGGGAAAAAAACAGTTTTTCCCCAATTTTTCCGTTTGAAACCCCACTTGGGTATCATTTAAATTACTTTTTTACGACCTAAAAACAATTTTGAAAACAAATATTTTTAAATTTAAAGATGTTAGAAAAAAATCAATACCCAAGCAGCATTTTAAATAAAAGTATAGTTTTGAGGCAATGTTACCTTATTTAAGTAAATATTTTGTTAAATTAACCTTACTTTGAAGTAAAGTTATTTTATGTATGTTATTTTTATCTATTTTAACAACCCTTAAGTTTTAACACTTACAAGTATTATGAGGGACTTAATTTTTACGAAAGAAAATTACTTATAAGTGTATTTCACCTAAAGGAAAATTTAACGGTAATTTTAACGTCAGAATTTTTACATAATGGTAATGTTACTCATAAGTCATAATTTTACGATATTAAGACCACTTTATAACCGTAAATATTTCCTATTCTCCTGGTATTTTTTAGGGTTATTAGTGGTAATAAATACTACTAATATAGACTAAACAAGGAAAAATAACCTTAAAGTGAAAAATAAAACTTAAAGGGAAAATTTTTTTCAGGTCGCCATAATGAGTTTTTTAAGATGGCATCCATTACTTATCTAAACATTAATATAATATTGTTTCATAAATATTTTTCTAAAATGTAACAAAGAAAGTTTTAGTTATTAAAAAATGATTAAAACTAAATGATTTTTAAAAGATTTTATAAATTTTGTAGTTTTTAAGGTTTGTTGAATTTTTACCCAAGCAATAATTTTTCTTAAAACAGTAAAATTTTTAAGATGTATCGTGCCTATTTTTATCAATAATATAATGTGCGTTTGAGTTTTAATACAAAATATTATTAGTTTTGACAATTTAAGTTATATTTTTTAATTTTACTCTAGGGTGGCTTTTATTACTTTGTAAGAACCATTTTGTGAAATATAAATTAAAAGAACAAAGAAATTACGAATGTCAATGTTTTAGAAAGTAGTTTGTAATTGTAGCGTTATTTTTACGTAAATTTGCGGTATTTATATTTTTTTTATTACGTCATTCTCCTGGTAGATCAAAAAGGTTATTATGTAGGTAAAATAACGAAATAAACCATTCCCCAAATTTGGTAATTATTCGTATCTATAAAGCCGTTTTTGTTAGCTGTAAAAAATACTTTAAAGTTGACTTAGTAGTAAATGTTTAGTTATTTAAAGTTAAAGTGCTGCTTGGGTAATACATTAGACTTTAAACTCAAAATTGCATCATATTGGAATTGGATTTTTTTCAGTTCCAGTTCATTTAGGTACAGTAGACCCAGGACGGAAAAAAGGAGAGACAGTAGCGCCTCTTTCGGGGAGAAAAGGCAAGCTTTGACAGCCAGTCCTTCCGTACCTATAACCGATATAAGACTTGCAACTGTGCAGGCACCGCCCACCCCAGGTCAATCTTACGCTTTGGGGAGCCATAAGGGCGCCGGACCTGCAATTGCAGCTGCAGCTTCGCAGGCTATCGCAGCTACGCAACAAGTACGTTTAAAGTCTGTCTGTCTGTTCTTGCGTTTAATTCTACTTGGAATGTTAACATTCTTAAGGCATTCTTAAAACAGTTATATCCATGGTACAACAAAACAAGTTTGCGCACCATTTTAAGTCTAATAGTCTTTGCCGTTTTTCGAGTTATTAATAAAATAAAGTAGCCAGTCACAGGCGTGTTTTAGCAGAATGATTAGAGGTGGGAGAACTATGCACGGTGCTGTTCTGAGAGGTGATTTTTGGACTTTCTGTGAAACCTAATTTTTTTTTATATTCTTGTTAATTAGGTCATAACTAAAATTTTAAGAGCAAAATAAAAAAAATTTGACGGTTTGAATTGTTTTAATTAGCTGTTTATTAAAAATATTATGCACTCTTTCAATTATCCAATTAAAACTAGCGATTTAATTTAAATATTTAATATTTGCATAATTAAAAAAAGGTTTTTACAATTTTTTTTATATATTTTACTGTTTTGTTGCAATAAACGTTCAAACTTTTAATCTAACCTTTGACCTATACATTTATGTTCCCTTAATTAATATATCCTTAAAGGTTGCCATGAAACTTTAAAAATTTATTTGACGTTTGAATTGTCATTTTCAGTATACGTATTCTATAATTTTTGTTTAGTTTTTTAAAGTGTTTTTTATAAACAAAAATAAAAAATTGTAGTAAAAGTTACGAAGAAATTCATGAAATTTAACTAAGGACCGGTTTATTCATCTTTAGTAAAGTTTATCGGGCCGATAACTTTCATGTCTTGGCAATATCTAGTATCCAAAGAAATTATTCGTCAAATAAATCAAAAATGAATAAATCAAAAATGAATAAATCGGCCCTAAATAAAATGTATACTATATGTACATTTAACCTTAAATTAAAACTTTAAACGTGTATTACAACAAAACAGTAAAAGATATAAAAAATGTATAGACCTTTTTTTAGGAAATTAACTAATCTTTAATCTGATTTAAAAAGTTATGATAATATTTAAATGAAATCGCAAGTTTTAATTGGAGAATTGAAAGTGTGCATACATATTTTTAATAAACATCCAATTAAAGCAAAATTAACCGTCAAATTTTTTTTATTTTGCTCCTAAAATTTCAGTTATGACCTAATTAACAAGAATAAAAAAAAAATTAGGTTTCACAGAAAGTCCAAAAATCACCTCTTAGAACAGCACCGTGTAGGGACATGTTTTGGATTTACAGGTTTTTTTCTTTTGGCATTGTTTTTACAGATTTTTACTTGGCAGGTAGACATTTTTCACACTTTAACACACTTTAAAATAGCTTAAAAAACAAGTCACATCAAAATGTAAATAGTCAAACAGACGCGCAAAAACAAACCTTGTTTTCTTGTACCATGGTTGGTATCGAACTTGGCGAATTAAATTTATCGTTTTGAAGATGCAGCAAGGAAGAAGAACGGCCAGCTTGAAAGCTTCGTACGAAGCTATTAATCCTCCAACAGGTCACAGCAGCAGTAGCAGCAGCGAATTTAGTATTGGAAGAGAATTAGCTGGTGCCGCACAAACCGCCATTCAAGCCATACAACAGGACAGCGCAAACAACAAGAAAAAGCAAAAGTGAGTAAAAACGTTTATTTTTCCCTGTAGGTACCTTACCAGAAATTGGCAGCAATAATTGTAATGTTGATTTGGCAACAATTATTGCAATGTTGATTTTTCTCGAACCACTCATCTGATTTTGTTGATTTTTTATTTTAAACGTTGTAACGATGCTATGCAAGACATTTTTATGTTTACATATACAGGGTGCAAAAGTAATCCGAGACGTTGACTTTAAATATACGGACATAGTGCGTTTTTTTTAAACTTCATTTTGAAGAATGTGTTATAATATGGATAATAGATGCTTTGGAAACATATTTTATACAATTTAAATCTATTTTTTATTATTAAAAGAAAATACAATAGTTTTAACCAAACATATTTATTACAATATTTCTAGATGCTGGATGCTTTAAAAAATATTAATTACTACCCATTTTCCTATTAAAAAAAATACAATAATTAGTTTTAACCAAAAATATTTATTACAGTTTACTTAGTGTTAAAAAAATATTTAAAAGTAACTAAGATACTTTATCTTAAATACTTTTTATATTGGACAAAAAGTATCTTTAACTTAGTTACATTTGCAAAGTATCTTATAACTTTTATTTAAAAACGTATCTAAGTTACTGGGTAAAGTAACTAAGATACTTTTTAAAGTAACCAAGATTCTTTTTAAAGTGTAACTAACTTTCTTAGAAAATATTGAGGGAATTCCGGAATAATCCAAAGTAATTACCTAACTGACAACTTGTTGAATTTTCATAATTTTATAGTTTATATTCATACTTAAATTAACTTAGTCACTTATAAGTATCTTAGTTACTTAAAAGTATCTTAGTTACTCAAAAGTTTATATAATACTTTATCTTGGATACTTTTTATATTCGACAAAAAGTATCTTTAACTTAGTTACTTTGGAAAAGTATCTTGTAACTTGCATTTAAAAAGTATTTTAGTTACTGGGTAAAGTAACTAAGATACTTTTTAAAGTGTAACTTAGAAACCTTCTTCTACAAAAAATTGAGGGATTAATCCAAAGTAATTACCTAACTTACAACTTGTTGAATTTTCATAATTTTATAGTTTGTATTCAAACTTAAAAGTAACTTAGTTACTTAAAAGTATCTTACTTACTCAAAAGTATCTTAGATACTTTCAAAGAGTATCTTAGATACTTTAGGATAGTATATAGATACTTATTAAATCAACATTAAAATTCTGGTCAATTTCTGGTTTGTGTAATAATAAATGTCGTTTTAAACAATCTTTTCTTGACTAATGAAGGAAATGGGGGGGGTGGCAGCACCGCCAGCACGAGTTCCACCAGTTCCACCTCCACTTCCTCAGGTTCGGTGGTGGCGCCGCCCGCGGCGGTGGCCGCAACTGTCGAAGCCGGTCCTTCGGACGCGGCTGCGCAGGCCGCAGAAGTGACCGAGGCCGAATGGACGTACGACCCGAACGAACCTCGCTATTGCCTTTGCAATCAGGTCTCCTACGGCGACATGGTTGCCTGCGATAATGCGGACGTAAGTACCTGTTTAATGATTTTTGCAATTTTTCAAATTGTTGATATCTTCCCACAAAAATGCGTTTTTGAACTACATATAACTTTAAAAACGATTTCTAGGGCGATTAAAAACATTTTTACTATTAGTATATTAAAGATTTCGAATACTCGAATATTTAAATATGTATGGGTGGTGCAAAAAAACTTTTTTTCAAATACTTATGTTAATTTTTTATTTTTAATAAAAAAATTAAGAGCTCTCATCAAAAATTATAATAAATAATTTTTTCGCCACAGTAAATTTTTGTACACAAGTTTTAGCTTAAAAAATAATTTTAATGAGAAATGAATGATTATCGAATTACTCATTTTTAGTGGGCAAGGAAGACATATTTATTGCATGGCACATTTTTTCATTTTCTGTTTTGAATTGATTAATGGATACATTACATTTTTTCCAATGATTCCAATTACATTACTCATTTTTAATTTGTAATGGATATTTTAAAATTGTCAATTACAATTTTTTATGTTAATGAGTAATCTACTCATTACATTTTTTTTTCAATGAATAATGTATTTTTAAATTACTCATTTTTAATTTTTAATGGGTATTTTGAAATTTTCAATTACATTTTTTTATTTTATTGAGTAATTTACTTATTAAATTTTTTCCCAATGAGTAATGTATTCTTTTTTACACTACTAATTTTTAATTTGTAATGGGTATTTTGAAATTTGCAATTACAATTTTTATGTTAATAAGTAATGTATTCTTTTTTACATTACTTATTTTTAATTTGTAATGGGTATTTTGAAATTTTCAATTACAATTTTTTATGTTAATGATTAATCAGTCATTCCACGCTACTCGGGAATTTTTGTAGCGTCCGTTACAATAAAAAATTGTGAGTAAAACCACCGTAATTATTATGCTTATAAGTTTAACCACAATTATTACAAGCATAATAAACATGTTTGCAATATTAACTATTGTAACATTATTTAATTTAATTACGGTAGATTTTAATCACAATTTTTGATTGTAACGGACGCTACAAAAATTCCCGAGTAGCGTGGAATGGCTGTAATATACTCATTATATTTTTTCCAATGAGTAATGTATATTTTTTACATTACTCATTTATAATTTGTTATCTGTATTTTGAAATTTTCAATTACAATTTTTTATGTTAATGAGTAATTTACTCATTACATTTTTTCCAATGAGTAATGTATGCTTTTTTACACTACTAATTTTTAATTTGCATTGGTATTTTAAAATTTTCAATTACAATTTTTTATGTTAATGAGTAATTTATTCATTACATTTTATCCAATGAGTAGGTAATGTATTCTTTCTTACATTACTCATTTTTAATTTTTAATGGGTAGGTATTTTGAAATTTTCAATTACATTTTCTTAGGTTAATGAGTAATTTACTCATTTCATTTTTTCCAATGAGTAATGTATGCTTTTTTACACTACTCATTTTAAATTTGTAATTGGTATTTTAAAATTTTCAATTGCAATTTTTTATGTTAATGAGTAATTTACTCATTACATTTTTTCCAATGAGTAATGTATTCTTTTTTACATTACTCATTTTTAATATGTAATGGGTATTTTGAAATTTTCAATTACAATTTTTTATGTTAATGATTAATCAGCCATTCCACGCTATTTGGGAATTTTTGTAGCGTCCGTTACAATAAAAAATTGTGAGTAAAACCACCGTAATTATTATGCTTATAAGTTTAACCACAATTATTACAAGCATAATAAACATGTTTGCAATATTAACTATTGTAACATTATTTAATTTAATTACGGTAGATTTTAATCACAATTTTTGATTGTAACGGACGCTACAAAAATTCCCGAGTAGCGTGGAATGGCTGTAATATACTCATTATATTTTTTCCAATGAGTAATGTATATTTTTTACATTACTCATTTATAATTTGTTATCTGTATTTTGAAATTTTCAATTACAATTTTTTATGTTAATGAGTAATTTACTCATTACATTTTTTCCAATGAGTAATGTATGCTTTTTTACACTACTAATTTTTAATTTGCATTGGTATTTTAAAATTTTCAATTACAATTTTTTATGTTAATGAGTAATTTACTCATTACATTTTTTCCAATGAGTAATGTATTCTTTTTTACATTACTCATTTTTAATTTGCAATGACTATTTCCCTCGTCTTAATTTCCACCAATCACAAACGCGCAATTTTGAATTACAAATGGTTTCTAGGTGAAAAAACTGTGTGACAGCACCTGTCAGCAGTTTTTTCGAGTTTACCCGCGGCAAAACTTGACAGCTGTTGTCACCAAAAATTGCAATTTATATTTTAATTCTTAACTGTTACTCATGAAATAGTCTTGTCAAATACCATTCGGGCATCTAATTTTTCCTGTGAAAAAAATCGAAAAAACACAATGCTAAGTAATATTTTTGAACAAAATGCATTCGTGCAGGTGCAAAAATCCTCCTCTTCGACTCGGATTTTTGTTGCCACCAGCACTCATGCTTTTTGTTAAAATATTACTTAGCAACGTGTTTTTTCGATTCTTTTCGGAAAAATTAAATGCCCTTATGATATTACTTACGATTATTTTGAAATTTGCAATTACACATTACAAATTAAAAATGAGTAATGTAAAAAAGAATACATTACTTATTGGAAAAAATGTATTGAGTAATTAACTTAATTTTCATAAAAAAAAGTAATGCATAATGAAACCTTACTGCATTAAAAAATAATGCATCATGTGCGACTCTGTCTCTGGTTAAATAAGACACCTGTTTGCAGTGCCCATCGGAATGGTTCCACTACCCTTGCGTGGGCATCACCGCCCCCCCCAAAGGTAAGTGGTACTGTCCCCAGTGCACCGCCACGATGAAACGGAGGGGCGGCAGGAAGAACTGATAGCGGCGTTGCCATTCCCGGCTCAAGAGGATCGGGTTTGGTAAAAACAAACGTTAAATGCACGCGCCAAAACTTTTTTCCTATTCGGTGGTTATTTTTTTTGTTTTAATTGAAGGCCGACATTTTTTGTTTTTGTGAACTGTTTTTTTAACATGCCACTTACAAAACTAGCATTTTATACTTCTGATGTTTTTTTCTTCTAAATAATCTTTGGTGAATGATTGAAATTCTGAAAAATGTTTCAGCAGCAAAATATTCATCATAAAATAATCTCTCTAAGCAAACTTTTTTCCATTATGACTCTCCAATAAAAAAAATTAATAAATTAAATTTAATATGAAAGTTTTAATAATCTTGAATGTTTTTTTTCAAGTATTATAAAAAAATATTTGTTGCAATTTTAAATTAAGGTAAAATGTTGTGTGTTTTGTTATTAATAAAAGATCTACTTGAATGAGTAATATTTGTTTTTTTTATATTAAAAAGTTTATATTTCAGCTTTCCAAAAACAGAAAATTTTATGTGATATTTTCTATTAGATAAAAAATATCACATGAGAATTTTTATTGTGCGTGTTAATAAAATCATAGCAGTTATTTTAATTTTATTAAATTAAAAATATGTGTTTAGATTTTTAAATATCTACCTACTGTTTTTCATTCGCATATAAAAAATTCTTATATATTTTTTGTCTAATTAAAAATATTAC
The DNA here is from genome assembly GCA_921294245.1 of Brassicogethes aeneus. Lineage (NCBI taxonomy): Eukaryota > Metazoa > Arthropoda > Insecta > Coleoptera > Nitidulidae > Brassicogethes > Brassicogethes aeneus. The sequence goes on from OV121137.1 coordinate 55,667,355, forward strand.
TTTAGTGTTGACACATAAGAATAATCCTGGATAAAAAACGGCGCTCCAAATAAACGCATTAATAAAAAAAGTAAACCGTATTAATAAAAAAAATAAACGGTGTGCAGAATGAAAATACGATGGAATTATTTTTTTTGAATGGAAATTTAATTTAATATGCGTATTTTGTAATATTGCAAAATTATTTACAAAATTACCTTAATGAAATGAATTTGGCTAAGAGACAAAACATTGCATCCTCAACTCTTTTGATACGGAATTATTTGAACAATAATTTGGTAAAAACAAATAAATAAAAGACAACTTTAACAATGATTTGGAAGGATTAATAAAAAAAGTTACTCATGAAATCAGATACGTCTTGAAGAAATTAAAAGAACACTTTTTTTATAGGTTTTTAGTTAAAATTGTTAAATGTGTTAAAGAATATATACTTTAATTTGTAGTATTTTTTTAGTTAAAATGCAATAAAAATTGAGATATGCAAAATATTTTATACAAATAGTTTCTTCGTAAAATCCATTGCCTATAGTATACAACGATTATTTGTTTGTACTAACATTTATTTCGTATATGGGTAAATCTCACGAAATGTGTGATATTTAATAAAACTAAATGAGTTTGACCTACACTTTTATTGATAATAATAATAATAATAATAATTTTATTTGCAACTGTTTACAGCAAAGATTAGATGCCACAATTACATTTATATCTAGTACAGTAAAAAAAAATTAAATATTAAAAATAAAATTAACAACTTAAAGAGATAGATTCAAACATTTGCAAATAATGATTGAAGAGCAACATACCCATTTTATGGATTGCTGATCAAAGCTTCAACCATTTAAAACTAAACCTAATTCATCCTAACCCAACCTAACCTAACCTAACTTAACCTAGACCACTAACCTAACCTATCCTACACCACTTTACATGACCCTATATTTCCTAGATACACTACTATAATAAAATAAAAATAAAATAATAAAATAAAAAATAACAAACACAACAAAACGCATCAATCACAAATGGCTAAGCAATAACATTGATTTGCACCTCCTTTTAAATTGTACTTCATTTAGAAGCTTTAATTCCTTGGGTAACTTATTATATTCAATGTATATATTGTAGCTAAATGATCTTTTAAAAAAAGTTGTTTTATGAGGAGGAGGAGATATAAGTCCATTAAAACAAAGGCCTAAATTGTGTACGTCATGTCTAAATCTAATTTTACTATGTTGTGAAAAAGACAGAGACTATGAAGAAGCCTTCGTTTTGACATGTTAAGCCAATTTGCGTCCTTTAACTTATGAGACACTGGAAAACTGCGCCTGATGCCATATATAAATCGAAGGCAAGATTTTTGTACCCTTTCCACCTTATTAATGTACAACCTATCTAAACAAGATCCATAGACAGTGTCGCAAAAGTTAAAATGGGATAGAATCAGCAAGTCAGAAAGTTCAATTTTATTATTTTGAGATAATATGTGTCTGTGAGGATAAAGCAATTTTAAATTTAGATATGATTTTTTAATGCATTTATTAATATGTTTTTTAAAACGTAGATCAACATCCAATACAACTCCCAGATTTTTAGCTTCGTTACAAGGTAATAACTGTTTGTCATCCAGAACTAATTTCAGATGATATGACAGATATCTTTGATATTTTATAATATTAAGTAGATATTACAGCTCAGGTTCCAAATTTTTAATGGCAATTAATTATTTTTTACAACGTTTTAAAAGTCTAAAACCTATCCTCCGTGACTGTTAATCTTTCTATGTTAACCTATATGTTTTCAAATATCTGAGGTAGTAAAAGCATACTAAAAATATCAGTTCACTAAGTAAATAAAACACATCCAAAGTAATCGAATCAAATAGAAAATATTATTAAAAATTAAGAGAAATAATTTTCATAACCATTTTTGTAGGTGTTACAAAAATTGATTCTATCCTCTTAATCATTAATCATTTTTAATAAGCAAGAACCTCTGTTTACGACATTATAAAAACAGAAAATTAAAAAAAAAAAAAAAAATTTACTCAACGTCTTGAGGTGGCCCACTGATTTTTTAAATTAAATTTAAGTTAAAATTCTTTTGAATAAAAAAAAAATCTTCAAATTTATCTAAAAATAAACAAATTTGATCGTGTTCAACTCGAAATTCGCTCTATTGCCTCAGAAAAGCATGTTACTATTTTGGATTTTTTTTAAAAACAATAATAATGACCACAAAATTTTTTTAACTTCATAGCTGTTAATTAGCAAGAAAGAGGACACTCTGCAGTTTCCGGAACACTTTTGAAATTTTTTTTTATTCAAAAGAATTTTAACTTAAATTTAATTTAAAAAATCAGTGGGCCACCTCAAGACGTTAGGTAAAAAAATTTTTTTTTTTTCAAAAATTTTCTTTTTTTATAGGCTACAAATTCCACCCCCAGGCTAAGAAAATTTTTTTTTTTCGCTTCACCCTATTATAGATGCATGTGATTCCTGAAGGTCAGTTACAATTTATATGCAGATGAGAGTGTTGCTGTTTTATAATTTAAAAGTTTAAGTTCATTAATTTGCTATTTAAAAACCTATCCACCGTGAAGTGTTATATCTCTTTTTTTATAAATATTGTATGTATGTACCATTGTATTTTTAAAAAGTATTAAGGTGTCAAAAGATACAATAACTTATTTTAAATATACAAAGGGATGTTTAAAAAAACATACGAAATCCTAACCTCCGTGAAGCTATCTTCCGTGAAGCTCTAATATTCAAAATGTATGATTTCTTAAAATTCTTGCATTAGTGCAGAAGCACTTATGTTATGTTATTACTAGACCTGGTGGCTTCCCAAAAACCCTATTCTAGACTAACAGTGAATCAACCAAAAATAAATCTCAATATTAGACTATAAAAAAACATTTTGGTTATTCTGGAAGAGCCTGTATTTTATGTTACATTTTAAAACTGGGTTGTTACTTTTTGCCAATTCATGTCGCGTATCTTTTATTCTCCTTTCTAGATTGATATCTAAGTGAAGCAATAAATCAAGCATTACCAAGCCGCACTATAAAGACAAAGTTACAACAAGTTCCGGGTAGTATTTTTTGGAATTGCTGTTCTTTAATATTTAATAAATTTTTGTAGGAAAATATGGTTAAATTTAAATTTACTTAATGAAAAGTATGAAAAAATTGTATTTTATTTTTCATAGTGCGCCAGCCGTGTTGAAGGTTAGTTTGAGTTCACCGCTCCTTATATCAAGTTCCAGGTGCAATACTACCTATAGACATTTCAAAAACTTTCTAATGCAACACAATGTCATGGTTTTTATCTTAAAACTTTTATGATTCGCGACAATAAGCACTGATTTTGAAAGTCATTAAAGGTAAAAAAGGTAAAAATAAGTTTTTACCTTTAATAAAGTCCTAATTTTTAGCAAAATATTTCTTAAATTTAATTTAAAAAATTTATTAGATTTATGAATGTATAATTCTGTCAAAGCTCAAATAAAAAATTACCTACGTCTAATTGTCTGAAAAAACTGTATTAATTAAGCGAACTTTCCTAATTTTTCGACATCCCAATTTAATTAAAAACTCCTGCTTTTCCATTTTCACACATACATTTGAATGATGTTACAGTTAATTGGAAGAAATTTATATTTTAATTTTATGTGCGAATTATATTTATCTTGAATTCTCATAGTGTTCCTAATGTAATTACAAAATAACAATACTTATATAATCTTGCATATTTTCATATAAATTTCATAACAAAGTAAAATGTATGATACAAATTATTAGTTTTGCAAAAATTATAAGATTTTTCCCTATTTAATAAAAGCAAATCTTTAAAGAATATCGTACGAAATTTTTAATTTAAAAAATTTAATGTTTTTAGAATTTTATTATTCCTAAAAATACCTACACAAAAATGTAATCTAGAAAATTGTAATTTATGAAACATTATGGAAGGTTTTAAAAAGCTCATTTGAAAAAACTTATTGCTGAAATAATTACTTCACAATCTGAAATCAATTAAGTTATGAAATTATAAGAAATTGTAGATTTAATTTGCAACAAAGATACACAAAAACAAATAAAGGCTTTGCAATCGTATACAGTATTTTACTTGAAACTTGGAAATATCTCAGTTTTTTACGAAAATTAAAAAAAATCAATTTTGTTTGATTTTTCTTCCGTATACGATTCTGCAATAATTTTTCTATAGAAATATCACTTTTTTGGTAATAATTATCTTATTAAATAAAATCTGATTTTTTTAAGTACCCACGATTTTTTAACTAATATTTAGGTTTCCTTTTAGTTTTATACATTATTTCATTCGGTGATAATTAATCAATTGCTTATTAAAGGATTATTGTACTATTTTAATAAAAATACCTTATTTAAGGTAAAAAAACATTATATTTTGTCAATTAATTAATTTAATCCTAATTGAGGTATAAAAAATGGTATTTAGTTATAAATAATAATTATTATTCAGGTATAAAAAAACTATTTATACATAGTTTACGATTATTTAATCAATTTAGTTCGAAGATTAATTTTCAAACAAAAAGACCTCCTTTCGTTAAGCAGTATTCATAATGGATTTTTTAACAGTGGAAGAAAAAATAGAAATGATTTTGATTTATGGAGAAGCAGGCAGGAATCTTGATGATGCTGTTAATATCTACGCTCGGCGTTTTCCGGATAAAATTCGATCACGTACTTCATTTCACCGTACAGTCAAGCAGTTTACTACAAACGGGAGTGTTCAATTGAAAAAAAGAGTTCGTCGAGCAACAGTCACAGGTGGAAATAATGAAATTAATGTATTAGCAGCAACGGCCGCTAATCCTCATGCAAGCACACGAGAATTATCTAGAGCAGTGTTAGCAGAATATTAAAACGAAATGCGAAAACAGTAATGTTAATTATTACTTTTGCCGATTACTGTATAATAAATAAATAAACCACAGTAAAAATACATATTGCACTAGTTTTCGTGATAACAACTTTTACTTGTCTATTTTAAATACAAGTCGGTGCCTAATAGGTGAATGGTAAATACTTTTTAAGAAACAGGTAAGGCGTTTTTATTTTGTATTAGTAAATGTGAATTATTGTTTTATTAATATTACCACATATTATGTAGCTTGATTCAAGTTTAGAAGTTTTAATTTTTAGCGATAATAATTTTAGAAATTTGCCTACTAATTAAATAATTAATTAATAACATATTGTTTAATTAGGTACCTACGTACATATCGTTTATGTAGAAATCAAATAAGTTTATTTGAAGCAATTAAAGAAAATTAAAATATTATTAAACACTATGCACGGTGCTGTTCTGAGGTGATTTTTGGACTTTCTGTGAAACCTAATTTTTTTTTATATTCTTGTTAATTAGGTTATAACTAAAATTTTAAGAGCAAAATAAAAAAAAATTGACGGTTAATTTTGTTTTAATTGGATGTATGCACACTTTCAATTCTCCAATTAAAACTTGCGAGTTTATTTAAATATTATCATAACTTTTTAAATCAGATTAAAGATTAGTTAATTTCCTAAAAAAAGGTCTATACATTTTTTATATCTTTTACTGTTTTGTTGTAATACACGTTTAAAGTTTTAATTTAAGGTTAAATGTATAGTATACATTTATTAAACAATATTTCTAAGGGTGCCAAATTTTATTTAGGGCCGATTTATTCATTTTTGATTTATTTGACGAATAATTTCTTTGGATACTAGATATTGCCAAGACATGAAAGTTATCGGCCCGATAAACTTTACTAAAGATGAATAAACCGGTCCTTAGTTAAATTTCATGAATTTCTTCGTAACTTTTACTACAATTTTTCATTTTTGTTTATAAAAAACACTTTAAAAAACTAAACAAAAATTACAGAATACGTATACTGAAAATGACAATTCAAACATCAAATACATTTTTAATAGATCTAAGTTTCATGCCAACCTTTAAGGATATATTAATTAAGGGAACATAAATGTATACGTCAAAGGTTAGATTAAAAGTTTGAACGTTTATTGCAACAAAACAGTAAAATATATAAAAAAAATTGTAAAAACCTTTTTTTTAGTTATGCAAATATTAAATATTTAAATTAAATCGCAAGTTTTAATTGGATAATTGAAAGAGTGCATAATATTTTTAATAAAGAGCCAATTAAAACAATTCAAACCGTCAAATTTTTTTTATTTTGCTCTTAAAATTTTAGTTATGACTTAATTAACAGGAATATAAAAAAAATTAGGTTTCACAGAAAGTCCAAAAATCACCTCTCAGAACAGCACCGTTATATACTTCTTGGGACTTTTCTTTTAGTTGCATATCATTTTTAAATTGAAATATCCAATTTCCTGAAATAAATTTGCATATGATAGGTGGATCTAATCATAATTGGTAAAATTAGTTAAAATTAAGACCAAGGTTTTCTTCCGCAAAAGTAATAAAATTAAACCACACCACAGTTCACTCACTCGTGTAACAAGTGTAGACTAAAAGATTTTTTCGTGGCAATCATCCCTACTTGGCTGCGAAACGGCCACCGAGCTCGGGTCACTTAGTTACTAAGTATTTGGAATTCGGTGATCATGGGTGTCTCTGATTTTTTGTTTGTGTGCCTCATAAGCTCTTTGCCGGGTAAGTATACCTCTAGGTGCATGTTTCGTAGGAAGTAACATTAAAAATCTCTTTTGCACTTTCACTGCGGTCGGTCCAATTGCGATTTTTCTCGGTCATCTAGCAAGCGGTTGATTATATAATTGTGTTGTTACGTGATTTTTGTTTATAGGCGATTTTTTGGCACACTTAAATTAATTATTATTATTCTGTGTTAGTGGTGGTACCTATAAAGGGGCATGTAATATTATTTTATTTATTAGACGAAATTATATTTTACCGAAAAAGTTTATACTCTTGACACTTTTTTTTGTATATTAACCAATATTAAATCAATACTATTTAGTGGAAAATTTTATATAAAATTTATTGGTCTATATTTTTTAAATTATTTTTTTAGGCTCAATTATCACACAAAACTTAGAAACTATAGAGATTTATCAGCGAATTAAAATATATTTGGTACAATATAACTTGTTGGTTAAAAAAATATATCCAAATAAACCAAAGCTGTGGTAAATTTACCAAAAAGTAATATCAAAAGTCTAACTAAACCAAAATAGGGTAAACCATATAGTTATTGGACATTTAAGGAATATTATTTATTTAAAATTTATATATTTATATATATGCCGTTGTTTTAAAAATTTTATTTTTTTTCTTATAAATATATAAAAAGGATAGTAATATAACAACTTTACATAAAATGACATTAAATGTCAAATATTTTTTAAAGATAAATTGCTATTTTAGGTAATTTTTTTATTTCGTTTTTGTAAATATCATATAATTCATATATTTTTATTCTCGGATTCCTCATCTCGTTTTGCATCGTTTTTGTAAGTATCATATAATTTATGTATTTCTTTCTCGGATTCCTAATTCAGTTCTGCATCAGTAAATTATTCACTTCCATTAGAATTATCATTATAATTACTCTCTTTGTAACATGATTCTTCCGATATATGTTCTTGATGTTTCTTAGGACCACAGGTAGGTTTGTTTTCTTTTTGTTTGCATTTTTTAACTATATCCTGCGTTTTCTTTTTCATTCATCCTCTTGCTTGTCTTTTTCTTTTAGCAAACGTTTTCTTTTATGCATTTCTTGATATTCTCTAGAAGTGTTGGCAAATGGAAATCTCTGAGTTTTTCTTTCCCTTACTACTAATTCCTTGGTCGGACTTCTAAAATAGTCTCTAGTTTTTGAAGCATTTATAATATTTAGGCCGGATTTATATATCCAATATTTTTTCGAGAAGTGGTGCAAACGTTACTTTATTCAATACATTGACGAACTCCCTGTCGCCATGCCTTTTTTAATGGTCTAAAAACCGATACATCGGCCGGTTGAAGAATTCTTGTGGCGCTTGGATAGAGATGACCTTAATTTTTAACTCAACACACTTACTTCGTAACTTAACTAGGACTTATGACCCTCCACAAACAGGAATACTGTTAAAATAAATTAGAGTTATTGGACAATAAAAAAAACAGTTATTGGACACCTGTCCAATAACTATTCAAACCAAATCAAAGATTCTTTATTAAGAAAATTAAATAACACTATTCTTTATTTAACTATTAATACAATAAAAATGATGATGTACGAAATACAGTTATAGGACATTTGTCCAATAATAGAAATTTGCATTTTTTACCAACCAGTAATTGGACACTGGCCATTTTACTGTTTGTTTTCAGAATTAAAATTAAAACGCATTAAAGTGACAACGTTTAAACCATTTATACCACACACTGATCTGTACACTTTTTAGAAATATTTTTTATTGTAATTTAAACACAGCCCTGCTCTTAACAAAAAAACAAAATTCTTACAGCGTCATCTAATTATTTGACTTTAAAGTAACTATTTATAAAACTCTTTTTTACAGTATAAATGTTAACTGTCCAATAACTATAAACCATAACCATATAACGTTATGTAAATAAACTAATTTTTGACTTATAGGTAATATTACTAGTTAAATATTTGGTTTATTTAATTTAGGTTATTTTAATAGTTTATTTTACTAGTTAGTAATATTACCAATATGTTTCTTTATTAGTTAAATTATACTTTAATTATACCGGTTGGAAAATTTATAGGGTTATTTTTTAGTTTATAGTTAATAGTGGAACACAAATAATTGGTAAAAAAACGTATTTTGTTTGGATTTTAGTTAATTTACCAGTTGTGATACTTGGTGCATTTCAGGGACACCTCGTATAAATTATTTTTATAGTAAACAAAAACGGTACAATAGGAAATACCAAATATGGGGAATCGTTTAATAGTTATTTTTACCACGTAATAACAAATCAATTCCACATATTTACGTAAAAATAACGTTGATATTACCTCATGTTTGTTCTCTCTTTCTATACCTTTAATTTAACATTTACAATTTTGTTATCTCTTTAATTTACATTTTAAAATGCTGATAAAGTTTACCGTAAAGTAAAGGTTAATAAATATAACCTACATAATTATATAAAGTCCTAAAAAATCAGAAATTTATAATTCATATATATATATATATATATATATATAAATATATATATATATATATATATATATATATATTATAAAAGCTTATTTTACAAAATCGGGCAATACAAAACTAAATATTAAGCAAGGTGAAAAAACCGCACGCGCTTGTAAATATAATAAATTGTTAAATTTAATTGCCAATATGCATTTGACAGATAAAAAAACATTTTGCAACACACCAACTTTCATATTTCACATTATTGAAGTAGAACTGTTTAGGCATGTTTGATTAATTAACTAAAATGCACATTAAATACCTAAATAATTTATTCAAGCGTGTGGCAATTTAAAAAAATATTTTTTAAACTAGAGTTCTCTACTTCAACTGGTTGAATGTGTCTGCAAAAATAATGTTATTATATTACAGTACGTGTTATTATTTTGATAGGTCCACCTGGGGTTAGAATCGAAGATGCCTATGTCCAACTTCTTCCTATCAGCAAACAAAAATGTCATAAGGTTGATCCAGTTCGGGATATAGCATACCAACTATATACTAGGTATTGTTTATATTATTTTTTTTTTTAATAATAATTTTGAACAAAATATAACAAGACATGTTGAAATCTTATTTCTGGATTTAAAAAAGTCCATAATATTGATTAAATACAGACCTGATAACCTGTATGATATATCAAACATGATTGTAAATTTTCAAACAAACATTTATTAGGCTTTTAGTCAGGCTACTATACACTCCCACAGATTATAATAAGATTTGTAGCTATAATATAGTTAAGATTAAGAAACTATTTAGAACCTATATTGATCAAATGCACAAAGCATGGCTAAGATTAAAAAGTGTATTCAACATTTAAATTACACTCTGTATATCAAAAACTAAGTTCAAATATACAAGGTGTCCCTAAACTTAGTGGCATAAATTTAGGAGCAGATTAAGCAAGTCAAAATAAGACGAAAATCTAAATAAATATTTTTCCTAATGACGTATGTTTAAAAGATACAGGGTGATAAAGTGTTACTTATCATATCAGTTTTTTAAATATAACTTTTACTATGGTAGTCTTGGAAACATAAGTAATTAGGAAAAATATTTATTTAGGTTTTCGACTTACAACCTTTTCCTGAATTTATCAAAAATAAATGGTAATTTTACTTTATTTATTGGGTATAACTTTCTTTAGTGCCACCATATCTTAACTGGGCTTTGTGCACTAGAAATGTGAAACTTTATTGTATGTCTAATACAATTTATTTTTAGGCACAATCCTTTACAACCGTCCCCATTAAGAATCGGAGATGATAGACTTTTGGAAGAGTCACATTTTAATTTTTCAGAACCAACAGTTTTATTTTTTCATGCTTTTTTCGAGTCGTATCAAGCCACTCCAGCAACTACTATAAAAACTGGTAAGTAAATGAAAAAACTTGTTTTTGATAAAATAAATTGTATTGGAAATATTCCAATTCAAGGGTTTCGATTATTGAAAGGTAGAGTGTAGATTTGGACATTTATAAAATTTATTTGTAAATTTGTGAATTTAAAATGAAAAAACTTTTATATTTATTTAAATTTTAATAGGTACACCTTTTTATTTTTAATGGTGTATATATTATTATATCTACATCATTAATTTATTTATACATCATTTGCAAATATTTAAACTTTAAATTTTATATGAAGCCCTATTTACTTTACAATATTATATATCATATATTTTATTTTAACTATTTGTTTAAAAAGAATTATTGATGTTATGGTGCAAAATAAGGATCATATCATTGGATAATATTATTTGTATGAAAATATTTTTCCGAATGTTAACACAGTAAAAAATATTAGTTAATTTTAACAAAATATTAATCAGATTTTATTTTAATCCAGGTTCACAAAAGTTATGTTAAGTTTACAACCATGATTGAATTATTGACAGGATTTCTTTATTAAATCTACAAAATATTTGTTATTTACTAAATACTTATTTTTTATTGTATATTCCGAATATTATTCGGATCATTCTACTAAAAATAGATAGATTTTGTCTAAAATATTTTTTCATATGTGTAATAGATGACGCTGTGAAAAAAAATCAATTTTGCTCGATTTTTCTTGTATACGATTCTGCAATAATTTTTCCATAAAAATATCACTTTTTTTGGTAATAATTATCTTATTAAATTAAATCTGATTTTTTTAAGTACCCACGATTTGTTAACTATTATTTAAGTTTCCTTTGGTTTAAGTTTTATACATTATTTCATTCAATTGCGTACCATGGTCACTTTTTAGCTGCCAGCATTAAATCCTTTAATTTAAAGGATTATTAAGGTAAAAAAAAACATTAATTTGTCAATTAATTAATTTAATCCTATTTGAGGTATAAAAATGGTATTTAGTTATAAATAATACGTTTAATTGTATAATCCATTTTAGCAGTGGGATTTTAATATTGTAAATAAAATTAAATTAGGCATTCCTGCTGTAAATTTTTTATTTTATTTTAATAACCGACCGGTTTCGCCTTACGGCATCTTCAGGGTTTAGGTCAATATTAAAAAATATACTATTAACAGACATTAGAACAAGTATAACATGTTGTATTATGGACATTACAGATATAAATATAAGTAAAACACTTCAATTAACTAAAATTTTAATGTGTTTTATTTATATTTATATCGGTAATGTCCATAATACACCATGTTATACTTGTTCTAATGTCTGTTAATAGTATATTATTATTTATGGAGAAGCAGGCAGGAATTTTGATGATGCTGTTAATATCTACGCTCAGCGTTTTCCGGAAAAAATTCGATCACGTACTTCATTTCACCGTACAGTCAAGCAGTTTACTACAAACTGGAGTGTTCAACCGAACACAGGTGTTAAAATAATTACAAAGCCTTTTACTTAAAAAGGTGCTATTGTTAAAAAGTAATAATTAACGTTAATTTAAAAAACTTAATATTTATATGTTGTAATAATTTATTCAAAACTCGATAAATAAGGTTGCTAGACAGAATAGGGCTTGTAAACAAAAATAAATTGGATGGACCGTAAATTTGGTTTGGAGCTAGGTCAATGTCAGTGGCTTTCACTGATTGCCGTCTGTTTATAGCTGCCTAAGGCAAATGCGGTAATACGTCGATTGTGGTCACGAGATACAAATTTATTTAATTATGTTGTCATAGGTTATTGAAAAAACTTCCGCGTTCGATGGAAAGTGAAAGTTTTAATTTAGTATAATTGTTGTTGATGCGTTTTGGAAGCATGCAAATTTTACTAATCACTTTTCGCGATTATTATTACATATGGGTACACTTTTATTGTGTTTTGATCTTTCATAATTAAGTTGATATTACAGCTCAGGTTCTACATTTTTAACCGCAATTAATTATTTTTTATAACGTTTTAAAAGTCTAAAACCTATCCTCCGTGACTGTTACTCTTTCTAGGTTAACCTATGTATATGTTTTCAAATATCTGAGGTAGTAAAACCATACTAAAAATATCACTAAGTAAATTAAACACATCCAAAGCAATCGAATCAAATATAAAATATTATTAAAAATTAAAAGAAATAATTTTCATAACCATTTATGTAGGTGTTACAAAAATTGATTCTATTCTCCGTGAATCTGTTTTTGCTTTAAATTTTATGCAACGGATGGCGCTTTAATCATTTTAAATAAACAAAAACCTCTTTTTACGACATTATAGATGCATGTGATTCCTGAAGGTCAGTTAGAATTTATATGCAGATGTACAATGTATAATTCAAAAGCTTAAGTTCATTAATTTGCTATTTAAAAACCTATCCACAGTGAAGTGTAATATCTCAGTAGATTTTTTTATAAATATTTTATTTTTAATTATTATTTTTATTTATATTTATATAATATTTTATATAGGTACAATTGTATTTTTAAAAAATATTAAGGTGTCAAAAGATACAATAACATATTTCAAATATACAAAGGGATGTTTTAAAAATCTGATATTCACATCTCAATATATTCACCCATATACACATATTGCAGTGGCGACTTATAAGTAAAGATGGGTTATGTAGGTACTAAAAACTGAAAAATAGGTAACTAAAAAGGTACTAAAAAAGCGTTTTAGGTTAAGACACTCACTACATAGAAGTTCTATGACAGAACATAAGCTCACTACAAAGAAGGTAACTGTAAAGAAAGTTACTGTTACAGTCTGTGACCATAAGAAAAAATTCTATACCGTTGAGTTGCACGCCCTGGATAAAATAGGCGCAAAATTTAAAAAAAAAACACAAAAAAATAAAATAAGTAAAAATAGGTAACAAATGGGTGAAAATAAACTGACAAATTAAAAAATATGTAACAAAAGTATAAAAAGGTAGTTTAAAGTAAAAACCTCCAAAAAAGGTAAAAAAGGTGAAAACAAGTTAGGTTCATATAAAAGAAAATCTTTTAAAACACATTTTGGCATTATTGGTTTTTAAATAGTTACATCGGTTGAAAAAAGGTAAAATAACTAAAATCCCATCCCTACTTATAGTACGTATATAAGAATATTATCTTTAAACAAAATTTTCAGCATACCTTCAGCGAAAAGACCACAACATAATCCTCCTGAACGCGCAGAGACTAGAAGCTGGTCCTTGGTACGGAACAGCTTCGAAGAATACCATGGTGGTGGGAGAATACACTGCCAAGTTCATTGATTGGTTGGTTACCAAAGGTCTCTATCTTCCGAGCCTTCATTTGATTGGCTTGAGTTTAGGGGCTCAAATGGCCGGAGTTTGCGGACAATCCATTAGAAGTGGAAGAATATCGAGAATAACAGGTATGATAGTTCTTATACACGGTGCTGTTCTGAGAGGTGATTTTTGGACTTTCTGTGAAACCTAATTTTTTTTATATTCTTGTTAATTAGCTCATAACTAAAATTTTAAGAGCAAAATAAAAAAAATTCGACGGTTTGAATTGTTTTAATTGGCTGTTTATTAAAAATATGTATGCACACTTTCAATTCTCCAATTAAAACTTGCGATTTTATTTAAATATTATCATAACTTTTTAAATCAGATTAAAGATTAGTTAATTTCCTAAAAAAAGGTCCATACATTTTTTATATCTTTTACTGTCTTGTTGTAATACACGTTTAAAGTTTTAATTTAAGGTTAAATGTATAGTATACATTTATTAAACAATAATTCTAAGGGTGCCACATTTTATTTAGGGCCGATTTATTCATTTTTGATTTATTTGACGAATAATTTCTTTGGATACTAGATATTGCCAAGACATGAAAGTTATCGGCCGATAAACTTTACTAAAGATGAATAAACCGGTCCTTGGTTAAATTTCATGAATTTCTTCGTAACTTTTACTACAATTTTTCATTTTTGTTTATAACATAAATGTATACGTCAAAGGTTAGATTAAAAGTTTGAACGTTTATTGCAACAAAACAGTAAAATATATAAAAAAAATTGTAAAAACCTTTTTTTAGTTATGCAAATATTAAATATTTAAATTAAATCGCTAGTTTTAATTGGATAATTGAAAGAGTGCATAATATTTTTAATAAACAGCCAATTAAAACAATTCAAACCGTCAATTTTTTTTTATTTTGCTCTTAAAATTTTGGTTATGACCTAATTAACAAGAATATAAAAAAAAAATTAGGTTTCACAGAAAGTCCAAAAATCACCTCTCAGAACAGCACCGTGTATAGCTTTACCTCTATCATTTTTGCAAAAAAACTTTCTTGTACTAAAAATAGGGCTGGATCCAGCAGGACCTTTGTTTACAAAGTGGCCCAAATCTTTGAAGCTTGACCCAGGCGATGCCGAATTTGTGGATGTCATACACACGGATGCTGGGATATTTGGGTACCCTAGACAAGTAGGCCACGTTGATTTTTGGCCTAACCAAGGAATCTCACCGCAACCTGGATGTACTTTTGAGGAAGTTCATAATAGGAATCCTGATACCATTTTAGAAAAGTGTATGTTTATTCATTACGCTATGATAGTTTTACAAACTTTTTTTTCCTAACATTAAGTAGTCCAGCTTAGTTTAACTAATTTTGGGCCGTTTATTTAAAAAATGTCCTTAGTTTTTCTCTCTTCAAATTTAAGTTTTTTGTTGGTATTTTAATTATTTATTAAATTATTTAGGCTTATATTTATTATTATTAAATTGAAAGGGCAACAAAGTAAACAAGTTTCAGTATTCTTTATCCAAATTAAGCCCTCAAAATTTAATGCATTGCATAATTTTGCTTTTTTCTACCTTAAATTTATTAAATCGTATAAAATATCAAATTGGATTATGGTATTCTTGTGCTTAATCCTCATCAACGTCGTACATCTTTTGCTGTAAATTCCAGCAAATGTCTCCTAGCAATGAATCCAGCTTCTTTCCGCTATACCCATAGATATCTACCAATGCTTTAAATTTGCAGACACTTGATGAAATCGTTCTCCATGTTCATCAGTTCGGCAAATTTATCAGGATGAAAAAAAAGAAAATTTATTTTAAATGACATATTAACGCTAATTCTTTGCAAAACGAAAAGCATTTTTTCAATTAATTGGCGGCAATTTTAGGCCCGATATGAATCAAGAACATTTTCAATGACAGCTTTAACACTGCCATATGCAACAAGCTCGTCAACTTTGTGAGCATTTTTGAATGCTTGATCTTTCATTAAACGTCGTTTAAAAGGTCCATTTAATATTCCTGCAAAATTAAAGTAGTAGGTATATCTCATAAAATTTTGTAATGAAATATTGCGTTGGTTTTTCTTGGGCGTAAAGGTACCGCAACAAAAACGAAACAAATTTACAACGACGACATAAATGTTCGTCTCCTTTCTCTTTCTCTGCCACTTCCATTACCACTTCCATTTCCTGCTCTTTTTTCATTTTTGGTTCTTAAAATCACTTTCAAGTAAAAATACAATTTAAAGCTTAAATTTTAAATGTCCATAATTAATAGATGCACAGATAAAGTAGATAAAGGCGCCTTTATACTTCAATTCGATATTAAATTTTGATAAAGCTTAATAAATAAGATTCGAGATTAAATTTTTGGGTACTTTAGGCATGATGTGAATAAAAACATATCAAATAATAGTCGAAGATTAATGCTTATACCGAAACCCATTTACTTTGTTGCCTTTTCAATTTAATTAGTAATTACAAAAACGACACAAACATTTCAAAAAATGATACTTTTTACCAAAAAACATTATAATTTTAGTTTTGGTATTTATTAAAGCACTTCTCTGCTTTATTAAATATCCCCTATAGTATACAGCTACGGCTTTGTATGGAGTCCCTGTATATTTTTGACAAAAAACGTCAAAAATATACTAAACATCCAAAATAGATTTAAGGCAAAATAATTTAATAAATAATCAAACTATTAACAAAAACTTACATTTTGAGCATTTTATTACGCAATTATTTCGAATCCTAGACGTCCTGGAGCAAAACGAGTGGCATTTTTGAAATCAGCAGCCCAAAATTAGGTAATATAGGGGGTATATGTTCATTTTTTTTTAAGTTTTCTGCAGTCATTGGAGATCTTATCAATTCTACGCTGAATCAGTGGTTAATGATAATGGTTTTTGGGCAGTTTCTTGTAGAAATTGGGAAGATTACGCTCTTGGGAATTGTAATTCCGATCAAAGACATGTTACTAGAATGGGATTGTATATTGACTACAAGTGAGTAAAATTGCAGGTTTATAAATGTTATACGTTAATAAAATATTGATTTTAATTTTAATTGTGCAATTTGGGGCATATCTTAGTTAAAAACGGCCAACCAGTGCTATCGTTCCAATGCACTCACAGAAAAT
Source organism: Brassicogethes aeneus (assembly GCA_921294245.1). Classification (NCBI taxonomy): domain Eukaryota; kingdom Metazoa; phylum Arthropoda; class Insecta; order Coleoptera; family Nitidulidae; genus Brassicogethes; species Brassicogethes aeneus. Next base: position 55,684,383 of record OV121137.1, read on the forward strand.
CGATTAAAAAATACAGCCGCGCGAATCCTCAAACAAAAGTTCACTACTTTACCCCCTCTACATTACCTCATCATGAAACAGTCCAGATAAATATGATACCTACGAACTATTAATAATCTATAAGGGTGTGTCATTTAAAACGAATATTTTCACCGAAACTTTGTTGTGAAATATTGTTCAAAACATCGAAAAAAAGTTCATGTGGTTCATTGTTACTTGGGTCATTTTTAAAATTCTTGTACATTTAAAGAAGAAAAAGTAAAAACAAAAACTTAATCTACAAACCTGTTTTTTTTTCAAATTTGGGGTATTATTTAACAGTTGGATTTTTTAAAATAAGCCCTTAGAAAAGAAAAAAGGAAAAAAATGGTCCACTGGGTTACAAATTTACTAACATATTAAATAAATGCTTAATCATTTTAAAAATATATTTTTTTGCCTTTTAATTATAATAATTTTTTTATCTGGGCTCAGCTTGTAACAAGTTTTAGTTATTAGTAATATTAATAAAATAATAATAAAAAGTCAATATAAACATTGTCTCGTTAAACTACCAAAAAACTTTTTCCATCTTATTTGAGGCAAAATACCTACATTGACTAGGAAAATTACTATTAAAATGGTGAAGGACATTATTTTAAATTGGCTACGTACTGTCAGAAACAGAAAAGGTCGAAAAAAATGTTTTTAAAACTTTCCTATAAGTTTATTATTATTTCAAACAAAGTCCAGTTGGTACCTTTACTACTTTTGTGACATAGAAGAATGCACAGTTTTGCCACGCAGGTATAAAAAATACAAAAAAACGTGTTGTGGCTTCAAGATAGTTCAAAATACCATTTCCTACTAAAATCCGTTACCAAATACATTGCTGCAAGAGGGCAGCACCAAAAATGTGCGCACAATTCAAAATGTCAAAGACCAAAATTAAGGGACAAACTTTAGGGGTTATTTTTACCACTTGTATTTTTAAATATTTCCACAAATTGGCTTTTTCTGTAATATTTGGAATTTATTCTTAACTATTTATATAAAAAAGGAGGATGTTATTTTACTCTAAGATGTTTAAATATCATTACACACTTTTGCTAATATATAGTTGCTAAAAACGCTTAAACCAATTGATTTCGCTTAGTAAAGTTCCAAATGGCGTTAAACTCAATTTTTTATAAAATATTAAATTTGAGGGACAGCGGATGTACAAGAAATTTGAAAATAACACACTTACAGAGTATTTAACGCATTTTAAAAAAGTCCATAAGAGTTTTTTTTTTACTTTTTTCACATATTTTTGAAAATATTAAGAGAAATACTTGTCTTGCCAAAAAATTTATATTTAATAGTCATAGAATTGAATTTAAGACAAATTAATCTTATGAAAAAAGTAATTTTTTAATATTAAACTGCTCATATTTTTTTAAAAATAGTGAAAAAAGTAAAAAAAAATAACTTATCTTTTGTTTTTCTTATGGCAAAGGGACTTAAATATAGTAAAAAAAAATTGGAAAAACATGTAAAACTTTTTTTTAAATTCCCTAGAAAATCGAATTTTTGGTTTTAAAGCTGGCCTTTTTTCAATTTATAAATTAAAAGGGAACCTATAGGTATACTAATCTAGTATTTTATTTTCAGTGCCCAAGGAAACTATTTTTTAAGAACCAATCCAGAATCACCATTTTCTATGTCGCAACCTAATCTGCTAGAATAGGACTTTAGTTTTATATCAAGAAATTCATAATTCGTTAAAAAAATGAGTTCCTAATAAAAATGAGGAATAAATGACTCATGCACAAAGTATAGGTAAATTAACATACACTCACAGGCAAAATAATCGATCCACACAAATTTTCGATGAATTTCATTTGCAAATAACTTTTTTATTTGATTTCGGATTTAAACAAATATTAAAGAATTTTGTAGATACATTAGTGGAGAATCGCTCACATTTTAAAAATTACTAAAAAATACACGTACGTTTATAATATACAGGTTTAAACAAAAATATGTTTTTTACCATAAGTTTAAGACACTCTGTAGAGTGGCAAACCCGTATATTGTTCTAAATTAAGTTTTAATTATCAAGTCAGATCTATTTTTGACAGTTTTGTTTTTGGTTCACCTTGATACATTAATTTGATAGCTTTTGAAAGCCGTGTATGAGTATGGGATGATTCAACAAAACTGTCACTGTCATTCTCCATAGCCTATGGATGGACCATAGCAACCTTAGTTCTTCATACAGAAAAGTTTTGGAAATTGCAATGTTTTTTTAAAAAATCCATATTTTCCACAAAAATAAATACATCGAGGTGAACCAAAAACAAAACTGTTAAGAATAGATGTGACTTGATAAATAAAACTTAATTTAGAACAATATACGGTTTTGCCACTCTATAGAGTGTCTTAAACTTATGGTAAAAAACATCTTTTTGTTTAAACCTGTATATTATAAACGAAACATTATTTTTTAGAAATTTTTTAAAATGTGAGCGATTGTCCATTAATTTATCTACAATATTCTTTAATATTCGTTTAAATCCGACATCAAATGAAAAAGTTATTTGCGATTGAAATTCATCGAAAATTTGTGTGGATCGATTATTTTGCCTGTGAGTGTATATTTATAACATAGGGCAAAATTTAATATTGTTTTAATACATGTTATAACTTAAGTGCTACTGTTTTTTTTAATAAAAAATCACGAAAATTAACATAATTCTTAAACCAGTGGCTGCCTAAGAATTACGTTAATTTTTATATTTTTTTTTATATAAAAACATGATGACAAGAGATGAAAAATTATTATATAAATTTAATGAAAAATTACAAAAAACTGTGCCAACAAATATCAGCTAGGCTTTGTGCATAATTAATAATTATTATTGCAATTATATTTAAATTCCTGAGCCGAATTACAAAAGAAAAATATATTTTCAAAGATTTCAATCAAAGATTTTTAAATAAATGCTATTATGAACTTGCTCTTCGTCGAATTGAGAAACAATTTCCTAGAAAATGCAGGCAACGCAGGAAAGTTATTTCCCTCGGTTTTATATCCGTGAATATGAAACCGAACAAATTTTCAATTTTCAAACTCGAAAACTCTAGTCTGATTGTGTAATATTTATTTTTTTTATTTTTTTGTATTATTTTTAATAAAGTTGTTTTTAAATGTGTGTGTTATTATTTCCTTTGTTTGGCAACTTTATTAGGCAACAACAACAAAAAATACTAAAAAAGATTTAAATTTGGATACTTGTGACGTTAAAACAAAGACATGCAATGCAATTGCAATTCTAATTAAAAAAAAATATTTAGATTTCAAAATCCATTAAACCAGTATAGGTTTAATTAAATTATTTCGCAAATATCTGTATAATACGTTTCCTTAATTCAAGCAATATTATTAGTACACAATACAATGGTGGAACGCTTTATGCTACTAAGTTTGTGGATATTACTCGACAGCAATTTATTAGGTAATCAATTGATAAATAAAAATATTATTTTAATGTTTTTTTGTTCAAGCATTGCCTGTGTTAGCTGTAGTCCAAAATGAAGTCCAATTTTACCTATACACTAGGCAAATTATTAAATGAAATAATTTACAAAAATATCTAATAAAAAGAATATTTTTAGAACAACCTTACAAGACCCTGAAGAATTACAAGTGAATGATGACAGCCTTCTAAATAATTCAAAAATAAATTTTTCGAAGCCAACAAGAATATTTTGCCATGGTTTTACCGAATCTTACACTGCAGAAGTATCTCAATCAGTTATGAAAGGTTAGTAATGTTTTTCATAACAAGTTATTGGTAAATATTATTAACAAGTACTTTCAAATAATGCATATAACTACCAACGAATTTGACCAAAATATTCTCATGGCCATATGACATATTTTTAGGAAAAACTAATAAAAAAAATATTGACAAATTATAAAAATAACAGTTAGTACTTATCTTGCAATAGAACACCCGGTATAATTATAGTATTTTTAACTAAATATGAAATATACCATTTTTAGCATACTTGAAATACGAAGATTGCAACGTTATTTTAATAAATGCTCAGATTCCTTTTGCCAGAAACTACCTAGTGGCAGCAAATAATGTACTGGGTGTTGGAAAATATTCTGCCGAATTCGTGGACTATTTAGTTTCCAAAGGAATGCCTCTATCATCCCTGGAACTGATTGGGATGAGCCTGGGAAGTCAAACTATGGGAATTGTCGGTGCCAGTGTTAAAAGTGGAAGGATCCCAAAAATAATGGGTGAGGGATAACCAAAATATTGACATCATATAAGACAAACAATTTTTTTAGCTTATGAGCCAGCAGGGCCTTTATTTCATACTCGTCCGGAAAGTGCAAGGCTGGACAAAAGTGATGCAGATTTTGTAATTGTTATACACACAAATTGGGGTTTCAATGGATTTTTCTTTCCATGTGGACATGTCGATTTTTGGATAAACGACTCACCACTTTTCCAACCTGGTTGCTCCTTATGGGCATGTGCCTCGAGACGACCATCGGACATGATTAATGAATTGTGTAAAAAAAGTTCAATAATATAAAGCGGTTTTGAAGAAATTATAACACGAAACTATTTTAAAGTATTTGCATCTCTTCAAAACCGCTCAACATGAACCAGTCAATATTTGGTTGTTGTGTAGATGATATTTTGAGTTTACTTTTTTTTAGTTTTTTGCAGTCACTTTTTTAGTCACCGTTTAGCCACATATGCGATTAATAACCAAACCGCTTTCCCAGCTAGAAAATGTACCAGCTTCACAAGTTACAAAAACGGATATTGCGATAAAAATGATTTGCAGTTTGTTGGTGATCAGGTTTATTCAAAGTAAGTTTATTTACAAAATTTTTTTCTTTCTCTCTAACCATATATTATCTCTTTTGACATAATAAACAGGAAAGGAAAAAAAAGTAGTAAAAAATTTTAGATGGGATAATGAGGGAAAAAAATCTATTGAGCTTACATGTAGGCATTTATAATTTTTTTAATTTGTTTTTAGGGCTCGTGGAAATTATTATGCTACTGTTGGAACTGAAATATACAACAAAAAATAAAACTTTTTTTTAAATTTCTGTAAGAGAAATATATTATATGAACAATTTTAGTATTATTAATTTTTATTCCAAGGCCACAACAAAGAACATTTTAATTTTGACATAAAATTTTCCAAAATCTATTAAAAGTTTTAAAATGAATTTTTGTGGGAAGATATAAATCATTCTACTTAAATTAATTAATATATTTTATTTAAATTTTAATTATAATTTTAAACACTGCTTATATGTAGAAGGGTCAAATTTCTGTAATGGGTGGTTTTTATTTGGAAAGGTACCAAGTAAATTAAAATTCCAATGGTCTTGACAAATTATAAAAATAATACTTATTTTGGAATGTAACACCGTTTGGTAACCCTGTATATAATAATAACGTTCTTCTGCACATTAATATCTAATTATAAGATACGATTAATTAGTGAATTTAAAATTAGCTTAATTAACCTATGACATGTGAACTTAATATTATCTACAAAATCATTAAGAATATAATTTAACGAAATGCATTAATATATCTCATCCAAATGGTTTGGGGTGAACCTCTTGTAAGGGAAGAAGGTAAGAAAAGTATAAAACAAAAATAATATACACATATTTTGTATTTTTAGATGACCCATTATATTATTCCAACTTTGTATATAGACAATTTTTATTCAGCAAAATAATCAAACGTATTAGAGTTGCAGTATTTATATTCCATCTTTTTCACAATGCGATTCACATTATTTATATAGCAACGGTTTATACTCTTAAGGAGATTTTTCAATACTCTTATTCACTGGGAATACACACTTTTGTAGGTGATTATAGACCAACCGGTATATTTTTTAATTTTTCCAGTTTTAGATTTTGATTACATCCGCATCCATATTTATTACTGAAAAACGCATACGAAATATTTTCAATTGCATTAATTTGGCGGCGTTGTCTCATACAAACTCGTCAGAGTCAACCCAGAAGAAAATTTTATTTTTTTCAAAAGTTGTGAATGTTGTTAATGGAATGTTCATTTTTACATGTTTTTTGTTATATGTAGCGCAACAATTGCGTCTACCAAACGAGTTAGAATTATTTTTCGTTTTGGATTTTGTGAAATGGCACTTTCCAAATTATTTATTTTTGTTCCAAAAATTTTATTACGTTTTAAATTTGTTGATGTATTTTGAGGTAGCAGCAATCATGTCTATTTTCTTTTATTTAACTATTAAATGGATTTGCCAATTATTTATCTATGAGGACTTTTTAACAACAATTCCCAAAAAGCACGGCAAGGTTAGCAGAGCTGAAGAACAACAATTAATTTATGGTAGATTAAGATTTTGCTTTTATCAAAGGGAAAAATTAATAAAGTAAATATTCTCACTTTATTTTTAAATAAAAAATTGTAAATTTTCTTTTAGACTTCATAGATTGGCTCAAGACACTCTTTACAGATTGGTTATAGCTTTCACAATGGCTAGTATGGTATTTTGGCTTTGCGAAATTATGTTTTTAGTAGAGGTAATCAAATAAGATTATTATCTAGAAGTAGCAATATATACTTGACCTGAAATTTGTTAAAACTCTTCCCCAAAGACAACAGTCAAGTTAGAACTTCTGATGGGAGTTTAAATAAATTTAATCTTTGATTCAGTTTCAAGAAATGTTATAATATATATTTTTTTAAATCATTTCAGAAACAATTTCAAATTCACCCTATACGCGAACCTGCGATATTAATTACAGCATTTTTCATTTTGGTCGTTGATGTTGAATGTGGGCAACAAATATTCGACAAGGTAAATTTATTGAACACAGGGCGTTCTAAAATTACTTATCATTTTTCATATTCCAGTCATCGGAAGTGTTTAGTTCCACATATAACCTACCTTGGTATAATTGGGACAGAAAAAATCAAAAAGCTGCCCTAATGTTTATGCAAACTTCGAAACCTGTGGCTTTTAAGGCTTTTGGGCAGTTGGAAGTCAATAGGATTTTAATGATTTCGGTGATATGAAAAGTTTGTTGTTTTTTTTGTTAAATTTAAACTGTCATTTTTAGATACTAAGGCCAGTGTTTGGAAGTATTTCTTTACTACAGTCTCTTAGAGCATGAAGATAAAAATGATACTAAATTTTAGTAGGTAACTAAAATGAGTTTTTTATTTTTGTTTGAATTTTATTTAGCGTCCAACCTCATTTGTCAATTCTTTTATGGTAGTTTAATTTTTCGTGAATAATAATAAACATTAAAATTCCCTGCATAACAACGTGAATAAAGAACTCATTATTCACGTTGTTAGGCGATTCAATTTTCACTTTGATTTGAACCAATCGGGTTTTAAATTGGGAGAAGGCGACTATAATAACATTTGAAATTGGTCAGGAATTATTGGCAATAGACATCACATACTGCCAAATCAAGGACTCTCCTCATCTTAATACCTTGGACTTTATGCCTCAAGAGTTAATAATGGATGTCAAACCAGAGGCTTTAAATCAAGTAATTCGAAATATGAATGGTATACTTCTTGACGAAGTTCTAATATTAAAAAAATATTTAAAACCTTATATTTAAATGTTAGCATTAACGAATAATTAGGTACTATGTAAGTAGTCAATAAATTACAATAAGCACAACTAATTATTGAAAAAAAAATACTAATTTTATTTTTAGCATAATTTATAGAATAAATGTTTCCCATGCAACTATGACCCCTCACCAAAATCACACAAACTATCCGATGAGATGTTTGAGAAAATTAATTATAATTTAAATATAATAAATCTGAAACATTGACGTACCCAACCAAGAAAAAATCATCTGTTAAATTATACGTAATAAATTTAAAAAAATAGCATAAGTAAATATAAGATTATTTATATAAATATATAAGACTTTTTTTGCACACCATGTATGACAAATAAATGAACAAACCATTTGTTTAATTTAATGATTCGTTTACTTTTACTATTTCAATCAAAATTTTAATCAAGGTTGAAAACTAAAACTAATTCAATCGATTATTTCAATTTTGTACACGACTTAAACTAATTTGATCGTCAATCGTTTGTTAAACCAATTACTTTAGTTTTAAATCATCAATCAAATTAAATTTTTGCCAACAAGCAATATAATTGGTACACAAGACAATGGTGGAACGCTTTATGCTACTAAGTTTGTGGATATTACTCGACAACAATTTATTAGGTAATTTATTGTTAAATAAAAATATTATTTTAATGTTTTTTTGTTCAAGTATTGCCTGTGTTAGCTGTAGTCCAAAATGAAGTCCAATTTTACCTATACACTAGGCAAATTATTAAATGAAATAATTTACAAAAATATGCAATAAAAAGAATGTTTTTAGAACAACCTTACAAGACCCTGAAGAATTACAAGTAAATAATGACAGCCTTCTTAATAATTCAAAAATAAATTTTTCGAAACCAACAAAAATATTTTGCCATGGTTTTACCGAATCTTACACTGCAGAAGTATCTCAATCAGTTATGAAAGGTTAGTAATGTTTTTCATAACAAAATATTGGTAAATATTATTAACAAGTACTTTCAAATAATGCATATAACTACCAACGAATTTGACCAAAATCTTCTCATGGCCATTTGACATATTTTTAGGAAAAACTAATAAAAAAAATATTGACAAATTATAAAAACAGTTAGTACTTATCTTGCAATAGAACACCCGGTATAATATTAGTATTTTTAACTAAATATGAAATATACCATTTCTAGCATACTTGAAATACGAAGATTGCAACGTTATTTTAATAAATGCTCAGATTCCTTTTGCCAGAAACTACCTATTGGCAGCATATAATATACTGGGTGTTGGAAAATATTCTGCCGAATTCGTGGACTATTTAGTTTCCAAAGGAATGCCTCTATCATCCCTAGAACTGATTGGAATGAGCCTGGGAAGTCAAACTATGGGAATTGTTGGTGCTAGTGTTAAAAGTGGAAGAGTCCCAAAAATAATGGGTGAGGGATAACCAAAGTATTGACATCATATAACACCAACAATTATTTTAGCTTATGACCCAGCAGGGCCTTTATTTCATATTCGTCCGGAAAGTGCAAGGCTGGACAAAAGTGATGCAGATTTTGTAATTGTTATACACACAAATTGGGGTTTCAATGGATTTTTCTTTCCATGTGGACATGTCGATTTTTGGATAAACGACTCACCACTTTTCCAACCTGGTTGCTCCTTATGGGCCTGTGCCTCAAGACGACCAACGGACATAATTAATGAATTGTGTAAAAAAAAAAGTTCAATAATAAAAGCGGTTTTGAAGAAATTATAACAAGAAACTATTTTAAAGTATTTGCATCTGTTCAAAACCGCTCAACATAAACCAGTCGATATTTGGTTGTTGTGTAGATGGTATTTTGAGTTTACCTTTTTTTAGTTTTTTGCAGTCACTTTTTTAGTCACCGTTTAGCCACATATGCGATTAATAACCAAACCGCTTTCCTAGCTAGAAAATGTACCAGCTTCACAAGTTACAAAAACGGAGATTGCGATAAAAATGATTTGCAGTTTGTTGGTGATCAGGTTTATTCAAAGTAAGTTTATTTACAAAACTTTTTTCTTTTTCTCTAACCATATATTATCTCTTTTGACATAATATTTTTCCAGTTTAACTCTTAAATTTATAATAAACAGGAAAGGAAAAAATGTAGAAAAAATAAAGCAGAAGGTGATAATTTTAGATGGCATAATGAGGGAAAAAAATCTATTGAGCTTAAATGTAGGCATTTATAATTTTTTTAATTTGTTTTTAGGGCTCGTGGAAATTATTATGCTACTGTTGGAACTGAAATCTACAACAAAAAATAAAACTTTTTTTTAAATTTCTGTAAGACAAATAAATTATATGAACAATTTTAGTATTATTAATTTTTATTCCAAGGCCACAACAAAGAACATTTTAATTTTGACATAAAATTTTCCAAAATCTATTAAATTAAATTAATTAATATATTTTATTTAAATTTTAATTATAATTTTAATGACTGCTTATATGTAGAAGGGTAAAATTTCAGTAATGTGTGGTTTTTATTTGGAAAGGTACCAAGTAAATTAAAATTCCAATGGTCTTGACAAATTACAAAAATAATACTTATTTTGGAATGTAACACCGTTTGGTAACCCTGTATATAATTATAACGTTCTTCTGCACATTTATATCTAATTATAAGATACGATTAATTAGTGAATTTAAAATTAGCTTAATTAACCTATGACATGTGAACTTGATATTATCTACAAAATCATCAAGAATATAATTTAACGAAATGCATTCATATATCTCATCGAAATGGTTTGGGGTGAACCTCTTGTAAGGGAAGAAGGTAAGAAAAGTATAAAACAAAAATAATATACACATATTTTGTATTTTTAGATGACCCCTTATATTATTCCTACTTTTTATATAGACAATTTTTATTCAGCAAAATAATCAAACGTATTAGAGTTGCTGTATTTATATTCCACCTTTTTCACAATGTGATTCACATTATTTATATAGCAACGGTTTTTACTCTTAAGGAGATTTTTCAATATTCTTTTTCACTGGGAATACACACTTTTGTAGGTGATTATAGACCAACCGGTATATTTTTTAATTTTTCCAGTTTCAGATTTTGATTACATCCGCATCCATATTTATTACTGAAAAACGCATACGAAATATTTTCAATTGCATTAATTTGGCGGCGTTGTCTCATACAAACTCGTCGGAGTCAACCCAAAAGAAAATTTTATTTTTTTCAAAAGTTGTGAATGTTGTTGTAGGAATGTTCATTTTTACATGTTTTTTGTCATATGTAGTGCAACAATTGCGTCTACCAAACGAGTCAGAATTATTTTTTGTTTTGGATTTAGTAAAATGGCACTTTCCAAATTATTTAATTTTGTTCCAAAAATTTTATTACGTTTTAAATTTGTTGATGTATTTTGATGCAGCAGCAAGCATGTCCATTTTCTTTTATTTAACTATTAAATGGATTTGCCAATTATTTATCTATGAGGACTTTTTAGCAACAATTCCCAAAAAACACGGTAAGGTTAGCAGAGCTGAAGAACAACAATTAATTTATGGTAGATTAAGATTTTGCTTTTATCAAAGGGAAAAATTAATAAAGTAAATATTCTCACTTTATTTTTAAATAAAAAATTGTAAATTTTCTTTTAGACTTCATAGATTGGCTCAAGACACTCTTTACAGATTGGTTATAGCTTTCACAATGGCTAGTATGGTATTTTGGCTTTGCGAGATTATGTTTTTAGTAGAGGTAATCAAATAAGATTATTATCCAGAAGTAGCAATTTATACTTGACCTGAAATTTGTTAAAACTCTTCCCCAAAGACAACAGTCAAGTTAGAACTTCTGATGGGAGTTTTAATAAATTTAATCTTTGATTCAGTTTCAAGGAATGTTATAATATAATTTGTTTAAAATCATTTCAGAAACAATTTCAAATTCACCCTGTACGCGAACCTGCGTTATTAATTACAGCATTTTTCTTTTTGGTCGTCGGTGTTGAATGTGGGCAACAAATATTCGACAAGGTAAATTTATTGAACACGTTCTAAAACTACTTATCATTTTTCATATTCCAGTCATCGGAAGTGTTTAGTTCCACATATAACCTACCTTGGTATAATTGGGACAGAAAAAATCAAAAAGCTGCCCTAATGTTTATACAAACTTCGAAACCTGTGGCTTTTAAGGCTTTTGGGCAGTTGGAAGTCAATAGAATTTTAATGATTTCGGTGATATGAAAAGTTTGTTGTTTTTGTCAAATTTAAACTGTCATTTTTAGATACTAAGGCCAGTGTTTGGAAGTATTTCTTTACTGCAGTCTCTTAGAGCATAAAGATAGAAATTATACTAAAATGAGTTTTCTGTTTGTTTGAATAAAAATATGACTTGTTTTTTGAACACTTTGTATGACTTATAAATAAATAAACCATTTGTTTAATTTTCATTTTACCCGACATTACAATTTTAATCAAGGTTGAAAACTAAAACTAATTCAATCGAATATTTCAATTTTTTACATGACTAAAACTAATTTAATTGCCAATGGTTAGTTCAACTAATTACGTTAGTTTTAGTTTTAAATCGTCAATCAAACTAAATTTAGTAGTCAGTAATTATTTTAACCATGGCAACAAATTTACTTTCCTCGATATGCTTGCTACTCGGGGCCAACAACATAGGTAAGTTTTTAATAAATGAATAAAAATATTTTCAGTGGTAATACTACAAGAAAGTGAGGATAAATTAAAAATACTTAGACATATTTTTTTAAACCTGTTAGTAAATACTACATTTTAAAAGTGACTCTTAGTTTTTTATTACCGGTTATAGTTTATTTTTGTCAAAATTCTAAATCTTTTTTTTTTGTTAAAAATTGTTTAATTTATTAAAATACAAAACATAAACAAAAAATATTGTTTCTACTCCTACCTTTAAAATATGAATCGTATATATACGATATATACTTCATGACGAAGTTCTAATATTTAACAAAAATTATTTTAATTTTAGCATTCACGAATAATTAGCTACTATGTAAGTAGTCAATAAATTACTATAAGCACAACTAATTATTGGAAAAATACTTATTTTATTTTTAGCATAATTTATAGAATAAGAATGAAACGACAGATAAAAATGTAAACAATAGGAGGTATAACCTTATCAATAACCAAGTTAAAAATTAAAACTTAAATTTAAAATTATTTAAATCTATAGTTGTGTGTGAATTGCGCTTACATAAAGTAATGCGCAGTTGTTATAATAAATTTTTTTCATTTTACTATGGCATATTTGTCTTTTTTAAATTACTATCGTTGTAATTCAAATTAATTTTATTTCAGTTAGAAAATCTTTGTTAATAGCTTAGGTACGTTAAGAATAATAACAAAAATATTTTATTGCTATAAAAGACTTTTTTAATATTAACCATTGTTTTGGAATGGTAACAAAATTTTTGTTATTTCCCTTAAAAAGAGGGGGAAAGGGCCAGCGCTCTCCTTGGTAAACATAACTTTGTGTAACTGTGTTATAATCTTATTGATTTCACTTGTGCGAGTGAAGTGTGGTAAAATCTAGCATGATAAAAATATCAAAAAGATTACTAAGAAAATTAAAATTTCGACGTTTTCTAAAAGAAATATTTAAGGTCTATTCTATAAACGATTCATTTTTGTTTGAGTGGTTAGGATAATGTTACATAAATTACATTTATATTGCGCACTAGTGATAACTTATTACTGATAAGTACTTACCTAATTGGTAATAAAGTTAAATACAAAATTTGTTTGTTCATTTTTGAAAATTTTATGCGAAGATATAATCATAATAAAAACTACAACATTCAACAGAAAAATGTAACAAACAATAACAATAATAACTTTCAATATTTCGTTGGCCCTCCCTTAACCCGTAATAATTCGTTAACCCTCCTGGGCATTCCCTAGACCAACTTCCTTAGAAATTCCTGGGGTATGGCTTCCCATTCTTCCTGAATCGAATTTACCAATTCATCCAAATTTTCCATGCGTCCTTCCCTATCTTTCATCTTCAGTTTCATCATGCTCCACACATGCTCAATAGGATTCATATCCGGAGACAAAGGTGGCCAATTCATTCTCTCAATATCATGGTCCCTTAAACGATATTAGCGCGATGCGGAAGGGCATTGTCGTCCACCAACACCACATTATTGGCATTTAATTTTTATCATTTGATCCTTTAATCATTTAGTGACATGATAATAACGTACTAAAGATGCAAAACACAGTAAAAAACAGTAAAATCCAGCAATCAGGCTAAGTGTATTGCCTACAAAAAAGGATCAAATGTACTCCATTGAAAAAAAAAATCATATTTTTGTTGCTAAGATTCCAATTCGAAAAATTTGAAAAAAGTTTCAAGGTAAGACATAATACTTCATTATTTCAAAGTAAAAACGAGAAAAAAATATTTATTTTACAAACGGGGCTTGGATGAAGTTATTGAAATTTTTCACTGTTTTGCATATCACCCTGTAGTAAATTTACTTGAAGAACCGTGAATTTCATATCTATAGCATGAATTGCCAGAGAATGGAACTAGCAGACATTACAAACCAAAATAAAATCGTTCAAGAAACAAAAAAGTTATGTCGTTTTGAAAAACGACGAAATTTTTGGTCGCGACACATTCAGTGGTGCGCAGTTTATTTATTAAAAAAATTTCTGAATTTCTGCATATTTAGAGGAGGAAAACATTAGGTACTTAAAATTTTAAATAATGTCGGAGACAAAAATTGACATCTGTGTCACAATAAAGTGTATTTCAGTCGACCAAATATTTTACATATTATAAAATCAACAATCCTAGCAATTTAAAGAATTTCCTATGGCCATGTATTGTGATTGGCTATCGTTTTTTAGTCTTATTTCGCTTATCCTTTGCTTTAGATAATTGTAATTTTCAAGTATGTGTTTCGCATAACTTTTTTTCCTGTATAACATTTAAAAACAATGATAAGCTTTAGCTTATTATATTATGTCAAATTAGCTAGATATATGTTAGTAAATAAATTAGGCATGCCTGCAGGGAACATATATACCATTACGAGTATTTCGTTGTCAGTTACTAATTATTTTTAACTATGGCAACTACTTTACTTTCCTCGATATGCTTGCTAGTCGGGGCCAACAACTCAGGTAATGACATCGTTTGTTTTTAATAAATTAAACAAATATTACAAGAGAGTGAGGATAAGCTAAAAATAATTCGACAGATTTTTTAAATCTTGCGTACAGTGCCCATAAAACATTCTCTTCTCTATTACTGTGAAAAACTGCTGCCAAATCGATTGTTAATATTTTAAAGTATCAATAATTGTTGAGTTTAATTAAAGTAATAACGGGCAATGTTAATGGTGAAAATGTTTATTGGGTTGGTTACCTTATTTTCGTTAAATTTAAATGATTTTTTAGATAATATTAAGTATTTATCGTAGAAACAGTATACTATCTCTCATAAGCTCGGTCGTGCCTAAATTAAATTCCCGACTAAAATATCCTATAATACTTTTTCAGCACCTGTCCCAGGAATTACAATACAGGCAAGTTATTTTCAACTATACACAAAAGACAGATCTTTATGTCCTCCCGTTAGAGATAATGAGGTCCTTTTTTACCTGTACACACAGTAAGCAAAATTTATTTTTTTACGAATACTTTTTAGGCTATAGGTATATATATAATTAATATTATAATCAAGTTGTATTTTAATTAAATACTTTTTTACTCCCACCTTTAAAACATACACGTGACACTAAGTAATTTTTTAAATGCACATTGACAAGATAGCTGTTACTGACATTTTAGTCACAGGCTGAAGTTACACTTCACAGTTGTCAATTGCCATTAAAAAAAATTATAAATTCTTTAAACTTTGATCTTGAATTAAATGGTTGGAGAAATCGCTTAAATGCATCAGTCCTTTTTTGTAGAACATTCAATTTTCTGCAAAAATATGTATAAATATTTCATTAAACGATTTTTCTCAATTTTTCAGTATCGAAAAAAAAATATATTCAATTTTTTTGAATCACGCTAATGTTAAGGTGATATTTTTTTAGAGCAAATGCAGATAATCCCAAACAGCTAAAAATAAATGATGAAGGATTGTTTAGGAGTTCCAAAATTGATTTTAATAAACCAACCAAATTTTTTGTCCATGGGTTTCTTGAAAGTTATAAGTCCGACGATGCTCAGCAAACTAAAAAAGGTAAATAAAATATCAAGTAACCACCGTATTTTTTTTAAAACAACGGTCCAATAGTTTTCTCTACAAACATCTTTGATTTTAGCGTACTTGGATAAGGAAGATTGCAACATGATTTTGGTCGATGCCAAAGTTCTTTACGCCGGTATTAATTACCTAGCAGCAGCAAACAATGTGCAAGCTGTTGGAAAATATGTTGCCACTTTTGTGGACTATCTGGTTTCAAAGGGAATGCCAATTTCTAGTCTGGAACTGATCGGCATGAGCTTGGGTGGACAAACTGTTGGGATTATTGGAGCCCATGTAAAGAGTGGAAGAGTGCCAAAAATTTTGGGTGAGTGTTAATACTTTGCACTTCGTAAGAGATTAAGACATAGTTCTTTCATTATTCAGCTTATGATCCAGCCGGTCCGTTGTTTAATGGTTATCCAGAAGATAAAAGATTGGACAAATCGGATGCAGATTTTGTGATTGTAATTCACACGAACTGGCTTCAAAATGGATATTTCTTACCCTGTGGTCACGTCGATTTTTGGATAAACAACACTCCACTCAGCCAACCTGGATGTTCCATTTCTCAAGTCACTCGTAGAAAACCAGGAAACATACCAGAAATAGGTACGTAATTTTCAACACAGTGGAACTAATAACAAGTTAAAACTCCTTTTTAAAGTTTTTTGCAGTCATTTCTTTAGTTGGAGAACGGGTAAATTTGCCTTATACCACCCAACTGCATTTCCCGCTAGAAAATGCGACAGCTACAAGAGTTACAAGAAAGGTGCCTGCAACGGAAACGATTTGCAATATGTAGGAGATAAAGTAAAAGCGACGTAAGTGACATTGCAATATTTATTTTTTATGTAACTATATTTAATTTAACTTTTAGGGCCTCCGGAAACTACTACGCCACTGTTGGAAAGGAAATTTATTCTTAAATATTAAATACATACTTTTACAGTTTTAAACAATTAAAATGTTTTTGTATTAAAAAAACATACCTATTTAACCTAAGAAATACAATTATACTTAAGTAACAGTAATTGTTTATAGATTAAAAATATACTAATACTGACTTAATTGCTAATTAACCGTCATTTTTCGTACACCCTGTATATATTAAATATATACAGGGTGTTTCAGAATAAGATGCTGAACTTTACCTGACTATTACCGATGTACGGGGCGAAAGGGACAACATGCTCAAATAAAAATACCATATTATGGTACACTATTCATGGTACCTCCACGAACAATGACGAGTTCTGTGCGAGCTGTCAAGAAAATTCCTCCCCAAACCATTACAGAACCTCCATTAAATAGCGAGGTTTCACGAATGTAAAACTGTGAAAATCTCTCATTTGGATGTCGGTCAGAGCTGAATAAACAAAACCTGGACTCGTCTGTAAATAGTACACGCTGCCAATCCTCAATATTCCAGTCAACATGTTGTCTGGCAAATTGCAGTCTTGCTCTACGATGATTTGCATTCAACTTCGGTCCTGTTGCTGGAATTCTGAAGGTCAAATTCTGTTCCGCAAGACGTATTCTTACGGTGGACTCACTTGTTTGAAAATTATGAGTAGCATTAAGTTGCACCTGTAGATTTCTTGCTGTTACAAATCGTTCTCTCAAAGCATGCAAATAAAGGAAACGATCATGTACGGCTGTTGTCATTCGATGCCTTCCCTGCCCATCACGTCTGTTATGATCGTTGGTTTCTTCAAAACGTCGAATGCACGGGGTATTGGGGTATGATTAACTCCCAATCTCCGAGCTATGGCGCGGTAGCTTAATCCTTGCTCGGCCAATGTAATTATTCTTACACATTCATCACGATTCAAATTTCCCACTTGGCGCTCCATTACAATAACTTTATGCAGACAACTTAAATGAAAATATTAAGTTCTTTCATTTTACATTAAACTAGAGTTATTTAATCTTTAACCGTAGGTATATCTTATTTAAAAAAAGAGATAGCGACGTGAATCAAGAAACAAAATGTTAAGAAAATATGGGGCTATAGTTTAATTATATGAGTCATATGCTGTTAATCCCACAGGGCGTTTCAAATTTCCGGAAATAAACTTATTATCACTCAAATGTAAATTTGAAAAAATATTTGTGGAAAATTTTTGGTGGTGCGTTAAATTTTAGCATTAACGAATAATTAGGTACTATGTTAGTAGTCAATAAATTACTATCAGCACAACTAATTATTTTAAGAATACATATTTTATATTTAGCATAATTTATTATTATTATAGCGCGGAACTTTTCAAGCGATGACGTCAAAATGTTTACAAAAATTAGATTTAAAAAGTATACACTTATCTTAATACATGTGCAAAAAAAACTATAATATCACAATATAATCATTTTTATGTAATCGCTGGAAAACTTCCGCGGTATAATTATTATTGACATTATTTGGGTTTTTTGTATACAGAGTGTTTCACATTCGTGGTCCATTAGAAGTTTCTGGGGAACAGAAAAAGATATCAATTTGAAATTTTAAAAGCATTTTTAATCCATTTAAGTCCATTCTAAAATATTTTTACATTTTTGCGTAAAATTCTGAGTCAAATTACCATACCATGTCCTATACCTAAAGTGAAAAGTTTTCGAGTTATTAATTTTTTTCGTTTAAATTTGAGGAATGCACGTCAATTAAAAATAGCCTATAACTTTTTTGTTATTAGGTTTGCAAATATATGGGTGTAATTTTTGGAATCTTAAAACATTGTTTAAAATACACTCACAGGCAAAATAATCGATCCACACAAATTTTCTATGAATTTCAATCGCAAATAACTTTTTTATTTGATGTCGGATTTAAACGAATATTAAAGAATATTGTAGATAAATTAATGGACAATCGCTCACATTTTAAAAAATTACTAAAAAATAGACGTTCGTTTATAATATACAGGTTTAAACAAAAAAATGTTTTTTACCATGAGTTTAAGACACTCCAGAGTGGCAAAACCGTATATTGTTATAAATTAAGTTTTATTTATCAAGTCGCATCTATTCTTAACAATTTTGGTTTTAGTTCACCTCAATATACTTATTTTTGTGAAAAATATGGATTTAAAAAAAAAACATTGAAATTTCCAATATTTTTCTGTACGAAGAACTAAGGTTGCTATGGTCCATCCATAGCCTATGGAGGATGACAGTGACAGTTTTGTTGAATCATCCCATACTTGGACATGTCATAGCCGCGGCTTTTAAAAGCTATCAAATTGTTTTTTGCAAATTAATGTTTAAATTTTTAGGTGTCTTCTTACTTTAAAAATGGATATGTCCCCGACTGATGTTGCCAAAGCCATTAATTTAATCCAGGATGGACGGTTACAGTATTACGTGGCAAGTGTTTTAAACGCTACAAAAAGTAAAGTACAAAGGCCAACAACAGTCGGAGACATTTTTAAAAATAAGAAGACACCTCAAAATTAACACATTAATTTACAAAAAAACATATTGACAGCTTTTGAAAGCTGTATATGACATGTCCAATTATAATTATGGGATGATTCAATAAAACTGTCACTGTCATCCTCCGTAGGCTATGGATGGACCATAGCAACCTTAGTTCTTCATACAGGAAAAATATTGGAAATTGCAATGTTATTTAAAAAAAAATCCATATTTTCCACAAAAATAAATATATCAAGGTGAACCAAAAACAAAACAGTTAAAAATAGATGTGACTTGATAACTAAAACATAATTTAGAACAATATGGTAAAAAATATAATGTATCTACAATATTCTTTAATATTTGTTTAAATCCGAAATCAAATATAAAAGTTATTTACGATTGAAATTCATCGAAAATTTGTGTGGATCGATTATTTTGCCCGTGAGTGTATTTCATGTAAATTCTATAACATTTTTTAACAATTACAATTACCTGAGAAAACCCAGGGCAAATTAGGCTAACTTGAAAAGTTAATAACTTTTTTATTTTAAATGTTACACCCTGTATGTTTTTACATAATCAAATGGTAAATTAAAAAACCTTTCGAATGAGGTTACTATTCCCTATACAAAAAGTGAATAATTTCAGAGATATTTAACAATTTATAAATTTTAAATATTATTTTGTATCACCTGACACAGTGTCCCTGAACGAAGTTTAGGTCACATAAAAATGACGCCAAAAACTGATTGCAGTTTCTTGTTCGGGACCCTTTGGTGACTTAAAAATGATATTTACCAAAATCCTAGCTGATCCTCTTTTCGAAATTTTTTGAAAATTAATGATTTTTTTTTTAAATTTTTGTCTACCTTTGACAGAGTACACATTTGTACACCGACTTTAATAATATTGGAATATATTGTTAAGGAGATTTGGAGAATACTGTTTATACTGTGTACATCATTTAATATATACAGGGTTAGCCAAAAATTGCTTCTTTTAATAAAGCAAAAGCGTAAATTCATGATTTTGGCATAACACGCAAAAAAGATATATACCCACCCATGTTTTTTTAGATATTTTTATGTTTATCAGGCTACAAAATGGGATTCTTATCAAGACTTTATAAGAAAAATTAATTTTGAATAAAATTAAATAAAATAAATTTTTTTGTAGATAAATCTGTTTTGTGCATTATGCTTTTTACTATATAAAAACGTGATTGTATAAATCTAATGATGTGCTCAGTATGAGAACAGTATTCTCCAAGTCTCGTTAACAATATACTCCAATATTATAAAAATTGGTGTACAAATGTGTACTCTGTCAAAGGAAAGATAAACAAAAATTAAAAAAAAAAATTAAGAATTTTCAAAAAAATTCGAAAAGAGTAGCAGCTAGGATTTTGTTAAATATCATTTTAAAGTTACCAAAGGGTCCCGAACAAGAAATTGCAATCAATAAAAATCGGTGTACAAATCTGTACTCTGGCAAAGGTAGACTTTGCGATAAACAAATAATTAAAAAAAATGATTTTTTAACAAATGTAAAGAAAAGCAGTTAGAATTTTGGTAAATACCGTTTTTAAATCTCCAAAGAGTGTCGATCAAAAAACTTAAAATAATAAAAGGTTAATAAGAATGCCATTTTGTAACCTAATAAACATAAAAATATCTAAAAAAAAATGGGGATACATCTGTTTTGCTTGTTATGCCAAAATCATGAATTTACGCTTTTGCTTTATTAAAATTAAGCGATTTTTGGTCCACCCTGTATAAATCAAATGATGTGAACATTATTAAAAAGTATTCTTTAAGTCTCCTCAATAATATACTCTAATTTTATAAAAATCGGTGTACAAATGTGTACTCTGTGAAAGGTAGACTTTGAAATAAACAAAAATTTAAAAAAAAAAATCATAAATTTTGAAAAAATTTCGAAAAAAGGATCAGCTAGGATTTTGGTAAATATCATTTTAAATTCACCAAAAGGTCCCGAACAAGAAACTGCAATCAGTTTTTGGCGTCATTTTTATGTGACTTAAACTTCGTTCAGGGACACTGTGCTGAAACATCTGTTAGTAAAACATCAATAGGTACATGGGCGCCGGAAGGAATTTGTCTAGGGGGGGGCCTTAAAGTTTTTTACAATTTTGATAAATGTTATTTATAATCAAGTTGTACTGTAGAAGTTCACATAGACTTAAGTCAAATAAAATATCATCTTTATATGTATATTTACCTATTTATTTATATTGGTACATATTGCAAAAAATACAGTTTTTTGGTAAATATATAAATATAATAAAAATATATAGCCAAGGAATCTCCTCTAGTAGTACAGCCGTCTTATGTATACGCTATACAAATTATGATATTTATTATTTAATCTAAAACCCCTTGGATTCCAAATCAAAATTGATATGAACCTTATTGCACGTATATAACATTTCATCGAAGATCTTTAAAATATGAACATTATGATCTGTGGCTTCTAGTTTCTTCGCCATAGGATTATGAACGGAATCAGTAAACTTTGCTTCTGATTTCTTTGAACAGCCAGCCATTTCATTCATTTTACAACTGTAACACTAGTGTTCATTAAGACGGCACAAATCTAAGTTAAATTATCCAAGATAACAAATCTAATTTATCTAAAAAATAATGAACAAATAGCTGGCCATACACAGGCGTTATTTCGCGCGGTTTATCGTGGCGTGTTGGGATGTAGCGGTTAGTATTCACGAAAGAACGGCATGGCAAAAAAAGCGTCATGTTCCATACACTTGATAAAGTATTCAAATGATTTAGCAAGTGATTGCCCGTGGTATATCAGTTTCAAAGGAAAAATCGTATGTGAGTGGGCAAAAAGTGTCATTTATCGAGTCGTTTGAAACTGCATGTGATCATGTACAAATTTTTAACGTGAAATTTTGCCAAGCAAAAGGTAAACCGTGACGCGGACTGTGGCGTGTGGACACTGAAATGATGTACGCCACACTCCAGAGGAAAGCACGTCTGAAATCCCTCCTATCTGCAAAAACATATGGAAATTCATGTACGTGAGTGAGTATCGCCGGGCGCAATGATAGAACGGGAAGGGATTTCAGACGTGCTTTCCTCTGGAGTGTCCACACGCCACACGCCACATTCCGCGTCACGGTTTACCTTTCTTGGCAAAATTTGACGTTGAAAATTTGTACATGATCACATGCAGTGTCAAACGACTCGATAAATGACACTTTTTGTCCACTCACATACGATTTTTCCTTTGAAACTGATATACCACGCGCAATCACTTGCTAAATCATTTGAATACTTTATCAAGTGTATGGAACATGACGCTTTTTTTGCCATGCCGTTCTTTCGTGCATACTAACCGCTACATCCCAACACGCCACGATAAACCGCGCGAAATAACGTCTGTGTATGGCCAGCTAATGATAACGATCAGCACTTTCCGTCAAATTATGCAGTACCGAAATTTCTGGGTATGAATTTCCAGGGGGGGGCCCGGGCCCCCCCCTGCCCTTATGTAGCGGCGCCCATGAATAGGTATATTATTCTTTAAAGTATATCATGGCCATCATGTTATAAAAACTAAACTAAATTAGCAATTTCTTAAAATATCTTGCCAAGTTAACGTGATATATTTTTTCCAGTCTGTACGGTTAAAGTTAGTTAAAAAAACCGATAAAATATGTCAAAAATGTTTGGTTTTCAAAAGGTAAAAAACTACTATTTTTAACTGAATTCAATAGCTGGCCTATTCAGGGTTGCGCAACATAAGAAATTATGTAGCTATGGCACTTGAAAACCTAATCTACGGTGTCAAGTTTTACAAAATTCATATAAATGCCAATATCTCAAAAACTAAACATTTGTTGGTCCTTCAAAGGATGTCGTTGACTTTTGGGTTACCCTGTATGTAAGTAATTAAATTATGCATGGATCAAATACACTATTACGAGTATTATGGTAGCAGTACGTAATTATTGTTAACCATGGCAACAACTTTACTTTCCTCGATGTGTTTGCTACTTGGAGCTAACAACTCAGGTAATGACATCCTTTGTTTTTTATATTTTTAGTAGTAATATTACAAGATAGTCAGGATACATTGGTTAAAATTGTTTAATTTATTAAAATACAATACCTACCTAAACCAAAAATATTTTAAACTTTTTTAGCACCTGTCCCAGGGATTACAATACAGGCAGGTTATTTTCAACCATACACAATAGACAGATCTTTATGTCCTCCTGTTAAAGATAATGAGGTCCTTTTTTACCTGTACACACAGTAAGCAAAATTTATTTTAAATACTTTTTAACGTAACCTATTTATTGGGATCAAGGCTAAATATAATATATATTATATATTTTTTTTTTAATATAATTAATAGTATAATCAAGGTGGACCGCCTCAAGCAGTTTTAAGTTGTAAATACTTTTTTTACTCCCACCTTTAAAACATGTTTACGTGACACTAATGTTAATTTTTTAAATGCACCTTGACAAGCTAGTTGTGACTGGCATTGTAGTCACAGGCTGAAGTTAGCATATAATATAATATATTATAATATAATATAATATAATATATTTGATTTTTTTGAATCACGCTAATGTTAAGTTGATATTTTTAGAGCAAATGCAGATAATCCCAAACAGCTAAAAATAAATGATGAAGAATTATTTAGGAATTCCAAAATTGATTTTAATAAACCAACGAAATTTTTTGTCCATGGGTTTCTTCAAAGTTATACTTCCGACGAGGCTCAGGAAACTAAAAAAGGTAAATAAAATATCAACTAAACCACTGTATTTTTTTTAAAACAACGGTTCAATAGTTTTCTGTACAAACATCTTTGATTTTAGCGTACTTGGATAATGAAGATTGCAACATGATTTTGGTCGATGCCAAAGTTCTTTACGCCGGTATTAATTTCCTAGCAGCAGCAAACAATGTGCAAGCCGTTGGAAAATATGTTGCCACTTTTGTGGACTATCTGGTTTCAAAGGGAATGCCAATTTCCAGTCTGGAACTGGTTGGCATGAGCTTGGGTGGACAAACTGTTGGGATTATTGGAGCCCATGTAAAGAGTGGAAGAGTACCAAAAATTTTGGGTGAGTGTTAATACTTTGCACTTCGTAAGAGATTAAGACATAGTTCTTTCATTATTCAGCTTATGATCCAGCCGGTCCGTTGTTTAATGGTTATCCGGAAGATAAAAGATTGGACAAATCGGATGCAGATTTTGTGATTGTAATTCACACGAACTGGCTTCAAAATGGATATTTCTTACCCTGTGGTCACGTCGATTTTTGGATAAACGACACTCCACTTAGACAACCTGGATGTTCCATTTCTCAAGTCACTCGTAGAAAACCAGGAAACATACCAGAAATAGGTACGTAGGTATCAATTTTCAAGGCAGTCGAACTAATAACAAGTTAAAACTTTTTTTTAAGTTTTTTGCAGTCATTTCTTTAGTTGGAGAATGGGTAAATATGCCTTATATCACCCAACTGCATTTCCAGCTAGAAAATGCGACAGCTTCCAGAGTTACAATAAAGGTACCTGCAATGAAAACGATTTGCAATATGTAGGAGATAAAGTAAAAGCGACGTAAGTGACATTGCAATATTTATTTTTTTATGTAACTATATTTAATTTATCTTTTAGTGCCTCCGGAAACTACTACGCCACTGTTGGAAATGAAATTTATTCTTAAATATTAAATATATATACTTATACAGTTAAAAAAAAATAAAATATATTTTTATTAAAAAACATACCTACCTAATTAACCTAAGAAATAGAATTATACTTAATTAAGTACTGTTTATAGATTAACAATATACCAATGCTAATTAACCGTCATTTTTCGTACACGCTGTATATATTAAATAACTTGATATACTATATTATTTTTTATGGTAAAGTATGTATTATTAAATGTTTATAATAAAAGAAGGTCATCAAATTGTCTATAATTTATTTAATTAAATTTAAGTGGCTTATTTTAAAAATGTTTATTAGTTTATTTTCAATTCATATTTTTGAAGGATCTTATGCTACAAAAGTAAAAAAAATTGCCCAGCCATTTCTGAGTATTTTTACAAAGCCAGCCGAAGAAAAAACTACTAGGGGTAAATTCAACTCTATCGTAGTGTAGAAAGAAAATATTTTATTTTAGTACCTACATTAAAACCAAATAAAAGGCAAGGGTTTGTTTCAAAAAATTAAAACTTAATTATTTTAATGAACGAAAATAAACTTTTTTTCTTTATAAAGACTTAAAAGAACACCATTAAAAATTTATTTTTACTTTTTTTGTATAAAACATTAAAAGAACTTAAAAATATTTCGATCGGAAAAATAATTGTTAAGAATAAATGTTATATTATATCATATTTAAAAATGAAATAGATAAAAAACAAAAATATCCCTTTGATGAAATTTTTTAAGAAAGCAAAAAACTGTTTCTAGATCCCCTTGGCCTGAAAAAGCCATCGTGATCAAAATACTTCCAGAAATTAAAAATGGACATGTTGATTTAATCCTACCATGAGCTGTTTGTTTCCCAATCTAAAAAAATAGTTTTTTACTAAAAATTCTAAACATTACATAAAAGTACAAACATACAAGCTTTAAATTATGTTGAAAAAAAACGAATCGTAAAACAAAAAATCAGAAAAATTAGTTGTTTACTGCTGAATTTTTTGTTGATTTGAAAATTGGACATTTTATTTAGTAATGGACCATAGTTATTGGGCATACAATTTTTATATAAACATAACAACTTTACATCAAATAACATAAATTGTTAAATATTTTTTAAAGATAAATTACTGTTTTAGAATTTTTTTTTTATTTTGTTTTTGTAAATATCATATAATTAATATATTTCTTTCTCGGATTCCTCATCCATTTTCTGGATTCTGAAGGTAACTACTAATTCCTTGGTCTGACTTCTGAAATAGTTTGTTGCAAATATTATTAATGTGGTATCTCTAGTTTGTGAAGCATTTATAATGTTTAGGCCCGAACAGGATGATTTATATATATCTAATATTTTTTCGGGTGGTATGTTAAAAGTATTTTCCGAATTTATTAATTTTGTTGCCATTAGTTTTTTATGTTCTCTATCATGCACTGTATTTAAATCACTGTTATTCTGCAAGATATCCTGTGACGAAGAAATCACTACATTACTTACTCTCTAAAAATAAATTAGTCAAAAATGTCATAGCGAAAAAGCAGCCACTAATAATTCTCGTCAACAGCAATTTGTATCCAGGATATTTAGCAGTCAATGAAATATTAGTCGCTGAATCCGAAAATGTCGTCAAAAGTTATAAAAGTAGAACAGTTTTTGAAATATAATCAATTTTACATATAATATGGAATTGCCTATATCTCAAAAACTGCTTTTCGGATTTAGGGGACAATTTTACATAAGAATTGGCTGGTAAATGTTCGGGATACAAATAGAGTATGATATTGGACATATGTCCAATAATAGAAATTTACATGTTTTACCAACCAGTAATTGGACACTGCAGTGCACTGGCCATTTTACTGTTTGTTTTCAGAATTAAAATTAAAACGCATTAAAGTGACAATGTTTAAACCATGAGGAACACATTTATACCACACACTGATCTACACACTTTTTAGAAATATTTTTTACTGTAATTTAAACACTGCCCTGCTCTTAACAAAAAAACAAAAATCTTACCACTTTTTTCTCCTATGTTGGACCCAAAATAAAGTAGTTCTATATTATTACCGACTGAGATAGTTATAATTGTATACAGCGTAATCTAATGATTTGACTATTTATAGAACTCTTGTTTTTGTCCAATAACTATAAATATCTACTTTACGGTAGAGTAGACAGTTATGTAGACGTCATGAAATGAAATATTTGACAATACTCAGTACTTAAAATCTAGCATGGAGTAGATATCAGCAAATTCATGAAACTACGGGCATATTTGAAGAAGCAAAATGAAGGCTACTTCCCAAAAAAAGCGAGTCTGAATTTGAGCATATATACTATATACTACTATATAAACTATAGTTTGTCCAATGCTCCTGATAAAGAATACAAATGTACAAATGTAGGTACAATATTTATATTAGAAATTGCATAAATACTTAAAAATAAATTTTATTGATCGTTTTTCTGGTTGGCATATCTGGCCCCATGGGGCATGTAGATGTGACGAAATGCCAAATATGGAGGTATATATAAATATAGAAGACAAAAACCAATTTTATTATATTTGTTTTTTAAGAATCAACAATTTTTTCGCTACACGGTACCTTCTTCAGAATAAGTACAAATTTTTATTATGTGGAGGTATTTATATTAGCTAATTCAGGTATTTGAAAAAACTAAGAATTTGGAAAGTCCTATCTAATATAGTTTTACAATATTAATAAATATTATTTTTAGTAGGTACTACAGCTATACATTTTAAAATAAATTTAGCAAAGTAGAGTTGTTGGCTTCAATTTGGACATTAAGAACAATATTCGATTTTTTCTTTAATTTATTAATTTCCAGAGACTCCAGAAGATTTAGTTTTGGGCCTTTATTGGCTGCATGTTAGATTCTAAACTTTGTTCAATTTGTAGTCTTGTATTATAAGGTTAGCATATGAAGAGTTCTGGTTAAAGTTTATATATTATAAATATTTCTTTTGTTCTTTAATTCGTGTATTAAAGTACGAAGTTTTGCCTATATATATATATATATATATATATATATATATATATGTTCAAACAGTCTCTGGTACCTAGATATACATATCTGAGTAAATATATTGAGATGTCCCCCAAGTGAAAATGATTATTTTTATTTTTTGTTGTTTCACTGTTAGTATAGAATGGGGTTTTTGGGAAGCCACCAGGTCTAGTAATAACATAACATAAGTGGTTCTGCACTAATGCAAGAATTTTAAGAAAACTTACATTTTGAATATTAGAGCCTCACGGAAGATAGCTTCACGGAGGTTAGGATTTCGTACGTTTTGTATATTTGAAATAAGTTATTGACAACTTAATATTTTTAAAAAATACAATTGTACATAGGTACATAAAATATTAATAAATAAAATCTACTTACTGAGATATTACACTTCACGGTGAATAGGTTTTTAAATAGCAAATTAATGAACTTAAACTTTGAATTATAAAACAGCAACACTCTCATCTACATATAAATTCTAACTGACCTTTAGGAATTGCTTTGGATGTGTTTAATTTATTTAGTGAACTGATATTTTTAGTATTTTTTTACTACCTCAGATATTTGAAAACATATGGGTTAACCTAGAAAGAGTAACAGTCACGGAGGATAGGTTTTAGACTTTTAAAACATTGTAAAAAATAATTAATTGCGGTAAAAATTCTGGAACCTGAGCTGTAATATCTCCTTAATTATAAAAGATCAAAACACAATAAAAGTGTAGGTACGTCAAAATCATTTAGTTTTATTAAATATCACGGGGTAACACTATCGGGGAACATTTCGTGAGATTCATCCATGTAAAAAAATAGTAAATTTGATTTTCTGTATATTTTAACACGTTTTATGGCCTTAGGTAGATTAAACCCAGATATTATTTCGATACATAAATAATATTATTGATATTTTTTAATCTATTGCCGAAAAACATAACAATACATATTTATAAGTAATAAAAGCTATATAAATAAAAAAAACAACTAAATAGAGTAAAAATGTCGTTGACAGTGTTATCGGCCGCCATTTGTACCCTACTGGGTGCAGAAAATACAGGTAAATACAAAATTATTTATTAAAAAAATATTTTTTTGAAAGCATTGGTTCATATAAAGAATATTTTTAGCCCCACCACCAACTTATTCACTTGATAGTGGTTATTACTCAGTTATTACAAATGACAGACAATTGTGCCCACCCGTCAGAGATTTTGAAGTTACGTACTATTATTACTCAAGGTAAGTTAAGAATAATTTATGTTAAAATAATTATACAAATTTTTATTTAAGGGCAAACACATCAAACCCAAAAGTGCTGAAAATAAATGACGACAATTTATTTACCGCGTCTGGATTTGATATTAATTTGCCCACGAAAATTTTTGTACACGGATTTACTCAGATGCATACTTCCATCGATGCACAAGGAGTTAAAGATGGTATGACTCTTTACGATAAACTCGTGAGATCTTAATAAAAGTATTTTGAATAGCAACAAAATCTTCGGACGTAGTTTACTATTAAAGAATTCGTACTAATAGGTTTATATTTTTTTGACAAAAGTAACTTTTTATATATTTTATACACTCACAGGCAAAATAATCGATCCACACAAATTTTCGATGAATTTCAATCGCAAATAACTTTTTTATTTGATGTCGGATTTAAACGAATATTGTAAATAATTTAATGGACAATCTCTCACATTTTAAAAAAATACTAAAAAAATAGACGTACGTTTGTAATATACAGGTTTAAACAAACATATGTTTTTTACCATAAGTTTAAGACACTCTGTAGAGTGGCAAAACCGTATATTGTTCTAAATTAAGTTTTATTTATCAAGTCACATCTATTCTTAACAGTTTTGTTTTTGGTTCACTTCGATATATTTATTTTTGTTGAAAATATGGATTTTTAAAAAAAACATTGCAATTTCCAATATTTTTCTGTATGAAGAACTAAGGTTGCTATGGTCCATCCATAGGCTATGGAAAATGACATTGACAGTTTTGTTGAATCATCCCATACTTGGACATGTCATACACGGCTTTCAAAAGCTTTCAAAAGCTATCAAATTGTTTTTTGCAAATTAATGTTTAAATTTTGAGGTGTCTTCTTACTTTAAAAAATGGATATGTCTCCGACTGATGTTGCCAGAGCCATTAATTTAATCCAGGATGGACGGTCACAGTATTACGTGGCAAGTGTTTTAAACGTCACAAGAAGTAAAGTACAAAGGGTAAAATCAGTCGGAGACATTTTTAAAAGTAAGAAGACACCTCAAAATTAACACATTAATTTACAAAAAACAATTTGATACCTTTTGAAAGCTGTATATGACATGTCCAAGTATGGGATGATTCAACAAAACTGTCACTGTCATCCTCCATAGGCAATGGATGGACCATAGCAACCTTAGTTCTTCATACAGGAAAAATATTGGAAATTGCAATGTTTTTTTAAAAAAATTCATATTTTCCACAAAAATAAATATATCAAGGTGAACCAAAAACAAAACTGATAAAAAATAGATGTGACTTGAAAATTAAAACTTAATTTAGAACAATATACGGTTTTGCCACTCTACATAGTGTCTTAAACTTATGGCAAAAAACATCTTTTTGTTTAAACCTGTATATTATAAACGTACGTGTATTTTTTAGTAATTTTTAAAATGTGAGCGATTTTCCATTAATGTATCTACAATATTCTTTAATATTTGTTTAAATCTGAAATCAAATAAAAAAGTTATTTGCGATTGAAATTTATCGAAAATTTGTGTGGATCGAATATTTTGCCTGTGAGTGTAGTTAAATGTTTAAGAAAATGCAAAACAAAACATATGATATATGTAGATTTGAAAAATTATTTATGTAAATAATACCAAATTTTTTGAATTGATAAACATAACATTTTGTTATATCAGTTGTAGGTAAGGTATATTTTGTTTTTCAATTTTATCTTCCTATGCTGTCAAAAACCTAACCCGATCTAAATCATTTTAAAGTGCCCAGGCTACAATGAATTTCTTTCTTTTTAGCCTATTTGTCAACAGTAGATTGTAACCTAATTTTGGTGGACGCTAGGGTTCTATTTGCTGGCATTAACTACATAGCGGCAGCTCACAATGTAGTACCACTTGGCGAATACACCGCAAAATTTGTTTGTTGGTTGGTATCGAAAGGGATGCCTCTTTCCAGCCTGGAATTGATTGGAATGAGTTTGGGAGGGCAAACTGTCGGTATCATCGGACAAAGCATGCAATGCGGTAAACCTCCAAAAGTAGTGGGTAAGTGACAATATCCAAGCCATTTTTACGGGTAATTCCGTCTTAAATCGCAATTTTGAGAGGAAATATTTTTAAATTTATTTTTTATAAACAGTCATAATTACTAATGCGAGCCGTACACTTTTCATATTTTTTTTGTTTTTTTGAGGAAAAAGGAGTACTAGT
This sequence comes from Brassicogethes aeneus, assembly GCA_921294245.1. Classification (NCBI taxonomy): domain Eukaryota; kingdom Metazoa; phylum Arthropoda; class Insecta; order Coleoptera; family Nitidulidae; genus Brassicogethes; species Brassicogethes aeneus. Next base: position 55,715,910 of record OV121137.1, read on the forward strand.
AACTTATGTGATTGTCACGTATGTTACTAAAAACGCAAAAATAGATTATTTAAAAAAATCTTAGTTTTACACTCTAAAATATAGGTAATAGATTATTTTACAGCTTATATACTATTTTGTGTTATTTTAAAATAAAAAATATAAAAATTACATGTATAAATCAAAAGAACTCTACTCTGTAACATATGAGACACGCTGGGTAACTTATATCAAAAATATAATTTATTTTTCATATAAATAACGTATATTTAGGTACCAATGAACTAGCAACATAAGATTTTTGAAACATTTTATTAAATAATTTAAATACATTTATAAACTGCACTTTCTCACTCGTTGCTTATATAAATTCCAATCCCTAACATCTAAAGACAAGAGCCTTTTGGTTTCTTTTATTGGAGGTGAAATATTGAACAGTATGTTGGTTTTACAATACCAAATTTTGTCTTCCGGTAATGGCCAATATTTTTAAGTGCTTTAATTTCGTAGTCTTGACCATTTAAACTGCACACAACTCCGGGAATAAAATTCTTATCATATCTAACCACAACCCACTTGTTTATCCAAAGATCAATACCATTGTCTTGGAACACTTCTACGTCCAATGCTTTTTCTTGAAGTATTTGTATTTTCTCCACTTAGCGATAACTTATGAGACAGTAACTTATGTGTTTTTCTTGTAAACAAGCCGGCAACGTGGGATATAAATCGGATTGCATACATTTAAATAACAATCCTATTCTAAGATTATGTTAAAATAATTAAAATTGCGTGATTTACGTAATAACTTATGTGACTACTAAATAAATATACTCTTCTGATTTTAACAATAACCACAGATCTCACGTTAAGTATTTAAAGTTAATTGTTATAACAAAATAACCAATAAACAAATTACAAAATATATGACACTTTGACTGGAGCCGGCTTCACTGCTATGTTGCCAAGTTCCAAAAATGTTACCGCAATGTAGAAAGTAACTTATGGGACCAAAAACAGGGTGAGTAAACTAAAGCTTAAAAAAATACATAAAATAAATCATGTTAAGGTCAAAATCTCTTTTAAAACGAAAATACTACACTGTTAATTTGTATTTTTAGTTTAAAAATACTGTTTTTTTAATAGTGTCTGTACAATTTAATTTTAAAGTATAATAAAACTGTTGGTGACAGGTAAATTATGTGACATTTTGGTCATAGAACGTAATTTTTTTTTCAAATATGAGCAAAAATTTTAGTAATGGCATTTATAAGAAACACTTAAAGGAGTTATTAAGTCAAATAAAAAACTATATAATTAAACTCATTGTTTCACAAAATTACGGTGACCACAAAATTACGATTTAAGACGGAATTACCCTTATACGAACGATTTTAGATACTATAACATTTTGTAGCATATGATCCTGCCGGTCCGCTATTCACTGGTCTTCCAATTGATGAAAGACTGGATTCTACTGATGGAGACTTGGTTATAGTGATTCACTCGAATCAGGGCTTTTTTGGATACCCCTCAAATTGTGGTGACGTCGACTTTTACATTAACACCAACCCCTATGACCAACCCGGTTGCCACTTGGTACAATATTTGCTGGAAAATTCATTTGATGTAGTGGGCTATCGTAAGTTAATTTTTAAATATTAATAAAACAATTTTACAATCGGGACGTACGAGGTGTGTTCATAAAATAACGGGAATTGTTAAATTTCATGGGTTCGGTTGTCATAAAATTTTCTTTGTTATGTTGGTATACATGCCCCCAGTATGATAAAAACTTAAGCTGTTTTCATCGTTTACTTTGTCTGTGGCAGCCGCTAAGGTTAGACGTGTTTTATGAGCTCGGCGATTTTCGTTCGTTAAAATAAATGGATCAAAGAAATTTGTATCCAATTTTGCTTAAAAAATGAAATAAATTCTGTGAAATGTTAACAAAGGCCTATAGTGAGTCTGCTATAAGTAAAACAAGAGTTTACAAGATGGCCGTGAAGACTTTGAAGATGACGAACGCCCAAGCACATTAAAAACTGATAAAAACATGGAAAAAGTGGAAGAAATGGTTATAAACCATCAGAGAAGTCGCTGATGATGTTGGTATATCGATTGGCTCATCTCATGAAATTTTTTCGAATATTTTGGGTATAAAACGCGGGGCAGCAAAATTTGTTCTAAAATTGTTGAATTTTAAATACGATTTTTTGCCAAAAACAATACTGTAATGATGCCCAAGCATCCATATTTGCCAGACATGGCTCCGTCTGACTTTTTTCTATTCCCCAAAACAAAGAGAACCTTAAAGGGCCGTCGTTTTGCAAGCATAGATGACATTAAAAGCGCATCGCTGAAAGAACTAAAACTATCCCAAAGATTGTGTTTGAGAAGAGTTTAGAGGATTAGAAGAAGCGCTGGCACAAGTGCATAATATCTAATGGGGACTATTTTGAAGGCGACAACTTTAATGTAGACAAATAAATAAATACTTTTTCAAAAAACGAAATTTTCTAAACACATCTCGTAAATGGTCATGAGAATTAATTTTGATTAAGCTTTGTTATAATATTTAGGTAAAAGCCAAGAGTCGACATTGCAAAAAAACAGGGTTCGTGATATTAAAAATATTTTTTTTAGTATTCTGTAGTCATAACTACAGTTGGCGTGTGGCTGTATACGCAATTTATCACCCAACTGCCTTCCCAGCAAGACAGTGCAACTCTTCAGCAGAATACAAAGAAGGGAAGTGTGATGGTAACGATCTTCAATATCTTGGAGATACTGTAACATCAAGGTATGTTTGAATATAAATTTTTGGAGAAATTCATTTAAATTGTTTTTTAGTGCTTCTGGAAGTTACTATGCAACAGCTGGATCAGAAGTCTATACTTAAATATTATACTTACTATAATTGAGGCCTGTCAGAGCAAAGTCAACAATCTCCCATCAGTCTAAACTAAGTAAATTGAGATAATTGATTTTGGTATTTTAAATTCAAGATTTGTAATTTTTTTTATACATTATATTGAAATATTGTTGTTGTTAGTCTAGTAGCCAACTACAAGGTCTCCAGGATGCATAGTATAGGTGAAATCTATAATTATAAATTGGAGATTGCTGACTTTGATATGAATTGCTGGAGATTGCTCATTTTGTTGTAAACGTTTAAGGAGATTTAAAAAAATAAACAAAAAAATAATTGTTTTTTTATTCCTTTAATGGGTATAAAATTTAACTATACAATCAATGTGGAAAAATTCTGAACTGGACCACATAAATCTGGAGTTTCTTCTAAATCTGGGACCAGGTTGCCTCGTGCAAAAAAGTTTTTATAGTACAACAACTCATCATCTTCTTCCCACTTTACTTTTACTTGTAATGTTTTGACATTATCAGCCTTTTCTTGCTTTACCTTTACGTCTTATTATGGTATAATAGCACAAAATTAACAAGATAACTTTTTTTATAACTCTTAAAACAATAAAACGTATATATACCCATTTTAAATATATTTTTAAGTGCCATTTACTGCAATAGAACTTAACAGTATGTACCAGTAAAAAAACACAAAATTAAATCTCTAAAATACGTTATAACATCAAATGTTAGGATATCAGGTGACACAAATTACTAATTTCTAATGGTGGAATTGGAGATTGTATACTTTGCTGCAAATCTATCAGTGGAGATTGTCTTTGCACTAAATGTCATTTTTAAAATAGGATTTTAGGCAGGATTTAGCACTTTTTGCAGCACATAAACTTTATAATCTTATAGATAATTAGTTGAAGTACAGTCTCCGCCAAAAATCTAATTTTTGACCAAAAGTGGAGATTGTCGGTTTTGCTATGACAGGCCTCAATTTATAAGCTGGGTTTAATAAAAATATATAAAAATATGTAAATATTTATTTAAAACATGACGACAACTTGGTTATAATCTGCACATCATGTGTGGATAGTTTACTGGAGTTAATATCTCTAAACTCCCATCTCTGTGACATCTGATACCAAACACTTTCAACGCTCAACCCAGATGGCATTTGGAATAAGCTGAACCAGTGAGGCTGCCATAACCCAACCAGCAACTAAAACAAAAATTGTTGATTTGCTTTCAAACTTTACGTGGTTTTTACCTCATCGAAAGGTTTGTTTCCTATATGGAACATAGTATGTAATAGAGACTTTGAGGTAGGCTTCACCTTATTAGGACGGCACTCTTCCTCTGTGGTATTTAAGCGAAGTTCGTGAAAAACCCATTCGTTATTGCTCTTAATAAAATGGTGCAAAGTCTTCAGACTTTGCTTGCCATAAGACGTCAGCAACAAATTGCTGACCAACACTTCCGTCATCTGTAATGTACCCTCAACCCTAGCTGAGCCTCCACTTTCAAAGTCAAAATTATCCTGATTGTCTTTGACCTGCTGTAAAAACTCATCAATCTGATCTGTATGTTTGTTATCCTCATCTATACTGCATAGATTCTCAGCTATCGCAAGAGCTATGGACTCGTCGGTATTCAAAGTTTCATCTGTTGTTTCAGTATTTTCATCTTCAGTTGGGGTTGACTCTTTGAATGTAACTTTTTTGGATTCAGATTTGTACAGTAATGTAGAATACAAAGCACTAACCAAAATCTGTATGATGGCTGAATGATTTAAAGGTACAGTCTCAGCAGGAAGCAAATCCTGTATTTGAAAGGCGATTTTAGTCAAAGCAGGATTTGTGCACTCCCAAAACTGACTGAAGCAAGCTAATATAATAGACATAGCTTGATACATGCTGGCCTCAGTTTTAACAGCATTTATAACAATGTCGCTGATTGTGGGTAGTAATGGAGATATGAGGTTTAGGATGGCTTCATACCAAGGTGGACGAATCTGATTCCATACCTATAAGAGTTACTTTAATGTATTTAATGTAATGTAATGCATAAAATTCATACGTGTCTTCTCTCAAAACACTTGGACCAGTATTCTTGTTTGGTGACCGGTGCTAGCAATATATCGACAAAATCTATATTGTTTCCAATGCTCAATAGAACGTTTGAAGCAGACATAGCCAAATCGTAGTAATGACAGGAGTTTAAAACGGTAGTTGATATATCTACATTCTTGCAAATACCATCGCTGGGACAAAGAAAAGAACCACATGGTTCAGTTTTAGGTATTATTTTTTGTACGTCGTCTGTATTCATTTTCAGCGACATCTGTAGTATCAACTTTAGAATTTTGCTATTCCTCATTCCTAACACCTTCAGTAACAAAGCCCAATTGGGTTGTGGTTGAGCTAATAGGACTACCAACTCCAAAGCAATTGCTATTTCGGAAGAAAATTGTCCCATATTCGTAATACTTTTGATGGGCTCTTTAAAAATGCCCGGTAACGCAAAAACAATCCATGGTAGAGGACCATTGCTTCTGGACTTTAGGAGATCCACATTTTCAATTCCATTTCTAAATACTTTAAACAAAGTGTCTAAAGGAGCCCCCCTCAATATAAAGCAGTTCAATAACTGCTGACATTTGGTGTGGACGTCTCGTAAAATTTTACTTTTTTGGTTTAATGACAAACCCACCAACTCTTCAGCGCTATCGCAAATGGCTGGCAAAAGTTGGGCAATACATAAAAGTAAATTACTTATGTCGACAACCAATAGTTTACTTCTTTCGTACGTTGGAGTACTCTAAAAAATTAATGTCAAAACTTTTAATTCAATTTAATTTACGAGTTTACTTGAGTATATCTGACAGTCAAAATTGTTAATGATTCGTTTAACATTCCAGAAAACACCCTTTGAGCCATTTTGGGTGGGACTGTATTCCATAGGTCATCCTTGGTGCCTTAAATTTAATATAAGTAAGACAAATAGAAGGGGTTTGCTTTAAAAAAAAGATTTTTAAATTTAAAACATAAACTTTACTTATATTATAGCCGAGCTTAGTGTTCGCTAGCCACGGTGGTCAAAACTTAAGTATACGACGAACAAAAATGCTAACCAAAACTGAAAGCATATTTTGATTATAGACCCTTTTGGTAACACTAACATGTATTTATCAAAATCCCAGCTGATCCTATTTTTAAGTTTTGCAAACTTTTTTGATTTTCCATTTCTATATATTATTTTGCAATTATTGTACTAAAACTACCTGTACAATTTTAATAAAATTAAGCAAAATAATAAACTTTGTATCATTTAAATTACTTTACTCCCCAGTATTAATTTATTGAGTCACCTATTATTTTTTACCACTCAAAACAAAACATAACAAAAAAAACAAAGATTTATATCTTAAATATTTTTTATAACAAAAAATACTGGAAGTTTGTCTATGAAATAATTACAACTTGCAAATTTTGTAAAACGATATTTAAGATGGTTATGAAAAAAATTGCTATACGTTATAACGTGACATTTTGCTTTAGTTGTTTATTTAATGTATACTTTATAAAGTTAAAAATAGTATTTTAAAATGAAAATTAAACCGAAATTAAGCCGTGAAGAAAATCGAAAGAAGGTATGTGCTGGCTGTGGAGAAAAAATTGTTTTTGGTAATCGAAAAATTCAGAGTTTAGGGTTTCTGAGAAAGTATAAAAATTACTGCATACTTTTTCAAACGAACACTTTAACTTTAGTGATTCAAAAGTACCTACTTCAATATGGTAAAAACGGTATTTTTCCATAGCCACAATTGCCAAATTTTCAAAATTTAGAAATTGCTAGGGAATTTCGCGGCAGCCAAGAATGCATGTGCTTTATCTGCAAAATGGCAGATATAAAGGGCATAAAAAATTATTAAGGGAAGAGGACGGACGAACGAACTAAAGTTTTGATATGCTCTTCCTTTCTAGGGGATATCGCTAGATGTAAGAAGCATGTTTGTACAGAGACTGAAGAATTTAAAAATACTGTTTCAATGTTAAAAACAATTCCATGTAAAACCCAAGAAAAAGTTTTACTGAAAATTTAAGGCAAGCAGTAATCGATTTTGCTTCAAAGAATCTTTAGTTATTTATTAGTTTTGTATTAGATACCTTAAAACAATAAATAAGATATTGCAAACTGTGTTTTAGATTATTTTGTATTTATAATGTAATTTATCCATAGTTCAGTCATGTATCTGCCAAATTTTTAAAAACATTTGATAATGGTACTAGAGTATTTTATCGAAATGGCATAAACAATTTTAAAATACTAAGAAATATGCAAAACTTTGATAAAGGATCAGCTGGGATTTTGATAAATACATTTTTGTGTTAACAAAAGAGTCTATAATCAGATTATGCTATCAGTTTTGGTTGGCATTTTTGTTCGTCCTATACTTTAGTTTTGACCACCGTGTAGCAAAGGCTGCAGATACATTTTCCACTTTTAATAATTAATATCAGCCCAAAAGGTATATATGAGCAAATGTTTTTAGATTGAAATTCCTGAGTTTGCGACATTTTGTGATAGGTAGATAATAGGTTATGTTTTCATGCGAATTTATTCTGTATAAAAATCATGCAAACCTACAATTGTGTTAAATCGATTAAATAAATTACCTTGCATGTATAACCACCACATTTGAATAACGTAAGAGCCCCTTTCCGATTCACTGAAGGGTTTTTCATTCTCCCAATCCAAACATTCGGCATCTTGCAGTATGTACAGGGACAAAAGTCTGCAGTGAAGATCCAATAATCTTTCAGCTAAAGCTTCGCACATCTCGTGATACTTTTTGTAGCCAGTTTGCAGCTGATCAACATGACTGCCTTTTGTATCGGACATGGATTGAATATAAAACCACAGGCAGTTTTTTAATAAAGCTGCAGCCCCAATTGTGCCGGTCAATACGGTCAGATCTGCATGATCGAGGGCTTCCTGGGTTAAAACATGAAGGTGTTCTAAAATATGTAGTTTGATTTATTTTATAAATAAGTATCAAACACTAACCCAACAACTGATCGGCAGATTTACTGATTAGAGACACGAATTTGACGGGATCTGAAGCTTTAACTACTCCCCCACATCCCGCAGCAGATTCTGAACCGCCGTTGTTCACAGTCGATGTTTTTTGGAGAAATCCAGAAGACTTTCTGTAAGCTGCAACGTACTCTTCTTCCCACCACAACACCAGTTTCACCGATGCAAATGAAGCTGATCTGGGAAAGTCCAAGCGCCCCCCAATCACACCAGGGCATATTGTTTCTTGCAATATCGTCTGCTTGTTCTAGAAAAACATATTCATTGTACTATGCTCCACACCTCAAAGTCCAACCACGTGACCACGTACGGAACGCTTTTTTTTTTGAAAAGTTGGCATTTAAGGCTTTTCAGGTTATGTATCTGTCAAAGTATAGTCAATGAAAGAAATAATATTATGTTTAGGCGTTAAAAATGTATAAATCTTTATAGTATCACAAAAACAATGGTTGGTTTAAGAATTTAGGAATATAAATACTGCATTTAATGAAATTCAAAAGTGTAAGGTGCAATATAAGTGATATTTTTGTGCATTATGTCTACATTTCTCCATAAAATAGTTTTAACTAAACAGCATTTATAAAAAAAAATCCAACTTCTCTATTATGAAATAAGAATATCTGTATCAAAAGTAGGTTAATGTATTAGAACAAAAAATATCATCTAATTTTGTATATTAAGGTTAGAAAAATCTATTTTGACCAAAATAAATAAGTGGATTATTTGGAAGAGTGTGTTAATATGGTCATAAATAAATATAGGTATACTAAATAATTGTTGAATATGGTTCAAATTAAATTGAAGCTTTTATACTTCTAATGACAAAACTTGTGCATACCTCTCGACATACCTACTTTAAGTTAGATTATAAGAAAGCAAACAATTTTTAGAGAAACTTGCAATGTGAAAATATTTAATACTCCCATGACATGTGATTTATTAAATTTTTTAAAGTTATAATGATTTTTCGATGTAGATCAAGTTCAGTCGAAGCTTTTTAACTATTTTTATTGATAAAACTTTATGTAGGTACACTTTAAGCTGGATAAGAAAAACATTTTTAAATACCATATTATACAGTCTTTTAAATTACGCTGTGGCTCCCGTCCCGAGGCGGGACTTAAGTTCAGTCCCGATTGTCATAATTTTAAGATTTGTTATGTTATAATAAAATAATAATAATAATAAATTGTACCTGTATACATGTTAAGGGCACTTTAGTTACGTCATAAAACCAAACCAACCCAAACTCAACAACACAACCCAACCGACCCCGCCCCATTGGCCCCCCCCCGCCCCATTGAGCAAAAAACCCAACTAAAATGGGCAAATTTATGTTACGATAAAAATAAAACACTTTTTAACAAAGAAACAACAAATTTATAAAATAAAAAAAATAAAAAAAGTTTGACAACTTCTAGTGGGATCGAACCCGGTACTATGCTCCACACTTCAAAGTCCCACCACGTGACCACGTACGGAACGCAGTCTTTTGAAAATTTGTCATTTAAGGCTTTTCAGGTTATGTATCTGTCAAAGTATAGTCAATGAAAGAAATAATATTTATACTGTTATACCGTTTATGTTTAAGCGTTAAAAGTTTATAAATCTTTATAGTATCACAGTAACAATAGTTGGTTTAAGAGTTTAGGAGTATAAATACTGCATTTAATGAAATTCTAAAGTGTATGGTGCCAAATAAGTAAAATTTTTGTGCATTTGGTCTACATAATATGTTAATATATTATATCTGGTTTTATCCATAAAATAGTTTTAACTAAACGGCATTTATTAAAAAAATCTAGCTTCTCTATTATGGAATAAGAATATCTGTATCAAAGGTAGGTTAATATATTATAACAAAAAATATCATCTAATTTTAAATTTTTTTTTTAGGTTAGAAAAATCTATTTTGATCAAAATAAATAAGTATTTTGGATTATTTGGAAGAGTGTGTTAATATGTTCATATAAATATAGATATGCTAAATAATTGTTGAATATGGTTTAAATTAAATTAAAGCTTTTATACTCCTAACAACAAAACTTGTGCATACCTCTCGGGATCCCTAATTTAAGTTAGATTATAAGGAAACAAACAATTTTTAGAGATACATGCAATGTAAATATATTTAATACTCCCATAACATGTAATTTTTGAAATTCTTAAAAGTTATAATGATTTTTCGATGAAGATAAAATTCAGTTGAAGCTTTATATGTAATTGTATTGACAAAACTTTATGTAGGTATACTTTAAGCTGGATAAGAAAGACTACTACAAGTAAAAATATTAGATAGAGTATACTGTGGTTTTATTTAAATTATAGAATTTATAAGGTTATTTATACCTAATGATTGTTCTATGTAGATAAAATTTTGTCGAAGCTTTTATATGTACTTGTATTGACAGTATGGGTATATTAGCTGAGTGAAAAAAGTAAGGAATTTTAAGAAGGTTAGCTATTGAATTTTTAAAAAGAATTTACAGTTTTTTTAAATTAAGTAGGTATCTAATGGTTTTATATTTGAAATGTTTAGTATTGCTTATTTCCAAGAGCCAGTTGTTCAATTATGATGTCTATTTTGTTTTACTCCAGCATAAATATTTTCAACTGTAAAACTTAACTATTTTAAGATTTTTAAAATTAATTAAATATTAAAAGGGGTTTATTGTAAAGAAGAAATCTAAAAACAACACCTCAAAATTATTATTTGCAAATTTCAAATATAAAACCATTAGATAGGTACTTAATTTTAAAAAAATGTAAATTCTTTTTAAAAATTCAATAGCTAACCTTTTTAAAGTTCCTTACACTGTCAGCTAATATACCCATAGTGTCAATACAAGTACCTATAAAAGCTTCGACAACATTTTATCTACATCGAACAATCATTAGGTATAAATAACCTTATAAATTCTAAAATTTAAATAAAACCACAGTATACTCTATCTAATATTTTTACTTGTAGTTCTTATCCAGCTTAAAGTATACCTACATAAAGTTTTGTCATCATTAACTTTTAAAAATTTCAAAAATCACGTTATTTATTTATTTATTTATTTATTTAACATCCAGAGTATTAAATATTTTTTTTCTCTAAAAATTGTTTGTTTCCTTATAATCTAACTTAAATTAGGGATCCCGAGAGGTATGCACAAGTTTTGTTGTTAGGAGTATGAAAGCTTTAATTTAATTTGAACCATATTCAACAATTATTTAGTATATCTATATTTATATGACCATATTAACACACTCTTCCAAATAATCCAAAATACTTATTTATTTTGATCAAAATAGATTTTTCTAACCTTAAAATTTTAAAATTAGATGATATTTTTTGTTATAATATATTAACCTACCTTTGATACAGATATTCTTATTCCATAATAGAGAAGCTAGATTTTTTTAATAAATGCCGTTTAGTTAAAACTATTTTATGGATAAAACCAGATATAATATATTAACATATTATGTAGACCAAATGCACAAAAATTTTACTTATTTGGCACCATACACTTTAGAATTTCATTAAATGCAGTATTTATACTACTAAACTCTTAAACCAACCATTGTTACTGTGATACTATAAAGATTTATAAACTTTTAACGCTTAAACATAAACGGTAACAGTATAAATATTATTTCTTTCATTGACTATACTTTGACAGATGCATAACCTGAAAAGCCTTAAATGCCAAATTTTCAAAAGACTGCGTTCCGTACGTGGTCACGTGGTGGGACTTTGAAGTGTGGAGCATAGTACCTCTCGCATGCCAAGCGACCGCCCTACCATCTAAGCCATCGAGCTTGACACAAATTATAAAATCTCGGGGAATAAAAACGGATTTACAGTGTGTGACGTCAATCGGGACTGAACTTAAGTCCCGCCTCGGGACGGGAGCCACATCGTTTAAATTATCCAAAATACTTATTTATTTTAGTCTTTAAAATTACAAAATTAGATGATATTTTTGTTATAATATATTAACCTACCTTTAATACAGATATTCTTATTCCATAATAGAGAAGCTAGATTTTTTTTTAAATAAATGCTGTTTAGTTAAAATTATTTTATGGAGAAAACCAGATATTTGGACCAAATGCACAAAAATATTACTTATTTGGCACCATACACTTTGGAATTTCATTAAATGCAGTATTTATATTCTTAAATTCTTAAACCATCCATTGTTATAGTAATGTTATAAAGATTTATGCATTTTTAACGCCTAAAAATAATATTATTTCTTTCATTGACTATACTTTGACAGATACATAACCTGAAAATCCTTAAATGCCAAATTTTCAAAAGACTGCGTTCCGTATGTGGTCACGTGGTGGGACTTTGAGGTGTGGAGCATAGTACAAGTGTTAAATATTAACATAATATTCTTACCGTGTAGTATTCCATATCCCTTTGTATTAAAATATGTACTTTGTCCATTAAATTTCCATCTTCCATTACCTCCATTTCGAATAATTAAATGAAACAGATGCCGTTATTAATGTAAGACGAATAAAAATGTTATTGACTAAACTTTAAATCAACCAGCATAGCAACCGTTGCCACAACAAGCAAAACGTGGCAACAACAGACTTACGCATGGATCTTGCAACTCAATAGGAGGGGGTGACTTCAATGTTAATCCAGGGGTAAATAGCATAACCTAAATTTATTATACAAAAAAGGTATGAGCTCCATTTTTTACATTAATTCATTCATTGCATTTTTTTTAATAAAAATTTTGAAGAAATTATTTTTGTTCCTCATAAGAAAAAAGTGTCTTTGACTTGCTGTTGTTTCAGTATTATCATCTTCCTTTGGGGTTGACTCTTTGACTGTAACTTCAGATTTGTACAGTAATGCAGAATACAAAGCACTAATCAAAATCTGTATGATGGCTGAATGATTTAAAGGTACAGTCTCAGCAGGAAGCAAATCCTGTATTTAAAAGGCGATTTTTGTCAGAGCAGGATTTGTGCACTCCAAAAACTGACTGAAGGAAGCTAATATAATAGACATAGCTTGATACATGCTGGCCCCAGTTTTAACAGCATTTATAACAATGTAGCTGATTGTGGGTAGTAATGGAGATATGAGGTTTAGAATGGCTTCATACCAAGATGGACGAATCTGATTCCATACCTATAAGAGTTACTTTAATATATTTAATGTAATGTAATGTATAAAATTCATACGTGTCTTCTCTCAAAACACTTGGACCAGTATTCTTGTTTGGTGACCGGTGCTAGCAATATATCGACAAAATCTATATTGTTTCCAATGCTCAGTAGAACGTTTGAAGCAGACATAGCCAAATCGTAGTAATGACAGGAGTTTAAAACGGTAGTTGATATATCTACATTCTTGCAAATACCATCGCTGGGACAAAGAAAAGAACCACATGGTTCAGTTTTAGGTATTATTTTTTGTACGTCGTCTGTATTCATTTCAACTTTAGAATTTTGCTATTCCTCATTCCTAACACCTTCAGTAACAAAGCCCAATTGGGTTGTGGTTGAGCTAATAGGACTACCAACTCCAAAGAAATTGCTATATCGGAAGAAAATTGTCCCATATTCGTAATACTTTTGATGAACTCTTTAAAAATGCCCGGTAACGCAAAAACAATCCATGGTACAGGACCATTGCTTCTGGACTTTAGAAGATCCACGTTTTCAATTCCATTTCTAAACACTTTAAACAAAGTGTCTAAAGGAGCCCCCCTCAATAGGAAGCAGTTCAATAACTTCATCTTCATTTCGTTTTAACTCTTTAACTCTTTTACAGTAATGCAGACTAGCTTGACATACTTTGATACATACTGGCCCCAGTTTTGACAGTATTTATAACAATGTCGTTGATTGTGGGTAGTAAAGAGGATATTAGGTTTAGGATGGCGTAATTAAAAGGTATTATTCAAGTTTAATTTACAGTTCCATATTACTTCAAATAATACCCTGTCGAACCCATAATACAGTTACACATATATCTGCCAATTCGAAACAAAAAAATAAAGGTTTATTATGATAAATCATGCTTTTAAGGCATTGCGGCATAAATAAATTTTTATTTTAAAACTGCATGATGAATGGAGATGGAAAGTTGCGACTACCTTTTCGAAAAGTTTTTTAGATAAAGTCCTGTTCAAATATTTGCTCGTATCTGCCACTTTGCTTTGCATGCATATCTGTCTAAACGGGATATACGTTTATGCCAGGTGAAATTTTCACTTAATCAATAAATATACATTTTATTTAGAGGATCTAATGTACACTCACAGGCAAAATAATCGATCCACACAAATTCTCGATGAATTTCAATCGCAAATAACTTTTTAATTTGATGTCGGATTTAAACGAATATTAAAAAATATTGTAGATAAATTAATGGACAATCGCTCACATTTCAAAAATTACTTAAAAATAGACGTACGTTTATAATATACAGGTTTAAACAAAAAGATTTTTTTTACCATAAGTTTAAGACTCTGTAGAGTGTTAAAACCGTATTTTGTTCTAAACTAAGTTTTATTTATCAAGTCACATATATTCTTAACGGTTTTGTTTTGGTTCACCTCGATATATTAATTTTTCTGGAAAATATGGATTTAAAAAAAAAACATTGCAATTTCCAATATTTTTCTGTATGAAGAACTAAGGTTGCTATGATCCATCCATAGGCTATGGAGAATGACATTGACAGTTTTGTTGAATCATCCCATACTTGGACATGTCATACACGGCTTTCAAAAGCTATCAAATTGTTTTTTGCAAATTTATGTTTAAATTTTGAGGTGTCTTCTTACTTTAAAAAATGGATATGTCTCCGAATGATGTTGCCAGAACCATTAATTTAATCCAGGATGGACGGTCACAGTATTACGAGGCAAGTGTTTTAAACGTCACAAGAAGTAAAGTACAAAGGGCAACATCAGTCGGAGACATTTTTAAAAGTAAAAAGACACCTCAAAATTTAAACATTAATTTACAAAAAACAATTTGATAGCTTTTGAAAGCTGTATATGACATGTCCAAGTATGGGATGATTCAACAAAACTGTCACTGTCATCCTCCATAGGCTATGAATGGACCATAGCAACCTTAGTTCTTCATACAGGAAAAATATTGGAAATTGCAATGTTTTTTAAAAAAAAACCATATTTTTCACAAAAATAAATATATCAAGGTGAACCAAAAACAAAACTGTTAAAAATAGATGTGACTTGATAATTAAAACTTAATTTAGAACAATATACGGTTTTGCCACTCTACAGAGTGTCTTAAACTTATGGTAAAAACATATTTTTGTTTAAACATGTATATTATAAACGTAAGTGTATTTTTTAGTAATTTTTAAAATGTGAGCGATTCTCCATTAATGTATCTACAATATTCTTTAATATTTGTTTAAATCCGACATCAAATAAAAATGTTATTTGCGATTGAAATTCATTGAAAATTTGTGTGGATCGATTATTTTGCCTGTGAGTGTATATCATTTAAGACATACAGGGTGCAACATTTAAAACACTAAGTATCATTTAACTGTGCTACAGAGTTTTTGAATGCTTGGTAACTAAAAACTTCAGTTGACAGTAACATACCGAAATAAAGTTGGCACTATTGAATATTTGGTAACAATAGCTGAAACGCTGAAATTCCCCCTGGCAAAATTTAGGCATTGTTTTGAAAAACAATGCGATTAAAATATCAAAAAGCTTTTCAAATTGACTTCAACACAGCAACATGTCAAGCCAAAAATGGGTGCCCAGTGTTGCTTGAAATTCTATAATTAAAATTGCTATTTCAATAAATTGCTTTAATTTAATTATTTTTTTGTCTATTTTTCGTACAGGGTTTTCCATTGACATTGCAAAACATTCAGGATAAAATAAAAATAAAAATATTCAAGACAATTTTATTAAATAGTACATAAGCATTTCGAATATGTAGAACAAGATATTAGATGGGGAATGAAAAAAAAGTTAGTTTCAAACGAAGCACTTTAATGAATACATGTGAGTTTCTCCATACAATTCGTTTTGCTTTGATCAGAAACCTTTTGTAAAATTGAAAAAAAAATTCAAAGGTAAACAACTTTGCACTTTACAACGACGCGTCGTGGCGTCTAAGAAATACGTTTCCTTGCATACAGGGTGTATACCTATATACACCTACACTTTTTTTGTGTTTTGATCTTTCATAATTAAGTAGATATTACAGCTCAGGTTCCAGATTTTTAACCGCAATTAATTATTTTGTACAGTGTTTTAAAAGTCTAAAACCTATCCTCCGTGACTGTTACTCTTTCTAGGTTAACCCATATGTTTTCAAATATCTGAGGTGGTAAAAGCATACTAAAAATATCAGTTCACTAAGTAAATTAAACACATCCAAAGCAATCGAATCAAATATAAAATATTATTAAAAATTAAAAGAAATAATTTTTATAACCACTTATGTAGGTGTTACAAACATTGATTCTATCCTCCGTGAATCAGTTTTTGCTTTAAATTTTATGCAACGGATGGCGCTTTAATCATTTTAAATAAGCAAAAACCGCTGTTTACGACATTATAGATGCATGTGATTCCTGAAGGTCAGTTAGAATTTATATGCAGATTAGAGTGTTGCTGTTTTATAATTCAAAAGTTTAAGTTCATTAATTTGCTGTTTAAAAACCTATCCACCCTGAAGTGTAATATCTCTTTTTTTATAAATATTTTATGTATGTACAATTGTATTTTTAAAAAATATTAAGGTTTTAAAAGATACAATAACTTATTTTAAATATACAAAGGGATGTTTATAAAAAACATACGAAATCCTAAACTCCGTGAAGCTCTAATATTCAAAATTTATGATTTTTTTAAATTCTTGCATTAATGCAGAACCACTTATGTTATGTTATTACTAGACCTGGTGGCTTCCCAAAAACCCCATTCTACTAAAAATTAACTTAATACCAAAAAAATATATATATATAATTATTGCTTTTTTTGTTGAAGGCCAGGCCAGGTCATTTAAATATATTATGAACAGGATGGGCCCAAGGATTGAGCCTTGAGGCACGCCGCATTTAACTTTCAGTTCTGGAGAAGTGCTCTTTCCAATGAACTATTTGTGTTCTTTTTTCAAGATAAGATTTTATCAGTTAATTAGGTGTTCCTCTTAATCTATAAAACCATAGTTTTTCCATTAAAATTTTAGCTTTTTTTAGAGGACAACCTTATTAAATAAATTATAATAAAACCTAATTTATTTTTAGAGAGTGGCTATAATAACTATTTCCAGACCTCAGACAAAATTAAATTACGATAAATAATTGAAGGAAGTTTCAAGCCAATTATAAATTTTAAGGGTTTCAAATAACTTGTTTGTCGTGCTTCTACACAACAGTAGGCACACTTGCCACACTTATTATTTATAACCTTTGTGGAGAATGTTCCAACCGAAATTTCATTTTGCATTATAATCAAATTTAATGAATCTGCGCCAAAACAGACTTGCATAGAAATTTCGCCAGCTTTTACACAACACAAAATATTTTGTGCATGTATGTGCATATCTACATTACATTACATTACGTATCGTGGCAATTTAAAGTTTCCATTTCATATCGTCCAAAATAACAAAAACAAAAATTAAAGATTTGAACAATAGTATATTGTCGAACAAGTATTATTTTGTACTAATTAAAAATTAACACTTTTTTAACGAATCGTATTGTGAACCAACCTTAATGGTATTTTGTATTTTGGTTTTGAGGTTTTCTAACATTGTTTTCTATTGTTTTCTTGTGGAATATTTGTCCTTAATAAATATTTACTTTTTCTTTCAAACTTTTTGTTTTTTTATTCCCCAGAAAATAGCTTAACAATTAATTATGGTTTCGCGTAAAAATCGAACAAATTTTGGACATTTGCTCTAAATTTAAAAAAAAATTCATCCATTGACTGCTGTGGTTTTCAGGCCTTAAGTCACTCTACTGTGTTAAAAATAGATAAATTTCGATATTTTGTAATAAGATTTTTATTTAAAAACTTGATTTGAAATTAAAATAAAATATTTTTTATTAAGTTTTTTTTTTGTAATTAGTTATTTTGCATTTTTTATATTTAATATAATGCTATACAGGGTGTTTCTGGAGAAACGCAAACGATGTAGATTGGAATTTTTAATAGCATATACAATTTGATTTAGACTATACCTAAAGTCAATAGTTTTCAAGATATTAATAATTAACAATTATTGTTTTCGTTAAAATTTTGCTAAATGCACGTTAATCAAAAATAACCTCTAATTTTTTTGTTATTATGTTTACTGACATGGGGTTGGAATTTTTGGAATATTAAAACATTGTTTAAAAAATTTACTTGAAATTATAATAACATTTTTATTATTGTATGTTTTAACATAATCAAATAGAAAATTTAAAAAAAATTCGATTAGTATAATAACTGATTCCTAAAGTTAAAATTTCAGGGGCATTTAACAATTTCTAATATTTTCAATACCATTTTGTATCAACAAACCTGTGAAATTCTACATGTGGCTTAATGTGGCAGTATCCATGGTTACCACTTAATCTGTCATTGTTTAAAAATATTTGATTGAAAAATTAATAACTCGAAAAATATTGACTGTAGGTGGGCGTTTCTCTGTAAACTGGGCAACTCATTGTCTCAAGCTAATATTGTTTAGAAAAATAACAGATCATAAATATTTCGTAGATAACTTCAAAAGATAATAACCTAATCTACCTATGCTCGACGTTCAAAATCCAATAAAATAAACTTTAATGTATCAAAATCGTTTTTATAGTCCTTAAAAACCAGTCCCCTGACGTGTCACCAAAGCAAAATGGTCACTTTAGACTAAATTAATTAAAGACAGTAACTATTGGAATCAACCTAATTGTTTAATTATTCAACCAATATTGTTTGCTTGTTACTGTGGCTTATTTATTTTTTATAATTATTATTTTGTAATTCTAAAAAAGTCATCTAAACTTTGTCTCCGGATTTTATAAACAGTCCCCTGCATGGATTTTTCAGAAAATGCTCAATGTTTTCCAAAGTAATAGGAATATTTTTGGTTCATCTGCCGTATACTAATAAATAGATCGATATTTATTCCTCGAATAACATTTATTAAATACAGCAAAAATATAACAAAAAAACTTGCCTAGACAATTTCTTACTTCAAGTTTCCCAGTTTACAGAGAAACGCCCAGGTATAGAATATGGTATAGCCAAATTACTCAGAATTTTATGTAGAATTAAAAAATTTAAAAATATATGAGGTGTCCTGTTTAAAATTACAAAGTTAAAGACATTTCCGGTAAAACAGGAAGTATTATTTTGTTCAAAATAATTTAGGAAAAAAGTCAAAATCGAATAATTTACGCTATTAAAATTTTAAATCGACGTCTTTCGCGATTCCCTAGAAACTTCTAACGGACTACGTACGGGAAACACCCTGTATATTAAACGTCATTTATGTTATGCTATCCTTAATTATTAATAAAAGATACAACAATATTTGTATAAAAACGACAAAATGTACTAAACTAAACAATTTTGAATACTGCTAATGCTAATTCAAAACTGATTA
The DNA here is from genome assembly GCA_921294245.1 of Brassicogethes aeneus. Taxonomy (NCBI): domain Eukaryota; kingdom Metazoa; phylum Arthropoda; class Insecta; order Coleoptera; family Nitidulidae; genus Brassicogethes; species Brassicogethes aeneus. Next base: position 55,735,485 of record OV121137.1, read on the forward strand.
TGGCCACAGAAACATCATTTGCATAAAAAAATTAATATATCAATATATACTACTAATTTTATAAAACAAAGTTGCTTCTTTGATTATTTATCCTTTAAAATACGTTAAAATCTAAACAAAAGGATTAATTTTCATTAGTAAGATCTACATTTAGTACAAAAAAATAAAAATAAAAACAAAGTTGTCAATGGACGAGATTTTTTTTGGAAAAAAGTACTGCATTTAGATGTAGAAATAAGGTAAAAAAGTTTCAATCGATTTCTTGAACCCTTGCAAATCGACCGTTCGATCCTTTCGCAAAACCGTAGTTAAAACCAGTTGATATAAAAAATAGTAAAATTTAAAGATAAATCGATATATTCGTTGAAATGTAATTCGTTATACTTTATTTCAAGTGGGTTATGCATTTCAAACCGACTTTACTTTTGACAGGTATAAACTGTATTCCGATATTCAGTGACCACCAGCGTTTAAATCTATTTAAATTAAAATTCGATTACGGAGAATTTTCCAATTTTAAAAACATTTCTATTTGGAAATTTAATTTTGATGCATGAAAGTATTTTGTTTGCATAATTGGTATCTACTGAATTACTATAAATTATATAAATTTTATGACCAAATGCAGAACAAACTACTATTGTATATTAAAAATCCTAAAAAAATAAAGTTATCATCTCTCGTTGAATTTTAAAACGTCTTGTGCAGTGGTGGCGAGTCAAATATCAACAGATCGAATAAATGAATGGTTGGATCCCTTAGGAGGAATATAAAACGTGTTTTAATTAATCCAGGAGCTAGCCAGGTTGATTGTCCTGTTTGCGACAGAGAAATGTTAGTCTCTCTATTTGCTGAATAGTCGTATGCAAGGTTGAAATCCAATTTCCCCTGAATTAGTTCAGTTTGAATAGGGAATCTATCATGTATAACACGAAATGAACATCGAATATCAATTTTGTTTTGTTTAATCTTGAGACTGACGTTTACATTCCATTTCGCATACAGCCAATATTTTGATAAGTGCCACTGTTTGTTTTATTTCAAGTTAATTAAAAAAACTTTTAAATCATTTGTGGTTATAGAGTTCGATAGTGGACTTCGTGGAAAACCTTTGGTCAATTATTAACAGTAAAGCAGATTATTACATACTATGCGTATGAGTCAACTTCAACTAGCTATAACTTTTGAAGAGGAGCTTATATATACAGGGTGTTTCAAAATAAGATGAAAAAAAAGTTCAAATAAACCTATGACCTAAACCTCTTCATTTTTGAGTTACAGGGTCTAAAGTTATAAGAAAAAAAACATTTTTTTATCATAACTTTAATAACTTCCTAGATATTTTTATAAAATTTGGCACACGCCTTCTAAGCATTAACAGTAAGTTTTTGATGTAGAAGATTTTTAATTTTTTTTACCAGTGGCGTCCGTACAGGATGTGGTCTAGATATTTTTGGAAAAATATTATGCACGCCACTGCTATTTTTTAAAATAAAAATTATTTTTTAAATCCCTATTCATTTTAGGGCAAATTTGATTTCTTGACCATTTTTCGTACGACTAACGGTTTTTGATGAAAAAAATAAAAAGCATTTAATGCGCATATTGAGAAAACAAAATGAACATTAAAATTAAATTTAATTATAAAATAATTTTAAAAGAACTAACATTAAATAACGTAAACAAAAACAAAAATAATTTAGATTAGCTGTTGAAAGTGGCCACTACCTGCAAGTATGCATGCTTCAGCTCTTCTCCTCATTGAGTTTCGTACCCTTAGAAAAATTCCTGGAGTATTTCTGATAGTGTCACAACAAACTATTAAGCGGTTTCTCAACTCCTCCTCAGTATTTATTGGGGTGCTGTAAACCAACGCCTTAAGATATCCCCATAGGAAAAAATCTTTTGTTGTGAAAATTTCTTATGGCGTTCCTGGAAAAATAAGCTTCGTCCGTAAATAAAATTTTGGCGTCAAATTGGGAATATTCGGTAACCATTTGAAGAAACCATTGGCAAAAATTTAACAAAGTTTATAGCCTCCTTTTCAGAAATTATAGGCACATGGCAATATGCGCATTAAATGCTTTTTGTTTTTTTCATCGAAAACCGTTAGTCGTACGAAAAATGGTCAGAAAATCAAATTTGCCCTAAAATGAATGGGGATTTAAAAAATAATTTTTATTTTGAAAAATAGCAGTGGCGTGCGGACGCCACTGGTAAAAAAAATAAAAAATCTTCTACATCAAAAACTTACCTTTAATGCTTAGAAGGCGTGTGCCAAATTTTATAAAAATATGTAGGAAGTTGTTAAAAGTTATGATAAAAAAAGGATTTTTTTTCTTAAAACTTTAACACCCTGTAACTTAAGTGCGTCTCCACTTATAATAGTACAAATGTCGATAGATTAAATATGTATTAAGCGACCAAGGATGAATTAAGTTAATATAAGCTGAAAACATAAAATAAACATAAATTACAAACTAAAGTAAATAGTAAGCTGATCAATAATGTAGCACAGTAGGAACATAGACACACTTTTTATCCTCATTTAATCACCAGGTCATAATTATTGATTTATCCCAGTCCCTGAACAATTTTGCAAATAACTACCTACCTATTCGGATAAATAATATTCAATAATTACTCACCTGAAATGTGGAACTAACCTCACAATGATACACTTCCTAATACTAACTAAAACTGCAAACTGATTGCAGTTGAGCGACCGGCCGGCGTCTTATTTCAATCTGGAAGTCATTTCATTGGTTATCTTAGGTGGTGTGATGCTTCACTTCCGAACAAATTGCCCAATATTGTAAAATTTATATTTTAACTCAAGGTTAAACTATATTTATACGAATTATTTAAAAGATTGTACAAAAGAGTAACATATATTTTTTAAAATATTTTTAACAACAGATTTCAACTCTTTTCTTAACAATATTAATAAATATTCTTACGGATAAAGCTTTATATGAAAATGATGACCGTACCTTATGATCGTATATAGGACGCATTTGATGCAATAAGAATATGATTCAATTATTAAATTTTATTATTGATTGAATAAAATGTTAATTTATTTAGCATCTTTATACCTAACTTGGATCGTCCACTGGAAAATAATAGAAATGGAACAAAATTATTACTTTATTTTGATTACTGACGTTTTCAATGATAGTGAAAATTTGTAAAAAAAAAAATTTGTAACGAAATGACATACTATGACATATAATATTATGCTTATAATTATATGATATGCAAGCAAAAAATAACTACATATGTTGGTAGCGATAAAAACCAAAAACTAATCGTATTAATTTGTGATTTACACGTTTCATTTCGGTTCTCTTGCCCATAAACTTTTATGGTTATGATATTTTTACGCATGGAATGAGAGCCCGAAATATTTTGAACATCGCCATTTATTCCAGCCAATTGTATTACCAAGGGTAATTTGGTTTCATGCTAATTAAGCCCAAATTAAAAATTCCACAGCATGGCGCCTTCCTACGGCCAAGCGCAAAATTAATTGAACGCTTCATAATTAATTTTACGAATTGCATGTATGTATAATCAATATATATATTTATTTATAATTTAAACAAGAAAACTATCAAAAATGGTGAATGCGCCGGGCACAATTCTAATCTTTGCGAATTCGCCATTTAATTTAGGTGATTTAATTGTAAATGTAAATATACAGGGTGTCCCTAAAATAGCACTACTACACACCACATTTATTAACCTAAGAATAAATAGAAAACGTTAAAATAACATTAATTTTCTCAATAAACTTTTCGGATTAATTACAATGATTTTTAAGGTAATTTTGAAAGCTGCAAGTGTATTTTAAATGCAAAACGCTATTTAATAAGTTTTAATACATAAAGGTCCCTTTTTGGCTAGAAGCTGCTTTATGGTGGTCCTTAAAAATATTTGGTTTTATTAAAACGCAAATGATCTAAAAAAGTTTTGCACATACTTTAAATAGGCAGTCAATATACAAAAAAAAGTTACCTTAAAGTTTTTTTTGTAAAATGTATCGTTCCACAGTAACATTTCAAGCAATTTCTCTGTTATAATGATATAAATTTAGGTTTCTGTTATGAAATAAGTTTTTGTAGTTTTATTTCTTAGTATTATTGTTAATTTTTTTTTAAATAAACATAAATGTATTAATTATTCCATAAATGTGCTACGTTATCCAAGATAGTTGGATTGGTTTTTCTAATTAGTTTGTTTAAGTCAATTTTCTGTAATTTGTTGGAAACAGTAAGATTTTATATTTAAACATTTGCATATTGTCAATAAAAGAGTTGAAATCTGTTGTTAAACTTTTGTACAATTTTTTTAAATAATTTGTATAAATATAGTATAAATTTGAGTTGGAATATAAATTTTACAATATTGGACAATTTGTTCGGGAGTGAAGCATCACACCACCCAAGATAACCAATGAAATGATTTCCCGCTTGAAATAAGACGCCGGCCGGTCGCTCAACTGCAATCTGCATCATCAGTTTGCAGTTTTACACTGAAAAAAATAAGCTGTTGAAACAACAAAAAAAATATTAATTCAACTCTTTATGCACTTTAAATACAAGCAATGGTTTTTGCACGTTTACTTAACCATCTAAAAATGTCAAATTGTATTGTTTAATTGAACAACAAATAACAGTCAAATGAACAAAATAAGAATATTTGTTCTAATCTGCTAATTTGGTTAATTTAACATTCTTAGGGTGTTAAGGTAAATTTCTTGAAATGTCCAGGTAACCTTATTAGCATATTCACTTAACATCAATAAAATGTTAAATTAACATTCTGAAAATGTAAAATTCTTTAAAGGTTGGTATCCAAAACAAAATTATGGAAATAATATATTATTATATATAAATAGAAAGAATTGAACCTTCACCTCGCCCAGAGTTTTTGTTTTGAGCGTGTTCCACCCATGATACATCTTTGTATCATGTGTTCCACCTACTTCAAATACCGACAGACTGTTTCGCCCTGTATTGAGGGTCTTAACAGTGTCGGGCAATATGGTGTAGTGAAAGTTCTACTGTGGAACACACCTTAAACAAACAGATATCTCATCTTATATACACCTAATCGTAAGGTAACTAAGGCGAGATGTAAGAAAACGTCATTGTCTAATGACGTGGCGTGAGTGTTCGAAGCGCCATTCTCGGCAATTTTATGAATGCAAATTTTACATTTTAAATTTTAAAGTAACATTTTAAATTTGTTAAATGAACAAATTTAAAGTTTTGGATTAAAGAGCAACTAAACGTTAATTTAATAGTTTTTTTAGGTAATCCTAAAAATTTCAGTAGTTGATTCAACAAATTCCAGCTATTAAATCAAAGTGCGATAAACATTTTAATTCAAAATATTAGTTTATGTTAAATTAATATTTAAACTGTCAAATGAACAAATAAACTTTGACAAACTCTGACTTTTGCTTTAAAACCAAAATATAGATTAATCCAATAGGTTTTTTGTTGAAACAACATTTTTAAAAATGACATTTAGGCAAATGTTAACTCAACTACATTATTTTTTTCGGTGTAGTTAGCGTTAGGAAGTGTATCATTGTGAGGTTAGTACCACATTTCTGGTGAGTAATTATTGAATAATATTTTTCCGAATAGGTAGGTAGGTATTTGCAAAATTGTTCAGGGATTGGGATAAATCAATAATTATGAACTGGTGATCAAATGAGGATAAAAAGTGTTTCTATGTTCCTACTGTGCTACATTATTTACTTTACTTTGTAATTTATGTTTATTTTATGTTTACAGTTTATATTAACTGAATTCTATCCTTACAAAATTTTTGTGTTGGTCGCTGAATACATATTTAATCCACCGACATTTGTACTGTGGATACGCACTTGTTAAATTATATTTCAATATTGTTAGAATTAGCTATGTTTACGAATTTTATTTTTCAGTTGGTAGTTTATGTTTTGTTATGTTTATTTTGTGGTGTTGATGTCAGTTTATATTTTCCATATTTTTTGTATAAGTCGCTAAATATGATAACAAATTTTATTTTTTAATTGATTATTTCCCTCATTATAATATGAACCAATCAAAATTTCGAATAAATTTCGTTTAAATAAGCGATTAAATCACTAGAACTATTTAACAGCGATTAAATTTTAGCCTCCATATTGGATTTTTGTTTACGATTTTATGGTGTTATTTACAAGTTTTAACAAACATTTTTTAAAAAACAATACAAAATAAGTTATCTAGTTTACGAATTATTACTTATTACATACCTTAAATTAATGGAATTTTCTTTAAAAAATATTTATAAATTTTGACACATACGTCAGATTTTATGAATTGTCAAATAGTTTCCATTAATTCGAGAAATAATCTAGACGTATGTATGTTTAGGATAAAAAACCAGCATTTTAGGTAAAAAAAACATTAAAAGTTCAAGTTTCGTTTATTTTTATAAAATAAGCAACATAAAATATTTTTTTTATAAACTGACCAATAGTTAATTAAAGCTATAAGGAACTGAAAATATAACAGGAAATACCTGATATTTACCAAATTTACTACTAGAGTAACAAACAGATATCTAAAATGTATATAAATTAAAGAAAAATGTTTTAACATATCCTCAAAGTCCTTACAATTTTACAGCAAACTCTACAAAATAGGTTTTTTTCCGTCAATAGAAAATATCTAATTCTTCCTCTCTATCCAACTGCTGAGTTTATTTAGAGGATTTTCTTTGGTTTTGGGCATTTTTTATAATTTTGTTTATCTGCATACCCAAACACAGAACATACCCACAATACACTATTTCTATGCAATAAACTGTGTTTCACTGAGTGACACTCACTACATAGAAGTTCTATGACAGAACAAAAGCTCACTAGTAGTGAGTCACTACAAAGAAGGTAACTGCAAAGAAAGTTACTGCTACAGTCTGTGACCATAAGACAAAAATTCTATACCGTTGAGATGCACGCCCTGGATAAAATATTGGCGCAAAATTTAAAAAGAACACAAAAAATAAAATAAGTAAAAAAACGTAAAAATAGGTAACAAACAGGTGAAAATAAACTAAGAAATTAAAAAATAGGTAACAAAAGTATAAAAAGGTAGTTTAAAGCAAAAACCTACAAAAAAGGTAAAAAAGGTGAAAACAAGTTAGGTTCATATAAAAGAAAATCTTTTAAAACACATTTTGGCATTATTGGTTTTCAAATAGTTACATCGGTTGAAAAAAGGTAAAATAACTAAAATCCCATCCCTAGTTATCATATACCTTCTAGTCCATTAATGCGATATAACAATTATTGTAATCTCGAATATCTCGGAAACGGTTTATTTTATCGAAGTTTGAGAGGTACACCTTTTTAATAGTAGCCGAACTGAGTAATCGAAAAATTGCATGAAATGGTATAAAAACCTAACCTCAAAGTTTGTATGGGGCTTAAGCAACCCCTGTTTCTACGACACTGTGTTCACTCGAACAATTGTAATTATGTGTGAATATGTGTTTTAGTAGTAAGTGACTGTTCGCAAAATATCATCTTTCCAAGTCTACCACAGTAGAAGTTATATTAAAAAAACTGATATGATAAGTAACACTTTATCACCCTGTATCTTTTAAACATTGTAATTAGGAAAAATATTTATTTAGATTTTCGTCTTATTTGGACTTGCTTAATCTGCTCCTAAATTTATGCCACTAAGTTTAGAGACACCTTGCATATTAAACTAATCTATTTTCTAATCTAAGTAACCAACAAATCTGAACTAAGCTTTGTGCATACGACCCTTCAGTCAGTCGGTCGACGTATTTTCAGGTGAGTGCATGGCATACGAGAGGCCGCGATATATATATTCGGATGGATGCCCTTCTGCTGCTATACATATACCTACTATTGATCTTTACCTACGCCTGGCCAGCTGCTATAACGTCAAGCTGCTTTATTAATTACGCAAATTAAACTTCATTGTGGTCACTTTACCGCTCAACTCGATTATAAGCTAGTCTAAGTCTTAGTTCTGCGTATTATAAAAAGCAGAAAACTCATTAAAGTAAAGGGGTTTTAAAAATGTTTTTCTATAATTTAATTTGATGAGTAAAATCATATAAAAAGTATTTAAATATAGGTGACTATGGCCCAGGAGAGACAAAGTTTTCCTAGCGGATAATAATCTTCGCTTTGAAAATAATTTATATAAAAGAAATTAAAATTTTATGTGAACACACGTGAATGTTTCCAATCATTGGACTCCAATGGTGAAGGGGTATTTTGTTAAAGCCACTGGACGTTAATACTTGTAGTGGCTTAATAATAATTATAATGTATCTTTTGTCCAGGACTATTAATGATCAGTAACTTCCAAATTGAAAGAAGAAAAAGTTTCGTGATTATTGCTTATCTTTATCAAACCAAATGGATGCTATTTTCAAAGACAGGTCAATTAACTACTAGATTTTTCACAAGAAGGTTGAATCTAACAGCAAATAATTTTTATTTTTCGTTTTATTTTTTAAAAATTCAAAAATTGTATTGTGCATAGCTGAAAATAATTTGTGATTTAATATTTGTAAAACCAAAAACGTTACTTTTTTACTCCAAAAATGTCCATAAGGCGATGTACTTTTTCTGCCATTGAGGCATTTGGCATAACTTCATCGAAATGAAGTTTTGCCCTTAAAAGTTCTTTTACTTTAGAATCTGATATTATTTTTGGCATAGTTATCTTTTTATATCGATATTATATAATAATTGAGGCCTGTCATAGCAAAACCGACAATCTCAACTTTTGGTAAAAAATTAGATTTTTGGCGAAGACTGTACTTTAACTAATTATCTATAAGATGATAAAGTTTGTGTGCTGCAAAAGGAGCTAAATCCTGCCTAAAATCCTATTTTAAAAATGACATTTAGTGCAAAGTCGACAATCTCCACTGATAGATTTGCAGCAAAGTATACAATCTCCAATTCCACCATTAGAAATTAGTCATTTGTGTAACCTGATATCCTAACATTTGATGTTATAATGTATTTTAGACATTTAATTTTGTGTTTTTTTACTGGTACATACTGTTAAGTTCTATTGCAGTAAATTGCACTTAAAAATATATTTAAAATAGGTATATATATATATACATATATATTAGGGTGGGCCAAAAAAAAACTTTTAATTTTTTTTCTTTAGGTACCATGAAAATATCGTCCAAAATGACGAAAAAAAAATTCTCCTAAAGTTTGAGCTCTTAATATTAATATTAAGAGGTGGCTCATCGCGATTTTTCATTTTCCATTTAAATAACACGGGAAAAAAACATTTTTTTGTTTGTAATTTTATTGCGATTTAACGAATTAGTGTGTTGTAAAAATCAATACATATTCTTGTAGGGAATTGAACGATCTACAAAAAAGATCTGATATGATTTTTTGCTTAGTCGACTCTTTTAAAAGATATTTGAGGTTAAAGTTCAACCTCAAATAGTAAATGATGACTTTTATAGTTTTCCATGCTCTATTACGAAATATTGGCTCAAAAACATGAAATATCATATTTTTCGTGAAGTTTATCAAGTGTTCTTTGGTAAAACAATACAATTTCTACGAAATATCAATAATCAATATCAATAATTTTTTTTTCTATAGTCTACTTGATTTAAAAAAAAATCGAATTTTTTTCTTTACATAAGTAATGACAAAAAAATTAATCATTTTCTCAAAAAATAATAAATATTCTATTTACACTTGACTATTAGGTAATAAAAGCCATGTTTCAATAATTTATCAACTAAAATAAAAAATGTTATTCCATAACTTGTACTTTTTTCACTATCTTAGAATCAAACATTTGTTGTACTTTTCTATTAATGCTACATCATTGAGAACGCTAAGACGTTTGAAAAATACTAGATTATCTTGATAGCTTTCATCCTGTGTCCAAAATTCTACATTCTTATTGATAAAGTCAATGGGTAAATCAAATATATTAAATATGTATATGTATATTTGATACTTATAGCGAGTAGTTAAAAACCAACAGCAAAAATATCCCAATTGTAACAAGAAAAATTTAGTTTGATTCCAAAATAGTGAAAAAGTGCACGTTGGAATAACATTTTTTATTTTAATTGGAAAATTATTGAAACATGGCTTTTATTACTCTACATTACCTAATAGTCAAGTGTAAATAGAATATTTATTATTTTTTAAGGAAATGATGTAAAGATAAAATTTCGAATTAAAAAAAAATTAAATATCGTTTTTTCAACGATTATTGATATTTTATAAAAAATTGTATTGTTTTGCCGAAGAACAATCGATAAACTTCACGAAAAATATGATATTTCATGTTTTTGAGACAATATTTAGTGAAAAACTATAAAAGTCATCATTTACTATTTCAAGTTGAACTTTAACCTCAAATAACTTTTAAAAGAGTCGACTATGCAAAAAATCATATCAGATCTTTTTTGTAGATCGTTCAATTCCCTACAAGAATATGTATTGATTTTTACAACACACTAATTCGTTAAATCGCAATAAAATTACAAAAAAAAAAATTTTTTCCCGTGTTATTTAAATGGAAAATAAAAAATCGCGATGAGCCACCTCTTAATATTGATTGATTGATTGAGCTCAAACTTTATCAGAATTTTTTTTTCGTCATCTTGGACAATATTTTCATGGTAGCTAAAGAAAAGAAAATTAAAAGTTTTTTTTTTAAATCAAGTACTTATAGAAAAAAAAATTATTGATATTGATTATTGATATTTCGTAGAAATTGTATTGTTTTACCAAAGAACACTCGATAAACTTCACGAAAAATATGATATTTCATGTTTTTGAGCCAATATTTCGTAATAGAGCATGGAAAACTATAAAAGTCATCATTTACTATTTGAGGTTGAACTTTAACCTCAAATATCTTTTAAAAGAGTCGACTAAGCAAAAAATCATATCAGATCTTTTTTGTAGATCGTTCAATTCCCTACAAGAATATGTATTTATTTTTACAACACACTAATTCGTTAAATCGCAATAAAATTACAAACAAAAAAATGTTTTTTTCCCGTGTTATTTAAATGGAAAATAAAAAATCGCGATGAGCCACCTCTTAATATTAATATTAAGAGCTCAAACTTTAGGAGAATTTTTTTTTCGTCATCTTGGACGATATTTTCATGGTACCTAAAAAAAAAAATTAAAAGTTTTTTTTTGGCCCACCCTAATATATATATATATATATATATATATATATATACGTTTTATTGTTTTAAAAATTATAAAAAAGTTATCTTGTTTATTTTGTGCTATTATACCATAATAAGACGTAAAGGTAAAGCAAGAAAAGGCTGATAATGTCAAAACATTGCAAGTAAAACATTACGGAGCAAAATGGGAAGATGATGATGAGTTGTACTATAAAAACTTTTTTGCACGAGGCAACCTGGTCCCAAATTTACAAGAAACTCCAGATTTATGTGGTCCAGTTCAGAATTTTCCCACATTGATTGTATAGTTAAATTTTATAATCATTAAAGGAATAAAAATACAATTATTTTTTTGTTTATTTTTCTAAATCTCCTTAAACGTTTACAACAAAATGAGCAATCTCCAGCAATTCATATCAAAGTCAGCAATCTCCAATTTATAATTACAGATTTCACCTATACTATGCATCCTGGAGACCTTGTAGTTGGCTACTAGATTAACAACAAGAATATTTCAATATAATATATAAAAAAAATTACAAATCTAAATTTTAAAATACCAAAATCAATTATCTCAATTTACTCAGTTTTAGTCTGACGGGAGATTGTTGACTTTGCTCTGACAGGCCTCAATTAACAAGTAAATTATCAATAATAAATATTACTGTCAATTTGACAGTATCAGAGTATTTAATTAAGGTCTTCATCAGAAGTACCATTTTTTAAATACTAAAAATACTAAATCAAACTGGCATAAGCTACCAACTTAATAAAAAAACGCGAACTGTAACTAAAATTTTCAATTTTAGCCAAAAATGCGCTTCATCGGAAGATATAATTTTCTGTTCGAGTATTATTTTGTGAGTCGTAAATGAAAAGCATAGGGTTAAATTTGGCATGCGAGTTGGGGTAAGCGATGTAGAACAATCTGAAAACTGCACGAGGTGCTTGATTATTTTAGCAGTGTCAAAGCTCCTATTTATAGCGGATTATTCGGGTAAAAATTCTTTTGACTGTTCAATCGTAAGCAAATCTGTAACGGCCTTACTCTATAGGTAATTATGAACAACACAAATTTCATCGCTACATTTGCTTTACGCCTAATATGAACTTCAAAGATATTGAACTTCAAACGTCCTTTTGATTGATTGGTTTATACACTTTATAATACATTTATGATTGTAGAGTGCATTGCATAATAATTTTAGATCAAAATTTTTAGTATTTACACTGTCAAAAGTTATTTGCTTATAAAAATGCAATTCATTTCTGATGACATAAAATACGGTATCTGCAATGTAACAGCAACGTCGCAACGACAATTTAATCTTAGGAATAAAATGATCACTATATGTATATTCGGTTCCAAACATGATATACAATATTTGCTCGCTGCAGGCAGGTAACTGATCTGAAATAATTTGGTAACTTAATATTGTTACTGTAAATTCCCAATTACATACGAGGGTGGATCAATATTTCCTTGCAAAACAATATGGTATTTATTATAAAAGATTTTTTAAATCAATTACCACATATTTACGTCAAAATTCCTTTATGTATGTGTTCTCTTTGATATTATATTTCCTCTACCTTTTAATTATATTTTTATATAAAAATAGCTATTATACATTATAAAAAATATATAAATTATGCATATACAAAATAAATAAATTTAAAAAACTTACATAATGTCATAAGACGACAAAAGGTCTTTATGCTATTTTATCTATTTTGCAAAAATTCAATAAAATAGTTATTTATGTCATTAGGTTAAGAAGTAAGGCTTTTTGTGCTAAGCTCAAGGTTTGAAGGCCGACGCGTAGTGGAGGCCTGCAATTGAGCGAAGCACAAAAAGGCACTTCTTGGCCGAATGGCATACAACATTTTATCTTCAAAGCACTTTATATAGGTCAATTTAATTCAACATCATTTTTTTAGAATCTTATTTATTTATTAGCTAAAGATCACATTAAATGTACAATAATTATTATTGCTTTTAGAAGCAATAATAGTTTGACAATACCTAGTTACATGATTTAAGTAGAAATTAATTTTTGCTATTACATTGAATTCAATTAATTGTTTAATAAATAGGTAGGTATCTAATTTCAATTTGTTTGGATTTTTATTAAAAAAATAGGTAGTTTGGAATGTTTAAGCTATGTTTAACATTTAATTTCACTGAAAACTTAAAGCAAATTAAAACTTAAAGATAATTTAAATCGTAGAAAAAGAATCGTGCGTTTTCTTGGTTGCCTAACCTCACTTTTTGTTTTATTATTTATATTTAATTTCACAATAATTTAATGAAAAATATTAAACAGTAATACAAACAAATTAGTGCTTATTATAAATAAATTAAACCTGTTTAGTACGTTAATTTAACTAATTACTTGCCTCATAAAAATTTTTATTGGCCTAGGCCATAACAAGGTATTTCTTTATCGAATGTTGACAACAATTAAGTTTAAATTATAGACCGCGTGGAGATAAAACTTTTTAAATGATAAGGTGACATTTTGTTTGCTGGTGAATTTTGAGTTGATTTGTAGGTATATTATTCAGGGTTTAATAATTAATTGCCAACTAAATCGTCAAAACTTTATGTAGCAGCTTTTAAAAAATTTCAAAATCGGTGCAAACCACTTTTTTAGTAGCTTCTGAAAGTTTATAGCTTCATCCGTTTTCCCGCATATATTTAATTAAAAGTTTAGTCGGTTATTTTGGAGTTTAATTGATTTGAATGTTTTTGACGTGTTACATGCTTGCGAATTTTATTTTTCGTTTTTGCCTTTGCCTCGGGACCTATTTAAATGTAATATAAAAGTATATTTATCATATCCCAAACAAATTATGCTACATCTAGAAGCGAAACTTTTAATTTTAACACAAGCTGCATTATTTTAAGGGATATTTGTGTCATAAGAATCTGTCCAAAATGCAATGTAAATATTTTAATAAGTAGGAGAGATTAGACACTGCAGACTCATCTCATAAAACTTCTAGCCGTTTATTACGTATACTGCCGCACACAACATACATTAGCGCGTATGTACATTGTATACATACATGTATGTTTATTTTGCACACCTCTTAAATGGGCTTTATGCGGGACGTTAACGATGCAAGAATTTTCACGGAGGATAGGTTTTTAAATAACAAATTAATAAACTTAAACTTTTGAATTATACAACAGCAACACTCTCATCTGCATATAAATTCTAACTGACCTTCAGGAATCACATGCATCTATAATGTCGTACAGATGGGTTTTTGCTTATTTAAAATGATTAAAGCTCTATCTGTTGCTTAAAATTTAAAGCAAAAATAAATTCACGGAGCATAGAATCGATTGCTTTGGATTTGTTTAATTTACTTAGTGAACTGATATTTTTAGTATACTACCTCAGATATTTGAAAACATATATGTTAACCTAGAAAGAGTAACAGTCACGGAGGATAGGTTTTAGACTTTTAAAACATTGTAAAAAATAATTAATTGCGTTTAAAAATCTGGAACCTGAGCTGTAATATCTACTGGTGGAAACTCCACCGTCAAAAACTGTTGCTAGTCCATTTTTAAGGGATTTACACGTAAAAATTTGACATGTACCGGTAATGCAGATTCCCAATAATAATTACTCCATTGTTTCATAGATGACGCTCTATACAAAATTTAATTTAAATCATTTTTAGGTAATAATAAATATTTGTCAACTTATATAACTCATTTAATTAAACACTTGCTCGTGCCAAATACTGACAAACTTGATACATAATACGCTAAAGAAGTATCGCTAGTAGCGCCACCACTCGGCTGTTATCATCGTAACAAAAGTACAACTTTTAATAATCAGCTGTCAAACGCTTATGTTACAAACGAGTGTTTTTGAGAATAAAGCCGGAAAACGTTAAAAAATATCCAAATTTCCAATAAACAGTGTTAATCTGAATGAATAAATAAATTGCATACAATCTCTGTAAATATAAACTGTACCTATTAGATACAATAAATACACATTTTAGTAGTGATTAACGTGAAAAGTGTACAATCGTCAAACAAATAAGTCGTCTAAATTTAAACAGCATTTGGCAATATTAAAAGAGTTGATTAAGAAAGTCTCCACTTAACGGTAAAATACCATTATATTATGTATTGTATATAATATTATGTTACCATGAATTCGTAGGTATATTTTGTTGTTTAAAATGCAGTTGTCGGCGTTTTTTAGAGAACTCAAATAAAAAAATGGTTGATTTTAAGGTTATGTTTGTGCAAAAATTATTTTTTACTGATTTCTTAAAAATGTCCAAACTTAAATATAAATTATATTAGGTAAAGTTATCATTAGCTAATTCTGCACCAACAAATGTACTTACCGAATTGGATCCTTTGGCAAAACATGAAAATGCAACGATTTAGTTCTTGAATTTTAATTACAATTAAAAACACAATAATTCAACATGATCCCTTAGATAAAATGCACACACTAACGTAACTATATAGAGTCATTCCAAATAAAAACACCAAATGGGGTGCGCTGCGTGATTTTTTATTTTGATGAAAAAATTTGAGGATGATCTTTTAGGTGTCAAATATGAAAATCCGTTGCCGTTTTAATTTTTTGTTGCTTTACTTTTATTTGGCACCCCTTAGAAGTCTGAAATAGTGTCAATTTCTTACTCTCTTATAGTGGGCCAGAACTTTTTTTCTGTGACAAATATTGAAATAATTTTAATTTTGTTTTACTGTCCAGTAAGTGTGTTTTCAATATAAATTATTATTATCCAATTAGTTAATCTCATTAAGGAATGGTAAACCACTAAAGATTCATGATAATTTGCCAATTTTTGTGATTTTTGTCTGGCTCCTGTGCCTATTCTACTGAATTTAGAAGGTTCATTTTTTTCAGGTATAAAGTACTTATACAATATAAAACGTAACTATTATTTTAAGTTTCTAGACTATCAATTTCTTTATTAAAAAAATTATTGAAAATTGATAATTCTCAAAATTAGCCAATTTTGCCCTCAGAAATCATTATGTTGAGGAAAAAATAAAAATCTGAAACTTTTAGGAAATGTAGTCCCCACCTTCATCTTCTCAGTCCAGTTAGTCTTGTTTTGTTATTTTTATTCCTTTAAAAGATATATTAATTTTTTTAATGCCCGTTTAGTGGCGATATTGTTAGTTTTATTTATAATTTAAAATTTAGATGGCTTTCATGTTTGGTGGAGAAGTTTCAGAACTGTCAAAAATATTTCAAAAATATTATTTGTGCGTATTTCTTTGGTAAATTTTATATATAACATAATATGTCATATTATGTATATAAAACTTATATATATATAAACTGTATATAAAACTTTTAAAATCACCAAAGGAATACCACAAATAATAATTATGAAATATTTTTGACAGTTCTGTTATTTTTGGTAGTTATGTTATATTTTATGTATTGAAAAATCATATATATATGATATATATATAAATTTTATATATAACATAATATGTCATATTATGTATATAAAACTTATATATATATAAACTGTATATAAAACTTTTAAAATCACCAAAGGAATACCACAAATAATAATTATGAAATATTTTTGACAGTTCTGTTATTTTTGGTAGTTATGTTATATTTTATGTATTGAAAAATCATATATATATATATATATATATCTTGTTCTATTATTTTGATCCCTTTAGTAAGACACTACCTAAATAGTAAAAAGTTAAATGTATGTAAGTATTTTAAATGTTAGTGTTGGAAAAAATTTACACAATCTGTAAATACTTCTTTAAATTTTAGTTTTTTGGTAACTGGTTAAAATAAAACATGTTATAATAAAGGGGTTTATTTAGAATATTTTTTGGTTTTTGCTTATTTTTAACAATTTAAAACTTCTCAGAACTTAAATATTTTCTATAAGAAAGAGGTACAAAATTATGATATGTTCTTGCATTTTTAATTGCAATTAAATTCATAAATCTCGAACACCCATTTATTACACTTGCAAACTTTTTGAAATCACTTTTTAAATACGCACAAATAAAATTTATGAAATATTTTTGACAGTTCTGACATGTCTCTAACAAACATGAATTGACAAAGTCAAAGCCATCTAAATTTTAAATTATAAATAAAACTAACAATATCGCTACTAAACGGGCATTAAAAAAATTAATATATCTTTTAAAGGAATAAAAATAACAAAACAAGACTAACTGGACTAAAAAGATGAAGGTGGGGACTACATTTCCTGAAAGTTTCAGATTTTTATTTTTTCCTCAACATAATGATTTCTGAGGGCAAAATTGGCTAATTTTGAGAATTATCAATTTTCAATAATTTTTTTAATAAAGAAATTGATAGTCTAGAAACTTAAAATAATAGTTACGTTTTCAATTGTATAAGTACTTTATACCTGAAAAAAATGAACCTTCTAAATTCAGTAGAATAGGCACAGGAGCCAGACAAAAATCACAAAAATTGGCAAATTATCATGAATCTTTAGTGGTTTACCATTCTTTTATGAGATTAACTAATTGGATAATAATAATTTATATCGAAAACACACTTACTGGACAGTAAATCAAAATTAAAATTATTTCAATATTTGTCACAGAAAAAAAGTTCTGGCCCACTATAAGAGAGTAAGAAATTGACACTATTTCAGACTTCTAAGGGGTGCCAAATAAAAGTAAAGCAACAAAAAATTAAAACGGCAACGGATTTTCATATTTGACACCTAAAAGATCATCCTCAATTTTTTTCATTTCAATAAAAAATCATGCAGCGCACTTTTAAATTCATTTTTGGTGTTTTCATTTGGATTGACTCTATAAGCATTTAAGCGTTGAGTTTCTTAATCAATGATATAAGGAATAATCAATCGAAATCGAGTACAAAAAAGTTTTTTAATTTTTTCCTTGCAAAGTAAAAAAACAAATAACGTGCGCGATTTAGCTGTGCAATTGAACAAAATTTGTCGAGTAAGACCTCTCTTTTGTGAAAAAACTACCTATTCATTTAAAAATGTACAGTTGGTATGCTTCGTATTTTTGACAATTCTTAAATTCACGCAATGCTATGTTATTATGTTTTTATTTTTTGGCCATGCTTAAAGGCAAATCTGGTTTTTAAAATTAAAACTGAATGATGTTAATTCTTCCCCTTTCATTTCTTGTTAGGCACGGAATTTCATTATTTTCTACCAATTATTCAAAAAGATTTTCATTATTTCGTGAATTGTTTTGGCAGGTCAAAATTTAATTAGTTTTTAAACCATTTAATTAGCTACTTTTAAAAGGCCTGTTTTATTAAAACCACAGGGATACGAGTGGTAAAAAACATTCAAAGAAGGTCTAGAAGTGGTTAAACGACGCACTTTGTGTCAAGTTAAGGGTTAAAAAATGAACTTATTTTCCGGAATGGTATTTCCTTGTATTACGAGTTAAAAGAAAATTTAACAATGGATTTCTTATTAAAAAATAATAGTTTTTTCCAAGCTAAAGAATGTTAATTTTTTTGATTTATAGTTCATATGTTATAATTGGTACAAAAAAGTTCACCATTGTGGACAAATCGATGCAAAATAGTTAGAAACAAACAGAATTAAATTTGTTACCAAGTACAGAGCATAACATGTTAGGATGAAAATTCTAAAGAGCTAAATCATGTAATTTCATAAAATTCGTATTGATTCGAACACATAATGGTGTTGTAGGTGCTTTATTTAATTTGACACAGAATTTATTAGGACCTGATAAATCATTTTCGATTTTATAAGGTCTTATCTGAAACAGGTAAGTAATATAAATACTTTGGTTTACACCACATCTTAGTGGTACGATTGAATAAAGACATATTTTGTGTAATTTATGATTTTTATGCATTTGGTGAACTGTATGTACTGTGAGTACATTGCAAATTTAAGCATAATTCGATTTAACAGCAAATATTGGCCAATTACAGCAGTGTCTATATTGTGTCTTGTATTATTAGCTTAGCTACTCAATAATAGAATATATACAGTGTGATTCTCACCATTTTCCCCCACACATTGTTAAAGTCGATGTGTTTTCAACAAACACAATTTATTTCACTTAAGCTGTTCACCATGTATAACATACAGGATTATGGATTTTAAAGCATAACATACATATAAATAAAAAAGATGTGGAAAATATGAGAAAACAGAAAATAAAAGCATATGAGTGGGTTTTAGTCAAAAATAGCGCATACATAGGTTATTCCTAGTTAGTAATTCGTAAAACAAAAACAATATTTATTCTCCGAAATTGAAGGATTAAAATCCCATTTTACGACTGCATATGAATTTAAAGCGAGTACATCTCGTGACCCATCCTAACAAAACTATAAAAAGTACAAAAATAAATTTAAAATTTTAGATAGGTGTTGGTATTTTAAAAAGTGTTAAAACAAAATTAAAAAATGTTCCCAGAAACATATTATTTATTTGTCTACCCAAGTACCCGTTTAATTTATCTGCCTGGTTAATTCATTTAATTTTATGGTAAAATTAACGTTTTGTTAGTTAAATTTAACTTCTAGGTTAAAAATAAGTAAATATTTTGTAGTTTTTGGTTTATTTTACTCTATTTAACTCTTAATCTCAATTGATATCTTAAAGAGATGGTTCTAAAGAAAAAACCACTGGGACATTTTTTTTTATATCTAGTACATAATACTTTCATAATTTAAATATTTTTTTCCTTATTTCGTTCGAAATTGATTTAAAATACTTTTACACATAAAATAATATTGTGTTTTATTATTGATTTGTTTAAATTACCTCATTTTTTGAATAAAACAAATTAGTAAAACTAATGGCATTTTTTTGATAGAATGATAAACTTTAATATAGTGAACATATCAAATTAAAAATAATAAAAAAAACCTTAATGAGAACTCTAATATTACACTGTTAAAAATTTCCATTGTAATTTTACTAAACATTTTTAGGAAGTTTTTACGCACCACAATATAGTAATAATAAAACTCAGTTTTGTAAATTCACTACACGATTCATTACAACTCAATTTGGGAAAATTACAAAACATTTGTTGAAATTCGCTAAGCATTTATTAAAAATTTGTTCAGTAACATTACTTTACAGGTAGGTATTGTAATTTTGCTAAAAAAAAATACTAAATATGTTTAGTTATTTTAAAATGGTGTATTGTAATTATACTATACAATTCATTTCAACTCAATTTAAGAAAATATTTTTACAATTTTACTGAAATGAAGAAAATTCGTTTTGCAATATTACAATATAAATATTGTTATTTTGTACAAAAAATTACACTAAAAATATTTAGTAATTTACAAATGATGGTATTGTAATTATACTACGAAAAAAACCTGCAATTTTCTTAGTTTCTTCAAGAAACTTTCTTGACCCATTACTGAACTGTACTGTCACTTCGCCAGAATTTTTGTTTTAAGTGCGTTCCACCAACTTCAAATACCCACAGACAGCTAGACAAACCTATCTTATCAATGTCGGACAATTTGGTGAATCGGAACACACCAAAAACGAAAGACACCTGACATTATATACTGTCCACCTAAGTCAACCGAGGCGAGATGTAAGAACATCACGTGATTGCCGAAATCGGTACATACTATGCATTTTACATAACACTATAGCAAATCAAATTACAGATTCTTATTATTAGAAACTGTCAAACTGTTTAGTAAAATTACAATGCGTCTAGGATTTATACATTAAGATTGTAAAGTTACAACTTATCTTGGTAGATTTCCCAACATATCTTGGAAGATTACTCAAATTGTATTACAATTTTACAAAAAAGTTTATGGTTAAAATGATATATAGTAAAAATGCAAACAGAAGTTGTATAAAATAAATAATGATGTGTATATTTCCAAACACTTATTGTAATTCAAATAGCAAATTTTGGTTAGTAATTTTATTGATTATCTTAGTAAAATTAAATTCCGAATATGTATAGAAATATTACAAAATTTCAAATTCAATTCTACAATACAGAATTGTAAAATTACTAAAGGTATCTGACAAAAACAAAAACATTGTAAAATTGGAACCTGTACTTTGGCTACACAGTAAATAAATATTAATATAACCAGATTTTATGTTCATCCAGTTCTACATAACTTTTTGTTAAGTTTACAACCAACTGTAATCAGATTCTGTTAACTAATTGAATAAGTACTTTGTAATTTGTACAGACATTTTGTAGATTTAATTACAAAATTCCATGTCAATTTCAACCATAATTTTTTTATTTTTTTACAAACTTTTATGTAGACCCAGTAACAAAAGTATTTGTTGTAAATTGGGAACTTTAAAAAAGAGAATTTATTATAAGAAATTATGCTTTATTAAACAATATTCTAAATAAAACAAAATTAACACATACCTACATAAATGTACACAAAATTAAATAACACACCATTCTGAAATAATCAGATTATATAGAAATTTGGTACAATATAAGTTTCAGTAATACTAAAACACTTACTGATTTACTTTAACTTCACTATATCGCCTAATTTTAATTTGAAAACAAAAAAAGTGCAAAAGTGCTCTTTTAGTTCCACCCTTACTTCCTAAGAAGGTTAGTGGTAGGAACGGACCGCGGGCTTAAAGTCCCTCAAGTGTATACAAAAAATTAACAAACTACAAACTCATGTTAACAAATCTTATTTTTATAACAGTGTATAACAAAATGTAATATTACAACAAATGCGTATTAAAATTGCAATACAATACAACATTTTGTAATTTTACTATGCAACTGCAAATGGTTGGTAATTTTCAATGGTAGATCATAGTTACCTTAAAAAATGTTAATGGTTGAATACAACTAAATGGTTAAAAACCAAGTATACTTTACTAAGATTTTGGTTAACTTACTTAGAATGATAGTTATTTAACTAGTTGTGGTAATTTTTTTAAAACTTTGTACTCATATCATACTGAACCGAAAATGTGTGCTTGACACTGCTATTAAAACGTTTGATAATAATTTCGTGCATTTCCTTCGCTCGGTGCCCGCATGTGGACCGTCAGGTAAAAAATCCATTAACAAAAACAAAAGACGCGACGCGGGCGACGCGACGCAGCATCCCGACGTCGGCGGACGGCGGAAGCGCCGCGACGCCGTCAGTCCACAGTCAGCATTGCATCTGTGCGATTAACACGCACGAAACCCTTCGTTCCCTGTCGTTCCGTATACGCGCCCCGTAACGCAACCTGGTAACAACTCTACTCTACTCTACTCATCTACACGATCCGCAACAGCAATTAGACGACGGCCGTCATCGAACCAAATTCACCGTAAGTCAATTGTTTTCAACTCTTTTGTTTCCGGTCCAACCGGAAACCACTTAATTTTAATTCGGAAATCAAAAATATAAATAAAAAAAAATATTTTTTAATAGATTTGTACCCTGTATACATTTCATGCCAATATTTTTTTCTAATGTTATTGTTATTCTGCATGCTAAACTTAAAAATCGCAATTTTTTATCAATTGTCATTAGCCTAAACAGGTTATAAAGAAAATGACTTACTGAGATATTACACTTCACGGTGGATAGGTTTTTAAATAGCAAATTAATGAACTTAAACTTTTGAATTATAAAACAGCAACACTCTCATCTGCATATCAGGAATCACATGCATCTATAATGTCGTAAACAGCAAAAACAAATTCACGGAGGATAGAATCAATTTTTGTAACACCTACATAAATGGTTATAAAAATTATTTCTTTCAATTATTAATAATATTTTATATTTGATTCGATTGCTTTGGATGGGTTTAATTGATATTTTTAGTATGCTTTTGCTACCTCAGATATTTGAAAACATATAGGTTAACCTAGAAAGAGTAACAGTCACTGAGGATAGGTTTTAGACTTTTAAAACATTGTAAAAATAACTAATTGCGGTTAAAAATCTGGAACCTGAGCTGTAATATCTACTTAATTATGAAAGATCAAAACACAATACAAGTGTAGGTCAAACTCATTTAGTTTTATTAAATATCACGGGGTAACACCATCGGGGGACATTTTAAATTGGTGAAGGCTATCACCCTTATCATTACATTAAGGTACAAACTTTATTACCAAATTACTGAAATTGCTTGTTGCAACAAGTGACTGAAAAACCTACATCTATCTTCCATGTGTTGTGGACTGATGAAGCGAATTTTTCAAAAAATTGATTTTTTAATCAACACAATAACCATTATGATTCTTTAGGAAATCCGCAATACCATTAGCAAGGGTTTGTGCCAAATATGAGGGCTGGAATTATTTATACCCTGTATAAATAGACTTAATTGTAGTCCCTTAATGGTTCTCCGAAAGAAAACCATATATACCAAAAAAAAAATAAGACGAGCTCTAATTTTCGAATCAAAAAAGTCTTTAATATTCTGTTTTTCTTCAAAACTTGTAATAATGTACGAGGTGTGTTCAGAAAATATCAGGAATTTTCGTTTTTTGAAACAAATATTTATTTATTTGTCTACATTAATGTTGTCGCCATCAAAATAGTCCCCATTGGATTTTATGCACATGTGCCAGCTCTTCTTCCAATACTCGAAACACTTCTAAAACTCGATCTTTGGGATAGCCTTTAGTTCTTTCAGCGATGCGCTTTTAATGTCATCTATGCTTGCAAAACGACGGCCCTTTAAGGTTCTCTTTATTTTTGGGAATAGGAAAAAGTCAGACAGAGGCATGTCTAGCGAATATGGAGGCTGGGGCATTATTACAGTATTGTTTTTGGCCAAAAATTTTGTTCAAAATTTAACAATTTTAGAACAAGTTTTGCTGCCACGCGTTTTATACCCATACATTCGAAAAAATTGCATGGGATGAGCCAATCGATATACCAACATCATCAGCGACTTCTCTGATGGTTTATAACCATTTCTTCCACTCTTTCCATGTTTTTATCGGTTGTTAATGTGCTTGTACGTTCAGGGCGTTCGTTATCTTCAACGTCTTCACGGCCATCTTGGAAACTCTTATACCACTTGTAAACCCTTGTTTTACTTATAGCAGACTCACTATAGACCTTTGTTAAAATTTCACAGAATTTATATAACTTTTTAAGCAAAATTGGATACAAATTCTTTGATCCATTTCTTTTAACGAACGAAAAATCGCCGAGCTCATAAAACACGTCTAACCTTAGCGGCTGCCACAGACAAAGTAAACAATGAAAACAGCTAAAGTTTTTATCATACTTCGGGGGCATGTATACCAACATAATAAAGAAAATTTTATGACAACCGGACCCTCCGAACCCGCGAAATTTAACAATTTATTTTCTGAACACACCTCGTATGTACGATAAAAGAGACATTTATTATGGTGTCAAATAATTCTGGGTCCTACGAACTCGTGAAATCTGATGATTACCATCTCACTTGTTATATTATGGATGACTCTAAAAATATTACCCATGATTGTATTAGAAAACGAATAATTCACTTATGTCCAGTTTTGGATATAATATAATCTAAATTTCGCTATCATCTATATTTAGACCTTATCCTCCAACAAATTGAATGTCAGTCAGTTAATAATCGTCTAGTTGAACATTTGTGGTTTTAACCACCTAATATCAACTATGACAATATATATATATATACATATATGGAATAATTCATCATTGATTATATCGTTGGCGTTAAAACTAATTTCATGGGTCTTCAAAATCTCAAAAGCAGAAATCATACTATTTTTTGAAGAATTTCTTAGCATAGACAAAAACTGCCTGTAGTTGTAGGTCAGAGACGGTTAATTTTCGCTAGACTTTATCCTAAAATTTCAGCCTTTTGGCAAAAACAAAACAAAGAGGTCGTGTTTACTTTATCCAAAATTGTTTATCTATCTCCACCCACCTTATGACAAGACGAAATGTAAATCCACAAGAGTGATTTTAAATAATAAATTAAACATACCTACATTCAATTGTTTGGTCTTTGAATTAACATGTAGAAATAGGGGGAAAGAGTTGTTGTATAAACTTGTGATTTTGTGTGAAACAATCATGATTCCGCGCTAATTTATCAGCCTGTATCAGATATTTGATATGAAAAATTCTTGAAACCCTCAAGAAATTCCTTGTAAAACATTTGAGAATATTAGTCTAGACTCTAGAGAATTTATATTAGTAAACATAGTTTTCAATACAGGGTGAAATATTTGAAACTATTTTTAAATTAAATAAAAATTTCTGCAGTTATTCTGTTTCTTGATAAACCTAAATTAGTGGGTTGTATTTCAAATACCCCACACTGAAAAAATAATCTCTTAAAAGAAATGAAAATTACTTTGATTCAAAAGATTTGCGCATTTGAATAGGTCCAAGAGCTATGTTTCTTAATCTAAATCACTACACTACAAAATACACTAGGTAGCATTTAGTGCTTATTAACTTTATTAAACACATTTAAAGAATATGAAATTCTTCATTGGTACATTCACACTATTTATTATTAAAATAAATCAGAAGGGTAGAAAAACTTAATGCGAGAGTTTATTACCCCTTAATGTGTTAAATAGTGACAAAATTTACACTACAGTGCATGCCAATTTCTTTGTCTGTTTTGATGTTACTAAGAACTCTTTTTTCTTTACACTGCATCACAATTGTATCACAATTAAAGTTAAATTACACCAATAGTGGCAAAATAGACTAAAAAAAACTGGTAATAACCGAAATGCGTTTTAAAATGTTTGGTTGGTACTATCTTCCTACGCAGTGCATATCCGGAGATACCGCATTGTGGAAGTGTGGCATTTTTGTTCAGTTAGATTTTAATTACGGTGAATCCATAAGGGGACATTATTATTTTTTGGTAAGTATTAAGTATACTTCCTTTTTCTTTAAGCCTTAATACTCAATAAATACCAATATCTTAAAAGAATGTCCTTACCCGACCTTTATTATATATCAATAATTTACGGCAGTAGATCATGTACTTGTAACATTAATAATATAAATACATAAACACTTGATTTACTTTTAATTTTCAAGCGTAATGGTTGTTATATTAACCTATACCTACATTTATATTATTATTATGGAAAGTTTGTACACGTGTGGTAAATCCCCGACATACAGCCGCCTGACGCCTCTCTTAACCCAACCCAACCCATTTTTTATAACAGAAAAATGGATTACTGATAAATTCTCAAAATAATTCATTACTTACAAGTTGACAGCCAGTAAAACATTGCATTGATCTAAAACTTTTACGTTTTAAGGAACCATTTTGCTTAAGCCAGCCATACGACTCAAATATAAAATTATATTTTAAAAGGCACCGATTTTGATAATTATCATAGATTTTTGTTCCAAATAAATGTTTCTCTTTATTTACCTTTTCGTTTTATTCACTACCACCAATATGTTTTACTCAAATAATAGTGTTAATTTACACTAGAAGTTTGCACTAAAAGAGTAAAAGTACCTTTCTAAAATTAGAACCTTTCCAAAGTAGTGTTAATTTACACTGAACAAAAGTGGGATTTTACCCAGGAAGTGTAGAAGTACACGATTTTAGGTAAATTAACACTTTTTAATACAGTGTAAAATTACTTTATCCTCAGTGCTATAGTGTTAAATCATACTTGCTTACTTGGGGAAAATTACACTACAAATTAACTCTAATTGTAGTGTTATAAAACAACACTATTTAGTGTTGACCTGTGTGAACTCTAATTAGTGTTGCTGAGAGTTGATTTTTTTTTACTGTGTATAATAGAATTGTAATATTATATCACTGCCCATACAAAATGGCGAATTAAAAGTGGCAATGATACAAAACGTACTAAACACGTGTGCCGCAAACGGTGTGCGCGTTTTGCATCCCCTCCCTAGATTTTGTTGTAAAATTGACATCTGTCTGGTGTTAGATCTGGTAATCTTGCTGGCCATTCTATGAAACCTCTTCTTCATTTAAATCATCTTAAGAAGCCAAAATATTGACTTTTACATTTTCATCAGTCAAATGAGACGAATTTTATTCCATAAGTAAAAACCACACTGTATATTTTATATTAAAGTTTGCAAACTCGAGATATAATATTAATTAAAAATACCTTTACATTATCAGAGTTGCAAACAGACGGTGTGAAAGACATGAGGTGGTTATTTCGTTCTAATAAAGTAATTAAATTTTCAATTACGAAAATTCTGTTTTATTAATCAACATTCCATTCCTGCTACATACTAAAATAAAAAATCTTTAAATATTTCAACCATTTTATTTATTACATAGTTTTTGCAAAATAATAAAATATAAATATTTGGTATAACCTTTAAAAACATGGTGAATCAGTTAGGTAAATCGCCCTGTATATGTCAGAGGAATTGTGGACTCTCTTATAACAAAAAATAAATAAAAAATAGAGTACACTTTTCTTGTAATGTAATTTAAGTAGGGTATAGATAGCAGCTTAGTGTTAGATCGGCCATTAAAAGTCTATTAAACGTCTGCCTTGCTGTTTTGTCACGTGTGCAGTATTAGCCGTTGCATTCTTGATTATTTATACGTGCGACAAGTACGTGCGATATTTATAGCAATGAATAACCTTAGAATACAAGATAAATGCTTTGCCACTTGGAATTGGCCATCGATTGCGAATACTTGAGTTTTGGAATTGGCGGAATTATTTGTGTGTTTCGCATACCCGATGATCTACATATTATTCAAATTGTTGCGATGTTCATCGTTTTTGTTTTTGTTTAGGACCGAATATAGAAACTATTTTGGCGTGGCACAAATATCTCTTGCAAACATTACCATCTTCAAATTGTAATCCTTCGGTAAAAATAGCTGAGTATGCAAAACAAAAAACAATTATCGATAAAGTAATCAATGATAACACAAATTTTTAATAAATGAACTTCATCAAAGCAAGGTGTCCTCTTGATTTTTTTTAATAGCTAATATATTGCAATATTCTCAATCAAAAATATCTCTGGAGGGTCAAACTTTTTAAAAAACATTCCGTAATTGAGTTAAAATAGAGTTTGTTAGTTTTAAGTTTAAGTAAATAAATCATGAGCGAGACATTTGAGATACCCTGTATAACATACTACGTCCTTTGTTTTGTTAAGATTGTAAACAGTTAAAAAATAACAATATGTAGGTAAATAAAAATAACTATTATTAAAAATGTCTAACTAAAAAATGTATAAAGTCCTAATGATGAAACTTTCACAATACAAAACTTTTTCATATTAAAAATACCCGGTTTTAAACCAAACGCAATAATATTAAAGTAGAATATTGTGAAAACATTTTCTATTTTTTTTTCGCACCAAATTTGAATTTTTTTAAAAATTGCTGCATAAAGTGTTATGTTTGTATAATAACATATGCTTTAGATCATTTAAAAAAAATAGGGAAAATTATCTTCAAAATTTTAATTTACATAACCACCTTGTTAAAATGTGTCTTACCTGGCAGGATCCTTCTTTAACTCGATAAGACCACGTTGCTTTGACAACGGTTTGTTTCTATTGATTCTTTTGACACTTATTTTCTCGATTCGTTTTAAATAAATAATATATACTATATTATAAATTAAATTTTTATAGATACTAAACTTCGATTTATAAAATTATAATTTTGTAATTTTACTTTATAAATCATTCATTATTTCAATATTTTTTTTAATTTTTGACTTTTCTAAAGGTAGGTACTCCCAAAGTTTCAGATTTGGAAATTAATTTTAACCAGAGCCTCGACCACTTAAAAAAAAAATCTGAAAAATTCCTTAAAAGGTAAGAAAAAACATAATTTTTATTTCAAACAAGGTTTTTACTTACGTTCTTAGGTACCTTTTTACCATTCTCAAGGTACTCACAAGGATTAAATTTTTAATCTTTTTAAAATTTCGAATATTAAAAGAAAAAATTGAGAAATTTTCAGAAAAATTACTTCTGCATTTTTTTATTTATAATTATTATTCCTTTTATTTTAATTGTAAGAATATTCAACCGGGCCGAAAAAAAACATATTCCAAGTGAAAATTATTATTTTTTATTTTTGGTTGTTTCACTGATAGTCTAGAATGGGGTTTTTGGGAAGCCACCAGGTCTAGTAATAACATAACATAAGTGGTTCTGCACTAATGCAAGAATTTTAAGAAATCATGCATTTTGAATATTAGGGCTTCACGGAGGTTAGGATTTCGTATGTTTTTTTTTAAATCCCTTGGTATATTTAAAATAAGTTATTGTATCTTTTGACACCTTAATATTTTAAAAAAATACAATTGTACATACATAAAATATTTATAAAAAAAATTTACTTACTGGGATATTACAATTCACGGTGGATAGGTTTTTAAATGGCAAATTAAAGAACTTAAACTTTTGAATTTTAAAACAGCAACACTCTCATATGCATATAAATTCTAACTGACCTTTAGGAATCACATGCATATATATAATGTCGTTAACAGAGGTTTTTGCTTTATTAAAATGATCAAAGCGCCATCCGTTGCAAAATTTAATGCAAAAACAGATTCACGGAGGATAGAATCAATTTTTGTAACACCTACATAAATGGTTATAAAAATTATTTCTTTTAATTTTTAATAATATTTTATATTTGATTCGATTGCTTTGGATGTGTTTAATTTTCTTAGTGAACTGATGTTTTTAGTATGCTTTTACTACCTCAGATATATGAAAACGTATAGGTTAACCTAGAAAGAGTAACAGTCACGGAGGATAGGTTTTGGACTTTTAAATCATTGTAAAAAATAATTAATTGCGGTTAAAAATCTGGAATATCTACTTAATTATAAAAAATCAAAACACAATAATAGTGTAGGTCAAACTCATTTAGTTTTATTAAATATCACGGGGTAACACCACCGGGGGACATTTTGTGAGATTCCAAAAAAATTCAATATTTAAATTAAAATGTTTTGTTGTTCTTTTTGAAACTTCTTCGCCATTTATTTATTTTTGATAATTAATTAACAAAGTTAGTAAGTTTTACTAACTAATTTAAAAGTTGTTAAGTAAACGAAATTAACCATCTCATATTTTTAACTATTTAGGCAAACATTAAAAACTATGATATTTGGAGAGAGTTTTGAAATTGCATTAGCGCATTTTTTAACAGCAGCCAAATTAAATATTTAAATAATTGTCTTAAATTTCTAAACATTAACTATAACTTTAACAAATGTCTAAAAAATAAAATACAATGGTGGTTTGTTCTGAATTTAGTTGTAAAAAAGACTGGACAATATTTTCAACGATCTTCTTTTAATGTCCAAGCTAAAATCTATTTCAAAAATCAAAGTGTCAGGTATAAAATAACATATCGAGCCATAGAATATTTTATCAGTTATCGGAACTTGTTCGCACCCTCGCGTTTAATTCAGTCATTTGATTGTCTGTCGCGGCGCTTCATTTTCCAATAAACAAGACACAAAACGTTGGCAAGCAGATAGGAAAGCGCTCCAACACAGTACAGGGGCGATACAAAGAAACGGAAACGTCACAGTGTCACGCGGCGCGCAGATAAGCAGCGTCGCTTTCGAATTGAATTCAATGAGCGAGCAGCGAAGTGTCGCACTGTGGGCCAGGATTCTGTAAAACATTGAAAAATATCAAACTCAACAAATGTATCAAATTTTATAATGTAATTATCAAAAACAAAGAAAAATAAGTTAATTTCACTTATAAACAGCTTCTCAGACAATGAAATATTGTTAGACCAGAGTAAAATTTAACAATATTTGGCTATTTTGCAAACTTTACCCACCAGGGCGAAATTGTAAAACTTATTGAAGATCTTGTGTTTTGTAATAGAAGATATAGGATGTCATAATGGAAATAATGTCACAAATAGAACTTTAAGAGCCTATATATCTATATATTATTTATTTTTCAACAGTTTTTAAAAAATAATATAGATTTGCATAGACATCTTATGGCCCCAATAAAATCGAAACAAAGCTTGAAAAAGCTGAGTTATGCAAAAAAATTATTTAAAATGTTATACCTATTTTAAATTTAAAAAAATCGATACAAAGCCGAAGGTATAAGATTGAAAAAGCTGAGTTATGGAAAAACATTATTTACCCATTTGTTTGCGACTCACCCCTGTAAAATCTTTATTTATTGTGCGATTTTAACCGGATTTTTTTTTTAAGTGTAGATATTGATAAACTGTATTTTTGGAGCAAAAAACGACATACTTTTACAAAATACAAGGCCTACTATGTCAGTTTTTAAGAGTAAATTTTTAAGAATTTATATAAGTGATTTTTTTAAACAAAATCTAAGCACGGCACTGGATTCACCACCCCTCGAAACGACCTTATACTAAATTTTATTGAAAAATGTTAAGTATAAAAATGCATAATATTAACTACAAAAATTTATTCTGTCAAGTTATCCATGAAAATAACATTGAAATAAAATTAAACTTATAGTAATAGTGCCATGTGGTGAATCCAGTGCCGTGTTTAGATTTTGTTTAAAAAACTTGCTAATATGAATTCCTAAAAATTTACTCTTAAAAATTGTCATAGTAGGCCTTGTATTTTGTACAAATATGGCATTTTTTGCTCCAAAAATATAGTTTATCAAGATCTACACCTTAAAACAAATCCGGTTAAAATCGCACAATAAATAAATATTTTACAGGATTGAGTCGCAAACAAATGGGTTGGGTTGGGTTGGGGAAAATTTTCTTATGTATATTAAAAAAAACTCAACTATTTTGATTTTTAATAATAAATGTTTCTTGTTTTCAGGGTATTTTAAAATTACTGCCAATTTATAGGTTCCACAGCTCAAACGATTAAACAAAAAAAAATTAAAAATCAATTAAAAACACTAAAATTGCCTTAAATATATCATTTCGAAAAAAAAGTCAAAACTTTCAAAATGACAGATCACATATTCAAAAAGTCTTTTACAATCTGGGCCTAATAACCTAGTTGAAAGGTTACCCGAATAGAGCTTTATTTTGAATCAAATTGTAAAATACCACACAGAAAATTTTGCGTTTTCTCCTGGATAGGCAAAATTCGGCAAAAGTTTTTTTTTCGATAATAAAGCTTAAGTACTGGAGAGTTTAAGAGCATCAACAAAAACGTGTACTTCACTGTCGATCTTGATATATATCTGGTGAAATATCCATGTGATATGTTAATTTTTGCTTTTACATGCGTTCACTAAATCATTATTTTTTTTTTGTAAATTCGCAAAGAAATCCATAAAATTTAAATGGTATAAAACCTTGAACTTGCCTGCATCTGGCCCACTCATAGTTTCTGTCAAAAAGTTAATCCACCTTAAACTGTAATGTCTTAAACTTAAGCGATTTGTTTAAACAAAATAAACCAGACAATAAGTATTAAATTTACCGACATTTGTCAAACCCGCGTGTGTCAACATAAAAACTCACGGACATATTTCTGGTGTTTTTGTAAGCTTAATGGTCTACTTGACCGTTTTTAGCATAAAAAAACTTGTTGTTCCATGATTATTAAAAATTGACTTTTTCAATGTTTAGAGAATTTCTGGCCCACAGTGTGTCGCATGGAAATGACGACGCAATCTTTTGTCGCCAGCGCCGTGAATATGCACGAGAACCTCGCAAATTAATAAGATGCAAAAACATTGATTCCGCGTTTTTAACGAGGAGGAAAATTCCCTATCAACATCCAGCATCGCAGCTGGTTCTAGGTCGAGCGCCAAAACGTGACCAACTTAGTCAGGACTATCAAAGTGTAACGAGATATTGATGATCTTTTTCGAATTTTCTATGTACGACTGTTTCAATTTTAAATCTAACAAAATAATGTTTTGGGGTGATATCAGTTTGAATGAATACTGCCTTGCATAGAAAAAACTAAAAAACTTTTTTAGTACTCGATTTCAACTGATTATTCCTTATATCATTGATTAAGAAACTCAACGCTTAAATGCTTATATAGTTACGTTAGTGTGTTTATTTTATCTAAGGGATCATGGTGAATTATTCTGTTTTTAATTGTACATAAAATTCAAGAACTAAAACGTTGCATTTTCATGTTTTGCCAAAGAATCCAATTCGGTAAGTACATTTGTTGGTGCAGAATTAACTAATGATAACTATACCTAATATAATTTATATTTAAGTTTTGACATTTTAAAGAAACTAGTAAAAAATAATTTTTGCACAAACATAACCTTAAAATCAACCCTTTTTATATTTGAGTTCTTAAAAAACGCTGACAACTGCATTTTAAACAACAAAATATACCTACGAATTCATGGCAACATAATATTATATATAATACATAGTATTTTACCGTTGAGTGGAGACTTTCTTAATCAACGCTTTTAATAATGCTAAATGCTGTTTAAATTTAGACGACTTATTTGTTTGACGATTTTTACTGAATTGAAATGTTTACACTTTTCATGTTAATCACTACTAAAATGTGTATTTATTGTATCTAATGGGTACAATTTATATTTACAGAGACTGTATGCAATTTATTTCTTTATTCAGATTAACACTGTTTATTTGAAAACCACGGTTTTTTTCGATATTTTTTGTAATATAAGCGTTTGACAGCTGATTATTAAAAGTTGTACATTTGTTACGATGATAACCTTTTGCAAATTAAGCAGGTAAACATGTTGTACATATTTTAAATTTTTAGGGGATCAAAATTTGAGTGTTATGGAGTGGCCAGCCAATAGTCCCGATTTAAACCCAATTGAAGTTCTTTATTTTATCCTACCACAATCTTTTCAATCTTTCTATAAACATTACCTACTAGTTATTCAGGGCAAGAGTTTTGATTGATGTTAAATCGATCGTAAATTTTCTTCTTATTTACCATAAGCATGAAACTTTGTCTTTAGGCACTGTTTAAACTTCAGATTAATTATAGTATATATTATACCAAGAATGTAATTTTGGATTGACAGTTATAATATTAACCCAAAGGCGCAATTAACTGATTAAAGGATTTAAAATGTAAATGAATATATATTTATACACTGAAAAAAATAATCTCTTAAAAGAAATGAAAATCACTTTGATTCAAAAGATTTGCGCTTTTGAATAGGGCCAAGAGCTATGTTTCTTAATCTAAATCAGAAACTATCTTTACATACATTTTTTAAAATTACTTGGTACAAGAACCACCAATATTTTTTCTGAAGGTATTTCTGTTTTGAATGAAGAAAACGTTTTTTAGCGCAAAAAAATTGGATGTTAACAAAAAAAACTGCATCTGAAAAGCCTAGGAACTTCTAAGAAAGAAAATTTGTCTTGCTACAAAAGCATATATTATTAACCTAACCACATTTTAAGAAAAAATTGAACCTACACCTCGCCAAAGTTTTTTGTTTTGAATGCGTTCCACCAACTTCAAATACCGACAGACAGCTGTTTCGACCTTTATTGGGTCTCATCAGTGTCGGGCAACTTGGTGTAGTGGAACACAATCAAAACAAATTACTGCCTGAGCTTATATTCAATAATCCAATAAAGGTCGAAACAGCTGTCTGTCGGTATTCAAAACAAAAAACGTTGGCGAGGTGTAGGTTCAATTTTTTCTTATTTCTTATGAATATTACCAGTGATGGGTCAAGAAATTTTCTTAAAGAAACTAAGAAAATTGAATGTTTACCTTAAAGTTTAGCCCGGTTGGGTTAATTCTAGATTCCTTTGGGCCATATTAGTATCTGTGATACAATTGCTGTGTGCAGTCCCGGTTGCATAGTATGTACCGATTGCGGCAAAGGCCACGTCGTTTGACGGTGTGGATCACCTGATGTTCTTACATCTCGCCGCTGTTGACTTAACAACTGAGCATATAGGCTCAGGGAGTAATTTGTTTTGATTGTGTTCCACTACACCAAGTTGCCCGACACTGATGAGACCCAATAAAGGTCGAAACAGCTGTCTGGCGATATTTGAAGTTGGTGGAACGCATTTAAAACAAAAATCTTTGGCGAGGTGTAGGTTCAATTTTTTCTTATGACTATTACCAGTGATGGGTCAAGAAATTTTCTTAAAGAAACTAAGAAAATTGAATGTTTACCTTAACCACATTTTATTTTGATTTTAGAGCAAATATCTTGGTCCAATAGTATGTATTATAAAGCTTCAATTTAATTTGAACCATATTCAACAATTATTTAGTATGGGTACCTATATTTATTTATGACCATATTAACACACTCTTTCAAATAATCCACTTATTTATTTTGGTCAAAATAGACTTTTCTAACCTTAAAATACAAAATTAGATGATATTAATAGAGAAGTTAGATTTTTTTTTAATAAATGCTGTAGTTAAAACTATTTTATGGAGAAATGTAGACCCAATGCACAAAAATATCACTTATATTGCACCTGACACTTTGGAATTTCATTAAATGCAGTATTTATATTCCTAAATTCTTAAACCAACCATTGTTATTGTGATACTATAAAGATTTATTAACTATTAACGCTTAAACATAAGCGGTAACACTATAAATATTATTTCTTTCATTGACTATACTTTGACAGATACATAACCTAAAAATCCTTAAATGCGTTCCGTACGTGGTCACGTGGTGGGACTTTGAGGTATGGAGCATAGTACATACAACACGCCACAACATAACACAACCGGCAAAATGAATATTAGAAATTCCTATAATGGAATTATAATATTATATCACAGCCCCTAGAAAATGGCGAATTGCAAGTTGCAATGATACAAAACGTACTAAACACGTGTGCCGCAAACGGTGTGCGCGTTTTGCATCCCCTCCCATGTATCAGAAGCTACCAGATTTTGTTAGAAAATTGACATGCTATTGGGATAATTGTGATGTAGGTATCTTGAATGAATTGCGTAAATATTAATAATTTTCAAGAGAACTATACTTCTTTCACTAAGAACTTTAAAAATACTCTTTTAGGCTAAAATATTGTTTCTTGCCGCTAATATTTTTTTATCAAATGAGTTGACTTTTTTAGTTTAAGGGGGCCTTTTTTCACAGAAACTTGACTTTTTTATTAAAAAAAATCATCAACTGAAGAAAACAAAAATTTATTTGAACATAAAAGGCTTTATTCAATAAAAAGAATCAACAAGATTTCGGTTCTGCAGTAGCGATAAGAATCTGATAATAAAATGTAATGAAATATTTATATGCATATAAACGAACTCCTATATAAGGGTTTTGAGAAAATCAAACTTTACTGCATGAACCAATTACTTTGAAAAATGTACCTAGAAAGAAAAAAATATTTGCAGGCCATATTTATCTAATATTTTATAGGTTTATAATTCGGATTCGATAAAAGTTCTTTTAATGTTTTTGGCTCCGCGAGCCAAAATATCTAAGGACGTCTAGAATTTAAATTAAATATACGTAGCTACCTAAGATAATTCGAGTCTAAAAATATTTATCGACCGCGTTTACATATGTAATGTATGTAATGCATACAAAGCAACACATAATTTACATGTCGTCAAATTAATATTTGTATATAATTAATGTCAATATTTATTGCGTTTAAAAAATAAATTGGCGTACCATAAAGATATATGTTTATGTTGTGTAGGTATGCATTTTAAAATTTTCTATAGAAGCAATAACAAAATAATTTAGTAATAATATTAAGTAAATAAAATTGCGTATTTCTTAGAATAGACACAACCCATTTGTTATGAGCCAACATAAAAATGCTTTGTACGTAAAAAGGCTCTGCAATCTAATTTTTCAAATTCAATTTACATATCCCTCAGTATATTCTTTTATGTGTGTTATTTTTCAAATGTTGGGTTGACTTTGCATTTAAGCATAAACCTTATAAATTAAAACCCCATTTGTTAACCTAAACATGATTATTATAAAAAATTTACAAAACGTTTTTTGTTCATGGGTGAATCTCACGCAATTAATTATTTTTTACAATGTTTTAAAAGTCTAAAACCTATCCTCCGTGACTTTTACTCTTTCTAGGTTAACCTATATGTTTTTAAATATCTGAGGTAGTAAACGCATACTAAAAATATCAGTTCACTAAGTAAATTAAACACATCCAAAGCAATCGAATCAATTATAAAATATTATTAAAAATTAAAAGAAATAATTTTCATAACCATTTATGTAGGTGTTACAAAAATTGATTCTATTCTCCGTGAATGTTTTTGCTTTAAATTTTATGCAACGGATGGCGCTTTAATCATTTTAAATAAGCAAAAACCTCTGTTTACGACATTATAGATGCATGTGATTCCTTCATGAAGGTCAGTTAGAATTTATATGCAGATGAGAGTGTTGCTGTTTTATAATTCATTTAAGTTCATTAATTTGCTATTTAAAAACCTATCCACCGTGAAGTGTAATATCTCAGTAAGTAGATTTTTGTTATAAATATTTCATGTATTTTTAAAAAATATTAAGGTGTCAAAAGAAACAATAACTTATTTCAAATATACAAAGGGATGTTTAAAAAAAAACGAAATCCTAACCTCTGTGAAGCTATAATATTCAAAATGTATGATTTCTTAAAATTCTTGCATTTCACAATAGATTTGTTAGACACAGCAAAAACAAAATACATCATGATTACTGATGAATTTGTATAAATTTATAAGCAAAATAAATAACCAACAATCAGTTAAACATCGATTTTAATGACGAAGTTGGCCCTGTTTTGTTAGTCTGAAAATTATCTGTATCAATTGTGTTCATTCATGAATGCTGAAACTCCATGCATGACATGCCATTGACAATAATATCAATTTAGTTCGGTATAAAGTCTGGCTGATAAATCAAAAGGTTTTTTCATTTCGTTTCAACAATAATATATAACTTTTAATTTTTTTTTAAGAGTATATTTCTTTGCAAAACTTAAGGGAGAGTAAACAAATATTGAATACCATTTTGGTTTTTTTTCACAAAAAAATCATTTCAATAATAAAGCAAAGTATTTTTTCCCGTTAAAGACTAATCTAAAGTTAGTTAGTTAGTTTAACATCATGTAGGTTTACAATTATCAGTTATAACCAAACAGCTTGATTTCTAATCTAATCAATAATGTCGGCTTTAGCCAATGCTAACACTCCTGAGGATTCCCAACTGAATACGAAAATGACCAATGGCAATTTTACTCTTTAATTTGCTACACCAGCATAAAAAGTTAACTTCAGTGTACAACTTAATTTAAAATCATACACATAATATCATCCAACAACAAATTAAACTAAATATATTTAGTAATTTACGAATGATGGTATTGTAATTATACTACGAAAACAAAACCTGCAATTTTCTTAGTTTCTTCAAAAAACTTTCTTGACCCATTACTGTAAAAATTTAAAAAAACTGAACCTTCACCTCGCCAGAGTTTTTGTTTTAAGTGCGTTCCACCAACTTTAAATACCGACAGACTGCTAGATAGATAGACCTATTTTGAGTCTTATCAATGTCGGGCAGTTTGATGCATTGGAACACAAAAAAACGAAAGACACCTGTGCCTATATACTGTCCACCTAAGTCAACCGAGGCGAGATGTAAGAACATCACGTGATTGCCGCAATCGGTACATATAATACTATACATAACATTATAGCAAAACAAGAAAATGTCAAACTGTTCAGTAAAATTACAATGCGTGTAGGATTTAGTAGATTTCCCAACATGTCTTGGAAGATTATACAAATTGTATTATAATTTTGTATTGGTATACACTGATTTGTAATTTTAATCCTCCTTTGTATATATATATTAGGGTGGCCCAAAAAAAAAGAATATTTTTTTTCTCGTCTCTTGTAAAAATATGTTAGTTTATCATGCTGTAAGAGCCCTGTCAAAATATTTAAAAAATTTTAGGGGTCGCTCAAGAATTTTAAAAATTTTCAAAATAGTCATATATTGAATTTTTGTTTTGTTCTAATTTTTTTTCTCGTCTCAATATTATTTTTTAGGTTGAAAATAACAAAAATTCTGTAAATTTCAAATAAATATTTTGATTTCTATAGGTCGCTAAAAGTTCGTTGATATTTATATTCAGAGGTCGCTCGAAAACATTCAAAATACTCTACTTTGAAAGTCAAAACAATCTTAAGCGACCTTTAGAAATCAAAATATCGATTTGAAATTTTCAGAATCATTATTATTTTCACATTAGAAGATAATTCAAAAAAATATCAAAACATTTTGGCTCCACTTACCACACACTCTACAACTCACATTAAAAATAATAACGGATCGAAAAAAAAAATTCAAATAAAAAAAAAATTCCATTTTTGACGATTTTGGAAATTTTTAAAAATCTTGAGCGACCCCTAAAAATTTTTAATGGAGCTGTTTTTTGACAGGGCTCTTAAAACATGACAAACCAACATATTTTCACAAGAGACGAGAAAAAAAAATCTTTTTATTTTTGGGCCACCCTAATATATATATATATATATATATATACAATACAGAATTGTAAAATAACTATAAGTATATGACAAAAACAAAACCATTGTAAAATTGGAACCTGTTTAGTACTTTGGCTATAACAAAATGTAATATTACAATAAATGCGTATTAAAATTGCAATAAAATACAACATTTTTTAATTTTACTATGCAACTGCTTAGTAAAAATTTAGTAATTTTAAAAACATTTTTAACAGTGTAGAGAAAAACACACTTATTATTAACCAATTACATGTATGCATTCTAAGAACTAGTGTGATATCAAAAAGCTTAAAAAAACTTGGGTATACCTATAGGTACTTAAAAACAATAAATAAATATCTACTTATTTAATTTTACACAAAAAAGTGTCGGTTATTTAGCTATTTACAAAATTGTTTGCACAAACAAACAAAGTGAAAAGTAAACATTGAAAACAGTTTATTGCAGTGATATAGAGGCGCCTTTTCAAGTTTAAAAGCAATTTGTTATTCACAGCACGAAGTTGGACCTTTGCTCGCTAAAATAAAATCTGTTATCATGGAAACATTTTTCAGCAGTTTGAGATTTCCGATCAACCCCAAATTTACCGTGCGATAAATCTCCGCTTTTTATTTACTTAAAAAGATTTTTTTACTATTATTTGAAAAAATATTACCCTCAGGAAACTCATTATTTAGCAAAATAAAATCATTGAATATTATTGTTGTAATTATTAATATTTTTTGCAAATGAAACTATAAAACATAACCTTATTTTTTTTAGGTAGCGACCCTGATGTTACATTATTGACTTCTCGTCAACAAGTTTTAACAGCGCTTTGAAAAAGGTACGTAAAATGTAATCTGAATTATACCTATATAAAATAAAAATTATACGAGGGCTAAAAATATCACCTTTTTTGGTAATAATTATCTTATTAAATTAAATCTGTTTTTTTAAGTACCCACGATTTTTTAACTAATATTTAAGTTTCCTTTGGTTTAAGTTTTATACATTATTTCATTCGGATATAATTATCAATTGCGCACCATGGTCAATTTTAACCTGCCAGCATTAAATCCTTTAATTTAAAGGATTATTGTACTATTTTTAATTAAAATACCTCATTTAAGTTAAAGAAACATTATTTTGTCAATTAATTAATTTAATCCTAATTGAGGTATAAAAAAATGGTATTTAGTTATAAATAATAATTATTATTGAGGTATAAAGAAACTATTTATAGTTTAGCATTATTTAATCAATTTAGTTCGAAGATTAATTTGCTAACAAAAAGACCTCCTTTCGTTAAGCAGTTATTCATAATGGATTTTTTAACAGTGGAAGAAAAAATTGAAATGATTTTGATTTATGGAGAAGCAGGCAGGAATGTTGATGATGCTGTTAATATCTATGCTCAGCGTTTTCCGGATAAAATTCGATCACGTACTTCATTTCATTGTACAGTCAAGCAGTTTACTACAAACGGGAGTGTTCAACCGAAAAAAAGAGTTCGTCGAGCAACAGTCACATGTGGAAATAATGAAATTAATTTATTAGCAGCAACGGCCGCTAATCCTCATGCAAGCACACGAGAATTGGGAATATCTCAAAGCAGTGTTAGCAGAATATTAAATCTCGAATCATTTAATTTTTTTTTAATAATTTTTTCGTAAAATGCATAATAACTGAGATATTTCAAAGTTTCAAGTTAAATGACTCACCCTGTATAAGCCGCCAATTTCATTTTAAAGAATTTTAATTAAAAATCGATCCAAAAATTTATATAATAAGTGGTTAAGCTGTAAGCTTTAAGCGGTAAAAAAAACTTTGTGTATTTATTGATCGTGTCTAAGCCTAGTACCAAAATCAGGCAATTTAACTTTCCAACATTAAATATAAATCCCTTTTAAACTGAATTTTAAAAGTTTTACCACATCGCTGGTAAAACTCTAAATACAACAATAGTTCTCAGTAATTTAATTTAAATATATTAATTTACTGAAACTTCATTACAAAGTTGATACTGAAAAACGAAAACTAAACAGAGGAATTTTATTAAAAAATAATGAGGAAACGATTTTTGAGGGAATTTCTCGAAAACTTTACGTAGCAATTCAAAGGTCGGATTTAAATTTTGTAGAGCAAGTAAAAAATAATTTTGAAGAAAATTATAGCACACCAGATTTTAATTTTCTGAGGTGTTCTGACGTTTTCTTTATTTTATTGAATTATATAAAATTTAATATTGAACATTGATTTTTATTTTAAACATTACATATTGAAATTAAATAATATATTAAATATTGAACAATAAGTATTATTACATTACATTACATTACATATTGAAATTAAATAATATATTAAATATTGAACAATAAGTATTGAACATTGAAGATATTGAACGTTTTATTTTGTTTTAATAAGCATAGGTTTCAAAAAATTCTGGCTACTTCTTTGATTTTTGTTGCTTTCGTATTCCGTTTCTCGTATGAGTGACCAAATGTAATCACCCATCATGGCTGCATCCCAGAAGCCTTCATTGGCTGGTGAAAACGTTCTCCGTGCTCATCACTCGAACTCTCTACTTCTTTTACTCATTTAACACTTTTTTTAACTAAATAAAACCATGATAAAAATACCTTGTTAAAATATCAAAAAATAGCAGTAATATCCCAACATGAGAAACAAAAGAATTCACTTTTGCGGAGTCATGTCAAATTTAAATTTTGAATAATGTTTTCGGTGAAAAAAGTACGTAAAAAACTCAAAAAATTCCAATCATGCACTTTACTTAGGTTTACATTAAAGAATAAACATAGTAGAAAATAAAAGAAGAAAATAAAATAAAAATCGTCAAAAAGCTGAATTTTGGTCTTCCACTAAAAAATTCATAACTTCGTCATTTTTTCATGTTAATTGAGTGTGATTTTCGTGTTTAGTGGGTCAAAATACATGGGAAAATTATAATGGGATATGGTGGGCAGAATTTTTTTTGTAATTATTAGATTTATTTAAGATAAGTAAGAATAAAAAACATCTAAGATGTTATTAATTGATATCATTTAAGAAAAATTCACAAACACCTGCATTGTCAAAAACAACTTCACACTTAATTAATTAAAAAAATGGAAAATGTCTCTTACAAGTGTGTCTGAACATGATTTAAAAACATAATAAAATTCCATAAATAAAAATAATAAACTTTCATAATTAACTACGTACATAGGTTGAACCCTTGTATTATTAGGTCAACAATATGAAAAGTCTTCAAATGTTTAAAAATTGAAATAATTCTTTTTTGCATAAGTACCTACAGCCATAATTTATAGGAACGGGTCAGCAGGGTGAGTAAAAGTTGAGGAGCACTCACTTCAACTTGGGTCAATGGGAAGGATATCTGAATGCATTCAATCTCCCAAATTACTTTTCCACTGTCCAAATGCCCTATTTTCTTAAGTATTTCCAACTGTTAAAAAACTGATTAGGAGTTGCGAACTTTAAAAACTTGAGGATGGGCGAGTTCACAAAGTAGCGAGACTGTAAAATAATTGCTCTTGCGCAAAGTTTTACCTGTCTTTGTTCCTGCTATAGAAATAGTTTATTAAGATACAAAGTCAGTACTTAATTCAAATTCAAATTCAAATTCAAATATTTTTATTGTGTAAAATTATTATATACAATAACAACAGTATAAAATCTACACAATAGGAAGGGGTTCAAGTATAAACTCAATCTTCCACCCCACCTTATTACAGCTGATATACCTACCTAAAACTAAGTACTTAATGCTAAATTACAATAATTAATATGAGATTTGATTCTTTTGATCTGTGAACATTATTTCACATATTACATTTTTAAATGTAGGTTTGGACAAAGAGAGGTAGTTAAACAATTTATTCAGGAAATATGCGGCAGTGTACCTAAAGCACCCCTTAAATTTTTCAGTTAAGTGCTGTGGTATTGTAAAGCCTTTCTGACGAAGATTTATACTATGTACATCTGATCTTCTGACAAGAAGATTTAATAAGTAAGATGGGCAGTTACACTGCAGCATATTTCTTAAGAATTGACAATAAAGCAAAGTGATTCTTTTTTCAATATTTAAAATATTATTGGTTACCAGGATAGGTGATATATGTTCACGCCGATTAATATTATGAGTAAAACGAATACAGGAATTTTGAATTTTCTGTAGTTTATTTTTGTTTTGGTTTGACAAAAAATAATAAAACGCACTTGAGGTGCTTTGATGCAAAGTTTAACTTTGATTTTAATTAGAATGATATGTAAAATTATATTTTGAACTACATTATAGTATATGATATTTAATAAAACTAAATGAGTTGGACCTACACTTTATTATGTTTTGATCTTTCATAATTAAGTAGATATTACAGCTCAGGTTCCAGATTTTTAACCGCAATTAATTATTTTTTACAATGTTTTAAAAGTCTAAAACCTATCCTCCGTGACTGTTACTCTTTCTAGGTTAACCTATATGTTTTCAAATATCTGAGGTAGTAAAAGCATACTAAAAATATCAGTTCACTAAGTAAATTAAACACATCCAAAGCAATCGAATCAAACATAAAATATTATTAAAAATTAAAAGAAATAATTTTTATAATCATTTATGTAAGTGCAACAAAAATTGATTATATCCTCCGTGAATCTGTTTTTGCTTTAAATTTTATGCAACAGATGCTTTAATCATTTTAAATAAGCAAAAACCTCTGTTTACGACATTATGGATGCATGTGATTCCTGAAGGTCAGTTAGAATTCATATGCAGATGAGAGTGTTGCTGTTTTATAATTCAAAAGTTTAAGTTTATTA
This sequence comes from Brassicogethes aeneus, assembly GCA_921294245.1. Classification (NCBI taxonomy): domain Eukaryota; kingdom Metazoa; phylum Arthropoda; class Insecta; order Coleoptera; family Nitidulidae; genus Brassicogethes; species Brassicogethes aeneus. The sequence goes on from OV121137.1 coordinate 55,780,048, forward strand.
ATTTGCTATTTAAAAACCTATCCACCGTGAAGTGTAATATCATAGTAAGTAGATTTTTTTATAAATATTTTATGTATGTACATTGTACAATTGTATTTTTTTTAAATATTAAGGTGTCAAAAGAAACAATAACTTATTTCAAATATCCAAAGGGATGTTAAAAAAAACATACGAAATCCTAACCTCCGTGAAGCTATCTTCCGTGAAGCTCTAATATTCAAAATGTATGATTTCTTAAAATTCTTGCATTAGACCTGGTGGCTTCCTAAAAACCCCATTGTAGACTAACAGTGAAACAACCAAAAATAAAAAATATATATATCCATATATGGACCTGAAATATGATATCAAACAACTTTTCTTTATAATATTTTGTCCCATATGAAAGGCACCAACACAAAAAATAGTTTTATAATATTTCCAAGGCATACTTGATTTTTCAAAATTGAAACTATGTTGAAATATATTCTTTTTTCTACTCCCACCTTTATCGTACATGTTTCCATGACACTAAGGGACCTTTTAAATACACATTGACAAGTTGTGGCTTTATGGCGCTTTAGTCACGGGCTGAAGTTAGCAACAGGTTTTTAGTCACGGGCTAAAGTTAGTTGACAGTTGTCAAATGTCATACAATCGTTAAAATAAAGTGCCTTTCTTGTAAAATAATACTAAATGTGAAAATTAGTTTATTATCTCAATACAAAAATACAAAAGTATTAAATAGTTTCTCAACGCCAATATTTGAAAAGTTTATATGAACATTGTACTGACCTTTTAATTTCGTCGGCAGTAAACTATAACTTAAATTCGGGCACGGACTCCACTGTAAAGTGCTCATAAAACATTTTCTTTACTTTCACTGTGAAAAACCGTCAATTTTCAAGAAATACATTTCGATTTTCGATAATCTGTGCTTATAAAATTTAAAAATGTGACATTTGACGGTGACACACAGATTCCCCTATTGTTTCATAGATGGCGCTCTATACAAATTTTTGATTTAAATCATTTTAAGATAATAATAAGTATTTGTCCTGGAAAAAGTATAGTATGCACCTCGTTTATAAACTTTTCTATACACTCATTATAAATTCGTTTATAAAACTTGATACATAATATACTATTATCGAACAGGGCTGAACCGCCGAAAATAAAAATTGAATTCAATTGTATTTTAACTAAATAAATAAAAATAAAACGTTTCGTACTAACACGACATCTTACATCCTACAAGATGTCAAATGTCAAGTGCGCTAAAACTCAACCATACAAAATTGGTCTTAAAATGTAGGTATAACTTCCAGTTCGCAACATTTAAACCCCGATCGATATCATATAGTATACAATGTACAAATTGAGGAGAGCTCTCGTTATATTGCGTTTAAATGTTGTACTTTATTCGATGGCACGAGCAAACAGCGAATTATTCCATTATTCCGTGAGAATAATTTTAAAATAAATGCAATTAAAATAGTTCGCATTCAAGAGGCAGACAATAAACATTTTTGCACTGATGTGGTCTATAAAAGCCCATAACGCTTGCATTAGCAAAACCTCATCAATTTAACTACGCAAAACAACACATAAAAGTGGCAACATTGTTGCCCACAAGAATAATGTCACTTTTAATTAAATTATGCATGAACCTGGTTACACTATCCACTGTCTTTCATTGTCTAAGTCTAAAAAATTCTAACAGTAGATAAACGTAAAATGTTTTTTAAGTAATCAATTATATATACTAAGTGTTTGCACATTAAAAATTCATTTATAATACAGATGAATATTTGAAATTTCGGAGGGGTGAATTAAATATAAACGTAGCCGTTCTTTTCGAAAGACCCTAAGGGAATTGAAAATTTTACCCAACTCAGCCATGCCATTTATATCAATATCAACACTGAAGACTTAAATTTGTTATAGCGTTCGCATTAAATAAGTTAAATGAGATAATTTATTAATTAGTTTGTATTTTTTATAAATCTTTTATCTTAAAAAATAAATTAATTCAATTATCCATTTTAAAATCATGTTTGTATAGGATTCTGCAATAGTTTTTCCATAAAAATATCACTTTTGTCTAAAACATTTTTTCATATTTGTAATGAAATCAATTTTGTTCGATTTTTCTTCTATATACGATTCTGCAATAATTTTTCCATAAAAATATCACTTTTGGGAAAAAATTATCTTATTAAATTAAATCTGATTTTTTTTAAGTATACCCACGATTTTTTAACTAATATTTAAGTTTCCTTTGATTTAACTTTTATACATTATTTTATTCGGTGATAATTATCCATTGCGCACCATGGTCACTTTTCACTTGCCAGCATTAAATCCTTTAATTTAAAGGATTATTGTACAATTTTTAATAAAAATACCTCATTTAAGGTAAAAAAAACATTATTTTGTCAATTATTTAATTAAATCCTAATTGAGATATAAAAAATGGTATTTAGTTATAAATAATAATTATTATTAAGGTATAAAGAAACTATCTATAGTTTAGCAATATTTAATCAATTTAGTTCGAAGATTAATTTGCAAACAAAAAGACCTCCTTTCGTTAAGCAGTTATTCATAATGGATTTTTTAACAGAGGAAGAAAAAATAGAAATGATTTTGATTTATGGAGAAGCAGGCAGGAATCTTGATGATGCTGTTAATATCTACGCTAAGCGTTTTCCCGATAAAATTCGATCACGTACTTCATTTCACCGTACAGTCAAGCAGTTTACTACAAACGGGAGTGTTCAACCGAAAAAAAGAGTTCGTCGAGCAACAGTTACAGGTGGAAATAATGTATTAGCAGCAACGGCCGCTAATATATATATATATATATATATAGGGCGTTGCAAAACCCGATACCTGATTTCTTTTGTTAAAAATGGCGAATGCTCCGGGTTATTTTTTAACCATCATAGAAAATTTTTTTTGTTGAAAAATAATATTTTTATTCCACTAAACCATGTTGGCAAATTTGATAAAATATATATTAACGAAAATAAACATAATTCAAACGAACATTGTCTTAATTTTAAATCAACATATTCATTTACTAACAAGTAAACTGTAACTTGTTATTTACCAACACCAAATACAAAAATAATTGAGCTGATCTTTCGTGTTAATTCAGCAAATTTTCTACATCGCTTATGTTTTGTTTAGGCTTACAAAGGGGATTTTGTTTTAGGAGTATTCAACTAAATAAACAAAATTGTTCAATTATTGCTCATGGGGAAAATACATTCTTTTATGTAGAATTAATTTTAATAATAATAATAATAATAATAATAAACTTTATTGGAAATCCAAAAGGCTAACGACTTTCGTCTTCCTGCCCAATTACAATTTTGTATATAACAAATACTATATTTTAATTTATGTTCTGTACTTTACAAAAAAAAAAAAAAAAAAAATGTTATAATTAAATATATTGTTAATATCTTCATTAATCTTCTGTCAATTCCCTGAGTGAGTCATACAACGATTTCTCTGGGTATTTTCTCCTTGGTGTTGTCTCGAGTTGTGTTTTAAGAATCAAAGGTTCCATCACATTAAGGTTTTCGGGTTTGTTGGCAAATTTTTTCGCTAGGTATTCCAATCTTTCTTGTATGGGTTGTATTCCAGTGATATGGTAAAGGGCTTCATTGGATGGGTTGAATAAGGAATTTTGAGGATGTCTGATTTTTGTAATTTTCCTTATGCTTGTGCGCTCGCCTATCTCTATGTTTGTTAGGGTGGGTTTTCTGCAATTTATAAAAAGAACAGATCCATATTCCAGCACTGGGCGACAGATAAGTTTATAAATGTTGGTTGCCACAGCAATATTTATTCCCTGGTCTTTATAAGTTAAGCTTCTAAAGTGCTTGGCCCTGTTTATAATACATGTCTTGGTGTGGCTTGTGTGTTGTTTGAAGTTTAACTTAGTGTCTATCAAAATTCCCAGGTAACGACATGATGTTGATGGTTCCACTGTACTTTGCATAATATTTATTGTGGGCGAATTTTCTTTTATTTTGTGATGGAACAGTAGTAGGCGTGATTTTGACGGACTTGGTAGGATTCTCCATTTAGACATCCATGACGATACCTGATTGGTTAGTTCTTGTAGTTTCACACTTGCTTCTGATGTCGTTTTTCCATGCGTTATCAAAACTGTGTCGTCAGCATATTGGAGAATATAGCTCTGTCTGTTTATGTTTAAGTGGTCCAAATTGTACATGTCATAACAAAATAAATTATACAAGAACGGTGATAATGGTGAGCCTTGTGGCACTCCTTGTTCTGGTGAAAAGGTGGGGGATAGTGTATTGCCAATTTTTACTTGTATTTTCCTTTGTGTGAGGAATTCTTTTATTATCCATACCAAATAATTCGGGCTTTCCAATTTCACCAATTTTTTCAGCAACCCATCGTGCCATACGGAATCGAAGGCTTTACAAATATCCATAAACAGCGCAGTTGATTTATTTCCCTCTATACTCTTCTGTTGTACATTTGATGTTAAGACAATTAGTGGGTGAGTAGTGGAAGTTCGTCTCTTGAATCCAAATTGGTATATTGGGATTTTATGTCCAATGGCCTGTTCTAATCTATTTTTGATTATTTTTTCAAAAGTTTTTCCGACAACTGGCAATAAGGTGATGGGCCGGTAGTTGCCTGGGACAGTGTGATCCAAGTTCGCTTTAGGAATGGTAATTATTCTTCCTTTCTTCCATTCTTCCGGAAAATAACTATTATGCAGACAGAAGTTATAAATTCTTATTATTTGGTCATGGATTTCCTGGTCAAATTGCTTTAAAACCAATCTAGGAATTTGATCATGCCCTGGTGCCGTATTCTTCCCGTTCAAACTCTCGAAATATTCGTCTTCAGTTACATTTTCTATATTTTCATTTAAGTTTCTTTGAGTAAAGTTATCTCTTACCCAGTTATGTGTATTATTTTTATAATTTCCATCAAAACTTACATTTTCCGTAAACTTAAAATTTTTTTCAAATTGTCTTGCAAAGGCCTCAGCAATTTCTTGCTCTGTTTGTAAGATTTTATTGTCTTCTTTTATATAGTGAATGTGGTTATATTTTTTATATCGAGAGAGTTTCTTTATTTCACCCCAGTATGACCGACCCTTTGCTACATTGATATTTTGGCATGCTTCTAGATATTTATCTGCCCTATATTGTAGAATTAATGTATGTATATCCTTATTTAATTCGTTGTATTTTCTTTTAAGTATAGGGTCGTAATTAATTTTTATCTCTCTATATAGTTGTTTCTTTATTTTAATTAGTTTTATGATGAATGGTGGTAATGTATGTGCAAAGAAGCTTGTTTTTAAAATAGGAGTATGTTTTAGAGTAATTTTGGTGATATTTTTTAGAAAGGAGTCAATTGTTTGAGGAGAAATATTCTCATGTAGGTTCATTGTCTGGATGATTTCATTATTTATAGCTTCTATATTACTTTTTTTAAAATTATATTTGATGTTTTCTGGAATGGTTTGTGGATTTTTTCCTATATCAAAGTTAAATTGAATGGCAAGATGATCGGATCCTAAATCAGGTATTAGTTCTACTTCTGTGATATTGTTAATGATGTTTTTTGTACAGAGCAAAATGTCTGGAGTAGTGTCACTATTATTGGGCATTAAAAAAGTAGGAGGGGTGTGGATTTGGGTGAAATCTGAATTGTTTAAAAAGTTTTGTATTTGTTTTTTTCTTTTATTTGTAACATTAAAATCCCCTATGATAATTGCATATTTGTACTGTGATGCTTTCGTAAATAAATTTTCCTCTATTAATCTATTACTATGGTGCATGTAAACCAAAAAAAAGTGTATTTTGTCGGTTTTGTAAGGAATAGTAAAATGTAACACATCATTGTAGGGGTTGTTAAAGTGTGGAGGATTTGATTTACCTATTTTAAGCCTGCGATCACCTTGAACCAAAGCACCCCCTCTTGTATTATTGTTGAGTATGTTGCCATGTTTATATATGGTTGTCCAATCCCTATATTGCATGGAACGATCTTCGTTTGTTTTTGTCTCTACAAACATGCTGCATTGAATATTATTTTGTTCAATATAGTGGTTAATTAAATGTTTTTTTGTAATGTAGCTGTTGATGTTTGAATAAATAAATTTAATTGTTGTTGACATGAATTTGGATTCCATCATTGGGTTCTGTTGGGGAGTGACTGTTTTCTTCATCTAAATCGAACATCAAAATGTACAGGCGATTTCCCACAAATGTTGGCACAGTGTTTATATTAAAACCGTCTATAAAACGTTTTTGCAATCTAGAAATTAGTTCTTGCCTGTCTGTATTTGTCGGTTTATTTATTTTTTTTATGTACGTATTGATAATATAATCATGAATTGTCACCGCCGAATGAATTTTATGATTTTTTGTAATTTTCTTGTCTATTTCACTTGTAGTTTTGTTTAAGGAACGAATTTTAATGTTTGGAATACCTTCAATAGGTTTCATGGGGCGTTTTGGACATTTAATTGACCAAGCAACATGCTCTGTAGACCTACAAGCTGTACATGATGGGGGTAAATTGGTTTTGCATTCCCTATCTTTATGATTTCCGGCGCATTTCGAGCATTTTGCCTCTGTGTTACAATTTTCAGTTGTATGGGAAAATTGGGAACACTTTGCACATGGTATTGGTAGCGGTTCAGGAGGATGACTTGGGTATGCTGGATAGTAACGAAATTTGTAGTAAATGCCTTCGTTAATTATCTTTTCATATGCTTTAATCTCTCCTGTAATTATTCTTATGTATAAGGAGGGTTTGTTTGTTTTTTTAGAGATTATTCTTTTACAATACCTGTGTTCGATTCCGTTATCTTTTAAAACAACACTTATTTCTTTTTCTTCAATATCTATGTCAACATTCGATATCACTGCCGAGAAGGATTGGTTATGTATTTTTTTTGAAGTTGTTTGTTGTGGGGTATTATTGGATAATTCGTATGTGTTAATAAAACCACAATCTTTCAATATTTTAAGGGTAGCTAAGGTGTTTTGTTTGTTATTGTTTGATTTGATAATAAATCCTTTTTGTGTTTTTAAGATTATTTCCTTTGAGTTTTTAAAGTAGGTTGCCCATCTGTCCGCCAGTTGGATTCTTGTTAGTTCGTCTGGAGCAGTTATATAGAAAACGTTTTCATAGGTTTTTCTAAATATAGCTTGCATTTTCGGTGAAAGTGATGAGTTACTTGTTGTAGGATTGTTGTTTGTTTCTGCTGTTTGACGTGTATGAGTAGCTTTATAACTTGTGTTTGAATCTGATTGTGTGTGGTATGCTTGGTTTTTTGTACGAGCGTTTTTATCACTTGTTGTTTTTGTATACTTTTTGTTTTTGTTTACTCCTATAATTTCGGCGATCTCGTTTTCTGTGTATTCAGTGGTATCTGAGTCGTTATTTTTTTTACGTTTTTTCTTATTATAGGCCGGTATGGTAAATTCTCCCTCTGCATTTTCATCATCCACTTCCATTATGTGACACCTTACACTATTTGAGTTTAAGTTTCACGATTAAATTTAGTTTTATTTTTTTAACGATGCGTACACGAACAAGGTCAAAATAAAACTGAATTAATTTTATTAAAAGAGAACAATGTAGATTTTTTTCATATTCGTAGGTCGACAAACTCTTTTTTTCGGTTGATCACACCCGTTTGTAGTAAACTGCTTGACTGTACGGTGAAATGAAGTACGTGATCGAATTTTATCCGAAAAACAGCATCATCAAGATTCCTGCCTGCTTCTCCATAAATCAAAATCATTTCTATTTTTTCTTCCACTGTTAAAAAATCCATTATGAATAACTGCTTAACGAAAGGAGGTCTTTTTGTTTGCATATTAATCTTCGAACTAAATTGATTAAATAATGCTAAACTATGTATAAATAGTTTCTTTATACCTCAATTAGGATTAAATTAATTAATTGGAAAAATAATATTTTTTAACCTTAAATGAGGTATTTTTATTAAAAATAGTACAATAATCCTTTAAATTATAGGATTTAATGCTGGCAGATAAAAAGTGACCATGGTGTGCATTTGATAATTATCACTGAATGAAATAATGTATAAAACTTAAACCAAAGGAAACTTAAATATTAGTTGAAAAATCGTGGGTACTTAAAAAAATCAGATTTAATTTAATAAGATAATTTTTACCAAAAAAGTGATATTTTTATAGAAAAATTATTGCAGAATCGTATAAGTAGAAAAATCGAACAAACTTGATGCATACTGAGATATTTAAAAGTTTCAAGTTAAATGACTCACCCTGTATACAGTGTCCCTAAATTCTGGGATCTGCTTTGAATGAAAAAGTTCGACAATAAACAAACTTTCCGAAATGAAACATTGTTTAAAAAAGTTTTTGATCCATGTTATGAACTGAAATCAAAACGTTATCCCAAAAATAAATAAAACAAAAATTAAGGCTAGATAGATAACTTTTGTATTAATATGCCGAACTCAAATTTTTAAAAGTCACTGTCCACTTTTTACTATAATAGTTTAGATCATACATACCCATATTTAAAAACGTGTGGAAATCTAAATTTTAAAATAATCAAGGCAGGTTGTGAAAGTATCTCGTGCTCTTGTTTTGTTGCCATGGCAACGGCGCACGCCGCGACGCTGTCTAGGGCATTGATTACGACACGTTCCATGTCGTCATCGTTTAGCACCGTTAGGATAAATTTATATTTTTATTGGGGTTGTGGAATGACCCCTTTTACAGACAATAATGTTTTTAGCGGACTTAATAATACGAATATCCAAAATCTGTTTCTAGGTTATGTTCAATATTCTACAAAGTAAAATTGTCTCCTGAATCCTAAAATGCCGTAAAAAATCATAAAAGTCGAGCAGTTTTTGAGATAAAGTCAATTCCATATTATATGAAAAATTGACTATATCTCAAAAACTGTTCTAATTTTCTAACTTTTGACGATATTTTTGGATTCAGGGGACAATTTTACATGGAAATTGACTGCTAAATGTTCGGGATACAAATTGCTATTGACGAGAATTATTTTTGTCTGCTTTTTCGCTATGACAAATAGTCATTTTTGACATTTTTAAAGAGTGTATTTTATTTTTTGCGTATACTTTATTCGCAATTCTTGACACGTCTGTTACAACACCGTGACGTCATGCGTTTTCTTTAAGGTCTTCGAAGCGGTTTTTAACATATGCTAAAGAAGTATCGAAAATCGAAAATGTTAAAAAAATATAGAAAAAAAACCGTGGCTCGATTTGTTGTGTTGTTGGGTGTATTTCGAGAGGAAATCCTGGCTTGAGTTATTACCGGTTTTCCAATAAACAGTGTCAATCTGAATGAAGAAATAAATTGCACACAGTCTCTGTAAATATGAATTGTACCTCTTAGATACAATAAATACACATTTTAGTAGTGATTAACGTGAAAAGTGTAAACATTTCAATTCAGTAAAAAGCGTCAAACAAATAAGTCGTCTAAATTTAGCATTATTAAAAGCGTTGATTAAGAAGGTCTCCACTCAACGGTAAAATACCATTATATTATGTATTGTATATAATACCTATTATGTTGCCATGAATTCGTAGGTACATTTTGTTGTTTAAAATGCAGTTGTCGGCGTTTTTTAGAGAACTCAAATATAAAAATGGTCGATTTTAAGGTTATGTTTGTGCAAAAATTATTTTTTAATAATTTCTTAAAAAAGTCCAAACTTAAATATAAATTATATTAGGTAAAGTTATCATTAGTTAATTCTGCACCAACAAATGTACTTACCGAATTGGATCCTTTGGCAAAACATGAAAATGCAACGATTTAGTTTTTGAATTTTATTTACAATTAAAAACACAATAATTCACCATGATCCCTTAGATAAAATACACACACTAACGTAACTATATACCTAAGCATTTAAGCGTTGAGTACTAAACATTTTTTTAATTTTTTCCTTGCAACGTAAAACACAAATAACGTGCGCGATTTAGCTGTGCAATTGAACAAAATTTGTCTCGCCGGGTCAAAGTTTTGAGCCTTTTTTACGTCACGACTGCATTTATAATTCACGCCACTTACCGACAAAAATTGAATATTTTCCATTACACTCTTATCCTTTCTGATGGATTCTGGATACATGTTTGTTCCCAGAGGAGCGTAAAACACGTACCTACTCCTCCATACATACGTACATCTGAAATGACAGTGATAAAGTGAAAAGTTCCCGGCCACAAATAAAACGATGTATTTACATTGTTCGGCTACATTGGGGGATGCGACAGATATTAAACCTCCAAGACGTCATGTGGTTTCCGTTTGCTTTTCCTAGCTTCCTGCTGTGCCAGGTGGTCCTTACTTTATGACATGCCACAACAATAAAATAATCTGGCGCTTACCTAAATTTTATTAACATCAACTAAAATATCACATGGGGCAGTGTCTGGCGAATGTGCAGGCCGGTATTGTTAACGTCAGACGAAACGACTAATTTTGCATACAAATGTCTGAAATGTAAAGTGGAGATTTTGCTGCAAAGCGCGCGGAATTGTGCTGGGGCACCAACCATACCTAGCGCTACTTATAAAATAAAATTTTGTTTTGTAATTAAAAACATAAAATTATATACAGTATATGGTACGGTGAATGGGCTTACACGTGTAGAAAGCAGTCCTTAAGTTTTAAGTAACTTTTCTGAAAGTTAAAGCAATAAGAACTTATGTAATTTAAAAAATCAGGTTTAACGGTGTATCTTAATTAAAAATGAGATCATTAAATCCTCTTTAAGTTTTCTATTTATTTTTTAATTAACGTCAATACTATCGGTCTTTTCAAAGCAAATTAAATAAGATATTTCGCTATTTTATCTTTATAATTTTAATACTGTTTATACATTATTTTAAAATAAGATCAGCATTATATCTTATTTCTTAATAATACGTATGTACACTGGTTTACAGCAAAAACGTACTTCGATCTTTTAGCCTGCTAAACTAAAAAAAGATTTTTTTTTCAAAATAAGGAATCCATTGTACGTTTAAGGATTGTTAGTACCCGACGCACTATGGTAAAACACTTTTTTATTACAAATAAATATTAATTTTTTTTTAATGTTTTAAATACGTATAATTAACTATATTTTAATCAAAAGGTTTTTATTTTTAAATGCGTTTTTAGATTATCATTATTATGTTTTGCAGAAATGGAAATCTTCTCTTTAAATTTTCAGAAAATAGACTTACGTCTTTGTCACTATTTAAAAATAGTACTATTAAAAACTAAAAAGAAACGCAGAAAGTACTCATTTTGAAAAATCACAAAATGCAATAGTCTAAGTTAAATTTGCTTTCGCTATATATGTAAAATATTATTATCTTATAAATGAGCGAATAATGTTTAACCTAATAGTTTTTACCTTTAAAGATCCAAAACAAGGGATTATTAATTAATTTATTAAATATTTTTCCTTTAAGATACCTATAGGTATACAAAGCCTTAATTAATACCTAATAATTTGTTATGAATAGGTAGTTAATTATTAATCCTATGTATGTATTAATTATAAATCCTATGTATGTATATGTATGGGTGAATCTCACGAAATGTCTCCCGATGGTGTTACCCCGTGATATTTAATAAAAATGAGTTTGACCTACACTTTTATTGTGTTTTGATATTTCATAATTAAGTAGATATTACAGCTCAGGTTCCAGATTTTTAACCGCATTATTTTTTACAAGGTTTTAAAAGTCTAAAACCTATCCTCCGTGACTGTTAATCTTTCTATGTTAACCTATATGTTTTCAAATATCTAAGGTAGTAAAAGCATACTAAAAATATCAGTTCACTAAAAAAAACACATCCAAAGCAATCGAATCAAATATAAAAATATAAATATAAATGTAAAATATTATTTAAAATTAAAAGAAATAATTTTTATAACCATTTATGTGGGTGTTACAAAAATTAATTCTATCCTCCGTGAATCTGTTTTTGCTTTAAATTTTATGCAACGGATGGCGCTTTAATCATTTTAAATAAGTAAAAACCTCTGTTTACGGCATTATAGATGCATGTGATTCCTGAAGGTCAGTTAGAAGAGAGTGTTTCTGTTTTATAATTCAAAAGTTTAAGTTCATTAATTTGCTATCCGTGAAGCTCTAATATTCAAAATGTATGATTTATAACATTTTTGCATTAGTGCAGAACCACTTATGTTATGTTATTACTAGACCTGGTGACCAGCAAATTAATAAGGTCCTGGTGGCTTCCCAAAAACCCCATTCTAGACTAACAGGGAAACAACTAAAAATAAATAATAATCATTTTCACCTGGGGGACATCTCAATATATTCACCCGTATATATTTTTTAATAACATTAAAGAAAAATTAATACGTGTTGAATTATTTATAATAATTAATACATTCAACAAAAACTTATGAGCATAGATCTGTGGGTACGAAAATCTTAAGTGCGTAGACAATGCCTTAGTTAAATAAAAATTCATAACTTTTCCATATGTGCGTATATGCAGCTTTTTTTTGTGTACTTATAAAGTATTGTTTACTGAACAACCTCATGTACATATCAACATGGAAATCGGAGGCAATCGTAGTTAAATGCCTATATGAATTTTTTTCTCTTAATTTTACCAATGTGTCTTTAAAGCTCTAAAACGTTATAACTTTTGATTTTAATTTTTTTATTCAAATAGGAATTTTTGTATATGTAGATTAAGGCGCAATTTAAACTTATTTAAAGAAAAATATACATTTTTTTGTTCGATTTAAAGATATGGTTTATTAAATGTGTTTTTAGCCAATTTTACTGTTTTAAAAAGATTCTACTTTGAGGTGTCTTAAAATCAAAACATAATTATTTAGATGTTTTTATGAAATATAAATACCCATAATAAAATGTTTTTAAAAATGTATTTTTTCCGCCGATATATACGAGGTGTGTTCAGAAAATAACGGGAATTGTTAAATTTCGCGGCTTCGGAGGGTCCGGTTGTTATAAAAAAAAATTTATTATGTTGGTATATATGCCCCCGAAGTATGAGAAAAACTTTAGCTGTTTTCATTGTTTACTTTGTCTGTGGCAGCCGCTAAGGTTAGACGTGTTTTATGAGCTCGGCGATTTTTCGTTCGTTAAAAGAAATGGATTAAAGAATTTGTATCCAATTTTGCTTAAAAAATGAAATAAATTCTGTGAAATGTTAACAAAGGCCTATAGTGAGTCTGCTATAAGTAAAACAAGAGTTTACAAGTGGTATAAGAGTTTCCAAGATGGCCGTGAAGACGTTGAAGATGACGAACGCCCCGAACGCACAAGCACATTAACAACCTATAAAAACATGGAAAAAGTGGAAGAAATGGTTATAAACCATCAGAGAAGTCGCTGATGATGTTGGTATATCGATTGGCGCATCCCATGAAATGTTTTCAAATGTTTTGGGTATAAAACGCGTAGCAGCAAATTTTGTTCTAAAATTGTTAAATTTTGAACACAATTTTTGGCCAAAAACAATGCTGTAATGATGCCCCAGCCTCCATATTCGCCAGACACAGGGCCGGGCCTAAGGGGGGTGTAGGGGGGGAGTCACCCCCCCCCAAAGTCTTGGCAGTTGGTTCCAAATCAAAACACGGTTGGCAAAATCTATAGTATTTGGGTCGGTTGGTTGGGTATACCTACCCTACCAACCAACCCATCACAATAAATAAAATGAAATATAATTTTTAAACTTTACCTACATATTACAAAATTATAATTTTTAATCTATTGTAACCTCCTATAATCGTTACCGTCAAGAAAATTGTATTGTTCAACCTTATTTTTATTAAAGGACATTATATTTCACACAAGCGGCATGTACAAAGTCGGCACCGCCTCGCGGCTTTGTCTTTCTAAATTATTAATTAGTTGAAGCTTATCTAAGCTAAGTAAAACTAGTGTCAATAAATAGGAATTAATTTTTTTTTAATATGGAAAAGAAAGCTAGACCGGGCCAAATTCTAGTAAAATGCTCATTATGTGGATCTGTGTTTAACAAGGACTAGAAAAAAATGCACGAGGAAAATATTCACGGTGGAAATTTGGTTAAAATTAAAATTGTTACTGTTCTGGATAATCCACTTACATTGGTAGCAAATAAAAAAATAGAGACTTCAAAAGAGCATGGTAATGGTAGGTAAAGACATTCTTTATCTACACTTTACAACACTTTACATTCATGATAAAACTACTGAAAATTTTTACTATTACTATCTACTAAAGTATCGATAAAAAAATAAGTTGGTTTTTTTATCGTCTCCACCCCCCCAAAAAAGTGTGCCTCGGTACGCCCCTGGCCAGACATGCTGACTCTGTCTGACTTTTTCCTATTCCAAAAAATAAAGAGAACCTTAAAGGGCTGTTGTTTTACAAGCATAGATGACATTAAAAGCGCATCGCTGAAAGAAATAAAGGCTATCCCAAAGATCGAGTTTTAGAAGTGTTTCGAGTATTTGAAGAAGAGCTGGCACATGTGCATAATATCCAATGGGGACTATTTTGAAGGCGACAACATTAATGTAGACAAATAAATAAATATTTGTTTCAAAAAAACGAAAATTCCCGATATTTTCTGAACACACCTCGTACAAACTGTAAAATGCATTTTCTTGATAACAAAAATATTAAACAAATAGACCAATGATAACATCGCGGGGGGCTTTGTTGTGACATAAACTTCAAACCAAAATAATAAGCCTACTTCTCTTTAGAAATTCTATTTAGAGTTAATTAAAATCCTTTGTTTGAGAGATAATTTTGTCTTTGAAATTGTCCCGACGTTAACTGAATACAATGTTGTGTTTCCAAATGAAACCTGAAAGTTATTTCGTGTCATCTCCAGAAATTGTCAAACCTTTAATTACACTTTTATATTTAAAAATTATGTTTACGATTTTATAAACTTAAACTAAAGTATGTATGTAGCAAACTTTTACAACCTACATCTTAAAAATCTAAAATGTTTTGACATAGACTGCAAACTTCAATTTTAATGAAGCACTTAAGAAATTAAAGGGGCCGTTTTGGTATATTTACTCGATATTTGGATTTTTCCGTTTATTCCGTCTGCCTCTCACAAAGCTTTGTATCAAAGTAAAGTTATATATGTAATTAAATTAATCTGAAACTTTTTGATGAAGAACGACGACCATATCCATTTATATTTCTTAAAGATAAGAGTTTACTTTTTGATGCTAGTTTTATTTTTCTGGAACTTGACTTTTTTAATTTTATTTCACAGTAAAAAAATTTTGTTTATTTTAACCAAATATTAACCACATTTTAAGTTTACATCCAACTGTAATTGACTAATTGAATAAGTTATTACAAACATTTTGTAGATTTACAAAACAAAATAAACTACAAACCTGATTTTCTTACAAGAAACCAAATATAATTTACCTAAAAATCGAAAAAGCAACGTGGTTTTCAGTTTTTTAAACCATTCGAAACTATCTCAAAACTGAATCCCTTAAACAAAACAGACGTGTACATTAACCTTAATCATTCCTGTCTGGCAAAGTAACGACTTTACGTGCAGATTGACAAAGGATATTTAAGCCCCAAAATTAAATAGGTCTAAGCCTTTTATGTCAACTTTTGGTTGAAAATTAATTAAAGAAGATTATTATGAATTCGGAACACATTGCGGTTACCCTTAAGGGTTGTGCTAAGCTTTTTTGATGACAAAAAGAATAGCTGATTTCACATTAATAGGTATAGACTCTATAATATAGAGTCATAGAAAAACCTTTATAACTTAGTTGTTTATTAATATTTAGTATCGCGTAATATTTTGTTTTAACCATAAAACAATGTAATTTTTAAATAAACTGATCGAAAAAAGTTAAGGATATTGTGAATTCTCTAAGAAAAAAATAGTTTTCAAAAAAATTTGTATAACGTACATTTACTGTCATCTCTTTTAGAAATAAAACACATTTGTTTAACTGAAAAAATTCTTTAATTAAAATTTACAGGCAACTCTTCTCTTATAATGTAACAAAACAGATATTTATAAAAAAGAAAAAAATGATTAATAGCGTGTAATTCCACCTCCTTTGACTATTACTGCTTCAATTTGGCGAGGCATGCTTAAAATTAAACGATCCAAGTCATTTTGATCCAAGGTATCCCATAAATATGGAAGAACTTGCCTCAACGAACTTACGTCCTGAACAGGAGGTTGATGGGCAATTGGTGCCCTTCCGAGCATGTCCCAACCATGCTCGATGCAGTTTAAATCTGGAGAGAGCGGGGGTAATGGCAAATGATTAATTTCATGGAATGCTAGCTGTTCTTGTACTACCCTGGCTCTATGCGGGCGAGCGTTATCATTCAGAAATCTGAAATTGGTCTCCAAATTCCAACGATAATCATCCACAATGTTATCAATGATGTCGCGAGCATAAATTTCACCTCTCATAGTACCTTCACTTCTTGAACATACCGGTCATTAACTCTTGAATTTCTTGTTCCCCAGACACAAACTGTAATTCTGTCAGCACGAAGACAAAAGCGGCTTTCATCGCTGAACATCACAGTATACCATTCATCCAGTTGGCTCTTTCATTACACCAAAGCAAACGTTGAGCTCTAGGGACTGCAATCAATGAAGGGCGTCCTATAGGCCTATATCAATGTAAACCTGCTTTATTTAATCGATTTAAAACCGCCCTAGGGGTAATACGAACTCTATTGGCAGCGAAAAGGTCCTGGCTGAGAAACGTGCAGCCTAGAAAAAATGTGGTATAGCTATTATTACCTATATCGTTTATGTTTAAAAAAATATTGCTTGCAAACATATAAAATTGTACCCAAACAGATAAAAAGCATTTTATCACAAAAAATGTAGTTTTTTGTACAGTTTAGTTTTGTTTGTGTGTTGTTAAGCGCAATGTGGTCTGTGTGGTTATTCTGTCATCGACAATATGAATAGACGTCATTTAACGGTAGAAGAAGCAAATCAAGCCATTGGATTGCTTCTTGGAGGTGCGCGACAGATCGATGTAGCTGATCGGTATAATGTCTCTCAAAGTGTAATTTCCCGACTTAGTAACCGATTTAATGAAACTGGATCTGTCCTGGAAAGGCATAGGGAGCTCCCTAGGGTAGACCAAGATTGACAAATGCTAGGGAAGACCGAAGATTAGTGAGAGGAGCTAAGATGGATCCTACAAGAAACTGCACGTTTCTCAGCCAGGACCTTTTCGCTGCCAATAGAGTTCGTATTACCCTTAGGACGGTTTTAAATCGATTAAATGAAGCAGGTTTACATTGCTATAGGCCTATAAGACGCCCTCCATTGACCGCAGTTCATAGAGCTCAACGTTTGCTTTGGTGTAATGAAAGAACCAACTGGAATGATCAGTGGCGTAGTGTGATGTTCAGCGATGAAAGCCGCTTTTGTCTTCGTCCTGACAGACGTACAGTTCGTGTCTGGAGACCAAAAAATTCAAGAGCTAATGACCGGTATGTTCAAGAAGTGCATCCATTTGGAGGTGGAGGTGTAATGGTCTGGGGTGGAATTTTCTACGGAGGTCGAACGGAGTTGTATGTTTGTGAAGGTACCATGACCGGTGAAATTTATGCTCGCGACATCATTATCGTTGGAATTTGGAGCCCAATTTCAGATTTCTGGATGATAACGCTCGCCCGCACAGAGCCAGGGTAGTACATGAACGGCTAGCATTCCATAAAATTAATCATTTGATATTACCCCCGCTCTCTCCAGATTTAAACTGCATCAAGCATGGTTGGGACATGCTCAGAAGGGCACTAATAGCCCATCAACCTCCTTTTCAGGACGTAAGGTCGTTGAGGCAAGTTCTTCCATATTTATGGGATTCATTGGATCAAAATGACTTGGATCGTTTAATTTTAAGCATGCCTCGCCGAGTTGAAGCAGTAATAGCCAACAGAGGTGGAATTACACGCTATTAATCATTTTTTTCTTTTTGATAATTATCTGTTTTGTTACATTGTAAGAGAAAAGTTGCCTGTAAATTCTAATTAAAATATTTTTTCAGTTAAACAAATGTGTTTTATTTCTAAAAGAGATGACAGTAAATGTACGTTATACAAATTTTTTTGAAAACTATTTTTTTCTCAGAGAATTCACAATATCCTTAACTTTTTTCGATCAGTTAAAATTATACAAATGTTTTTACAAATGCAGTTTTTTTAGTGGTAAACTTTTAACTGAAAATATCAATTTTCTACCATTGATATTATATAGTAGGCTATGAAAATTTGATTTGGTGTATATTTTTATTTAAAGTAGTTATAAATATTGATTAAAATATAAAATGCGAAATTATAAAAAAGTATCCAAATTGCAGAAAATACCATCTTAATTATGAAAATTTACCATTTTTTGCGAAAAAAAATGTACTTTTTCGTCCGGAGGGACTGAACGAAAATTCTTCAAAATTTAACAGAATGTTCTTCTCAATATAAACTAAAAACTGTAAAAAAAATGTTGTGTATTTGCCTTGCTAGGAAGATACAACGGTTTAAAATACCATAAATTTTATAGAATTTTATAGAATATGGAATTATTTTCTTGGTCTTTTTTATCAAGATGGCTTTGATAAAAAAGTGATATTTAAAGGTGTTTGAAAAAGAAATATAAAGGAGTAAAAATTAAGCTACATAAACATAAAATAATTATTTTATAATTATCGCGGCGAATGTTTCAAATTGCGTCATCAAATTCTGAACCAAGCACAGACATTACAATTATTGTTGTTTTCTTTTACGTATATAATCCAAGGAACCGCTAGGTTAACCGTATGTCGAGAAATCGGTTTTTGACATTCGACATTAATGATTTAAAATATTCGCCGCAATGACTTTTCATAATAATTAATATAAAATAAAACAAGCAATATTCGTATTTTTATCTTACAGAATGATTACATATTGGGGGCTATGATGGATCGCCTATGATATTTTTATTACTGTTAAATGATTGCAACCAATCAGATTCACTTATTTAATTTAAGACAAGAACAATTTTGGTACTATGCCTAAGTGAATAATTATGTGTATTTTAGCAATACTTTTAACAGAAAACTTGTTTTTTATCGTGAACAATGCTTTATATATTAACGTGTTACTTCATTTATAATACAAAACTGTGTTTTGTAACGTTTATATAAGTTGTTATAAATATGAAAAAATGTTTTAGACAAAATGTTTATCGTACTTTGATTTAATAGCTGGAATTTGTTGAATCAACTACTGAATTTTTTAGGATTACCTAAAAAAACTATTAAATTAACGCTTAGTTGCTCTTTAATCCAAAACTTTAAATTTGTTCATTTAACAAATTTAAAATGTTACTTTAAAATTTAAAATGTAAAATTTGCATTAATAAAATTGCCGAGAATGGCGCTTCGAACACTCACGCCACGTCATTAGACAATGACGTTTTCTTACATCTCGCCTTAGTTGGCTTACGATTAGGTGTATATAAGATCAGATATCTGTTTGTTTAAGGTGTGTTCCACAGTAGAACTTTCACTACACCATATTGCCCGACACTGTTAAGACCCTCAATACAGGGCGAAACAGTCTGTCGGTATTTGAAGTAGGTGGAACACATGATACAAAGATGTATCATGGGTGGAACACGCTCAAAACAAAAACTCTGGGCGAGGTGAAGGTTCAATTCTTTCTATTTATATATAATAATATATAATTTCCATAATTTTGTTTTGGACACCAACCTTTAAAGAATTTTACAATTTCAGAATGTTAATTTAACATTTTATTGGTGTTAAGTGAATATGCTAAAAAGGTTACCTGGACATTTCAAGAAATTTACCTTAACACCCTAAGAATGTTAAATTAACCAAATTAGCAGATTAGAACAAATATTCTTATTTTGTTCATTTGACTGTTATTTGTTGTTCAATTAAACAATACAATTTGACATTTTTAGATGGTTAAGTAAACGTGCAAAAACCATTGCTTGTATTTAAAGTGCATAAAGAGTTGAATTAATATTTTTTTTGTTGTTTCAACAGCTTATTTTTTTCAGTGTAACTGAGATATTTCAAAGCTTCAAGTTAAATGACTCACCCTGTATGATATACTATAATAATTTTTTTTACTAAATAGCATTTCTGGCAAAATTAAACCTTACATAATTGTTTTAATTTTCCATTAGGTTTGTGCAGATAAACAAGATAAATGAACCCTTATAACCTTCAAAAACTATATTTCGTGCGTTTTTAATTCTCCCAATCCATCGGAAGTAAACCAGTGGAGCAGAGGGATCAAGTAATATCGCAAATGGAGTGTCGTGTCTTAATTCGATTAGGAGCGAATGAAGGCGGCTTTAAAATCATTTGCGACCCGTTTAAAGCCCGGTAAAGATAACCGCATTGAGCCATTTACATTTTGATGAGTTTGGAGTTTCTTTTGTCTCCCAGTTTGCGCGGTGTTTTGTGTCGCGCCGTAAACATTGCATTTTATAATATGTTTATTAGGGTGGGCCAAAAAAAAACTTTTAATTTTTTTTTTTAGGTACCATGAAAATATCGTCCAAGATGACGAAAAAAAAATTCTCCTAAAGTTTGAGCTCTTAATATTAATATTAAGAGGTGGCTCATCGCGATTTTTTATTTTCCATTTAAATAACACGGGAAAAAAACATTTTTTTGTTTGTAATTTTATTGCGATTTAACGAATTAGTGTGTTGTAAAAATAAATACATATTCTTGTAGGGAATTGAACGATCTACAAAAAAGATCTGATATGATTTTTTGCTTAGTCGACTCTTTTAAAAGATATTTGAGGTTAAAGTTCAACCTCAAATAGTAAATGATGACTTTTATAGTTTTCCATGCTCTATTACGAAATATTGGCTCAAAAACATGAAATATCATATTTTTCGTGAAGTTTATCGAGTGTTCTTTGGTAAAACAATACAATTTCTACGAAATATCAATAATCAATATCAATAATTTTTTTTTCTATAAGTACTTGATTTAAAAAAAAACTTTTAATTTTCTTTTCTTTAGCTACCATGAAAATATTGTCCAAGATGACGAAAAAAAAATTCTGATAAAGTTTGAGCTCAATCAATCAATCAATATTAAGAGGTGGCTCATCGCGATTTTTTATTTTCCATTTAAATAACACGGGAAAAAATTTTTTTTTTTGTAATTTTATTGCGATTTAACGAATTAGTGTGTTGTAAAAATCAATACATATTCTTGTAGGGAATTGAACGATCTACAAAAAAGATCTGATATGATTTTTTGCATAGTCGACTCTTTTAAAAGTTATTTGAGGTTAAAGTTCAACTTGAAATAGTAAATGATGACTTTTATAGTTTTTCACTAAATATTGTCTCAAAAACATGAAATATCATATTTTTCGTGAAGTTTATCGATTGTTCTTCGGCAAAACAATACAATTTTTTATAAAATATCAATAATCGTTGAAAAAACGATATTTAATTTTTTTTTAATTCGAAATTTTATCTTTACATCATTTCCTTAAAAAATAATAAATATTCTATTTACACTTGACTATTAGGTAATGTAGAGTAATAAAAGCCATGTTTCAATAATTTTCCAATTAAAATAAAAAATGTTATTCCAACGTGCACTTTTTCACTATTTTGGAATCAAACTAAATTTTTCTTGTTACAATTGGGATATTTTTGCTGTTGGTTTTTAACTACTCGCTATAAGTATCAAATATACATATACATATTTAATATATTTGATTTACCCATTGACTTTATCAATAAGAATGTAGAATTTTGGACACAGGATGAAAGCTATCAAGATAATCTAGTATTTTTCAAACGTCTTAGCGTTCTCAATGATGTAGCATTAATAGAAAAGTACAACAAATGTTTGATTCTAAGATAGTGAAAAAAGTACAAGTTATGGAATAACATTTTTTATTTTAGTTGATAAATTATTGAAACATGGCTTTTATTACCTAATAGTCAAGTGTAAATAGAATATTTATTATTTTTTGAGAAAATGATTAATTTTTTTGTCATTACTTATGTAAAGAAAAAAATTCGATTTTTTTTTAAATCAAGTAGACTATAGAAAAAAAAATTATTGATATTGATTATTGATATTTCGTAGAAATTGTATTGTTTTACCAAAGAACACTTGATAAACTTCACGAAAAATATGATATTTCATGTTTTTGAGCCAATATTTCGTAATAGAGCATGGAAAACTATAAAAGTCATCATTTACTATTTGAGGTTGAACTTTAACCTCAAATATCTTTTAAAAGAGTCGACTAAGCAAAAAATCATATCAGATCTTTTTTGTAGATCGTTCAATTCCCTACAAGAATATGTATTGATTTTTACAACACACTAATTCGTTAAATCGCAATAAAATTACAAACAAAAAAATGTTTTTTTCCCGTGTTATTTAAATGGAAAATGAAAAATCGCGATGAGCCACCTCTTAATATTAATATTAAGAGCTCAAACTTTAGGAGAATTTTTTTTTCGTCATTTTGGACGATATTTTCATGGTACCTAAAGAAAAAAAATTAAAAGTTTTTTTTTGGCCCACCCTAATGTTTATCCACACTTTTGCCAGGCATTGTATACATTTACGGACTGTGGCATATATATTATTTTTAATTACCTACATAAACTTCCTCTATACCAGGGCCTCTATTAGTAATACACCCTTTGGAAATTGACTCTCATTGTATCTTGAAATAGTTGGTAATCAAATTAGAGCCCGTACCTGAAGGGTAAAGTTTAACTAGTTTATTGACTTAATAATTTAATTAATTCCCCCTACAAATTGTCTTTTGATTTTCATCTTTGTTTGTCTATTTACTGCGGTAAAAGTCAAATTGTAAAGCGTTTACGAAAGAACAACGTCGAACCGAATTTGATAGTTTTTGTTTTAAATTGTAGGTTTATTCTTTGGTTATGATGCCTTTATTAAAATATTTTTTCAAATTTACGTTTTGAGTATATATTCCTGTTAATTTGAAACGCCCTATGGGTTGTACCAGCTATAACAGCATATGCCTCTTATAATCAAACTGTAGCCCTATCTTCTCTTAACATTTCGTTTTTTAATTCACAGTGTTATCTTTATTTTTAAAAGAAATATACAGTTAAATTATAAAGAACTCCAGTTTAATAAAAAAAAATGTAAAAAGAACGATTGTAACAATAACAATATAAATATGAACAAAATCAATAAAACCAACATTAAAGATCATGAGCAATGACATTCCATATTTCTCATAGCATATTTGCTACGTCATCAAGGGAGGCAGGCAAGGGATCATGATTTCTTAGTCGTCTACCCATATTATCCCAAAAATGCTCAATGGGGTTGAGATCCGGACTATTTGCAGGCCAATCTAAAGTTTCAACACCCACCTCATGTAAGTACTCTTGCACTATATGGGCGGTGTGAGGTCTAAAGGCACAACATGCTCAGATAAAATGTCCTCGATATATCGTACACTATTCATGGTACCTCCACGAACAATGACGAGTTCTGCGCATTAAATAGCGTGGTTTCACGAATGTTACACTGTGTAAATCTCTCATTTGGATGTCGGTCAGAGCTGAATAAACAAAACCTGGAATCGTCTGTAAATAGTACACGCTGCCAATCCTCAATATTCCAGCCAACATGTTGTCTGGCAAATTGCAGTCTTGCTCTACGATGATTTGCATTTAACTTCGGTCCTGTTGCTGGAATTCTGAAGGTCAAATTCTGTTCCGCAAGACGTCTTCTTACGGTGGACAAACTTGTTTAAAAATTATGAGTGGCATTAAGTTGCACCTGTAGATTTCTTGCTATTACAAATTGTTTTCTTAAAGCATGCAAATAAAGGAAACGATCATGTACGGCTGTTTCCATTCGATGCCTTCCCTGCCCATCACGTCTGTTTCTTTAAAACGTCGAATAACACGGGATATTGAGGTATGATTAACTTCCAATCTCCGAGCTATGGCACGGTAGCTTAATCCTTGCTCGGCCACATTCATCACGATTCAAATTTCTCACTTGGCTCTCCATTACAATAACTTTATGAAGACAACTTAAATGAAAATTACAGTTTCTGATATTTGCTCAACACTATTTATTTCCCATGACTCACCTATGTTAAGTTCTTTCATTTTACATTAAACTCAAGTTATTTAGTCTTTAACCGTATATCTCATTTAAAATCAAATTTTTAGTGGTATGTACCAAATTTCTTTATAATTTGATGATTTCATAATTTTGTGTTATTTAATTGTGTGTATATTATAAACATACATATAAAAATAAAATAAAAATGTTAAGGCTTGCATTCCTTATAAACGGATGTGCTTACTCAAAGAATTTAATATTTACCCTTGGCTTATAAAACATTATAATTCGATAAATTTAAATGTGAGCTTTTAACTTCAAAAGATTGTGGAATTCGATAAAATAATGTAGGTAGCGAATTTCCATATTACAAAATGAATAAATTTAAATGTTCAAACATTATAAGCGGTATGCAAAATTTCATTTTATTTTATTAAATCCACCATTACAAAGTGGAAAATATATAAAATAAAGACTTTTTGTACGATCTGATTCAAATCAGACATTCTAAACATTTAGGAAACTAGCTGTGTTATTCTTATTTTTTAAATTAAAGTATCTGCTCCCTGCTCTGTGGATAAATATCTTATCCACCTGAACATCGAATATCCGGAAAATTCCGGGCATTTTCATCGTCCCCCAAAGAAAAGGGATGTTTTGATTGTGATTCTTTGGAACGGCAGACGTCGGTTTTCATTGAAAAGAGTCTGCCATTTTATTTTGTATTTCGGCTCAGTCAAAATGAGCGATTCATTCTCAGATGATGAAAGTCGACAGGTCCATTAGGATAAAATGATAACTCGTCTCTTCGAAAGGGATTTTTGTGTGTGTGTGTGTATTTTTTTGTCAAGATTTGCAACACGGGTTAACAGATTTATGATTGAATGATAAAAGAATTTTCTTTCAGGCTAGCTTGTAGCTATAAAACAATTTGATAGTTTTAGCCAAATTCACAAAACATTTTTTTGGATTTGGTTTAATAATTGTATGAATTTCTTCAAGAAATTAGTGCTAAAAATTTTAATAACTTTTGGGATGCGAGGGTGGTAAAAAGGAAAATGAAACTAAATTACCTAGATACCTACGAGGTGTGTTCAGAAAATAACGGGAATTGTTAAATTTCGCGGGTTCGGGGGGTCCGGTTGTCATAAAATTTTCTTTATTATGTTGGTACACATGCCCCTGAAGTATGATAAAAAATTTAGCTGTTTTCATCGTTTACTTTGTCTGTGGCAACCGCTAAGGTTAGACGTGTTTTATGAGCTCGGCGATTTTAGTTCGTTAAAATAAATGGATCAAAGAAATTTGTATCCAATTTTGCTTAAAAATGAAGTAAATTCTGTGAAATGTTAACAAAGGCCTATGGTGAGTCTACAGAGTTTACAAGATGGCCGTGAAGACGTTGAAGATAACGAACGCCCCGAACGTCCAAGCACATTAACAACTGATAAAAACATGAAAAAAGTGGAAGAAATGGTTATAAACCTCATCTCATGAAATTTTTTCGAATGTTTTGGGTATGAAACGCGTGGCAGCAAAATTTGTTCCAAAATTGTTAAATTTTGAGTTTTAGAAGTGTTTCGAGTATTGAAAGAAGAGCTGGCACATGTGCATAATATCCAATGGGGACTATTTTGAAGGCGACAACATGTATGTAGACGAATAAATAAATATTTTTTTTCAAAAAAAATAAAATTCCCGATATTTTCTGAACATACCTCGTATGTATTCAGCGACTTATAAAAAAAATATGGAAAATAGAATACCTAAACTGACACTGAAAACATAAAAAAACTTAATGGTAGATCCAATTTGTCAAAAAATAACCCGTTGTACAAGCAAAATCTACGAAAAACAAATACATATCTGAATTTTACATACCTTGAAGATCACCCTTTATCAAACCGCATAACAATCGGACACACCAAACACAAGTTATTCACTTTTAAACAATAAACAATTTTCCGCAGCGATCGCGTGTAAAGTACCTTCAACTGAAAGCGTCAAGTTTAAACTGATGTACAAGACAAAATATACGTATTTTATATAATTTTTTTTCAATACAAAATGGAGACAGGTATTAACTACTCATCTAACTCAAAATTTACCTGAAAAAAAAGTCATTTTTTCTTATTTCAGTCAGGAAATCATTTCATTGGTTATCCTAGGTGGTGTGATGCTTCACTCCCGAACAAATTGCCCAATATTGTAAAATTTATATTCTAACTCAAAGTTATACTATATTTATACGATATATTTAAAAAATTGTATAAAAGAGGAACATTTATTTTTGAAATATTTTTAACAACAGATTTCAACTCTTTTCTTGACAATATTGCGCAAATGGTTAAATTTAAAATCTTTTTGCATTAAAAATTGGAACCATATGCCAAAAGGCTTTTTTTAACTTTACTTAACTATATATACCCTATTACCCGACATACTAAAACTTTTAGTTTATATTGCCATTGAAACGTAAATCTGCAAAGGGTCTTAAAGTTTGCAGTCCCAACTTTAATTACAAAGGCTCAATATTAATATTCCTGGATGGAAAATTTACCGTTTAAAAATTCAAAGACAATATTAATCTTTGATACACTTCGTCCCGATAATTTTTAATGAGTTGTAAACTTTTACCAAGCATTTCTGAGAAGAGAGATTTAATTTTTTTGGCCATTATTAAATAAAAAGGTATAAATAATTTTTTAAAATTCAGTAGTATAAAATAACCAGAAATAAAATATGCGGAAAATTTACATATCCAGACAGCAAGAACATGTCAAGTCTGGAATTGAATATTTTATTTAAAGTCGAATTTATTGTTTCACACCTTAAAAGCCTTTAAATCTACTCGTATTTTACTTTACGCTCTTTTTCTTGCCGTTTCGTGGAAATAAGGAAATACACAACAATCAATCATTTAAAGGATAGAGTGCGGTTCTCCATCGATTCACGCCATTCAATAACATTCAAACTGATTGAAATTTCTTTTTGTTTGTCTTTCTACATCAAATTTCTTTAAGACGATTTTTGGTATTATTTTTGTCCTTCACAGAGAAAAAAATCGTTGGATTTGGTTTCATAATTGTATGAATTTGTTCAACAAATTGGTGCTAAAAAGACAGGTACAATTTGTGGTAAATTGTAGCAAATAACGCAGTGCAACAGCAAAAAAAATGATGGGGTTTTGAAAGTGGTTTTCGTTTCTCCTATCCAAAGAATGTCTTTTTGCTTTTACAGAATGTTTAGATTGATTCAGGTTTTTTTTAATATCGATTTTAAGTTTTATTAATTTTGGAACCCGAAAACCTGTTATTTATTAATTTAAACCAATTAACTGGTAGGAAATTGTTGTCATAACAATAAGTTAAAATAATATTCAATAATTACTCACCAGAAATGTGGTACTAACCTCACAATGATACACTTCCTAACACCAACTAAAACTGCTACTATCTTAGGTGGTGTGATGCTTTACACCCGAACAAATTGTCCAATATTGTAAAATTTATATTCTAACTCAAAGTTATACATTGTACATTTATTTTGGAAATATTTTTAACAACAGATTTCAACTCTTTTCTTGACAATATTGTGCAAATGGTTAAATAAAAAATCTTTCTGTTTCCAACAAATTATAGAAAATTGACTTAAACTTAAACCTAAACTAATAATAATGGCATTTATATTTTTACAAAACTTTATTTGGATTTGATGCTGCCTCACAATCACATTCTAAATCAAAACTTGTAAAAGTAAAAACTACTACTTTGGTTAAAATTTAATGAACAACGACTAAAAACAATTTATATTTTAAATGACATCTATTTAAGATTTTCATTAGTTCCTGAGATGACTTTCATTAGCTCAAGTTTTCAGTGTAAAAAAAGTTGGCAAAGGAAATCAATCAGACTACTACAAAAGCCGTAAACTTTTAAAGTCGAATTGATTCCCACTTTTGCCCTTTGGAGTCTTAACTAAGTAATACGAACCCGTGAAACTTTATTTGATAAAGATTCCATCCAGCATATTCATTCTAACATACATAAATTTTATATTTATCACAAATACATCCTTACAAATTTATTTAGTTGTCAAATGCTGACACTTAACATAACATTGGAAAAAAGTCAAGAGGAGGTGAATCACAACTTTTTGGTGGCCAATTTTGTCATACAAAGGCAATAATTGTTGCCTTTGTATAACAAAAATCGATATAATTATAATTATAACTCGTCCAGAACTCCCATTTTATATCTACTTCCATGCGTTAACGCGTGAAAGTAGATATAAAATGGGGGTTCTGCATCGGTTGAACCACTGGATCACATATCGATTTTTATAAAAAAATATTGGTTCTTAGATACTTTATAATTAAGATCATTGTTCATCATTGAAATTTAAATAGCCTGGCTGTTAGCAACAAAAATATCGACTAACCACTTAATTATCCCTTGTTACATTATCTTATAGTCTTACAGACTAAATTAATAGCACAAAAATTCCCGAATCACCCAACTAAAGTCACTTTCAATTAATAGGATTACTCTCGGAAACAATCTCTCTGGAGGTTTATTATTTTTAAACTAAGATTATATCCACTTGCAGAGTAATTATTTTCCTTATCCTTACAAATGGGTTTTCCGTCATTGAGGATCATATTTCTGATGGAAAATTTTCTTTAAAGATTTTCGTTGAAGTATACTTCTATAGAAAAAATTTGACGGGATGAAGTGGCTCCATTGTTACGATATAAGAAAAATAATGTTTATATGGTCTGAAGTTATCAAGCTTTATTATACATTTGTTGTGTCAATAAACCACAAACAACTGGACATTTTGAATTGGCGATACTAAACGAACCTTAATTAAAGTTTATTACAAAAAGTATAATTTATTATTTTTACTTTGGGCCAAAGTATCGACAATAAAACCTAAGCCGTTAATTTGCTGTGTAAAAAGGTCGCAAAATTTCTCATAATAGATAATGCAGGAAAATTAATTTTCTACTAAAATTTACAGCCAATTTCGAGGTTAAAACCTGCAGCATCTTAAATTTAAATTAAAAGTTTTATTGCATAGAGTAATAATTTTTCTTGTCTTAAATTATATTATATAGGTATATCAAATTAATTAATTTGGGTAAAATAGTTGTAAAATAAAGTACTTTATTATTAAATAAGAGTTGAGAAATACTTTTATTTGCTTTTTTATCAAAAAAGTCTAAAGTAAAACATATTTTGCCACTTTTTTCGTAACTTTGACTTTTACCTGCAGCTTATAAACATATTGGGTTGAACCGGATTAAAAACCTTTGATGTTCGGGAAAGTTTGTTCATAAAAGCAGTGGCGGATTAGTGGGGATTTAAATTTAAGATAAAAACAAATTTTCATGAAACTAAACCTAGTGCATTTATTTTTATTTTATTCATGTTACGAAAATGTAGTTTAAAGAGCAAAAAAATATGTCGCTGATTTAATATAAAGGAAATGTATCAGGATAAAATATTTTGCATTGAAAATGAAAGCCATATTTGTACTCGCCTAGATTTTAATAAAAATAATAATATTTTTCAACAAATTATTTCTTTTGTGCTGTAATTTATTGAAAATTCATTTTAGGTCCAGCAACAAGTTTTAACAGGGTGAATATATTGAGATGCCCCCAAAGTGAAAATGATTTTATTTTTGGTTGTTTCACTGTTAGTCTAGAATGGGGTTTTTGGGAAGCCACCAGGTCTAGTAATAACATAACATAAGTGGTTCTGCACTAATGCAAGAATTTTAAGAAAACATACATTTTGAATATTAGAGCCTCACGGAAGATAGCTTCACGGAGGTTAGGATTTCGTATGTTTTTTTAAAACTTTACTTTGTATATTTGAAATAAGTTATTGTATCTTTTGACACCCTAATATTTTTTAAAAATACAATTGTACATACATAAAATATTTATAAAAAAAGAGATATTACACTTCACGGTGGGTAGGTTTTTAAATAGCAAATTAATGAACGTAAACTTTTAAATTATAAAACAACAACACTCTCATCAGCATATAAATTCTAACTGACCTTCAGGAATCACATGCATCTATAATGTCGTAAACAGAGGTTTTTGTTTATTTTAAATGATTAAAGCGCCATCCGATGGATAAAATTTAAAGCAATAACAGATTCACGGAGAATAGAATCAATTTTTTTAACACCAACATAAATGGTTATAAAAATTATTTCTTTTAATTTTTAATAATATTTTATATTTGATTCGATTGCTTTGGATGTGTTTAATTTACTTAGTGAAATGATATTTTTAGTATGCTTTTACTACCTCAGATATTTGAAAACATATAGGTTGACCTAGAAAGAGTAACAATCACGGAGGATAGGTTTTAGACTTTTAAAACATTGTAAAAAATAATTAATTGCGGTTAAAAATCTGGAACCTGAGCCGTAATATCTACTTAATTATGAAAGATCAAAACGCAATAAAAGTGTAGGTCAAACTCATTTAGTTTTATTTAATATCACGGGGAGATTCACCCAACAGTATTTTTAAAGATATTTAGAAAAAAATCCCACTTCCTACTATTCTTTTCATGTCACTCAAAAAAAATCGCATATTTAAAAAAATTCTGTCATTGAATGATTTAAATTACAACATTGTATGCATTAAAACAATACAATTGCAAATATTATTTTGAATGCGAAATAACAAAAATTTAATACATTTTTGTGTTTTAAATTGAATTTTCTTTATATGCTGTGTTATTAAAAATTAGGTTGCTTTATTATTTTTTGTTGTGCATTTTAATATGAGCTTTGTTTAAATTTTAAATGGTTTTGCAACAAAATTGTTTACATAAAATAGTTAAAATATGTTGAATAAGGGATTATTTGGTAAATAATGATAATTTCTACGTTAAAAATCCAAACAGGAATTATTTTTAATTATGTTTGTGGTTAAGTCCTAAATGAAATCCATATGCAGCTATTAGCGAAATTAGTCGCCGACAGCTGTAAACGATTTGTCCTGGCAAAGATTTATAAATAAAAATATGGCTATTGGTCTCTACCCATTAGTACCGATATTTATTAATTAAATATCCGTTCGGTAATTGATGGTCTTTTTAATAGGCATTAGTTTCACCTGCTGTGACATAATAAATTAATGCCAAAATTGCGGCAAAAAAATCAATATACTACGGTAGAATTTATAAGAGAAAAAAATGTTTGAAAAAAAGTTTTTGGGCTATGCGGCTTACTAAACCTTAAAATTATTTTGAACTTAGATTAGACTGTCGCATATTTTATTTTTTCACTAATAAATGTATAGGCACTAAAAAGTGACTTTAAAATCAATAGTAACATAATAGTATATTAAAGAACTAATGTTATAAGACGTCATTTTGTCACACGCGGACAATTTATAACTTTTGTAATGGACGAGTGCGACAAAAGGTCTTATGACATGAGTTCTTTATGCTATTTTAACTATTTTGTAAAAAAAAAATTATACCTTAAATTTAATTTGGTCGAATTTTACTTTAGATAGTTGGTATTACGTCATTGGTTTGACAGCTAATGTCAAAATCGATTCGCCATGCCGTCCTTAATTTACTTATTTACAATAAGCGGATGTTAATGTTAAAGAAAAAAAAGGATTTTCTTTGGTGTTAAACAAAATTTATTGCCAGAAAAGTATCGTAAGTACTAGAAAAATCATAAAAATATTATAACCAATATGCAAAATATTATGCTGTTTAAAGTATAGCCAACCTATAAAATCAAAGTTTTGGGTGGGATAAAGTATCTTATTACAGCACCGAAAGCGGTGTTATAATGAAGCCATTATGAACGCAAAATAAATAAAAGCAAATAGTAATTAATTTTTAAACAATCAAACTTATAAATAAACAAAAATTGTAATACTACAAATGGTTTAAAGTTGAAATAACAAACGAGTAATAAAAATTTGTTCACAAAAGCTTGAAAGATTAAAAATGCAGTTTTATTAAAAGCCTTTGATGCTTTTGTTCTTTCAAAAGGCTTTTTTATAATCTTTTATATAGGTCGAAATTAACATTTTTTGTTAAAAAATTAATTTAATTTTCAGTTTTCAGATAAATTAGACTTTTACCAGTAATTGAGAAGGTTCGCTTTTGAGTTAGTTATATTATAACCATAGACATTATAAAGGAATGGACAGTGTCCGTGTATTGCAAAGAAAACAAAGTTGTTTTTAATTGTTTTCAAAATTAAAATACAATGGTGGTTTGTTCTGCATTTGCTCGGATTGAAATGACTGTTGGTCCATTTTGAAGGGACAAATTTCTATTTTTACGGACAAACTAAACAAATAAAACAAAGCTACATATACATACATAATATGTAGTTTAAATATATATTTATAATAAAAAAAGTAATATATACTTGGAAAATAATTAATTTAGAGATAATAACTAGAATTCTTTTTATAACATTTAATTTTTATTATTTTTTTCTAATAAAACATAAAATAATAAATTATAAACAAACAAACAATTTTATTTATAAAACATGAAATTAAAAATATAATTCACATTAAATTCTGAAACCTAATTAAAGCATTTTTATAATTTCATTGTATGCTTCGTAATCACATTTTAAACAAATGTAGTTAAATTAAAATTTAATTATGTACCTATTAATTAGTACGAACATAATTTAAAACATTTTTTTTTAAATTTACGTAAATTTATAAATAGTCATACAATTTATAGAAAAATATTTGTACCATAAGGGTCAATCTCTCTAAATGTCCCCCAATGGTGTTACCCCGTAATATTTAATAAAACCAAATGAGTTTGACCTACACTTTTATTGTGTTTTGATCTTTCATAATTAATTAGATATTACAGCTCAGGTTCCAGATTTTTAACCGCAATTAATTATTTTTTACAATGTTTTAAAAGTCTAAAACCTATCCTCCGTGACTGTTACTCTTTCTAGGTTAACATATACAGTGTGTCCGTAAAGTCCCGGAACATGTGATTATTTTGAAAACGGTAATTTTTTTTAAAAAACGCTGAAACACGCCAACTTTGATATTTTTCTAGCAATATTTTAGCATATGTAGTTGTTCCAAATTCTGCCGCGTGGCGGCGCCACAATCAAAGTCAGTTTTTTTTAAATTGCAACCCTTTATTTTTGTTGCATTTTTGGATAGCTACCGTTGTCCTGATTACATTGATGTGCCACATCTGGGGGGTTACATAAGAAAATTTTTGAGAAAATCAGGTTTTTGCTGCCGAATGAGATTTTGGTATTTTGTCAAACTTACACAATCTATGCGTTGCTTAATGTTTTTTGGAAAGCCAATCAGAGCAGTTGCTCAAAGTGTCCACCGTAAACTATTTGGAAATGGAACAGCCTGTCTACAAACGAGCGTTGTACGTTTGCCAGTACCGCTGGAGTGATCATCTGGATCTCTGCTTGAATGCGGTGTCTTAGGTCGTCCAAATTTTAAGGCCTGTTTACATAGACGCGGTTTTTAAGAGGTCCCCATAAAAAGAAGTCTAAAGGGTTCAAATCGGGCGATCGCGCTGGCCACTAAATTTGACCCCTTTGACCTATCCAGCGATTGGGAAAGACCTCATTTAAATAATCCCTTACTAGCAATGCATAGTGCCCCGTAACAGCGAATAAGTTCGTCAAAACCAAAATCTTAATCAGCGGCAAAAACCTACTTTTCTCAAAAATTTTCTTATGTAACCCTCCACATGTAGCATATCAATGTACTCAGGACGACGGTAGCTATCCAAAAATGCAACAAAAATTAAGGGTTGTAATTTAAAAAACCTTACTTCGATTGGGGCGCCGCCACGCGGCAGATTTTGGAACAACTACATATGCTAAAATATTGCTAGAAAAATACCAAAGTTGACGTGTTTCAGCGTTTTTTTTTAAAAAATACCGTTTTCAAAATAATCACATGTTCCGGGACTTTACGGACACACTGTATGTTTTCAAATATCTGAGGTAGTAAAAGCATACTAAAAATATCAGTTCACTAAGTAAATTAAACACATCCAAAGCAATCGAATCAAATATAAAATATTATTAAAAATTAAAAGAAATAATTTTTATAACCATTTATGTAGGTGTTACAAAAATTGATTCTATCCTCCGTGAATCCGTTTTTTCTTTAAATTTTATGCAACGGATGGCGCTTTAATCATTTTAAATAAGCAAAAGTCTCTGTTTACGACATTATAGATGCATGTGATTCCTGAAGGTCAGTTATAATTTATATGCAGATGAGAGTGTTGCTGTTTTATAATTCAAAAGTTTAAGTTCATTAATTTGCTATTTAAAATCCTATCCACCGTGAAGTGTAATATCTCAGTAAGTAGTTTTTTTATAAATATTTTATGTATACAACTGTATTTTTATATATTCACCCATAAACATAAATTCAATATTAAAATATAATGGTGGTTTGATTGTAAAAGTTTCATGCGAAATTTTTAGCTTAAATGACTGGCATATTTTAACCGTGTCTCCAATAAATGCATTAATGTTTTCCGGGAAATTATGAGCGTAATATGATTCCAGGATTAATAAAATTTCGCTCCAACAAATTTAAAATTGTATTTGGACTTTGACAGCGTCAAAAAAGGATGAGGTTTTACTGACGATTGAAAACAAAATTGATTATGTTGCGATAAAATTAGGCGAGCGCTTTATCAAAGTATGGTGATAAATTGTTGCAAGCCGTCAGAATAAACGTAGCTAATTCATTGTTTGTTGTGGTAACAATAGACGCAAGGGGTTAAATTAAATTAGCAATGACAAAGTAAAAGCAGGAGACAAAAGCCAGGTATTAACCATCCATTAGGGTAGATCAAGAAACTTTCCCTCTTATCTTTAGTTAAAGCTGCAATGTTCTTTCTTTGATTTAGGTGAAATGTCCAAAAACAGAGAGACTTGATAGAAAGGTTTACAGTGTATTTCATACCCCACAAACTTGTTTGAAGTTGATGAACATAAGTTTTATTTTGTCTAACACCTTAAACGATACAATTCAGTAGAAATACTTAAAAACGTTTATTTTTAGGGTGCCGTACATCGCTATTATAATAGTCTGTCACAAACTATTTGTTCAATCTACTAAAACATCATTCGACGTATCGAATAAAAGTTCTCTTTATGAGAAATACATACGAGGTGTGTTCAGAAAATATCGGGAATTGTTAAATTTCGCGGCTTCGGAGGGTCCGGTTGTCATAAAATTTTATTTAATATGTTGGTATACATGCCCCCGAAGTATGATAAAAACTTTAGCTGTTTTTATTGTTTACTTTGTCTGCGGCAGCCGCTAAGGTTAGACGTGTTTTATGAGCTCGGCGATTTTTTGTTCGTTAAAAGAAATGGATCAAAGAATTTGTATCCAATTTTGCTTAAAAAATTAAATAAATTCTGTGAAATGTTAAACAAAGGCCTATAGTGTCTGCTATAAGTAAAACAAGAGTTTACAATAATTGTTACAATTATTGTTATAAGAGTTTCCAAGATGGCCGTGAAGACGTTGACAAAAATAAAGAGAACCTTAAAGGGCCGTCGTTTTGCAAGCATAGATGGCATTAAAAGCGCATCGCTGAAAGAACTAAAGGCTATCTCAAAGATCGAGTTTTAGAAGTGTTTCGAGTATTGGAAGAAGAGCTGGCACATGTGCATAATATCCAATGGGGACTATTTTGAAGGCGACAACATTAATGTGGACGAATAAATAAATATTTGTTTCAAAAAACGAAAATTCCCGATATTTTCTGAACACACCTCGTATTTGTTTTACTTTACCTACAAGGCATTTTTTCGTTACGATAAAAAACACACATCTGATATATATTTCTCCAATACTGTTTGATATCGATGACATCATTATCTTTCAGCATAGCTCCACTTACCAAGTGGTAAATGGAAATGAAAGACTCGCAATTTATTTTCCAACAGAAATCAGTGAAAATTGATTTTATACATTTGCCGTAGAAGAATTTCACTCCGTGTAATATCTGGATAAAACATATCATAAAAAAATATCTGATTGGAAACAAATGGCAACATTTTATTTAACAACCTTTATATGTACTTGTCTTTTAAATAAAAAAAATCTTTGCACAGAGAAAAATTTTTTTGATTACAAAGGAACAATTATTAATATTTAAATATTAATAATTGTTCCTTTGTAATCAAAAAAATTTTTCTCTGTGCAAAGATTTTTTTTATTTAAAAGACAAGTACATATAAAGGTTGTTAAATAAAATGTTGCCATTTGTTTGTTTAGAAATTTCTAAATTAATTGTAGAACATGTTATAATCATTCAACGGGTGACTTGTACTATTTAATAAAGTTTGGCGTAACTCAGAAGAACCGTTTTTTATGTCCAATATTTTATTTGATAATTTTTTTTTGGTTCATGGATTGGGTACTGCATCCTCTTCTTTTATAATTGACAAAAAACCGCTTTTGTGGAGTATTTGCTTTTCGAAAATTTGAATATTTTCGAAACAGTTGTAAGTAATAACCAGTATTGATTTCATCAGATATCGCAAAGATTCTTGATGTGTTATTTTTATTGTCCGAAATTTTCACGAATACAAAAATTTTCTTTATTTTCTATATAATCAATCATTATCTTTGTGAGCTCTTCTTGCCTACAAGCACCAGCCAACCCAAAAATAGTGGCAACTTTTATTAAAAGGTAAATTTCATCTGGTGTTCTTTAATGAATCCTAAAATGTCATCTTTCTCAAAAATTTTGGACCTCTTTGGTCGGTATCCCACATTTTTTTTATATATGATGTTAGTTTATAATATAGACTCAAATCCAAATTTTTATAAACTTTTAGGACACTTTTTAACATGGAGTGCTTACTCCACAAATTATTTGGCTGATATGATTTTATTAGATCCGCAAAATAGGCCAGAAACACTTCTTCCTTAAAACTTTTTGTCCCTTAGTTGTTGCACCAGTTTTCAAAATGTTCAAATTGTTTCTCATATGGGTCAATAGAGTAGGTATTTTAATATTTTTTGTAAATATTTTAGTATATTACAAAAGATCCAGGTTTTTTTAACTTGTCCACCCAATTTTAATGTATTTTTTCAAAAGCACGTTTGTAGAAAACATAATAAATATTCAAAACATCAGTACATTGGCGTGTCACAACTCCTGAATCAAATATTTGAGTGATTTTATTTTAAAATATATTCAATTTATCTTAAATTTTTCAATTCCACTACAAACTATACAACATTAAATAATTTATTTTTCAAATTTTATAATAGATTCAAATAATATCAATTTTTAAAAATTTGATAATCTTTGTACTCACTTTTACCCGTCAGTTCTGTGTCGAATGTTAAAATTCAAAATTCCTGCGAAATATTGAAGTTTAAACGTCAAGTCCTCGTTTTAACTCAAGTGTTGGTAAAAAATTACCTACAGAGCCCGCCCTTTGCACGACAGTCATCTTGAAAACAATGCAAGAGGCGAAGTTGTGGTGAATGCACGTATAGTTCCAGTCAAAATTTCAGTACTGTGGTGAGTAGTTATTTTCTTACGTATATATATTTCATTGCAATCTATATAAGGCTATATGTGATTTGTTGATAAGTAGCATCCACTAATAAAAAATATCAGTAAAATACTTAATTCCGAATTATAATCTCAAATTTGTATCCCATTCATCAGTATCATGTTCGATGTTTCAATTATCTTTTTTTCGCAAACTTCAATTTAAATTCTGCTTGCGCAGAACTTGTTTATTTAATGTCATTATAAACTCATATAAATTTGGTGTGGATCCCATATCTAATAATTGAGATATCGGTATACCCAAAATCCACCAGCCGCAACTGATGTGTGGTATTATTTGATTTTAAGATATTTAATGTATAATATGCTCAAAGTTGTAAAAAATCTTATATTTTCCAATAAATTATGTATTTAATTAGTACCCTGGTATACTCATCACTTCCCTTGCATTCAAATTTAGAAAACACAGATATTTCAGAAACTGTTTGAAAAAGTGACTGGCCCGGTCTGGAACAGTATATTTATAATATTATACTGTTTAATTTTCTCCGAAAACTATATAAACAAAACGAGGTCAAAAGTTGCCCAACTTTTGTAGAATCACCCATATTTTTTACAGGATTTCGCTGGTAATAAATCCTCATTTAAAATTTAAATAATTACAAAGACTGGTTTTCTACAAAAAATTATATTAAAATTTTACAAAATAAAATTATCAAACCACAAAATCATGTAAACAAATTTAATTTTTATAGCAGTGTATGATTTTAGAAAGAACTTCAAAATATTTGTTTATTAATGTTTATTAAAATTAAAATAAATTTGTTTGATTTTAATAATATTCCAAACAAATTTTTATTTATAAAATATAACACAATACAAATATTATTAACATTTTGGTTTATAAACGGCAACATTTCATTTATTTAATATTTGATTTAATCATTATTTTATTAGTTTAAAATTTATAAAAAATTTACTAAAACAAAGGAATTAAAAATTAATTTTATTTTAACTCATCAAATTACAAATCTTTAGAATTCGCTTATAACTTTCACAACTTTAAATTAAAAAGTTTTAATTTTATAAAGTTGTAGAAAAAATATTATCATTTCGCCATCTAAAATTACCCAAACAAATTTTATTCTTAAGCGACCTCGGCTAATGGGCAGGTAAACTGCTCATTTTTTGCAGCTCAAATGACTAATTATGAGATTAAGATCCTCATTAAAGCTAGGAACTTCCTGGGTGAACAATTTTATGAAACAACAAAGCAGCCGAATTTATGAAATTTATGCGCATTTATTTGCCCAGTGGATTTTTTTGTTATTATAAATCAAACAATCAAAAACATATTATGTCACAATTGCGATAAAATGCCAATTTGTTGTTTATTTTAGGAAAATTTTTTTACACGAAAAAAATGTTTTCTAAATGTAAGGATATTTTTATTCTTAAAAAAAATTCACTTGATTTAAGTATAATTTGCTTAGGCTACGAATACATTGAATTTCTTTTAAATATTAACCTATCCTCAATTTAAAAAGACTTTAAATGAAATAATCTTATTCTTAATTTAAGATTAACAATCGATTAGACGAAATTTTGGAAAATTCTCTCTATTCTGTTCTTAAAAATATAAAACTATACTGGATATAAATATAATTATATTTATTTTAAGATTAGTAAATATCGGTACGACTGGCCTATTCTTAAAATATAAAGTGTCCGACATTTTGGAAGATTGTTTCTTGTGTTAGTTAATATTTGGTTTGGAATTATGAAAGAGCTGCTAAATTAGTGGAATTTAATAGAATTAACCACCAAATGTATGTGTAGGTAATAATTATTACCTAATTATATTTGTGTGTGTAGTATTATGTATTGAATTTTAGATGTTGGAGTGATATTAGGTTGGCCAAAGAATCACATAAAAAACAATTTTGTATATTTTACCTCTAGATTATAGGTACGAATAAAAATGTTGGTTAAACAGGCCAATATAGCCAAAAATGTCCTCGCAAACAAAATCAACGTGTCTGAAGGTTTGAAAAAATCATTGCAGTACCTATATATTATATACAGGGTGGTCCAGGATTAATCTGAAAAATTTTAATGATCGATAGAGCCTGAAAAAACAATAAAAACAAACCCAAAAACATTTTTCAAAAATGCATACTAACGGAGATATATATATACTATAGTCCTTCAAAATAATTTTTAAACCATTAAACCGATTCTTCTCAAATTTTGTGTAGGTTAAGCTTCCGTCGATAATATAATGAAAATTTCCTACAAAAGGCCCAGTGGCGGAGATTTTGGGAGGGGTTTCCCCTTTTTACCCTCATATTTTCGACGCCACTGGATTTTATTAGAAAATCATCGGATTTATTTTTATCCTTTTTCAATCTAAAAGCAAAACTTTTATGTTTATTTTTTATCAGATCAATAGTTTCAGAGATATTTCAGTTTAAAATTTCAAAAACACTGTGTACACGTAACTTTTGTTATTATTTTAGTAATAAAAAAATATTTTTTTTTCTGAACGATTGTATTGGGCCAATAAAAATTTACCAATGAAATAATGGAATAATCGCTTTCAATAGGGTGGTTTTTGGGTTGGTTTGATTTTGTATTATAATACAATTAAAGTATTAATTACAGACGTTGATTGTAATCCTCAATCAACGTTACAATAAAACAACCTAAAAATATGACGGGATCAGTAACAACTGCACGATGACTCCTGGACGCTAGTTTATTTTTATAATATTTTATAAACTGATAACGTGGCATAATTGTTACCAAGTTACCGATTTAAAATAAAATATGATATAATTCCGTGTACTCGGTGTTTTTGAAATTTTAAAGTCTCCGAAACCACTGATCTTATGAAAATTTAACACACAAGTTTTGCTTCTAAATTAAATAAGAAATCTGATGATTTTCCAATAAAATCCAGTGGTGTCGAAATATGGGGGTAAAAAGGGGAAACCCCCCAAAATCTCCCCTGCTGGGCTTTTTGTAAGAAATTTGAGCAGAATTTATTTAAAAAAAAAACGTTTTTTTGCCTTTGAAGGGCTGTTAGTGTGTTAGTGTGTATTTTTTAAAAATATTTTTGGGTTTGTTTTTATTGTTTTTTCAGGCTCTATCGATCATTAAAATTTTTCAGATTAATCCTGGACCACCCTGTATAGGTAGATAGGTAGATAAAAAAAGTTATGTAATAAAGACAATGCTATAGACCAATATCATTTTTTTCAGGTTAAGTTAAGCAATAATTGTTTCAAATATTGTCTATTATTTTTTTAACTTTAGCTAGACTTTAAAGGTTATAATTACCATGTTTATTTAGGGTAAGGTAAGGTAAAGAGTGGATTATCCTATCTATTTTTCTCTATCAGTCTTAGAAAACAAGAGATAGCATAATTCACTTTTTACCTTTTGAAATAAACATGGTCATTATATCCTAACCTTTATTTAAAGTCGAGCAAAAGTTAAAAAAGAATAGACAATATTTAAAACAATTATTGCTTAACTTACATAAAGATACCTTATATTTAATCGAAAAGTAAATATTGTACCGCCAAGAATTATAACATTTGTATCAAAAAATACTTATTCTTAAATTAAGCGTAGTGTATATTTTATTTGAGGGTGCTTGCATTTAAAATAATATGATAGTTTTTCTTGAAATAAGAATAAGTTTACCCTTGCACCTAACATTGAAATTATATCCATAAAGTTAAAAGAGTTAAATATTATATTATAATATACCTAATGGAATTTCAGTGTTATTATTTCTCGGACAATCCTCTGGACTCTGGGTGGCGTTACCCAACAATTACAATTTTTTTAATTAATGAAAACAAGAAAAACCTTTTTACAATTTGTGTTCGTTATTAAGCAAATATTAAAAAGTTTTACCAATATTTTAAAATTCGAATAAATACATGAATACATAAGAGATAAAACCTATTTACCTTATGAATGGTGTTTAACACATGTATAATACACAGTCAATAGAATCAAAAATATAAAAGTAGATATTTTTAATCCCAAAAACTAATACACTAATGCACAAATTAGTTTGCCGTTCATCAAGCCTTTCATGGAAATTTTCGTTACTCTAAAGTCGACATCGCCCCTATAATAAAAACCCTTTAGGCTAAAAGCATCGCTGTCTGCGATAAGAGCTCGTCCGACTTTTTTCTGTCATGTCGTACCAAGAAATTTCCACTAACCCATTAGGACTTCAAAACGGGGATAATGAAGTTGCAAGCTGTACTGGGTTACTAAATGTCGACCTACACTTTTATTGTGTTTTGATCTTTCATAATTAAGTAGATATTACAGCTCAGCTTCCAGATTTTTAACCGCAATTACTTATTTTTTACAACGTTTTAAAAGTCTAAAACCTATCCTCCGTGAATGTTACTCTTTCTAGGTTAACCTATAAGTTTTCAAATATCTGAGGTAGTAAAAGCATACTAAAAATATCAGTACACTAAGTAAATTAAACACATCCAAAGGAATCGAATCAAATATAAAATATTATTAAAAATTTAAAAAAATAATTTTTATAACCCTTTGTGTAGGTGTTACAAAAATTCATTATATCCTCCGTGAATCTGTTTTTTCTTTAAATTTTATGCAACGGATGGCGCTTTAATCATTTTAAATAAACAAAAACCTCTCTTTACGACATTATAGATGCATGTGATTCCTGAAGGTCAGTTAGAATTTATATGCAAATGAGAGTGTTGCTGTTTTATAATTCAATAGTTTAAGTTCATTAATTTGCTATTTAAAAACCTATTCACCGTGAAGTGTAATATCTCAGTAAGTAGATTTTTTTTATAAATATTTTATGTACAATTGTATTTTTTAAAAATATTAAGGTGTCAAAAGATGTTTAAAAAAAACATACGAAATCCTAACCTCCGTGAAGCTATCTTCCTTGAAGCTGTAATATTCAAAATGTAAAATTTCTTAAAATTATTGCATTAGTGCAGAACCACTTACATATGTTATATTATTACTAGATCTGGTGACTTCCCAAAAACCCCATTCTAGACTAACAGTGAAACAACAAAAATAAAAAAATAATCATTTTCACTCAATATCTCAATATATTCACCATATTATTATTTACAAATAAAGAGCTTAAATTTAAAATTTAATACATTTGTACATAAACTAAAACCATTATTATTCAACAATCATTTGCCTTTAAAAGAAGTGAAGTCTTCATAAATTCATCACAAGATCAATACACGCTTTTAAAAACGCTTTCGAGTGAGACTCAACAAAACGGCGAAATCAGCGTTAAATTCCCTCTTTTAATTTTCGCTTTAAAAAAAATTAAATTGCCTAGGTGCTGCATTTTAGTTAAAATTTAAGTGTCTGACACGAAAAACTATCAAACGTGGTAATTTCAGCTAATTGAAATTATCTTGTATAATGAATAAATTTGTGTACTTTTGAATAAGATTGGTTCCTGGATCACACAGTTAATTCTGTGGTGGCATTTTAAAAGAAGAAGCTGCTTCTTTATGGGTGAATATTATTTAAAATGATTAAAGCGCCATGCGTTGCATAAAATTTAAAGCCAAAACATATTCACGGAGGATAGAATCAATTTTTGTAACACCTACATAAATGGTTATAAAAATTATTTCTTTTAATTTTTAATAATATTTTATATTTGATTCGATTGCAATGGATGTGTTTAATTTACTTGGTGAACTGATATTTTTAGTATACTTTTACTACCTCAGATATTTGAAAACATATAGGTTAACCTAGAAAGAGTAACAGTCACGGAGGATAGGTTTTAGACTTTTAAAACATTGTAAAAAATATTTAATTGCGGTTAAAAATCTGGAACCTGAGCTGTAATATCTACTTAATTATGAAAGATCAGAACACAATAAAAGTGTAGGTCAAATTCATTTAGTTTTATTAAATATCATAATATATATATTATATAGATTCTAAATAGTCAAAAATTTAAAAATCGCGTCATAAAAATTACTAGTTTCTGGAATCTAATTTAGAAGTTATTACTTTTCTATAAAAACAAATTTAAATTCCCAATTGAAATAAATCTCTGTATTTTAATATCCCTTTTATGACGTCTTTCCTTAAAATGTGTAATAGACATTCTAAAGGGTCCCTTTACCGTTTATTAAAACGTAAAGTTTTAACAAATAGCTTTTTAAAATTGAATTTTATGATTTATAGCTCCATAGCATGAATATTAATTTAAAGATTATCAAAGGATAAATAAATGAGTTTTTTTGAACAAAAAAATTTAATAAGCTTCCATCCCGTTGTTCAAGTTTTTATTTCGCCCATATTATTTAATCAATGGAGTTGTTACTTTGTAAACGATTTTTATGTAATAAAAAATCATCTTCAATTTTACTTTCCACGTAAAGTTATATGAAAATGACTGCTTCAAAAAAGTAGGGAGTAACACGTAACGAAAATGTGAATTTCTCTCAGAATTATAGATTTTTTTAAATTTAATAATCAGTGTTGCCCCCTCTAGCGTGTAAAAAACTTCAAATAAAATTCTTTGATACACGGAAAAAAATGTTTTCTAAATGTAAGAACACCTTTATTCTTAAAAAATTTCACTTGCTCAAGCTACGAATACATTAAATTTCTTTTAAATATTAACCTATCCTTATATTAAAAAGATTTTATTTCTTAGCTTAAAAGTACAGTTGAATCAATGATTGACCTAATATTGTCAAGGCTAAAACAAACATTAAACTAAATATTAATCTTTCTTTAAACAAGCAGATCTTATTCTTGCCTGTTAAATGTTAAGAAAGACTTTAAATGAAATAATCTTATTCTTAATTTAAGATTAACAATCGATTAGACCAAAATTTGGAAAATTCCCTCTATTCTGTTCTTAAAGATATAAAACTATACACAGTAAAAAAAATCAACTCTAAGCAACACTAATTAGAGTTCACACAGGTCCACACTAAATAGTGTTGCTTTAAGACACTACAATTAGAGTTAATTTGTAGTATAATTTTCCCCAAGTAAGCAAGTATGATTTAACACTAAAGCACTGAGGATAAAGTAGTTTTACACTGT
Source organism: Brassicogethes aeneus (assembly GCA_921294245.1). Lineage (NCBI taxonomy): Eukaryota > Metazoa > Arthropoda > Insecta > Coleoptera > Nitidulidae > Brassicogethes > Brassicogethes aeneus. Next base: position 55,824,933 of record OV121137.1, read on the forward strand.
ATTAAAAAGTGTTAATTTACCTAAAATCGTGTACATCTAAAATCCCACTTTTGTTCAGTGTAAATTAACACTACTTTGGAAAGGTTCTAATTTTAGAAAGGTACTTTTACTCTTTTAGTGCAAACTTCTAGTGTAAATTAACACTATTATTTGAGTAAAACCTATTGGTGGTAGTGAATAAATCGGAAAGGTAAATAAAGAGAAACATTTATTTGGAACAAAAATCTATGACAATTATCAAAAATCGGTGCCTTTTAAAATATAATTTTATATTTGAGTCGTATGGCTGGCTTAAGCAAAATGGTTCCTTAAAACGTAAAAGTTTTAGACCAATGCAATGTTTTACTGGCTGTCAACTTGTAAGCAATGAATTATCTTGAGAATTCATCAGTAATCCATTTTTCGGTTATAAAAAATGGGTGATCCCATTAGTAGAGAGGCGTCAGGCGGCTGTATGTCGGGGATTTACCACACGTGTACAAATTTTCCCTAATATTGATAAAAATGTAGGTATAGGTTAATATAACAACCATTACGCTTGAAAATAAAAAGTAAATAAAGTGTGTGTGTATTTATATTATTAATTTTAAAAGTACCCGACCTACTGCCGTAAATTATTGTAATATAGGTCGGGTATGGACATCCTTTTAACAAATTGGTATTTATTAAGTATTAAGGCTTAAAGAAAAAGAAAGTATAATACTTACCAAAAAATAAGAATGTCCCCTTATGGATTCACAGTAATTAAAATCTAACTGAACAAAAATGCCACACTTCCACAACGCGGTATCTCCGGATATGCACTGCGTAGTTAGATAGGTACCAACCAAACATTTTAAAACGCATTTCGGTTATAACCAGTTTTTTCAGTCTATTTTGCCACTATTGGTGTAATTTAACTTTAATTGTGATACAATGCGCACTAGTAGTGTAAAGAAAAAAGAGCTCTTAGTAACATCAAAATAGACAAAGAAATTGGCACGCACTGTAGTGTACATTTTGTGACTATTTAACACATTAAGGGGTAATAAACACTCGCATTAAGTTTTTCTACCCTTTTGATTTATTTTAAATAATAAATAGTGTGAATGTACCAATGAATAATGTTCATATTCTTTAAATGTGTTTAATAAAGTTAATAAGCACTAAATGCTACCTAGTGTATTTTGTAGTGTAACTTTTACACTTACAAATCAACTCTAATATATTTACCCATACACTAAAAAATTTACACGGGCAAAATTTTTTACTGTGTATACTTGGACTGAGATGATTAATCTTTAACATAGAATAGCTTTTTTCTGTGTAATAAAACCAAGCTGTAGAATGCTGTAACATTTAATAAATTTGTCTGAAAAGTCTTTTAGTGTTTGCTTTGAATTATGGTAGTTTTAATTTGACTAATTTATATTCATGTCACAGGCCCAATCTGCCTAGATCCTTAAGAAAACTGGCAGAAAATGAACCTGAAATAAAATATTTCCGTCTCTGGAATGAGGTTTATGGGGAAAAGCGTAGTTACGTGAGGCAGACAGACTTCGTACTTGAAAAATGGCCCACGAAACTTTACTACTTATTACATTACACTTAACTTTCCTCTTGTCCGTACTTATGTAGGTAGGTATTGTATTTGCACCACCACATATATTTCTCCCATTGGATTATTGATTATCGCGTCCCGAATGTTCTTCCATTATTCACCTTTTGCTGGACTTAGCGGTCCATGAATTTTTTATAAACCATTCTGGATCAATTAGAGACGGCCGAGAAAAACAACACACAACCCTGGGGTCATTAAAAAAATATGCTTTAAAATTCGAATAAATAATTTAAAATGTCAGATCCTTTTTTCTTTTACAAACGAGTATTTCTGGGAATAAGGCCGAAAAATGTTAAAAATTTGTTGTGTTGTTGGACGTTTTCCCAATAAACAGCGAAATTCTGAATGATTAAATAAATTGCATACAGTAAATATAAATTGTAGAATACAATCAATACACATTTCAATTTAGTAAAACTTTCATATTATTATACGGGTATATTATAATATTATTTTGCCATGAATTCGTAAATATATTGTCGTTCTAGTTCTAATTGATCGATTTGACCAAACAAGCACTAAATAAAACCATGATAACAACCATGAGAAACAAAAGAATTCACTTTTGCGGAGTCATGTCAAATTTTTAATTTGAATAATGTTTTCGGTGAAAAAAGTACGTAAAAAACTCAAAAAATTCCAATCATGCACTTTACTTAGGTTTTCATTAAAGAATAAACATATTACAAAATAAAAGAACAAAATAAAATAAAAATCGTCAAAAAGCTGAGTTTTGGTCTACAACTAAAAAATTTATAACTTCGCCATTTTTTCATGTATTTTTATCAACATTAGCTTGTTTATTTTGTAAAAATGTCAGCTTTACGAAAAAAAAATTAAACTGGAGTTATCTGTTTGATTTATACCCTTCCCAGGACGATATGTAAATTTTCGATCTCAATTTTTGCCATAAAAACGAATTTTTTAAGTTATTAAAATCGCTAACGTCAAAATACTTATCCGATATCAAAAGTATTTAAAAGAAAGTTTTAGAGGGCTCAAATACCTTCAATTTAAAGGTTTGTTTGACCAAATCGATCAATTAGATTTTAAGCTTGTCAAAAACGTCAAAACACCTCCGAAAATTGAAAAAAAACAATTGAAAATTCATTCAAAACTGTTATTTATTCAAAGATTTTTTCGTAAATACCTTATTTTCTTCGAATATATAAAAAACTAAAGTTTTCTTTTTTGGTTAGGTACTTATATTATATTATATTTCAATGATTTTTATTTATTCTTGCATTCTTATTTCAGTATCAAAAGTATCAAAAAAAGAAATTTGTTTCCTTATTCGAGCCCATTTCACTTAAACTTGTTAAATAATCATCAAGGACCTTGATTCAAGGTAGTAAAAATAAAAAATTATATCGTTGAAACCTTACCAAAATACTTTAGAAAAAAAAATAATAGCACCAAATGTACATTTCTCTTTTAATAATTTGTAAACCAGATATATTACCGCAGAACAGTTATTTTGGCCAGTGTACACTGCCCTAAGGTAAAAGGTTGCATCCAAAATTAATTAATTTTCGGGTTTGCATATTTATGAATAATTATAGTTTGCCTACTAACACTAACGAAATTAAGCTACATACATTATATATAGATAGACGTATAAATGTTATTACATTTAATATAATTTAATATATTAAGGAGTTCCCAGAGGTAAAATATTTAATTATTTTACTGGACTACTCTGTTTAATATAATATACCTAATCAAAAAAGTAAACTTTAGTTTTTTAAAACCATACAATAGCAAATACCCATTTAATATCCACTTGAATGATGTCTTGTCCAAATTATAACATTATTCCCGGCGCATCCGCCATTTTTTAAACTTTGTCATTCAATGAAAATTATTTTCCGACTTAAAACGAACAGTAAGATTGCTGGAAGCATTTTATAAAAGCCCTTTCACAGAGCTTCTTGGATGTCTTTTGTCAAAGTAATAATTTTTCATATCAAAAAATGTAAAGACATTGCATTTTTTTCATTAATCTTGCCCAAAGGCTCCACCCAATATGTTTGGATAGCACCGCAAAATTCATATTATAATTTTTTTACTTTATTTTTTATATAAACATTTTTAATAGTGATTTATTTTTAATCTATACAATTTTAAACGTTAAATAATATGACTTTAATAATTAGTTTGTGAAATCAAATAAAAATAATAATGTTTATGAGCATTGAACCAAATAAAAAAATATGTGTATTTCTTTTTAATTGGGGTTATACTAAAAAATAAGAAAGTTTTTCCTTTATCATTTTTTATTAAAAAAAAATCATTAAAATTTACACTAAACTAATAGTAACATGGTACTATTACTTTAAGTTCTGGTGGACTTTGATAGCATTGCGTGAATTTAAGAAATGTCAACAATACATTTAAAGCACAGATTATACATCATTTTGTGTTCAATTGCACAGCTAAATCGCGCACGTTATTTGTGTTTTACGTTGCAAGGAAAAAATTAAAAAACTTTTTTAGTACTCGATTTCGATTGATTATTCCTTATATCATTGATTAAGAAACTCAACGCTTAAATGCTTATATAGTTACGTTAGTGTGTGTATTTTATCACAGGGATCATGGTGAATTATTGTGTTTTTAATTGTAAATAAAATTCAAGAACTAAATCGTTGCATTTTCATGTTTTACCAAAGAATCCAACTCGGTAAGAAATTTGTTGGTGCAAAATTAACTAATTATAACTTTACCTAATATAATTTATATTTGAAGGGGTTAGAATAGAAAGGGTATAAGTGCAATTTCTTTAATTTAGGAGATAAGTTCGTTTTGTGAAAGATAAGGTTCCGACGTATCGAAATGAAAAGGATTTAAGTAATTTTCATACTTCTAGCGACCTCTATTATCCAGTAGAAAAACATTACTAAACAAAATTCTTCACTTTTTTATGGTAACATAACTTTAACTTCAAATATCTCCAAACAATGAAAATGTTACTTATACCCTTTTTATTCTAACCCCTTCATTTAAGTTTGGACATTTTTAAGAAATTAGTAAAAAATAATTTTTGCACAAACATAACCTTAAAATCGACCATTTTTATATTTGAGTTCTCTAAAAAACGCCGACAACTGCATTTTAAACAACAAAATATACCTACGAATTCATGGCAACATAATATTATATTTAATACTTAATATAATGGTATTTTACCGTTGAGTGGAGAATTTCTTAATCAACGCTTTTAATAATGCTAAATACTGTTTGAATTTAGACGACTTTTACTCAATTAAAATGTTTACACTTTTCACGTTAATCACTACTAAAATGTGTATATATTGTATCTAATAGGTACAATTTTTATTTACAGACTGTATGAAATTTATTTATTCATTCAGATTAACACTGTTTATTGGAAAACCGGTAAAAACTCAGCCCAGGATTTCCTCTCGAAATACACCCAACAACACAACAAATCGAGCCACAGTTATTTTTCCGGGTCACACTGTATATATATAATATATTATTGTCATTATAACCTGGACGATTCTGTATAGACCACCCCTTATTGATCCTTAAAACCACGCTAGCGAAGCTGGTATTTTATATTTTCAATAAATGTTTTATAATTTCGTGCAGCGCTGTAAGCAATATACATATAACATAATAATGCTATTAACCCGTACATATTTATTATTATTTTAGTAATTAGGCATTTTCGTGTCGGGATTGAAAGTATCAAAATTAAATATTTTAAATTACATTACAACACGTTGACAGATATTTAAAAATGTGAGAAAATAACTTGAAATATCACATATTTTTTGCCCCCTAGAATATTTTCTACCGACGCCTATGCCCAAAATGCTCAAAATGATATTCACGAGACAGCCCTGCCTGCACATAAGTAAACGAGGTTTATATTTAATTAGAACAAAACAGTGCATTACTCAGATAAATTTCAACTTAAGTATACGCCGTATATTCTGCTCGGAAATTTCAATATTATGTCAGAAGGAATGTAGGTACACAAGACAAGCATTATTGTTCAGCATTCTGTATTATATGGCTTTATCACGTGGCATATTCAATGTCAGTTAGTTAGTTTAATTCAACAATACTCATATCAGACAGGGAATCAACCAGGATTAAGTAATTATTAATGCCTAATTAATTATTTCGAGTTTAATCTGAGCATCGCAAAATTACGCAAGAAATCAAACGGGGTAATTAATATTAATTGAGCGTGATCAGGATCATTAGGAAGGATTTATTATTTATCTTGCCCTTATTCATACATTTATATATATATATATATATATATTAGGGTGGGTCAAAAAAATCGACTATTTTTATTTTGACTTCTGCCACTGAAAAATCGGTTTCTGGGCACCTTCAAAACATGCTTAGCAACGATGAGCTCTTAACTTTGATGGGAAGATCCGCCTCATTACAGTTTTGCATATTTTTCTTAGTCCCCTACAAAAAAATTCATATCTCATCATACAGCAAAACTCTAAAGGAGTTATTTGTAGAAAATTAAATGTTCTACAAAAAAGATCTCTTATACTTTTTTGATCAATCCAACTATTAAAGAGATATTCAAGGTCAAAGATTGAAGAATTTTAAGAAAGATAACTTTTCTGTTCTGAATTTTGTAACTTACTGAAAAAAAATTATCGACAATTGAGATTTTACTATGTCTATCGGAAATTGAACGCTCTACAAAAAAGGTCTCTTAGGATTTATCGATTACTCTAACCAATCAAAAGATATTCGCATTGGAATGTCAGTGCATACTGCATTTTTGCATTTAAAGAAAAAAAAATTCCATTGGAAATTTTAAAGTTATAATTAATAATAATAATAATATAATTATATAAACATATATTTTATTTTAAACATATTTTCTACAATCATTTTTCCAATTTGTAAGGTATTGTAGAAAGCTATTAAATTAAGCGGTAGTTTGCGTGGGTGGTTTTGAATGAAAAGGCCATTGTTAAGCAGACACAATATGTTCGAAAAACTTTTCCTAACGATGAAGTCTCACGCCACAAACAAAAGGTGTTTTTCTTAAATTGTTTTGTTATGCGCGAGGTATTGCAGACTACACCAATGTTTCCTTATTAAATTCTACGATATAGGTACTGATATTTAATTTTGCCCAGAATAAGATTTTGAAGGTGTAGTGGTAGTGCAAAATATTTAATTGACGTAAGTCAATAATGATAATGAATTGTGAACGTTTAACCAAATATTAAATTATCTTAGTTAAATAGGGCAGCTTTACTTTGGCATTATAACAATGGGGGAATATAGGTTAGGTTGTTGCGGTTTGATAAACCGAATGATGCATGAAATGAGATAGTTCGAATAATGTAGTATAACGGCCCAGATATATACAAATATCTCTATAGAGATATTTAACGAAGCCTATCTCCCATCATTATGTATTTTGCAACAGAATTTCTCTTAATCAATGTACACAAGTCCTGTTTGAACATTACTATATTATAGACTCTGTTTTGCAAACCTCAATCATATTTGAAGCTCATAAAAGCCAAGTGAAATTAAAAAAAAAATGAGAAGCACAGAAATAGCTAATAAAAGGTACATTTTACTTGATAGACAAGGGATATAAGGGTCATTTTCAAGAAACACCCGCTTTCAAGAAAATGAAGACCATAATATTTTTTTTGGTTGGATTTTTATAAATGTTTATAGTTTTGTTTCCTTACATTTAAGTCAGGCAGTGCACTTTTTAATTTTATATATCTCCACTGTGTTACAAATTTGAAATCCAAAATTTAATTCAATAAAATAAGTTGTTATAAAAATAATTTGAAATAAAATGTACTTAGTTCACAAACTTTTGACTCCAATGTTTTATTTTATTTTTTATAAAAATTGTATGCTTTTTTTTAAATATGTTCGTTAAGTTACTTTTTAAAAGAAACCATTCCGATTCTTTGTTAAAAAACAATACCATTAATATTTTCTTTTAGTCACTGTATTAGTGAATTAAACTCTAATTTAAAACACGTATTACCAAGTGATAGTGTATAAAAATTATTTTAAGTATTTTTTTTAACAAAAACTAAAAAAAGTAACGAAATAGACATTGGTATCACAACGGACAGGGGTACACAAAGGACTTAATCAGATAACGTAAAAAAGAAACTTTATAGGGTGGTACGATTTTAGAGTAATACATAAACAAAATCCCTTGTAGTGGTGCTCACTTGCAGAATAACAACTTAGATTTCTAAATTGTAGACACCCTTTTTCTTTGACTATAAGCTGGTGAAGGTCCCTTTTAGTACTTGTATATTGCGTGGACTTTTCCCTTGGATGTAATCTATATCATGAGTTGTAATTACAAATAATTTTAAATTGGTTAATCATAAACTACTTTTAATAAAAACGATGGTAAATATCCACTTTGTTGTCGAAAAATTCTATTGCGTTACCCTAAATTCCATTGCGTTACCATAAGGTAGCATAGTGGACTCGGTAACGCAGTGGACAAAGTTTTGTAAAACCATATTTAAAAAATAATAATAAGACATTATAGTCATTAATTACTCTCAATGAGCTTTAGTGCCCTAAAATAAACATTAACATGAAAAATAGTATTTTTTCTTACCTTATTTTTATTATTTTTCTGAGTAACGCTATAGCGGACAAACAATTATTACATTCGCGTTACCCGACCTGTTTCAACCGATATCTTCTTCCTGATTGAATAAATAAATTCAGCTGGGTAAGGTATTATAATGTGTACGTCCGAACATCATTTGTTGATCACGTGAGGACCAAAAAAGTTGCCATATATATGTTTTTTTTTAATATTCTCTCGGTAACGCGACGGACGTAACGCAACGGAAAAAATGTCTGGGACATGAGTCAAATTTAAAAAAAGTAGATTAAAATTAATTATTTTATATATAAATTGTTTACTGTATTAACTAAGGATGTTTTGGTTATTCAATATTAAAAAAAAAACATGTATGTAAGTTTTATAAAACGCTAATGGGACATGCGAAAATGTGTGTTTCACAAGTTTCAAATTAAAAAAAATTATTCTGAAATAACTAAACAAAAATTTTCTGAAAGAGTTTACTAAGGGCTTGTTAGGCTTTCACTTGGTTTTTAAATCAATAAGATCCGATAATTTTTAACAAAGTTATTGGAATTCAAACTTACGGACAGCGGAAGGCGGGTGTTTTTTGAAAATTGAGATAATTGGGCAGAGCATTTTATTACGCACTTATTTCGAATCCAAGACGTCCTGGAGCAAAACGAGTAGCATTTTTAAAATCAGCAGCCCAAAATTAGGTAATATAGGTAGGCGTACTCAATGTTAGTAATTCGAACTATCATAGTGTAATATTCAGAGGTGACATTTTATCTTAAATAAACCAAAAAAAACACCAAATATTACCTTTTTTAACCAAAAAGTACATTAACCAAGAATTTTTTATTAAAGTAAAAAAAATGCACAAATCCTTTTAATGAAATTAAACAGCGAGCTTTTTGCAATGGTTAGTTTATAACATTATAACGTTTCGTAATGAAAGCAAAGTAAAAACTTCCGAGTACAATTACCCACTCCAGACTTCCGCACCGAAATCTTTTCACGGCGGTTTGTTAAAAAAAATAATTGGATTTCATTATCTACCCAAGTCAACTAAAACATTTTTCCATTCATTTTCCCGCAAAGTCTGAAATATACTCGTAATTATGTAGGTAGGTAGGTGCCTTATTTATATTTTGCATGCCTATGTAATAAGATATTTTTATAACAAATAGGAAATACGATAACCCGCGCTATATACATACATATATATGAAAACAAAGCCTACATTAAACTTTTTTATTCAGTGATCATATATTTTGTAGTTTCAATCCCATATTGTGTACTTTTATTTCTTGCAATGGACCAATTAACGACATAATAGGATTCAACTTATTTTTACTGTATAATATACGCGTATACGAGGTGTGTTCAGAAAATAACGGGAATTGTTAAATTTCGCGGGTTCGGAGGGTCCGGTTGTCATAAAATTTTCTTTATTATGTTGGTATACATGCCCCCGAAGTACGATAAAAACTTTAGCTGTTTTCATTGTTTACTTTGTCTGTGGCAGTCGCTAAGGTTAGACGTGTTTTATGAGCTCGGCGATTTTTCGTTCGTTAAAAGAAATGGATCAAAGAATTTGTATCCAATTTTGCTTAAAAAATGAAATAAATTCTGTGAAATGTTAACAAAGGCCTATAGTGAGTCTGCTATAAGTAAAACAAGATCTTACAAGTGGTATAAGAGTTTCCAAGATGGCCGTGAAGACGTTGAAGATGACGAACGCCCCGAACGCACAAGCACATTAACAACCGATAAAAACATGGAAAAAGTGGAAGAAATGGTTATAAACCATCAGAGAAGTCGCTGATGATATTGGTATATCGATTGGCTCATCCCATGAAATTTTTTCGAATGTTTCGGGTATGAAACGCGTGGAGCAAAATTTGTTCTAAAATTGTTAAATTTTGAACAACATTTTTGGCCAAAAACAATACTGTAATGATGCCCCAGCCTCCAAATTCGCCAGATATGCCTCTGTATGACTTTTTCCTATTCCCAAAAATAAAGAGAACCTTAAAGTCGTTTTGCAAGCATAGATGACATTAAAAGCGCATCGCTGAAAGAACTAAAGGCAATCCCATAGATCGAGTTTTAGAAGTGTTTCGAGTATTGGAAGAAGAGCTGGCACATGTGCATAATATCCAATGGGGACTATTTTGAAGGCGACAACATTGATGTAGACGAATAAATAAATATTTGTTTCAAAAAACGAAAATTCCCGATATTTTCTGAACACACCTCGTAGGTGTGATATCATATTAAGATACCCAGTAATTTACTGTTTTATTTTGTACCTACAGTGAATTACAAAAAACCCAAATGTATTAATAAAAAAATTATTATTTCTATTAACTACCTATAGTAAAATTAAATGTTTTAATTATTTGATAGTTACCTGTCCCCAGGTTTTCCAAAACAATAAAATAAATATCGGGAGATTTTGATTTTCAATTATGCAAATATAACTGATAAATCCTTTGCTGAAAACACTATCATTGGCAATTACAAATATCCGATTTTGTAGTTAATAAATGTCATGCCTGATGACATGAATGAATTAAATTATTTGGCACTATTTAACAATACCTGATTGTATTTTGTATTAAATATTTTAGTTTAATTTAATTTAATATTTAATATTTCCATAAATTGTTATTCTAGTTAGGCTCGGTTTTATTATTTTTGACATTATAAATTCATTTTGTTCAACCTACATTGAATAATAATAACATACAGTTAATTTTTTTTTAACTGGTTTTTTTGTTAGGTTGGTGGCTTATGCCAGTTTGACTTGGTATTTTTAGTATTTAAAAATGGTACTTCTGCTAAAGAATTTCATTAAATACTTTTACACTGTCAAATTGACAATAATATTTATTATTGATAATTTACTTGTCAATTATAAATAAAAATAATTATGCCAAAAATAATAGCAACGAATTCGAATGTAAAAGCCCTTTTGAGGGCAAAACTTCATTTTGATGAAATTATGCCAAATGCCACAATGGAAGAAAAAGTACATCGCCTTAAGGCGGACATTTTTGGAGTAAAAAAGTAACGAATTTGGTTTTATAAATATTACATCACACATTATTTTCACATTATTTACCATTGGACAACATTTACGTTCACAAAAAATTTTAATTTCTTTTATAGGTATAAATTCTTTTCAAAGCGAATATTATTATCCGCTAGGAATACTTTCTCTTCTGGGCCGTAAAGCAGCCTATATTTGACTACGTTTTATATGATTTTACTCATCCAAGCACCACCAAAGCCAAATTATATGCATTTTTAACTACGAATTTCGACAACTCAACTTGACAACTGCACAATGTAACCTACAATAATTTATACATAACCACAATTAGATTTATAACTAGCTTAGTTTGTTTTAATCAATGCGAACAATTTTGATTCTTTATTTACCAACCAAAACCCTAAATTTGCAACGTTGCCGCAGTCTAGATAAAAAAAATGAACACATTTTAACATAAATGATAACCAAGAGAAAAAAATTCGCTGCATCCAGTAGAAAATTAATTATAAAATAAATGTAATAATAAAAATCTTTTAATCCATCTAAACTTTATAAACCAGAAAAAATGTACCTTTAACCAAAATAAATGGGTGACGTTCACAATATCGAAATTCATTATATCGAATTCAAAATATCGAACACTTTTTATCGAAAATCAAAATATCGAAAATACAAAATGTCGAAAATCAAAATATCGAAAATTAAAATGTCGAAAATGATAATATCGAAAATTAAAATGTCGATTTGAAAATGTCGAATAATTAAAATTTCGAAAATTAAAATGTCGAAAATGATAATATCGAAAATTAAAATGTCGATTTGAAAATGTCGAATAATTAAAATTTCGAAAATTAAAATATCGATTTAAAAATATCGAAAATTAAAATGTATGATTAAAATCGAAGTGTATATGTACAGAGGCGCCTCTGTAGATAAAGTTACGGTTATGCACCGAATTATCTTGGCTCCCTGGCTCCTAGAGATGCGCGGGGTCGGTTGGGTTGTGTTGTTGAGTTTGAGTACATTTCTATATCAGAGGCGCCTCTGTACATATACACTTCGGATTAAAATAATATGTCGATTAATTGAAAACAAAATATCAAATTCAAAATAAGAAAATATTTCGACATTTTGTATTTTCGACATTTTAATTTTCGACATTTTGTATTTTCGATATTTTGATTTTCGATAAAAAGTGTTCGATATTTTGAATTCGATAAAGTGAATTTCGATATTATGAACGTCGATATTTTATTTTCGATAAATTGAAAATTCGATTAAATAAAATTTCGATATTATCATTTTCGACATTTTAATTTTCGATATTTTGATTTTCGACATTTTGTATTTTCGATATTTTGATTTTCGATAAAAAGTGTTCGATATTTTGAATTCGATAAAGTGAATTTCGATATTATGAACGTCACCCAAAATAAATACATAAACTTTTAATTAAATTGTCTTCTTACTGGGTGGTTAAACAATTTGTTTATGTCTCTCTCTGACATAATTCAATTATCCAGATATTAAATATAGTAAATCCGGGAAAAACAAGATTTTAATTACAATCATAAATTACTTGAAAACGTTACCCACTAACCAGTATAAGTAACAATTTGCCTGCTGCGCCGTAAAAATATTATGACAAGCTAATGCCTAAAGCTAATTTAATTTAGGAAGGAAAGCGTTATTTTTTCCGATCTAGCAAATTTTCCCTGGGAATTTTTAAAGCTTTGAAATATTACGTTATTTCCTAATAAAAAAGTTAAAAGCATTCAAATTAAGTCCAAAATATCACACATCTAAAAAGATTGCTATGGAAACAAAATAAACAACGCATCTTTCCAATAAACATAAATAAAAATATGACTTACCCTAATAATAAACTCTTGGAAACTACTAAAAACACTTTAAAGTCACTAATGTTATGCATATCTCACACCAAACCCCATTGGAACTCGTAAAAACCACAAAAAATACGAATTATTCAAAACACGACCACCATTTAATAATAACAAAAGCAAATCGGCATGCGCACTAGGTACCATGGCAAAAACCTAATAGAAAGTCGATTTGATTAATTTTTTATTTAAAAAAAATACCACTATACCACTAAACTAATCAAAATATTAACAAATACTAAATATTATCGCATACTCGCATACAAAACACATGAATTTTATTTAAATCGCGCGCGTAAGTAGTGACGGTGCCTTTCGCTTTAGTTGCGCGTCCGTTGGCAGCATTGTCGTCCGAAGCACGTGCAAAGAGAGCGTCAACGTTTTTAAGCCCGATTAAAAATTAGTTTAAACGCCGCAAAAGTGGGTTCGAAGTAAGTTTACGTTTTGTCTATCGATTCGTTATAAACTGTTTTATGCATTAACGCAGTTATTACGTTGTTTTTATTGTGTTTGCGTCAAGTTGGTGGTTATGAATAAGAAGGCTTGTGTTGTTCGTTTGTTCCATTTATAATAAGTTTATTTAGAGTGCTGCGACAAGGAGTTTGTTTTTGATTTAAAAATGCATTGTTCTAAATTTAGAATGTGCATTGTTTCTATTAAGTTGATTAAATTACAACACCGACATTAGCGTGCGTAATTTTTGATGCCGGTTCATTAATCTCTTGCAGATAACACAAAAGAGTTGTTTGTGTATGAAATGCTGATATTGAGATAATGGTTGATAAAAACACTAATTTTTAGCAATTTTAATAATATTTACTTAAAAATATTTTTGTTCCAGAATTGAAACCGCGTTCCTTCCCTTTCCACCAGACCCCTTTAAAAAATCACCATGGATTTGGACACAAAAATACTTAACGATGACCCCAATGTGACCCTAACCATTAGATTGATAATGCAAGGAAAGGTATGTGCCATGTTTTTAAACAATTGCTTGCAAAATTTTTAATTAACATCTAGAATTGCCAGATCCCAGTAAACAATGGATAATAGATTATTAATTAATTGTTTTGTTTTCTATTTTGCTGCAAGAACATTTTCGTGTTTTGTGTGGTAACACTATTTTTATTTTGCATTTAATATATATAATACTTTAAACATTTTTGACAGTTTGAAAACTTAGGTTGTCAAATTCAAGGCAAACTAAATTTGCAAGGAACCAATAAAATAGCCGCAAATTTAACAAAGCAATAAAAGTTGTATGTATGCAGTGTTGCCATATGTAGCAGAGCTTTGTTGGACCAAAAGTTTGAATATTAAAATAAAAATAAAGCAAACTAAATTGGTTTCATCAAATATTCCATTACACTTTTCTGTGTAATTATATAATGAAAGCCATATGAAGTTTGTAATGAGATTTGTTTTACTTAGAAACCTGATGAATTTTAATAACATGCAATAATATGGATCAATTGATTTTTAATGTTTTTTTAATAAAAAAAAGCGATGTCAATATTTTTTTAATGAAACATGAAAAATCCAAGAAGACTAAAGAAAGGGCAAAAGCATTTTTATTTGTTTTTCCTTATTTGTTCTGCAGTCTGAGGACACTTTAGTATTTATAATTTTAATAGCAATAAATAATTATATTACAATAGGTCGAAAAGTTAAAAAGCACTTTAAAACATGGAAATTCCTCTTAAAGTAATTAATTAAAGTTAAAAGCAAATGTGGGCTGCAAACCACACGGTTTCAATTTGGTTAAGTAAATCAAATAACAAATAGATGATGTTGTGTGCGGCCAGCTAGGATGAAAATTCAAAAGGGGCAACTCGTGCACTATAGATTAATAATTAAACCTGCTCAAAACTTATTTGTATTTGAAGTTTCTCTTTTGTTTGCTGCCAATTCGATTTAATTATAGACAAACACAGTCTGGGTCAATCACTATTATTATTGCCAAGTATTCACTGTGTGTCATTTATGCTTGCAGTTCTTAGCACACACCTGGTTATAATTATATTTTTGTCGTTCATATTTCATTAACATACTGGGGATTCAAAAATTGTGTCTAAAGCGCTTTTATCTGTCAAATGGTTTAACCTCACTTTGTTCAAATTTAATAATAGTAGGTACATTAAAATATGTATCAAGTTTTATAAACGTCATTTTAGTTACGAGTTTTATTAGGTACAAGCGAAGCTTGCGAGCGAGTGTTTAATAAAAACGAGTGTCTAGAGAAGTTTATAAAACAAGTTGCATACTATACTTTATCTACAACGAACACAAAGAAAAATTTAAATCCAATTTTATTTGTTAAACATTTGACATCTGTAAAATGTCAACGGATTTAACCTCACTTTTTTCCAATTTATATTAAAGCTAACTTCAGCCCGTGACTAAAATGCCCAAAAGCCACTGGTGCTAACTTCAGCCCGTGACTAAAACGCCATAAAGTCACATCTTGTCAATGTCGGAGTAGACAAAGTAATAAAGAACAAAAGATATTTTTTTTTAAATATTTTTTTATTACATAAAACTCCTAATAAAAGCTTCACGGAGGTTAGGATTTCGTATGTTTTTTTTAAACATCCCTTTTTATGTTTGAAATAAGTTATTGTATCTTTTGACACTTAAATATTTTTTAAAAATACAATAATATTTATAAAAAAAGAGATATTACACTTCACGGTGGATAGGTTTTTAAATAGCAAATTAATGAACTTAAACTTTTGAATTATAAAACAGCAACACTCTCATCTGCATATAAATTCTTACTGACCTTCAGGAATCACATGCATCTATAATGTCGTAAACAGAGGTTTTTGCTTATTTAAAATGATTAAAGCGCCATCCGTTGCATAAAATTTAGAGAAAAAACAGATTCACGGAGGATAGAATCAATTTTTGTAACACCTACATACATGGTTATAAAAATTATTTCTTTTAATTTTTAATAATATTTTATATTTGATTCGATTGCTTTGGATGTGTTTAATTTACTTAGAGAACTGATATTTTTAGTATGCTTTTACTACCTCAGATATTTGAAAACATATAGGTTAACCCAGAAAGAGTAACAGTCACGGAGGATATGTTTAAGACTTTTAAAACATTGTAAAAAATAATTAATTGCGGTTAAACCTGAGCTGTAATATCTACTTAATTATGAAAGATCAAAACACAATAAAAGTGTAGGTAAAACTCATTTAGTTTTATCGGGGGACATTTATACAGTGAAAAACAAATTTTTTAAAGAAATACTGTTGATAAGTAAAATGCAATACTTTTAAATACCTTTTTTAGTTTAATGTCGATAATTTTTTAAGTCACTGTGTATTGTAAGAAATGAAAAACGGGCTTGAAGCCAATTATAAAAGAGATGCAATAAAATATTTTCGAAAGCAAACTTTAATTAAGTTGGTAAATAAACTAGGAAATAATTTTTCAAGCCAAACAAAAAGCTTGATGAATATAAATGTGCTCTTTATTATATGGCAAATAAAAAACTTTCATGGAAATTCTGTTTTCCTTTGTTTGATTTAATAATAAAAGAGTAAACAAACTTATTTCTTCTTTTAGTAAAACATTAATTTTTTTTCCAGGAAGTGGGAAGCATCATAGGAAAAAAAGGAGAAATAGTTAAAAGATTCAGAGAAGAGGTAATATTTTACATAAAGACAACATTTAAGTAAAATCGCTTACTGGGCTTTTATAAAATCAATTAATTAAAAAAAAATATTTTCTTTAGCTTATAAAACTAATAAACATTATCTTTACTTTTTTGTTACAAGCGTTTAATTGGTGCTTTTTTAGTCTGGTGCCAAAATAAACATATCTGACGGATCTTGCCCTGAAAGGATTGTCACAGTTACTGGATCAACAAATGCGATTTTTAAGGCTTTCACGTTAATATGCAAAAAATTCGAAGAGGTAAGCTGTTTTTCGTTTTAGCATCAAAATTAGGTACCTGCTGGGTGTTTATTATGCTATGTTTGTAGTAGCAGCAGTAGTTTACTTGTTGCTGTTCTAAGAGGTCATTTTATGTTGGACAATTTTTTTACAAATTCCATTTAATGTTGCAAGTAAGAATTTAAGAATAAAATAACGCGCATAATCTCGAATTAAACGATTTTCAAAAATAAATAAATAAAATTTGGCATCTGTCAAATGGTTAACCTCACTTTTTACCAATTTTAAATTTAATTCGTTCAAAATACAGTGAATATAGAAATTCGCCTAACAACGTAAATAATGAGTTTATTATTTACGTTGTTAGGCAGGGAATTTATAATGTTTAACAATATTCACGGAAAAAAAGCAAAATTATGCAATAGGAGTAAATAAATGATTTTTAAAATTTTTACCAATTTGATTTTATATATAAATATAGTTCTGTTCAAATTAAAAAAAAGACAGATGCTACTTATTGTTATAATATGAAAATTGTTATATGCTTTTGAAAATAAAAGATTATTATAAAAAAATTCTACCTGATGTTTAAAATGTAAAACATCATTATAAATAATATACAAAATGTAATTTTAATAATGAAATATTTAAAAAAGTGTAGATCTTGATAAACTGTATTTTTGAAGCAATTTTTGATTATTTTCGTTACTGTTCGTTTGATTTGTACATTTTAAAGTTACAAAATTATCTTTCACAGTGCATTTTTTATTTACTTCAAAAAACAAAAAATTCCATATAAAAGTTTTTTGAGCGTTTTTTATTATTAAATAAAAGGGATAAAAGGTATTTCCCGAAAAACCCTTAAACAAGTAAACTGTAAGTATAGTAAAAGTATTTTTATCCAAAATTTTATAGATTGGTAAAGGCGTTTTTTTTACTTATGCGTTAATTTTGACGTGCCGTGCTTAGATTTTGTTTAAAAAATCGCTAATATGAATTCTTTAAAATTTACTCTTAAAAACTGACATAGTAGGCCTTGTATTTTGTAAAAATATGGGTTTTTGGCTCCAAAAAGAGTATTAAATACAATGCAAAATTAACGCATAAGTAAAAAAAAAACGCCTTTACCAATCTATAAAATTTTGGATAAAAATACTTTTACTTTACTTACAGTTTACGTGTTTAAGGGTTTTTCGGGAAATACCTTTTATCCCTTTTTTTTTATAATAAAAAACGCTCAAAAAAACTTTTATATGGTATTTTTTGTTTTTTGAAGTAAATAAAAAATGTACTGTGAAAGATAATTTTGTAACTTTAAAATGTACAAATCAAACGAACAGTAACGAAAATAATCAAAAAGGGGTATTTTCCCTAATAGTTATTTTTCGAACGTTTTATATTATTAAAGAAAAGGGCTTTAAAAATATTTTCTCGAAAACCTTTAAGTTTAAATAACTACTAAGTCAAATTTAAAGTAATTTTTACGGTTAACCAAAACGAATTTATCACGGCATATATACGAAAAATTACCTAATTTTGGGAATGGTTTATTTCGTTATTTTACGTACATAATAACCTTTTTGATATACTAAGAAAATAATAAAAATAATATAAATACCACAAATTTACGTAAAAATAACGCTACAATTACTAACTGTTTGCTCTCTCTGTCTAAAACATTGACATTCGTAATTTCTTTGTTTTTTTAATTTATATTTTACAAAATGGTACTTACAAAGTAATAAAGGGTAAAATTAAAAAAATATAACTTAAATTGTTAAAACTAATAATATTTTGCATTAAAACTCAAACGCACTTTATTTAATTGATTAAAATAGGCACGATACATCTTAGAAATTATATGCCCTCTAAATATTTTACGCTTTTAAGAAAAATTATTGCTTTGGTAAAAATTCAACAAAACTTAAAACCTACATAATTTTCTAAAATCTTTTAAAAATCATTTTTTAATAACTAAAACTTTCCTTATTATATTTTAGAAAAATATTTATGAAAAAATATATAAATGTTTAGATAAGTAATGGATTCCATCTTAAAAACTCATTAAGGCGACCTAAAAAAAATTTTATTTTTCACTTAAAGCCTAGTTTTCGTTTTGGTTCAATATTGATAGTATTTATTACCCCTAATAACCCTAAAAAATACCAGGCGAATAGGAATTATTTACGGTTATAAAGTAGTCTTAATATCGTAAAATTATGACTTATGAGTAACATTTTCCATTAAGTAAAAATTCTGACGTTAAATTTTCCTTTAGGTGAAATACACTTGTAAGTAATTTTCTTTCGTAAAAATTACGCCCCTCATAATACTTTAAATTGTTGAAACTTAAGGGTTATTAAAATAGGTAAAAATAACATGCATAAGACTTATTAAATAACTTCAAAGTAAATTTTTACGACCTAGAGGAAATGAGAAAAGAAATGAACTGTGTATTAAAGTATTAATATTCAAAAATCTAAATATATGGTAGTTAGTAGGGTGTTTCAAAAAAATCAACCTTTTCTTTTTCTTCAAATGTTCAGCAAATTCTTTCAGAGGATGTCAAAACAAAGACCTCGTTAAAATTTGAGCTTTTAATTTGAAGATTTAGAGGTCTCGGATCGCAATTTTCTATTTCCCATTTAAATAACATAGGAATATTTTTTTTAACTTTGGAATTTTATACGTCTATATCGAATCAACTTATGGCAAGGAACATCTTAGATTTTTAAAGTAAATTTAACGCTCTATAAAAAATGTCTCTTATAATTTTTCTATAAATTGATTTCTTCCAGAGTTATTCGAGGCCAAAGTTTGATTTCCATCGAATCTTCTCGTTTTTTCAACTTTTAGCATCATGTAGTAAAAAAATCACATATTTATATCTGAAACATAGGAAGTGTTGTAAAAAAAAACAAAAAAACAAAAAAACGTCACTTTTGTCCAAAGCCTACTACAAAGTTTTAATGAAAATATGAGATGTGTATAATTTGCAAAGTAATTTATTTATAAATGCATTTTTCTCGAAAATGGTGCATCTGAGCAATTCAAATCAAGAGTACCTATTTTTCGTAAAAAACTATAAATTCTCATAATTTCATAAAAAAAATTAAATTATTAACCCAGAAAAAAGTTGGGGCTATTTTTGTAACTTTGCCCCCTCCAAATGTTACGCCTATGATTAAATTTTAACAGTTTTGATCATAGATCTAGATTCAGCATGTCAAAATTACCAAAGTACCTACCGAAAATTCATTTGTTCATGTTCAACCCTCTAGGAATAGTTTAAAAAAAATTATCCTCTTAGGCTCCTATTCAGGGGGCCGTAGCTCCTTTAGGGAGCATTTTTTGATACATGTTTATTAAACAAAAAAAGTGTTATTTTTATACGAATAATGTTTAAGTTTGGCCCCCTGATTTCGGGACACCCGTATAATGATAATTGTACCATAAATGTTAAAAAAACGCGAAAATTCGATGGAAATCAAACTTTGGCCTCGAATAATTCTGGAAGGAATCAATTTATAGAAAAATGATAGAAGACCTTTTTTGTAGAGCGTTAAATTTACTATGAAAATCTAAGATGATCCTTGACATAAGTTGATTTGATATAAAATTTCAAAGTTTAAAAAAAAAAAATTCCCATGTTATTTAAATGGGAAATAGAAAATTGCGATCCGTGACCTCTAAATCTTCAAATTAAAAGCTCAAATTTTGACGAGGTCTTTGTGTTGACATCCTCTGAAAGAATTTGCCGACCATTTGAAGAAAAAGTCGATTTTTTTAAAACACCCTAGTAGTTAGTAAGTTTAATAATAATGTAGACCTTAATATTATAATAAAGGAAATAAAATTAGATATAGTTGAAGAAATTAAATACTTGGGAGTTATAATTGACAAACAATTACATTTTTTAAGCCATTTTAAGTATGTACAAAACAAGATTAATAAAAAAAATATATTGTTTAAGAAGAATTGGAAGAGAGTTAAGTATAAATATTAAAATAACATTATTGCTCTACAATTCTCTTTGGACAAAAATGAACAAGAAATACTACAAATTCTACAAAATAAGGTTATGAGAGTAATACTGCAATGTAAGTTACATTATGTAACAAATACACACCTGTAAATTTAATGTTAAATGTACTAAATTTTATGTCTGTTAGTCAAAGAATAATCTTTGTTTTTAAAATATTAAACCATATATTTAACTAAAAAAATAAAATTAAACTGTGATATTCATAACTATCCAACAAGGCAAGACAAAGATATTTATATAGATAAACCAACATCCAGTAAATATAGCAAAAGTATATTTTTTAAAGGATTTTAATTGTATAATAATTTACCACATGAAATTAAATACTGTGATAACTTCATTCATTTTAAAAACTTGTTAAAATATTTTGTGATAGAAAACTTGTGATATATGTATTTAAAAAGTTAAAATAATGTAAATGTATACTTGTTTTAAATAGCAGAGGCTAAATAAATATATTATTATTATTATCATTTAACAAAATATTTACTTAAAGTAAGTAATATTGCCTCAAAGCTCTACGGTTTTACTTAAAATTTCGTAAAGATTAGTAGTTACTTATTGTGCGTTAATTTTGACTCGCAGTGTATAATTAAATTTTTAGGCAAATTTAGTTTAAAAAATATGTCCGAAAATGGCATTTTAGAACAGCGGCGTGCTAGTAGTAGGAGCAGTAGCGAGTAGTAGTAGTAGTTAGAACCCCGTATTGTGCACATGTTAATGTGGTGTTGTTGCGATGGGATCCCTCAGTGGTGTTCCCAGTTCCAGGACATAAGCAGCGGAGGCAGTGGCGTGCCGAGGCCGCCCATCACTCTCCGTCTGATCGTGCCTGCGAGCCAGTGCGGTTCGTTGATCGGCAAGGGGGGATCCAAGATCAAGGAGATCAGGGAGGTGACCGGCGCCTCGATCCAGGTGGCGTCGGAGATGCTGCCCAATTCCACGGAGAGGGCCGTGACCATTTCCGGTACCGGAGAGGCCATCACCCAGTGCATTTATCACATCTGTAATGTCATGCTCGAGGTACTTTTTTTTCTTTTTTTTTTACTCTTAATATCAGGGATGTTGTTGATGCAGAATTTTTGCCAATTTTTGAAGTTTTTTAAAAATATTTTATTTCAAATAAATAGGCCAACCTGACTGCATTTGATTAAGGTAGTTTCTTTTTTAAAAAGTAATTTAAAAAATATATATTTTTAGGTTCTAGTTTATTAAATTCTTTTTAAAATGATACATCACAATCTACATTTTTCTTAAAAAACAACAAAATATACCTAACAAACAAAATCCATGTAGTAGCTCCTAGACTTCAACGAAATTGTCATTTTTAGCCATATCAAACAAAAGGATTTTTAATTTTCTAATAAATGATAGCTAAAAATGTAAACAATATAAAGAATTTTTTGCTGTATTTTGCAAACTTTATATTTTTATATTAGGAGATTTTTGAATAACAATAACATTACAATTATTGTTAATTACTAACTAATTGGTTAACATTTTTTTTCTCAAAATATAAATATAACATCATTTGACTTTGGCCTAATTTTTTATCTATCGACGCGTTTTTTGTATAAAATTAAAAGTGTGGTGAAATTTCTACTACAAAAGTAGTAATTTTACCTTACTTTTAATTTTATTTAAAAAAACTTGTCGACCGATTTGGCTAAAAAACTAGTTTTATTTATATTTTTGTTAAAAATAATAATTTTTTTTTCTTATTTTTTAAGTACACCTCCTAAATTCCTTAATAAAATTTGTAATCTGCAACATCCCTGGTTAATATGTCAAAGAATTATGTCAATTTTTTTATATGATGAAAACTCATTTCGCTAGAGGTGTTTTTCTGGAGATCAGTAGATGCTGACTGTGATTTTCACAGTATTTCAGGAAAACTGTGGCTCTTTGTGCAATAGATTATGAGATCTGATTTTGGAAAAATAAATGTCCAAATTATTTTTTTAATATTTTAATTTATTATCATTTTTAAAATTCATTGAATCATATATTTTTATCTACCTAGATTACATGTTTGATCATAATATTTTTAAGAAAAAAAAAATTTGATTTACAAGATTTTGTCAAAAAATGTAGTAAAAATTTAATTTTATTTAGTGTACCTATCTTACCATATTTTGGAAACCATGTTTTTTACTCAATTGTCTATTATTTTTTATTTTATAAGAAAAATAACAAACTTGTTTTTAATAGTTATACAAGGTGTCTCTAAAATGCCTGTACAAAATAATACCACAGACCGAAATAATACGACATACCTCTATACAATAGTTGATAATAACCAAAATATAGTCAGTTTTTCATTTTATTAAATATATCTCAATTTTAAGGTTAAACCCACAAATTAACCTTAAAATTGACATTTGACAGTTTTATGACAGCCCTGATAAAATAAGGTTTATTTTTTTACAAAAGAGGAGTAAAATGACACTTTAAGTCTCATTAAGAAAAAAAAACAGAAAAATAGGGAAATTTTTAGAAAAATTGACTTTCATTTTATTAAAAAGTCAATTTCCAACGCTGATTATAATCATATAATATTATGATTTAATAATTATTTCTTTTATCTATTTCATAATGACTTCATTATAACACCGCTTTCGGTGCTGTAATGAGATACTTTATCCCACCCAAAATTTTGATTTTATAGGTTGGCTATACAGCATAATATTTTGCATATTGGTTATAATATTTTTATGATTTTTCTAGTACTTACGAGAATTTTCTGGCAATAAATTTTGTTTAACACCAAAGAAAATCCATTTTTTTTCTTCTTTAACATTAATAGCTGCTTATTGTAATTAAGTAAATTAAGGACGGCATGGCGAATCGATTTTGACATTTTGTTAAACCAATGACTGATACCAACTATCTAAAGTAAAATTCGACCAAATTAAATTTAAGGTATAAAATTATTTTTTTTACAAAATAGATAAAATAGCATAAAGAACTCATGTCATAAGACCTTTTGTCGCACTCGTCCATTACAAAAATTGTCCGCGTGCGAAAAATTGACGTCTTAAGACATTAGTTCTTTAATATACTATTATTTTAATCCAGGGTCGCAAAAAAATACATATTCGGTGAAGTATTGACTTAAATTTTATTTGACACTTTGACTTATAAAATTATAATTTTGTAATTTTCAATCAAATCAATTCAATTTAGGTTTTTTTTCTTTAATAATAAATATTTTTTTGAATTAAAATAATAGTACTAGCTACTTTTTTTTAAATGAGTATATTTTCCAAAAAAAAAAACATTTTTTCCGAGGCCTGGGAAAAAAACGTTTTTCCTCAATTTTTTTGTTTTTTTTTTTCGACACTTTTAAACCCTACAAGTGCCTCTGTAAGAAGCACAACGTTTAAAACGATTATTAATCTGTATAAGGGGCAAAATTTGCCAAGTGTACCAGGTGAAAAAAATTCACCGATTTTGTTTAAACTTTACTTATTTGTTGTTCTTATAACGAAGAATCATAGCATAAAATTTTTTTGCTCTAGGATTGTTCATTCAAGAGTTATGGATTATTGAAATTTATCGATTTTTTACTTTTTGGTGAAATCGCTTTTTATTTAAAAATTCATAACTTCTGTTCATCTCTTTATTAAATATTTCAATTTAACCACCTTAAATGATTTTTTCCGTACTTTTCAATGGGCTATACCGCATTTTTTGGAACAATGTGTATTTTTTATTTTTTTTTAATAGCATAAAATCCAAGTTTATTATGTTACCTTTGAATAAAAAAAAAATTTAGAGTGGGCCCGACATGTAGAAGGGAAGTTTTTCATATTTGAATGCCGCACGGTCTAGTATGGCAAGCCGTTTTAGTTTTTATTACACATGGCTATCAAGTCTCATTTTAATTCGACTTGATTTCTATGAGACATTAGATAATTGAAATTATATGTATTTTCCTTAAGGGAAATTACATTTTTATTATAATTTCAAAATTGAATGCATATTTTCTTTACAAATAGTAAAAATAATGCATTTGTTGTATTTATTTCCATTGTTTTTTTAAATATTGTCCTTAACGTGAAAGCAATTTTCGTTAACAGAAATTGTATTAAATTTACTAATTATAATTTTAATGCAAATTATTTGTACTGTTTTAGTTTTTTGGAGCAATTTTATGACACATTAAAAGGATTTTATTTTAATTCAATTTTATTAAAGTAGCTTCTGACTTGGATACAATGTTACATTTTATTTATGTTAGACTAGGCTAAGTATTAAAATAAAACGAATTAAAATTACTATTACGAATATAAATGCATTTGTCCTTAAGGATATAGTTTTATACTTTCCTAAATGACATAAAAATTAAAAACATTTTAATTTAAAATACTCATTGAAATGTTGTTCCCGAATAAAATTTAGAACCGCAATACATAGAGTCTAACAATATTTAGAGAATCAGAAAATAACATCGAATTAAAATGAGACTTAATGATCATGTGTACAAAAAATAGCTCGAATTACTTTTATTTTTAACTAAACAAAAATAAACTTTTATTTCCGTTAAGGGAAATTACAATTCCCTTAACGAAAATGTTATTTCCCTTAACGGAAATGCTATTTCCCTTAACAGAAATTACATTTCCCTTAAGAGAAATTAGTGGCGCTATCTGTGGTGAAGATGCCGAAGGTTCCACCGCTTACAGAGTTCTGCTAACTTTGGTTGGGATGCCAGAATCTTTCATTTTGTTTGAATGCAACAAATATGACACAATTAACAATAATGAATAATATTACTACTACAGTTTGTTATTTACTACTTCTTTTCGTTTTAATAACCTTTATTAGAAACGTTAAAACACACCTTACACATGCGGCGTTGCCACACAACATTCGATTCGAATGATGCGATTCCAAAGTCGATCGGTGTCATCGCGATTCGATTCGGAGAGTTTGGTTTTCTCGAGTAGTACCCATAATTATTAATATTACTATTATTATAGCATTATCAATACAAATTTTGTGACAATTTTCTGAAAATTCGATAATTTTGTCAATAATTTGTCGATGATTTGTCGATAATTTCACTTTTTACATCTGGCAACACTGGTGGGTGATATTTTGTAGGTGGATGTAAACAGGTGTAACGGTTGGTTTTTAAATTAAAAAGGTAACAATCAAAAAAATTATTTTTACTAATAAATCTTTTGTAAAATCACAGTGCAATAATTTCATTTTATAGAATTTTGATAAAATTAACTATTTGAACTTCAGCCGTCCTCTCATAGATGGCGCCAATTTCCCTTAACGGAAAGGCTATTTCCCTTAAGGGAAATACAATTTCTCTTAACAGAAATGATATTTCCCTTAAGGGAAATTGCATTTCCGTTAACGGAAATGCATTTAAATTCTTAATTATAATAAAAACTACTTTCCTTAACGAAATTTGCATTAAAATTACTATTTGTCATAAAAATAATTTTTATTATTATTTCAAATAAAAATGAAATGTTTTAGTATTTTTATTACAATTTCGAATGTAAATCATCCTCTACATCTAATCTTTTCAATTTAATGTACCCAAAATTTCAATGCTTATTAAAAAAGGAATTTTATTTATAATTTGTAATTAAAATGTAATTTCCCTTAAGGAAAATACATATAATTTCAATTATCTAATGTCTCATGGAAATCAAGTCGAATTAAAATGATACTTGATAGCCATGTGTAATAAAAACTAAAACGGCTTGCCATAGTCTAGCCATCGAATAGCTACTACACTGCCGTATGCGTTTATACCTAGTTTTTTTTATTGTGTATTAGTCCTTCGGAGGGGACTTTAAGCCCGCGGTCCGTTCCTACCCCTAACCCGCACAAGCCATTCAGTTGGCTTATGGGACTTCTTACGAAGTAAGGGTGGAACTAAAAGAGCACTTTTGTATATAAACTTTATTTTTTTTGCACAAATTGTTTAAGCATGGGTCTACATAGATTTCGCAAGGAGGGTCGATGATAAAAAATGTATTGTTATAACCGTAAAGGCGCCATTCAGCTTATAGGCAAGCCGTTACGGTTATAACAATAATTTTTTTATTTAATATCATCGGTCCTCCTTGCGAAATCTATGTAGACCCATGCTTAAACAATTTGTGCAAAAAAATACAGTTAAAAAACTATATCGTGCGGCAGTGTAAATATTTAAAATACATCATTGACTACTCAAACATAATTTTACATTTTAAATTATCATTTTGTATTCCTTTACTCGCATCCACTAGGTATAAACGCATACGGCAGTGTAGTAGCTATTCGATGGCTAGACCGTGCGGCATTCAAATATGAAAAACTTCCCTTCTACATGTCGGGCCCACTCTAATTTTTTTTTTATTTAAAGGTAACATAATAAACTTGGATTTTATGCTATTTTAAAAAAAAATTAAAAAATACACATAGTTTTAAAAAATGCAAAATTTTGCAAAATTTCAAAAAAAAATTGCAATTTTTATTTTTTTGCAAAAACGGTATAGCCCATTAAAAAGTACGGAAAAAATCATTTAAGGAGGTTAAATTGAAATATTTAATAAAGAGATGAATAGAAGTTATGAATTTTTAAATAAAAAGCGATTTCACCAAAAAGTAAAAAATCGATAAATTTCAATAATCAATAACTCTTGAATGAACAATCCTAGAGCAAAAAAAATTTATGCTATGATTCTTTGTTATAAGAACAACAAATAAGTAAAGTTTAAACAAAATCGGTGACAAAAATTTTTTCACCTGGTACACTTGGTAAATTTTGCCCCATAAACAACACAAACCCAGATGCACCAAATATTCATTAAATATGTATTTAATATACAATAAAAAGTTTTTTAAATATATGTTTTTTAATATATAGTAAATATTTAGTTAATATTATTTAAAATTTATTTATTTTTATTATTATTTATTTTTATTAATTAAAGAATACCTATAGGTTTTAGAATATATTTATTATATCGATTAAATATTATGAAAACATATTTTATACCTAATTAAAGTGTTTATTTATTTATTTATTAAAAAGTATTCAAAATTAATGATTTCAAATATTATCTAGAATAGATATATATATAATTAAAATATTTACTAAATTAAGGAATATTACAATAAAATTAATATTCATTTATTATTTTATATAATTAATAAATGATATTTGCATATTTAACTAATATTTGGTGCTACTATACAGTAACTGGGGAAAAAGTTGTAAACAACATAAAAGTCTGTGTAGTGCATTTCAGGGACACCTTGTATATTAGATTGTTAATTGTTAACATAGCTTGTCAAAATATTGTCAAAATATCGGTTATTTTTTGTGAAATTGAAAAATCCGTTGATTATGATAAAAGAGTGTTTTATTCAAAAGGTAACATTATTTTTAAGTGGACCGGACTGGCCACAGCGTGCGGCGCCGTAAAATCTCTTGGAAGAATGAAAAAAAATGTTAATTTTTTCTTTTCAGTCCCCTCCCAAAGGAGCAACCATCCCCTACCGCCCCAAACCCCAAGTGGGTGGCCCCGTGATCCTAGCAGGTGGACAGGCCTATACCATCCAAGGCAACTACGCCGTTCCCGCCCACACAGACGTAAGTAACACCACCACGATAACAATGACCCCCCTTCTCGCTCCCCACTTGCCCCCCCACCTCGGCCACCCGCTGGCCGGCCTCGCCCCGGTCGGGCCCCCCCTCATGGCGCTCGACCACCTCAAGAACAACGGACACATGCAGGCGGCGTTGCCACCCGCGCATCTCATGCCAGACGTAAGTTTATCGTATTCGTGCTCCCCACCCCCACCACTCGCCCCCCTCAACCCCCCCCCAACCTCGAGCCGATGTTGTGTGTCTGTAGTTGTGTCGCCCCCCCGCAACCCCAACGTTTGTTGCGCCCTCCTCAACTAGGGATTTAACGGTTCGGGAATATTGAAAAAATGCCGAATGAAAACCAAAAATTTCATACCTATACGTTAAAGAAGTATCGCAGCTGTCAAGCGCGTGTGTTACAAACGAGTGTTTTTGAGAATAAAGCCGGAAAACGTTAAAAAATATCGAAAAAAAACCGTGGTTTTCCAATATACATTGTTAATCTGAATGAAGAAATAAATTGCGAACAGTCTCTGTAAATATAAATTGTACCTACCTATTAGATACAATAAATTCACATTTTAGTGGTGATTAACGTGAAAAGTGTAAACATTCCAATTCAGTAAAAATCGTCAAACTAATAAGTCGTCTAAATTTAAACAGCATTTAGCATTATTAAAAGCGTTGATTAAGAAAGTCTCCACTAAACGGTAAAATACCATTATATTATGTTGTATATATAATATTATATTGCCATGAATTCGTAGGTATATTTTGTTGTTTAAAATGCAGTTGTCGGCGTTTTTTAGATAACTCAAATATAAAAAGGTCGATTTTAAGGTTATGTTTGTGCAAAAATTATTTTTTACTGATTTCTTAAAAATGTCCAAACTTAAATATAAATTATATTAAGTAAAGTTATCATTACTTAATTCTGCACCAACAAATGTACTTACCGAATTGGATTTAGTTCTTGAACTTTATTTACAATTAAAAACACAATAATTCACCATGATCCCTTAGATAAAATACACACACTAAGGTAACTATATAAGCATTTAGCGTTGAGTTTCTTAATCAATGATATAAGGAATAATCAATCGAAATCGAGTACTAAACCAGTTTTTTCCTTGCAACGTAAAACACAAATAACGTGCGCGATTTAGCTGTGCAATTGAACAAAATTTGTCGAGTAAGACTCTCTTTTGTGAAAAAACTACCTATTTATTTAAAAATGATGCACAGTTCGTATGCTTTAAATGTATTGTTGACAATTCTTAAATTCACGTAATGCTATCGAAGTTCACCAGATGGCGCGCGCGTTGCGAAAATCCGATACTTCTTTAGCGTATTCCTTAACAAAAATCTGATTATATTAGCGAAAAAAGACCTTTGCAAATACCCTGCTTAAAATACCCCATAGAGACCCTGTTTAAACCGACAGATATTTGTATCGGAATGTATGGTGTTTCTATAGGGTTTATCGGTATGTATCGGACCCATTATGATAGTTGGTATTTATGGTGGTTCTATAGGGACATCCACCCTTGATTTATTTGCTATTGGTTTCAATGGGGAAAATACACATAAATTTAAAAATTATTTATTTATCCATTTAGAATATACATTCAGGATTCGTCACAATATCAATAGTATAAAATAGAATATAAACATTTTTAAAATATATAAATATTTAGAATAAAAACATTTTTTACATAATAATAATAAAATCAACTTTTACAAATACTATAAAATTCCGATATATATAGTTTTTTCCCCATAGGATAAAATTTTGTCAAATGTTTTATGGTTGTTCTATAAGGATATCCCTATATATCCTTCATTGAGTTATTTGCTATCGGTCTCAATAGGGAAAATTTAAAAGTTATGGTGTGCCTATAGGTAATTTCCTATAAATTTTCTATCGGGCCGTATCCGGAAAAAACCATGGACAAATGCACATATTGAATCCGGTAGCGCCCGATAGATTATTTTATATAGGTCTCTATGGGGTATTTTAAGCAGGGTAATGGCCTCATATCAAGCTTCTTTGAAAAAGAACCGGTTTTTTTCTGGGCAATCAATTTTTCCGAAAATTTTAAATCTCTTCCCTTAACACAGTGGGAGAAATATTAGGGGCGTAGCGACTTTTTCAGGTTCATAGACTAACTCTTCAAAAGTCTTGCATTTGACGGAATTTCTATAGTCAGTTATTATTTGCCCTTACAAAAATGTTATAAGAAGCCCAATAAATGTTTCTTATTTAATATTTTAATATTCAAAAGTCGACATTTTAATGAAAGGAGTATCTAGCAGTAAAAAATGTTTTTTTTTTCAAAAAATGTTTTTCTTCAAATGACACTTAAATGTGACATTTCGCAGAAGTGGTAAATCTGGCAACGTCTGCTATTTCAGGGGGAGTACCCATCATGAAATCTTCATCTGACCTAATAATAAAGAAAATACTACAAATCAACAAAAAATTCACCAGCAAACAAAATGTCAATTTTTATTATGTTTCAAAAATAGTATATTTTATTTTATACTTGCTCCTTATAAAATAAAGTACTATTTATGATATAAGTAATTTTTTTTAATGATTTAAGTTATTAAATTCAATTTCAAATAAAAAATCATGAGGATAGGGATAATTTTAAAACATTGCTAGACACCCTTTTTAACTTAAAAAATTGCTCCCATTGTGCCTTATTTCTCTATATCTTCTCACCCCACATTAGAATGTATTTTAACCATTAATGAATAATTTTTAGCATAGTTTTTATAAACTCCAAATTGATGCTAGTTTGTTGTTTTTCATATTAAGAAACACTTTCTAAATTTTTCCTTTCATATTTCCATAAATTTAGGAATATATATTTATTAGTCAGCTTGCATGGTGTCATCTTGTTTTTTAATTATTTTTCCACCATAGCATTTTTGGCAGTTTTGCCAATATTTTTTTAGTAGTAGTAAGTTTATTAAAGATGTAGTTTTTATTTTCATAATATAATATATGTATAATATACAGGGCGTTATGTAATTAATGTAATATATCGTTTTTGTAATGAAGGTAAATTTAAACAAAATCTGGCAACTTTTATGACAGAATCTAGGGAACTAAGGAAAGTGCTTTTGGATTTATTTACACAAATTGAATGTTTAAAGTTTAACCTGTGAACTTGTCCTAATTTCATCTGAGTAAACAGAACGAAAAAATTAATTTTATAGATATGGAGTTTTTAAAATAGGTACTAAATTTTCTAATCATTGCTTAAGCTAAAAGCTGGATGAGTAAATAAATACAGAGGGTATTAGAGCTTTAAGGGCATATAACTTTTGTATTTATTGAGTTTTTATTTAACCAGTGGCGTATCACAAAAAATATAAAAACTTCTAATGCATATTTTTTCTTTATCTTTAATAATATATTACATTAATTACATCACACTGTATAATACAAATACGTACTGCTAAATATTACACTACACAAAGAGTTTCTTGTATTTTAAGATCTGCATGTTCTTTTTTTACATCATACACATACCTACTACTAATACTTGGCTGCCTATTGGAATTTAACGTTGATTAAATTTGTTAACTATGGTTTTCGTTTTTTTAGTATTTTTTTTATCGTTTTCAGTATATTGAGATTTTAAATAAATTTACTGCTCGTGTGCATGTTGTTCTTATTTGCAGGTGGGGAGTACATACGATTTTCTTTATTTATATGTAAAAGGTCAAAGGGCAAAGGTCAACTTATTTTTGACATTTTACTTGTAAACTTCCTGTGATGACAAAATTTATCTCGAGAGGTGTCTTCTTTTGAACAGTTGAAACTGTCTGCAACACTTGTTGCAGCAAGTAAAGAAAGACTTTGGCTCTGTGAGTAAAAGATTATGAGATCTGAGGGAACGGTAAAACGCAAATAACGGGTTTTCTTACAAAATACAGGAAATAAATGTTGTGGTGTAGTTTTTAAGCGAGTACAAGCGAGTTTGAGGATTGTCACTGTTATAAAAAAAATCGGGGATGTATCACAGGAAACTCGGTTTGTTGCAGATGACGCTAGGCAAGAGCCCTTTAGCAGGATTGGCGGCGCTAGGATTGGGCGGTTTGGCACCAGCAAATACAGGGGGTTTAAACCCTGCAGGTAAGCAATGTAAGCTACCCCACATTTGTTATTATTTTTTTTAAGTAAAAGTACACATTGAAGTTGCCCATCTGTCGATTTTTGAAGCTATTTTTAACTACACTCACAGGCAAAATAATCGATCCACACAAATTTTCGATGAATTTCAATCGCAAATAACTTTTTTATTTCATGTCGGATTTAAACGAATATTAAAGAATATTGTAGATAAATTAATGTACAATCGCTCACATTTTAAAAAATTACTAAAAAATAAACGTACGTTTATAATATACAGGTTTAAACAAAAAGATGTTTTTTACCCTAAGTTTAAGACACTCTGTAGAGTGGCAAAACCGTATATTGTTCTAAATTAAGTTTTATTTATCAAGTCACATGTATTCTTAACAGTTTTGTTTTCGATTCACCTCGATATATTTATTTTTGTGGAAAGTATGGATTTTTTAAAAAAACATTGCAATTTCCAATATTTTTCTGTATGAAGAACTAAGGTTGCTATGGTCTATCCATAGGCTATGGAGAATGACAGTGACAGTTTTGTTGAATCATCCCATACTTGGACATGTCATACACAGCTTTCAAAACTCAAATTGTTTTTTGCAAATTAATGTTTAAATTTTGAGGTGTCTTCTCACTTTAAAAAATGGATATGTCTCCGACTGATGTTGCCAGAGCCATTAATTTAATCCAGGATGGACGGTCACAGTATTACGTGGCAAGTGTTTTAAACGTCACAAGAAGTAAAGTACAAAGGGCAACATCAGTCGGAGACATTTTTAAAAGTAAGAAGAAACCTCAAAATTAACACATTAATTTACAAAAAACAATTTGATACCTTTTGAAAGCTGTGTATGACATGTCCAAGTATGGGATGATTCAACAAAACTGTCACTGTCATCCTCCATAGGCTATGGTCCATGGACCATAGCAACCTTAGTTCTTCATATAGGAAAAATATTGGAAATTGCAATGTTTTAAAAAAAAATCATATTTTCCACAAAAATAAATATATCAAGGTGAACCAAAACAAAACTGGTAAAAATAGATGTGACTTGATAATTAAAACTTAATTTAGAACAATATACGGTTTTGCCACTGTACAGAGTGTCTTAAACTTATGGTAAAAAACATCTTTTTGTTTAAACCTGTATAATATAAACGTACGTTTATTTTTTAGTAATTTTTAAAATCTGAGCTATTCTCTCATTAATGTATCTACAATATTCTTTAATATTTGTTTAAATCCGACATCAAATAAAAAAGTTATTTGCGATTGAAATTCATCGAAAATTTGTGTGGATCGATTATTTTGCCTGTGAGTGTATATTTTGTCTACCATTCTCTGTCATTTTTTGACAAAAAGTAGTGGCAGAGTTAATGTAAACAAAAGGAGGAAAATGGCAGACAACCTAACTTGCCTATACGCTAAAGAAGTATCGCTAGTAGCGCCACCACTCGGCTGTTATCATCGTAACAAAAGTACAACTTTTAATAACACTGTGCAACACAAAAAATGAACTGGGATCAAATCTGAAAAAATCGAATCTAGGCAACCCCCAAAACAAATCCTTTAAGGGGTTTTACCAGTTTAGCTCGAATAATGGAGATATATAAAAGCCCCTAGAACTTTAAAATTATGAATTTTATATAAAAATGCTCGGACACGTCGATTTTTATTTTATATGACGCAATTTTCAGTTGATTTTGAAATTTTTATTTTTTCACAGATTCACCCCCAGCCGCCCCACTTTTTTTTTTAAGAAAACCTACCCTTTGTTATACCTTAAATAACAGGTAATGTACTCTCTAAAAATAAATTAGTCAAAAGTAACTAATTTAATAGTTAATAGTGGCTGCTTTTTCACTTGTGCCATGGTTAACCATGGAATAACATGGTATCCCAAAATTTAACAGCCAATTCTTATGTAAAATTTTCTCCTGAATCCGAAAAAGTCGTCAAAAGTTAAAAAAGTGGAACAGTTTTTGAAATATAGTCAATTTTCCATTTTCCACTATTAACTATTAAATTAGTTACTTTTGACTAATTCATTTTTAGAGAGTACATTACCTGTTATTTAAGGTATAACAAAGGGTCGGTTTTCTTAAAAGTGGGGTGGCTGGGGGTGAATCTGTGAAAAAATAAAAATTTTAACTGAAAATTGCGTCATATTAAATAAAAATCGACGTGTCCGAGCATTTTTCTATAAAATTCATATTTTTTAAGTTGTAGGGGCTTTTATACCTATATCTCCATTATTCGAGCTAAACTAGCAAAACCCCTTTAAAGATTAGTTTTGGGGGTTGAATAGATTCGATTTTTCCACATTTCATACCTGTTCAAATTGTAAGGTCAAAATTTGTCGCACAGTGTAATCAGCTGTCAAACGCTTAGGTTACAAACTAGTGTTTTTGAGAATAAAGCCAGAAAATGTTAGAAGATATCGATAAAAAACCGTGACACGATTTGTTGGGTGTATTTCGAGAGGTATATTTTGTTGTTTAAAATGCAGTTGTCGGCGTTTTTTAGAGAACTCAAATAAAAAAAATGGTTGATTTTAAGGTTATGTTTGTGCAAAAATATTTTTTAACAATTTCTTAAAAAAGGCCAAACTTAAATATAAATTATACCTATTAGGTAAAGTTATCATTAGTTAATTCTGCACCAACAAATGTACTTACCGAATTGGATCCTTTGGCAAAACATGAAAATGCAACGATTTAGTACTTGAATTTTATTTACAATTAAAAACACAATAATTCACCATGATCCCTGTGATAAAATACACACACTAACGTAACTATATAAGCATTTAAGCGTTGAGTTTCTTAATCAATGATATAAGGAATAATTATTCCTAATTATTATAATCAATCGAAATCGAGTACTAAAAAAGTTTTTTAATTTTTTCCTTGCAACGTAAAACACAAGTAACGTGCGCGATTTAGCTGTGCAATTGAAGAAAAAACTACATATTTAAAAATGATGTATAATCGGTGCTTTAAATTTATTGTTGACAATTCTTAAACTCACGCAATGCTTTTGAAGTCCACCAGATGGCGCGCGCGTTGCGAAAACACGATACTTCTTTAGCGTATTAATAGTTTTAAAATAGTTTTAACTAATTAAAATTGACTTATGCAGAACCTTTTAATTTTTATTTCAATACTTTTGCAATGATGACAATCATAACCGTAAGAGAAAGTTCATTTTGCATCAGTGGGCACTGAACACAACCCAGGTTGTGTTAAGCATCTTGAACAGTGGCTCTATGAACGTAAAGATTATGAGATCTGATTATTACTGCCATTCCCAGTGCTGCAATTATGTTTTTCAAGCATTACATAACGTTTTCGTCACAATAAAAGTTCTGTTTGTCTTAAAAACATCCTTGCAACCATGGTACAAGAAAACAAGGTATGTTCTTCAGTTGCGATTTTTATTAACATATTAGAATGAAAGAATTAAAGAAAATTTTATTAATGAAAAAAAACTATTTTATATGGTTTTTTAATCAAATTAAATATATTGTTTTAAAGTAAATAATATATACTAAATACCAAATAAATTAAATGAAAAAAGTGCTAAGAAAAATTTAATTTTAGTTTTTAGGTTTTCAAATAAAATATCTTGTTTTAAAGTCATGTATAAGTCAAATGTTTTCAATAAAATAAATTAAAGCAAATATAAGTTACAACATTAAAATTGCAAAAAAATTTAAACAACATATTTTTTCTAAATTTATTTATTACAAAACTGTATTTACAAATAATTGCAATTTAGGTTAAGTTACCAGAAACCGCCAACAAAGTTCCTTAACTAAATAACTCATTTGATATGCAGAACCTGAAACAAAGTCACCATATTAAGTAATGAATATCAATTTATCAATTAAATAAAATAAGATAAACTGTACAAAATAAAGTATACATGTAAATGTTAATTAGAAATATAAAAATTATAAAATATGTAATTTGGTTTGTCCAACCACACCATTAAGATAAAAAGTTCAGCCTATTCCTTCTTTTAAAATAACAAGATAAAATAACAATAAATTAAATATTAAATAATTAACCACTCATTATGATATTTGTGACCTTAGATTATAATAGTAACAATAAAAATAAAAACATACCTAGTACCACTATTTATAACACAAACTGATTCTACATTTAAACTTGTTTATTCAAGAGTTAAATTTACTCTCTTACAACTATTAAAAGATTCAACTATTCTCTTCAAACAGCAAAACTGACTAAATTCTATCGTGTTATTTTAAAATAGAAGCTGTACCAAAACTTGCTTATTTGGACTTTCTATAACGGCCCTCAAGTGGTCGGGACTTGCAAAAGTCATAAATGTCCGTTGAAATGTTTTTAAAAATTTTCAGATTCTGGTAAATTTTGCACAATTTGACAACATCGCAAGTTTTGAAAAACCTCTATAACTTGGTTATTAATTATCGGATTTTAAAAAAGTTAACGTCGATTTAAAGCACATTATAAACGCTTGAAAAAATATACAATGCTTTGTTATTTATTTGTTAAAAATAACAATTCTATTATTTTTATTTATTGAAATTAAAAAAATGTCCAATAATTACTTGCAAAAGTCGTAAACGTCCGTTGAAATGTTTTTTAAAAATTCCCAGATTCTGGGAAATTTTGCACAATTTGGCAACATCGCAAGTTTTGATAAACCTTTATAAGTTGGTTATTTATTATCGGATTTTAAAAAGTTTACGTCGTTTTAAAGCACATTTAAAACGCTTGAAAAAATATACAATGCGTTATTATTTATTTGTTAAAAATAACAATTTTATTATATTTATTTTTTGAAATAAAAAAATGTCTAATAATTACTTGCAAATGTCTGTTGAAATGTTTTTAAAAATTCCCAGATTCTGGGAAATTTTGCACAATTTGACAACATCGCAAGTTTTGAAAAACCTCTATAAGTTGGTCATTTATTATCGGATTTTAAAGATGTTTATGTCGTTTTAAAGCACATTAAAAACGCTTGAAAAAATATACAATGCTTTATTATTTATTTGTTAAAAATAACAGTTCTATTATTTTTATTTATCGAAATTAAAAAATGTCTAATAATTACTTGCAAAAGTTCCTTGAAACGTTTTTAAAAATTCCCAGATTCTGGTAAATTTTGCACAATTTGACAACATCGCAAGTTTTGAAAAACCTCTACATGGTTATTTATTATCGGATTTTAAAAGTTTACGTCGTTTTAAAGCACATTAAAAACGTTAATGCGTTATTATTTATTTGTTAAAAATAACAATTTTATAATTTTTATTTATCGAAATTAAAAAAATTTCTAAAAAACACTTGCAAAGGTCATAAACGTCCGTTGAAATGTTTTTTAAAAATTCCCAGATTCTGGGAAATTTTGCACAATTTGACAACATCGCAAGTTTTGAAAATCCTCTATATCTTGGTTATTTATTATCAAACGCGCAAGAACATACCTTGTTTTTTTGTACTTAAATACTGCAATGCTTGCAACAAAGCTTGCCGAGCGCAACGTGGCATTTGACAACCGGTGGTTTCTGTCTCAGCCCTGGCGGCGCTGGCGGGCTCGCAGCTGCGCAGCTCCAACTCGCGCAGCTCCCAGAACACGAACCAGCAGACGCACGAGATGACCGTACCGAACGAGCTGATCGGGTGCATCATCGGCAAGGGCGGCACGAAGATCGCGGAGATTCGGCAGATTTCGGGCGCGATGATCCGCATCTCGAACTGCGACGACCGGGAGAGCGGCGTCACGGATCGCACCATCACGATAAGCGGCAACCCCGACGCTGTAGCGCTGGCGCAGTACCTGATCAACATGAGGTATGTATCCGACGACGTGTCGCTGTGTAGTGCCGGGTGACCAACTTAATTGTCCCCGTCTTCGAATTGTTTGCAACGGAAAACTTGATGAGCAATCTTTTTGGTTGATTTTCTGATTTGATATTAAAGCGCTACCCTTGAAACACAGCTAATAGAAATTTTGATTTCAGAGGAAAAATTAAAAAAAATGTACCATAAAAGAAAACATGTTTTCTAAAGTGTGGAGTATTTTGAGAGAGGGAAAAAAATAAACAAAAAAGTTTTGCCAATGGGGTAGTTAAATTTTTTCTGACCTATACTTTTTATGGTTTTATTCAAGGCGTTTTGCAATTTTAAACATTTCTGTGAAATCGGAATTTCTATTGAGTTTACCGTTTTCGAGATGTTTACAAAAAATATAAATTTTTATGACGTCACAAACCTCGCCATGTGACCAACATTCTAAGATTTCTATTGGTTGAAAATTACCCTGTTGTCAAGTTGTCTTGTTAATGATTTCATTCGGTTATGTCAGAAAATACCCGAAGAGGTTATGTACAAATACTGTCACTGTCAGTTGAGTGAAAGATGGTCACCAAATTCATTGAGTACCTATCTTCCTTATTACGAGGTATCATATTACTGTTTGATATTTAATAGTCCAAGATATATCTAAAAGAATATAAAGAACTAGGCATTATACTAATGAAATGCATTTACCTACGACAAAATATGATTATAATT
The DNA here is from genome assembly GCA_921294245.1 of Brassicogethes aeneus. Taxonomy (NCBI): domain Eukaryota; kingdom Metazoa; phylum Arthropoda; class Insecta; order Coleoptera; family Nitidulidae; genus Brassicogethes; species Brassicogethes aeneus. The sequence goes on from OV121137.1 coordinate 55,864,379, forward strand.
ATAGGTACCTACTTACTTTATTTGTTTAAAAGCTCCAATGTTCAATGTAACCAACCATTCCACAAGATTCCTCTGCTTTGGAGTCCGTTATTAATAAATCACTTAGGTATCTAATATCAATTACAAATAACATAACAATAACATTGATTTTCAATAATCTAAATTTAAAAAAAACATAACCCGAAAAAAAGAAACGTCAAAAAATCAATTCTTCTTCTTCTTCTCAACTAAAATTATAGATCAAGTGGTTTTAAAACTAAAATATTATAACGTGGCGCCATCTACCGTAAGAATCTTAAACTAAACACACTGGCAACCATAGAAAAAGCTGGCAACGTTGTCAATAGCCTAGTGACGTAATTAGGAGATTTTTTTTGTAAATATCTCGAAAACGGTAAACTTAACCCCTTACTGCATGATTTTTTTTTTCATTATGAAAAAAATTTATGGAGTGAAATATCATCTCTAAGTTATGTAAAAAATGTTAAAAAAAAAATCGGTTACTTAGATTTTTTTAAAATTTGATTTTTTTTTTCTGGGTCATATGTGGCACAATATGCAAAATTGCAAAAACATAACATTCAAAAATCAAAATTCGTTATGTAAAAAATATTTAAAAAAAATCGGTTAAATTTTTAAAAAAATTTTTATGGCAAAAACATAACATTCAAAAATCAAAATTCGTTCTACACAAATCAAAAACAAGGACATATTTGTCAATTTATTCCGAGTGGAATTTGTAGAAGCAATTTCTGTCTTTGTTTAGGCAGAGAAAAACATTACATTTTTCACATTTAATATAACTTTTTGCACTGCATGTATATTTGCACCGTTGCCTTTCAAGACACCATAATGGTAGATGACCATAACCATCTGTTCTAACATCTTCCATTGGAAAATCGGTTGCTGGACCCCTTCTTGTCTTATTTTGTAAATTTTCCATAGCTGCACAGGGACGACCTCTTTTCCTAGCCAAACTCTTTGTATTGACTTTACACAAGCATTCTGCAACTGCCATTTTGAAATCTGCCAGAGCTAAATTACTGAACTCATTGTCACTTCTCTTCCAAAGAATCCACGCATTGACAGCCATCAAATCAATAATATGAAAAAATATACGCATGTACCATTTTTTCGATCTGAGTTTGATCCTATAGTATCCCAGCATCGAATCCAGAAGATCCACTCCGCCCATATACTTATTGTAAATCGTAACAGCTTTTGGACATGGAACCGTTATGTGTGTCTTATCCTTTTTGGAAAATCTTCTTACTTCAACTGTGGGCGTACTCCCAGCATAAGTAGATAACATGTTCACCACTTTGTTGTCATACCAAGTAACAACAGAGATTTTTGTACCATCAATTGTGGCGATTTTTTCCACCATAGCTCCTCGGCCATTTTTTTTTAGTTCCTTTTCTTTTGGCATATTACAGTTTGGCACTCTGTTTATCCTGACTGTTCCAAGTGGTAACATACCATGTTTTGCCAGAAAAATTTGCAGTGGGACGCTATTGAACCAGTTATCAAAAAATATTTTATGATTTATATATCTTGGTACAGTTTGTGTAAGACGAAGAACCACGTTTGAACTTACTCCCAGATCAGGAAAACCATTTGGTAGAATATTGGTTTGACCTCCAGCAAAAATTTCATAGTCGTACGAAAACCCGCTGACACCACTAAGAACGAACGCCTTGTATCCCCATTTATGAGGTTTTTGAGGGTTATATTGCTTTATGGTCGAACGTGCTTTTGTAGGAATAATCTGCTCATCTATGGCTAGATATTCCTCCTTTGGAACTTTCAGTAACTGATCCCTTAGTTTACTGAGTAGAGGTCGGATTTTGAAAAGTTTATCATGACCGGGATTACCAGCTGCGATAGCGTCGTTATTATTCGCAAAATGTAAGAAACGTTTTATTTCTTCCCATCTATTGCACGACATAACATCAGAGATCAACCGGTGATTCAGATTCAGGTTCCAATAGCTTCTAGCGTTTGGCAATTGTACTATTGACATATAAATACAGGTCCCTATGAACTGTTCGAGCTCCTTCTCAGTAATTTCCAATGGTTTTTGTGGTCTTTTTTCAACTGAATATAATATAGTTTGAAAAACTATATCTTTGACAATCTCGTCTGTAAGAAAAAATTTGAAAAACCGATAAGGAGAGTCTACTTCTTTCAATTCAGGTGGCAATAAGTCAGTAGAACCTAGAAACTTTAGGTCATCTTCTGATGTGACTAATTTCCCTTGCTTCCAAGTAGGACGATTATTGTTTTTATTTTTTTTTAGTTTACGCCTTGCTTGCCCCAAAGAAATGTTGTCATCTTCGCTATCCGAACTGCTGCATACATCCGTTTCTGGTATGCTTATTTCTGATTGATTATCATCATCATCTATATTATCTTCATAGTCTGACTCCGGGGCTAATATAGCTGGTTTACCATCTTCTGATAGTCTTTCATCTTCACTATCATCTGGTATTTCCATCATTGCTCCAAAATTTTTTGACCCATAAAATATTTTTGGATCCATTTTCTAAAATAAATGAAAAATAAAATAAATCAAAGTCCACAATGCATATTGTGTCATATATGTCCATGACGTTTTTGCACGAAAGTGCATACTGTTCCATAAATGGCACAAACATATTTGTTGTAAAATAACATCAAAAAACAAAAAAATACTGCTGTTTTCTTATAAAAATCCATTCTAGAGGGTCTTACCTTTATGTAGCTATTTTTAACGCAAAAAATATCCAGTAGACACTTAGATAATCGTGGATTAGAATTCACAACACTTTCTTGCACGTGAGAACATGGCAGCCATTTTTAAATTTTCATAAAACTTAACCATGCTGTTTACAGATGGCGCTACATTAGCACTAACGACAAATTTGTGCCGTATTTGACCATTTCATGCACTAATAGTTTGGCATTAACTCCAAAATATAAGGATTATATTATATAATGATAATTGTGACAAATATGACCCACTATGCGGTAAGGGGTTAATTGAAATTTTGATTTCACAGAAATGTTTAAAATTACAAAACGCCTTGAATAAAACCATAAAAAGTATAGGTCAGAAAAAATTTAACTACCCCATTAAAATTTTTGGAAATGTTCTAAAAAAATTCTAAAATTAAGAACTATTAAAAAATTGAAAATTGTCGGAAATTTTAAAAATTTGGGACATTAAAAAAAAATTAAGAATTTTAGTAATTTTCACATATTTTAAGTACTTGAAAATTTAAAAAAAATTAGAAATCGAGATGAATTTTTGGAAATTTAGATTAAAAAAAAATAGGAAATTTAGAGAATTTTTTTAAATTTTGGAAATGTTGATAATTTATATATTTAAAGAATTATTAAAAATTTTCGTAAATTTTAAAAACTTGGGATATTAAAAAAAAATGGAGAAATTTAAAAATTTAGATTAAAAAAATGGCATGTTAAAAGTTTAGGGGACTAAAAAAAAAAGAAATCTAGATAAGTTTTTGGAAATTTGGATTTTAAAAAATTCAATAAATTTAGAAATTTTGACAATTATTTTTTTTTTGAAAATGTTAATAAATTGGAAATTTTAATTTTTTTATAAATTTTGACAATTTCAAATCTTTGGAAATATTGATGATTTGAAAAATTTAAAGAAATATCAAAAAATTAAAAAATGTCCGAAATTTGAAAAATTTTGGAGATTTAAAAAAAATTGAGAATTTTAGTTATTTTCACATATTTTAAGTATTTTCAAGGAAATTTTTAAAATTTATATTAAAAAAGGTACCTAATCTTAAAAATTTAGGGGATTTTAAAAAAATTACAAATCTACATAGATTAGAAATATAGATAATTTTTTTAGAAATTTAAAGAAAATTGGAAATATGGAAAATTTGGATTTTAAAAAATTCAATTTAGAAATTTTGACAATTAATTTTTTTTTTTAATTTTTGAAAATGTTGATAACTTTAAATTCAAAAAATTGGAAATTTTTTATAAATTTTGACAATTTCAAATATTTTGGAAATGTTGATGATTTGGAAAATTTAAAGAAATATCAAAAAATTGAAAATTGTCGGAAATTTGAAAAAATTGGGAGATTTAAAAAAATGGAGAATTTTAGTTATTTTCACAAATTTTAAGTATTTTCAAGTAATTTTCAAAATTTATATTAGAAAAAGGTACCTAATCTACATAGATTAGAAATATAGATAATTTTTTAGAAATTTAGAAAATCTAGATTAAATAAAAATTCATAATTTGGAAAATTAGATTTTAAAAAATTATTTTTTTTTTAAATTTCAACAATTAAATTTTTTTTTTGGTCCTGAAAATAACGACAACTTCAAATTTTTTTTGAATGTTTTAAAAAAATTGGAAATTTTACATCTTTTATAAATTTTGACAATTTTAAAAAATGAAGAATTTCAGTAATTTTCACATATTTTAAGTATATGAAAATGTTAAATAAAGGTGATTCAAAAAAAAATTAGAAATCCAAATGAATTTTTGTAAATTTAGAAAATTTTGATTTAAAAAAGATTGGAAATTTGAAAAGTTTATATTTATAAAAATTCATTTTTGTTGAAATTTTGACAATTAAAATGCATAAAACTTTTACTTACAATAAAAAAAGTAAAATAATGAATTTAAAGGCTTATAAGATATACAAGGTGTCCCCGAAATGCCTGTACAAAATGATTTTTGAAAACGAAATATTGCGATATATTGTATATATTTTTTCTTCTATACTCAAGTTAATAATAACTTTAGAGAAGAAAAAAGTAGTGTTTCAAGGGTGCGTCTAAAACTAAATGACCCTGTATAATGGAGAAAACATAGAAAAATTAAACTTTTATTCAAGTTTTATTTTGCCAAAAATGTGACTGGTCTATACGGCCAAAATGATGCAGAAAAATGCAGGTTTTACTGATAATTTGAAAATGGGGATAGTTTAGGTTGTCGCCCTGTATAAATCGTATGTATGACATAATGCTTATACAGGTTTTGTTGTTTTGTGGAAACATATTATTTAATATTTTAAATAATTTACTCATTGAGGAATCTTGCAATTTTTTATAAATTATAATTTTTTGAAATTTTATGCAAATAAATCGGATTTATTTATTTTTTGCGTTGTTTATAAAAACAATAGGTTAAACAAATCGATTCCTTCATCCTTTCCTTTCAAAATTTTTTGAAGATTTTGTGCAGAAAAAAGGAGAAATTCTGCATCACACTGTACAGTGTTTCAGATCATATCTTGATGGTATTAGGTTTAAGTAAGATTAATTTCTCATTTTTTCTGATGGTAAATGTAGTGGGTGGTATAATGCAACATTTAATCTTATCGATTTAAAAAAGTATATATTGAAGTACATTTAAACAAACTAATGTGACGTGAATAAAAAGATTTTCCTGTTTTTACTTTATTATAATTTTTTAAAAATCGATGAGGTTTATATTGTGGACATTATTGACCACCCGATATAACGATTTAAATGAAACTTACAACATCTGTGACAAGATTTAAAACGTGATTCAAATGGAGGGCGAATGTGCATGCAACTTGTGTAATATGTGTAAAAAAAACGCAAAATGGAGAGAAGTGACCAGGAACAACTAGAGCGGCATCAGGAAGGAGATCTGTTATCTTTTGATGTGTTCTTGGAATACGAATATCGACATGTTTTGCTTAAACTATCATTGAACCTGAATCCCGTCAAAATCCAAATTTTACCATGCAGATACTAATTAAATGTGTTCAGTTTTTCTAATTTATTCTAAGACACTTTTAGATGAAACAACTTCTGGTTTAGAATATTTTAAAAACCTTGAAAATCGGATCTGATTTCAACAATTGAATATTAATTTAATTCAAATACACTCACAGGCAAAATAATCGATCCACACAAATTTTCGATGAATTTCAATCGCAAATAACTTTTTTATTTGATGTCGGATTTAAACGAATATTAAAGAATATTGTAGATAAATTAATGGACAATCGCTCACATTTTAAAAAAATACTAAAAAATAGACGTACGTTTATAAAATACAGGTTTAAACAAAAAGATGTTTTTTACCATAAGTTTAAGACACTCTGTAGAGTGGCAAAACCGTGTATTGTTCTAAATTAAGTTTTATTTATCAAGTCACATCTATTCTTAACAGTTTTGTTTTTGGTTCACCTCGTTATATTTATTTTTGTGGAAAATATGGATTTTTTAAAAAAACATTGCAATTTCCAATATTTTTCTGTATGAAGAACTAAGGTTGCTATGGTCCATCCATAGCCTACGGAGAATGACATTGACAGTTTTGTTGAATACACGGCTTTCAAAAGCTATCAAATTGTTTTTTGCAAATTAATGTTTAAATTTTGAGGTGTCTTCTCACTTTAAAAAATGGATATGTCTCCGACTGATGTTGCCAGAGCTATTAATTTAATCTACGATGGACGGTCACAGTATTACGTGGCAAGTGTTTTAAACGTCACAAGAGGTAAAGTACAAAGGGCAACATCAGTCGGAGACATTTTTAAAAGTAAGAAGACACCTTAAAATTAACACATTAATTTACAAAAAGCAATTTGATAGCTTTTGAAAGCCGTGTATGACATGTCAAAGTATGGAATGATTCAACAAAACTGTCACAGTCATCCTCCATAGGCTATGGATGGACCATAGCAACCTTAGTTCTTCATACAGGAAAAATATTAGAAATTGCAATGTTTTTTTTTTAAATCCATATTTTTCACAAAAATAAATATATCAAGGTGAACCAAAAACCAAATTGTTAAAAATAGATGTGACTTGATAATTAAAACTTAATTTAGAATAATATACGGTTTTGCCACTCTACAGAGTGTCTTAAACTTATGGTAAAAAACATATTTTTGTTTAAACCTGTATATTATAAACGTACGCGTATTTTTTAGTAATTTTTAAAATGTGAGCGATTCTCCATTAATGTATCTACAATATTCTTTAATATTTGTTTAAATCCGAAATCAAATAAAAAAGTTATTTGCGATTGAAACTCATTGAAAATTTGTGTGGATCAATTATTTTGCCTGTGAGTGTGTATATAAACAATTATTTATATAATATAATGTATAAATAATCTAATTTTCCAAAATTAGTTTAGATATAAAATTATAATTTTATTGAGCTTCAAGTAAATGTATTATATTACAAAATTCCAATATATTAATTGCATTTAATTAGTTTCTGCCTGTGCCTTGTTATAAGTCTCAATAACACATCAATTGATCCATGTTCCTTACACTTAACGGATCCTAATTATTATAACAGCCTCTTCCAACCTGTAGCTGACTTCCAACTTTCTCTGTCATGCGTCATATTGTTAAATCAACTGTTAATTTACATAAACTAGGCTACAAAGCTATTCAGCTTAATTTCTAAGAACTAAAAAGTACAAAAAAACAAAAGCTAATTAATAATAAAAAAAAATAGTTTATATTAAATTTCTGTTGAATTTAACTTGTGACGATAATGTTGTAGCCTGTGATTACTAAAGTCCTTTGAAGTTTTAAATTTAATACTAAAAAGTTAAAAAAAATATCAAGCTGATAATAATAGCCCAAGGATCGTTTGAACCTATAAATAATTTCCAAGCTAAGTAACACTTAAATTATTCAGCGTTAAATATTTATTTGTTCAAACAATTTTAAAGGGACTTAAGACTACTTAAAGAGTAAAATAAATTAAAATAAGGGCTTTGTGTAATTATAGACGATCCTGTCCTGTCTATCTTTATCTTGAAAAGATAAAATAAACTAAAGAGTAAACATTTGTCAAACGGATTACCCAAACACCATTGCAACCCATTTATTGTTAAAGATTTATTATTTCAAGAGTGTTTTTTACTAAAAATCGCAAAAATATAGGTTTAAAAAAGTGGTCAAAAGGAAACTTGTTTTTAACCAATTAGTTGGTTACTATGAACTAAAAATTCACCCTTTAAATTTACCAACCGGTTTCTATAACCTTAACGTAAATTCAAAGGTTATTTTTTGGTTAAATTAACCACGGCTTTGGTTATGGTTTTGCAGTTTTCATTGTTACCTGCATAGAAAATTTAGTCTCGATACAGCTTTATACATAAACCTATAGGTTGTGAGTTTTGTGAGATAATAATATAGAAGAGTTAACAAAGTTGAAAATCATTATTTATCTACAAATCTTAAAACAGTCAGTTCATTTCAAAAATAAGGTAATTTAAACAAATTTATTTTTAATAGTATATTATGTATCAAGTTTGATAAACGCCATTTTATACAAGAATTTAATTTAGGCACGAGCGAGCTTGCGAGCGAGTGCTTAAATTAATGAGTGTAATGAAAAGTTTATAAACGAGGTGCATACTATACTTTTTCTACGACAAATACCTATTATTATCTTAAAATGATTTAAATCAAAAATTTGTATAGAACGCCATCTATAAAACAATAGGGGAATCTGTGTGTCACCGTCAAATGTCAAATTTTTCTATTTTATAAACACAATTATAAAGGTTATAAATCGAAATGTATTTTTTGAAAATTGACAGTTTTTCACAGTGAAAGTAAAGAAAATGTTTTATGAGCACTTTACAGTGGTGTCCGTTCCCGAATTTAAGTTATAGTTTACTGCCGGCGAACTTAAAAAGTTTTCAAATATTTCAAATATTTCAAATATTGGCGTTCAGAAACTATTTAATACTTTTGTATTTTTCTATTGAGATAATAAAATAATTTTCACATTTAGTATTATTTTACAAGAAATGCACTTTATTTTAACGATTGTATGATATTTGAAAACTGTCAACTAAATTAAAACTAACTTCAGCCCGTGACTAAAAACCTGTTGCTAACTTCAGCCCGTGACTAAAACGCCGTAAAGCCACAACTTGTCAATTTGTATTTAAAAGGTCACTTAGTGTCATGGTAACATGTACGATAAAGGGCGTTTTAAAGGTGGGAGTAGAAAAAGTATTTTAAATAAATTTCATAGGAAATAATGACAAAATATGCAAAAAAATTTTTTTTTTTAAACGCATTTAAAATATGAAAGTATTATATACTACTTAAATCTTGAAAACTCGTAAAATTGTCATCGGTCTCCTAAAACTTAAAAATTAAATATAAATAGGTCATGCTAATAGTATATTAAAGAACTAATGCCATAAGACGTCAAAAGGTCTTATGACATGAGTTCTTTATGCTATTTTATCTATTTTGCAAAAATTCTATAAAAAAATTAATTTTATACCTTAAATTTAATTTGGTCGAATTTTACTTTAGATAGTTGGTATCACAGTCATTGGTTTGACAGTTAATGTCAAAATCGATTCGCCATGCCGTCCTTAATTTACTTATTTATAATAAGCGGTTGTTAATGTTAAAGAAAAAAAAAAGGATTTTCTTTGGTGTTAAACAAAATTTATTGCCAGAAAAGTCTCGTAAGTACTAGAAAAATTATAAAAATATTATAACCAAAATCAAAATTTTGGGTGGGATAAAGTATCTCATTAAAGCACCGAAAGCGGTGTTATATTGAAGTCATTATTAACGCAAAATAGATAAAAATATTTTATTTAACAGTAATTTAAAAAATATATATTTTTAGGTTTTAGTTAATTAATTTTTTTTTTAAATTATATATCACAACCTACATTTTTCTTAAAAGGAACAAAATATACCTAAAAAACAGACACCTAGACTTCTACAAAGCTGTCATTTTTAGCCATATTTGGTTTGTTTTTAACAAAAATATACCGTGTTATACAAGGTGTCCCTAAACTTATTGGCATAAATTTAGGAATAGATTGAGCGAGTCAAAATATATTCACACATAATTATAATTGTTTGAGTGAACACAGTGTTGTAGAAACGGGGGTTGCTTTAAGCTTATTGTCCCATACAAACTTTGAGGTTAGGTTTTTATGCCATTTGATGCAATTTTTCGATTACACAGTTCGGCTACCATTAAAAAGGTGTACCCCTCAAACTTCGATAAAATAAACCGTTTCCGAGATTACAATAATTGTTTAAACAAAATTAAAAGTGATGAAATTTCTACTTCAGATATAAACAAAAGTAGTAATTTTACCTCACTTTTAATTTTATTTAAAAAAAACTCGTCGAGCGAACTTTAAAATAATTATTTTGTTTTTTCTTATTTTTTAAGTACAGTGTAGAGTTGTTTTTAGTTAATTACAAAAATTCATTTCCTCAAGAAATCTACGAATTTAAATTTGTAATTTAGCCATGGGAAGAAACTAAGAAAATTGAATGTTTACCTTAATGTTTAGCCCGGTTGGCTAATTCCAGATTCCTTCAGGCCATATTAGTATATTTTATACAATTTAAGAAATACCAACAATCAAGTTTTGCCTTTATTTAAAACAGCATACAGAAAAATGCTTCCTATTTTGCACCCAAATTTTACAGCCTTCTTCCCAAAGAAATAACTCAACTTTTATATTTTCAAGCTTATAAAAGAGACGCCAAAAACTGCTTTTCAAATATAATCACCCAATAATTTTTTAATGTTATAGTGGTATAGTATTTATTATTATTATATTCCACGTTTATTATAAAAAATGTATGTATATTTTGATTGCTTAAATAAATTGAATTGAACTCGCCGTGCATTCTAGGTTGCATAGTATGTACCGATTGCGGCAAAGGCCACTTAATAGGACGTTCTTACATCTCGCCTCTGTTGGCTTACGATAGGAGTATATAAGCTCATGTAGACTTGTGATTTTTAGTTCGAAACTCTTTGGCAATAATATTGTTATGTTAACAATAAAAGGGTTGCAATGGTTTTCGGGTGATCCGTTTGATAATTAGTGTGTCTCTAAATCAGTCAGGATCGGCACTCCTTGTTCTTGTGTGTTTTTTCCCTCAGTGTCGAGCTGCAGAAAGCTAACCTTGAGGCCCAAAACTCTCCCGGCACCGGCGGCTCCTCGAGCGGCCAGTCCTCCTCCGCCACCGCCGCCTCCCCCCTGGCAAGCGCCATTCCCCTCGCGCAGCTGCTGGCCAAGCCGGGCGCCCTCAACGCCCTCACCTCTCTGAGCGCCCTCGGCGGCCTCACCGAGCTGCTGGGCGGCGGCCAGGCGGGCGCCCCGCCCGTCCAGACGACAGGCGTGCACCGCTCCCACAAGAACTACGCGCCCAGGCTGCGATCGCCCGCGGGCGGGGGCGGCCCTCAAGACGGATCCAAGCTCAAGTCCGAGCGCAACAAGTTCAACCCTTACTAGGGCCGCCCCTCCAGCGCTTATCCCACCCCCAACACCGCCACCACACTCCCCGAGAGCCTTAAACGCGCGACAGGGTTTTACCCGTTTTGGATACCTAACGTTTTGATTTTACACGTTTCATTGACATTATTCACGCTACAGTAATGTTTCAAAGAATTTTCGTTTTTTTTATGCGATGTTTTTACCATATTAGAGTTGGGCAAACTACTTGAAAAAAGTAGTGGAGTATAACTATTAGGGTGTGCCAAAAAAACTCGATTTTTTTTTCTTGCTCTCCACCCAAAATATCGTTGAATATGTCCGAACAAATATCCTGTTAAAAGCGGAGCTCATAATTTCAATTTTAAGAGGTCCTTCATCGAATCTGAAGTTTTGCCGCTTAAATAGCACAGAAAACTGACTTTTTTACCTTATTTATTCTTGCAACCTAGGAAGAAATTTTCTTTTCATAAAATCCATGACCAAATCTTACAAATAGTAGAGGATCCCAAGTAAGGTCGACCTTCACCCATCTGCTTACCAGATGAAAATTATATTTTATCAAATAAAATATGTTTCTGAACATAAACCAATAGGGTTGCCATAAAAAATATGATCAAGGCTATCTATAATAAATAAAAAATTAAAAAAAAATAATTAATTTTTTAAATTTCACCGACTTGCTTGCCAAATGAACGAAATTCCAATGGAAAGCATACAACATACAGAATATGTAACAGCTAGGTTGCCTACCTTTTTCTGGTCCCTATTACCTGGTTGCTTTGTACAGGGTGATCCCCTATAATGTCGCCCCCCTTTAACTTTTTTATTTTAAGTGTCCCAAAAAATTTAAAAGTTTGGTTATGTAGGTACTAAAAAATACTTTTTTTCTACGTATAAAGAAAATTGGAAAATTGATCAGTATACAGGGAAAAACAAAAAAGTTTATTTTTTTTCAATGGATCACCGTATATATGAATTTATTTTTCGATTCCTTGTAAAATTCTGAGCATAATTTATATAACAAACCATATACCTAAATTCAACCGTTTCTGAAATATTCGCATTCGAAATGTCATCATTAAATGTTTTTTTAAACTGTTAGAAATCAAGAAGCCTCAGTATACCAAAATTTTTATTGAAAATAAATTACTATAGTGACATTATGTCAATAAGTGTTGTTAAATAAGTAAAAATGGCGTACTCAGACAGAGAAAAACAAACTATTTCAACTTATTATCTTAAAAATAATTTAAATATTTCAGAAACGGTTGAATTTAGGTATATGGTATGATATATGAAATATGCTTAGAATTTTACAAGGAATCGAAAAATAAATTCATATATAGGGTGATCCATTGAAAAAAATAAACTTTTTGTTTTCCCTGTATACTTATCAATTTTCGAATTTTCTTTATACGTAGAAAAAAAGTATTTTTTAGTTCCTACATAACCACACTTTTAAATTTTTTGGGACACTTAAAATAAAAAAGTTAAAGGGGGGCGACATTATAGGGGATCACCCTGTACAAAGCAACCAGGTAATAGGGACCAGAAAAAGGTAGGCAACCTAGCTGTTACATATTCTGTATGTTGTATGCTTTCCATTGGAATTTCGTTCATTTGGCAAGCAAGTCGGTGAAATTTAAAAAATTAATTATTTTTTTTTAATTTTTTATTTATTATAGCTAGCCTTGATCATATTTTTTATGGCAACCCTATTGGTTTATGTTCAGAAACATATTTTATTTGATAAAATATAATTTTCATCTGGTAAGCAGATGGGTGAAGGTCGACCTTACTTGGGATCTTAGACTAAAAGCATTAAATTTGGACGAAAAAATCTTATTAAGCCGAATTTCTTTTTTCATTATTTGATTTTTTACAGAGCTTTAAATTTTACGTTTTTTGCCTTTTTCAGCTAAACTATTGAAGTTAGACGAAAAAGTCAAATGGCAATTTTTTAGCTTGTCTGATGGACCACAAAAAAGGTTTAGGCGAATTTTTTGTATCGTCAATATTAAAAAATCAAATAATGAAAATAGAAATTCGGCTTAATAAGATTTTTTTGTCAAAATTTAATGCTTTGTAAGAATTAGTCATGGATTTCATGAAAAAAAATTCTTCCTAGGTTGCAAGAATAAATAAGGTAAAAAAGTCAGTTTTCTGTGTTATTTAAGCGGCAAAACTTCAGATTCGATGAAGGACCTCTTAAAATTGAAATTATGAGCTCCGCTTTTAACAGAATATTTGTTCGGACATATTCTACGATATTTTGGGTGGAGAGCAAGAAAAAAAAATATCGAGTTTTTTTGGCACACCCTAATAACTTTATAACTACAAGTAGTTAGTTAAAAATTTAACTACTCTCTCCGGCATCTTACAGCTACCAAAATGGCAAAATGACCAAAGCTATACAATTTAATAAAACACATGAAAGACGCCTTATTATTATTTTAATTTTATTTTAAAGTAAATGAATTTTTTATAGTTCCTTTGTGGAAAAACTAAACAAAACATAAAAAAATAACACAAACAAAACCTTAATAATAGCATCAGAATTATAAATAACATATAATATATTAAATATTTTGATTTGATTTAAAAAATTGCTGACAACGCGTAGCATGTAGTTGACTACTTTTTTAACTACTATTTACGAATATTGTATCAAGTAGTTAAATCCCTCAAAAGTAGTTGAAATATATAAAAGTAGTTAACTTATTTTTATGAAGACCTGAAATATTCAAGTATAAATAAAATACAATAATTATTATTTTTACAAAAAAGTAGTAGTTAACTGCATTTGTAGTTAACTACTATCCAGCTCGGTTTACCAGTATATATTATTTAAAAATGTCATTAAACCAACTCTATCAACAATGGTTTTACATATTGTGAATTTATTTATAATTTTACTTATTTTTAAATAAAAAATAATTCAAATTAACATTAATAATTGTTCAGTTTTTCATTATTTTGGAAAAAAAGCAAAACAGACAGCATAGGATCAACTTATACTTCATCAATAATACTTTTGAATTATGATAAAGCTTAGCACAAAAAAAAATCGTATTTTATTTGTGAAATGGCATCAAGTCCATATAAAAAAAACATCAAAAGTACAGATCATCCTGATGATGATTTGATAAATATTGTGAATTTATTTATAATTTTAATTAAATCTAATCAAAAAATAATTCAAATTAACATTAATAATTGTTATGCTATCAGTTTTTCATTATTTTGGAAAAGCTAATACTGATGAAAGCAAAATAGACAGCATACAACAAAATTAGACTCTATCAAGAACAGTTTAGCTTTATTAAAGAAATCGTAATACCAAGTGTAAAACAGCACCAAGTCCACATTTAAAACAAAATCATTGGAACCACGCATCATTTTGATGATTTGATGAATATTGTGGATTTTATTTATGATTATACTTCTTTTTAAACAACAAAGTATACAAATTTACGATAATATTTGTTATGCTAATATTTGTTCTTCATTATTTTGGAAAAGCTAATACTGATTAAAGCAAAATAGACAGCATAGAACCAACTTAAACTCTATCAACAATAGTTTTGAATTATGATAAAGACAAGTACCAAAAAAATCGTATTTTATGTGTAAAATGGCATTAAGTCCATATTAAAAAAATCCTGATGATTTGATGAATATTGTGAATTTAATTTATAATTGTACTTCTTTTTAAACGAAAAATTATCCAAACGTACGTTAATATTTGTTATGTTATCAATTTTTTATTATTTTAGAAAAAGCTAAAACTGATGAAAGCAAAATAGACAGCATTGAAGTCTATACTTATCCTTATGATTTGATGAATATTGTGAATTATATTTATTTAATTTACGTAAATATTAATTATGCTATTAAGTTTTAATTATTTAACAAAATTATAAATTTGGAGCTGTAGCTTGAAATAAAAGTAATTTTTTTTAACTTTAAACAAAACAAAAGTATCCAAAATGAAGAACACCCCAAAGCGCCATCTATCCACTAGGGTGCAGTGACGTATAATTAAAAAAAACATCACTACACCCTACTATTCATATCCAAAATGCGCCTTGCAGCAGCATTGTTAAGCGGACTACATGTTTCTATATTCAGAGTTTGATTATTTTCTTTCATTTTTACATTGACTATCATTACTCCAACACCCAGTACAGTAATGACTTTTTATTTACACTTATACACGTATTATTATTATTTGGACGAAAATTCTGGATATAGTTTTTTGTAGTCCAACTCATTGACTTTATACCTTATAGTTTTTTCTTTATTAAAATTAGTACGTATAGGCTGTTTTTTGTATTATTACTAGGCAACGTGAATAAAAACTTTTTATTCATATCATTGTGTGATAAAATTTATCGGATTAGTGTATAAAGTCAATGACATTTTTTGTGAGTATACAACCTTTATTATTTTTTATACACATGGTACAGATTGTTATTTTTTTTGCGATGTAATCTTTATATATGAATGTGTATTGTGTTTGATATTAATTTGTTCCAAAGTTTGAAACCAAATTGTTTTATTTCGGTTAAAAAAATATGTAAGAAACTTTATATATAAAGAAGCAGCTTGATGGTGAGATCTGTACGCGGATTAGTTATGTTAATTAATAAAGAAATCCAATATTAATTACCTAGGTTAGTTTTGTACAAAATTATATGATCTTAGACAGTTTTATATATTCTTTATATAAGAGCTTTCCTAGTTATAAAAATAAAGTTTTAGGTTAAAATATAGGATATGGCATTGATCATAATTTTATATTCTAATGTTTAGATAAGTGTAAATCGTATTGCTACAATACATTGTGTGTAAAATATATTTTTGTTTTATTCAGTTTTGGTTTAAAAAAATATGTTGCCCTGAATAATGAAAGACGACTTTTTGTCATTGGGGGTTACATTTGGCTTTAAAAAGAAATAAAAACACGATTTATTCATGTTTTTACTTCTTTTTAAAACCGATAAATTATCAAGATTTGTTATGTCATCGATTTTTAATTATTTTGGAAAAGCTAATACTGATGAAAGCAAAATAGACAGCATAGCACAAAATTGGACTCTATCAGGAATAGGCACCAAGTCCACATTTAAAACAAAATCATTGGAACTGCGCATCATTTTGATGATTTGATGAATATTTTGGATTTAATTTATGATTATTAGACTGGGCCAAAAAAATCAACAATTTTTTTTTAAACTATATCGAAAATATTGTTTGGAGTGACAAAAAAAAATTATGGTGAAAGTTTGAGTCCATAATATTAATATTAAGAGGTCTATCATCGCAATTTTAGATTTTTTTCCTGAGCGAGTTTTTGTCTCAGAACTCCCAAACTTAAGTTTTTTTAAGAAAATTAAATGCTCTACAAAAAAGGTTAAAATGAAATTTTCCGCCAGATGAACCGTTTCCTTAAAAATTGGTATAGTTTTACATTTTGATCTTTTAACTTTGGAATTTTGTAATTCATGTAAAAATCAGTACCCAGAAAAAACTGATGAATATTCTTATGGGAAATCAAATGCTTTACAAAAATTAACAAAAGTTATTGAAGGTTAAAGTTGAAATCAAAACGAAATATTTGTTTTTTTATGGGTGATAATTTGATTCTTTTTTATAAATGTGTATTATATAACTAATTAACAATTTCCAATAAAAAAACAACATGATTGTTATTATTTAAACGTTTAAATAGGTGAACGGTGAACAAATAGGTAAACAGTGAAAATAATATTTTCTAAAGAAAATAGCTTCTTAAAACGAAAAAACTCTGTGTTATTTTTTTTTTAATTTTCAGTAATTTTATGAATAACATAAAGATTATCATCGATAAAAGAACTCAAGTTTTTAACTGGCCCAAAAAAAAAATCTAGAGGAAAGAACAAGAATTTCGTTTTGACTTCAAATTTAACCTTGAATAACTTTTGATGGAGTGAATTTAGCCAAAAATGTTAGGAGACTTTTTTGTGGAGCATTTGATGTTCCATAAGAATATTTATAGGTTTTTTTCCGGGTACTGATTTTTAAATGAATTTCAAAATTCCAAAGTTAAAAGATCAAATTGTAAAACTATACGAATTTTACCTTTTTTGTAGAACATTCAATTTTCTTCAAAAAATATTCTTTGCGATGATAGACCTCTTACTATTAATATTATGGACTCAAACTTTCACCATAATTTTTTTTTGTCACCCCAAACAATATTTTCGATATAGTTTTCAAAAAAAAAATTGTTGATTTTTTTGGCCTAGTTTAATGATTATTTATAATTTATTTATAATTTATTTATTTTACACTATAGCTAGCAAAACAGTTCTTCAGAATTGGTACCGCTAAGTCTATGTTAATTTGAATTAATTCTTCCATTCTTCTATTCCATTATTTAATCCTTTTTTTAATTAGCATTTATAACTTTCCATTCTAAAAAACATTACTTCCAAATATCTTCATTTTATTTTTTTAAACCATAAATTTTGATTAATATTTCTGACATCGATGACAAACAACAAAGTATACAAATTTATGATAATATTTGTTGTGCTGTTATTTTTTCATTATTTTGAAAAAGCTTATATTGACAAAGCAAGTTTTGGTTGTGTTACCTGATATAATGAAAGAAAAGAATGTTGTCTTATTATTTGTCATTTTTTCGTCATTCCGGGTGACATTTTATCAAAGAAACCTGTTGATTCTGAAACAGCGTTTTACATAGAAACTATAAGTTAAAAGCAACAACAAAAAACAAAATTGAGCTTAACTTCTAGTTTCTAGTTTGAAACTCTCAAGTCGCCAAAACCTTTGTAGTGCAGTGCCAAACATAAAAAATGTGTGAAAGTTGCGTGTTCACCTCCTTAGCCCAACCCAACAGACTGACGTCTAAATCCAAGCAAGAAGAAGAACCACATTCCCGGTAAGCTCAACCATCCATTAATCCTTTTACCTGTACTGTCTTCTCAGAAATCAGTTTTTTAATAGTGAAAACCAAATCTTGCCAGTGTTTCCAAAAATCCAAAATTTGGTTTTCACTATACGCGATTTTATTGGATTCTGGACCTCCCCCTGTCACTTTGTCACAATCTAAAACCCACCTTACAATTTTGTAACCTTTTTTATAACTTAAATTTACTCAAGTTTTAATTATTAAAAAGAGCCCATAAGTTTGCTGAATCAAATAAATGCAACATGTTTAGTATATTTTCTTCTTAGCACATAAAAATTGTTAAATGTACCAAATAATTTGTAAATATTTTTGCTAGGATATCTATGGAGACTGCAGGGTTGCCGATGCCGGGTTACCATTACATCACTCCGAACCACATTGTTAAGGCTCCTATACATTAACAGATGGTATGGTACCAGGAGCCCGTGTTGCCATATCTCGACCCAACCCAATCACTTTGGTACCACGTTTGAATTTCAAAGCTTTTTTGATGACAATATTATGTCTATATTGATGAAAATTTAAAAGATTGGTAATGGGGAACAAGCCAAAAAATGTTGTTTTTAATTTTTTATAAGTATATAATGTATTTATATATATCATATTTAAATACAATCAGAAAATATAGTAATAATTTTCTAGTTGTAAACTTGTTTTTTGCAAGTTATTGGATTGTTATAGCGATAGTATTATAGTAGAAGTGGAATGCTACACACTACGTACTTTTTTCTATTTTTAAGTCCCAATTATTGTCCTGATAAAGTGTTTATTACTTAACTTTAAAGTCAATTTTGGACTAAAAAATTAATATGCCAAAAAGTTGTGCTTCTAAAGTATTTTTATATAAATATATAAACATAAACGTTAAACAAATGACAGGGACAATAATTCCGGATTTATTGTTATTATTAATTGTTATTTTTATAGTATTATTTTTGTCAATTTTTGACTATAAACGTTTGCATTCAATAATTAAGAATTTGCTCATTTACAGTGACAGTGACATGGGCACTTTAAAGTCAAAACCCATCTAAAATATATTAAATGCATTTTAATATTGGGCTGTGTTATTAAATTTTAGTGTTTGTTATTTATTGTGATTTCTCCAAAATATTCTTGTGCCAAATAAATTGTCCTCCTTTTATTAATAAAAATGCTCATCTCACTCACTTTTAACTCCCGGGGGTCTTAACATTTGCGACTATACTCTCTATAGAAAGTAAGTTCTCAAATATCAAGAAACCCCAGGGATTTACTTTAACATTTAATGCTACTATACTCAATAAATGTGGTATGATCACGGCGATTTTAAAACACAATGTATCATGTGATCACCATTTAGGAACTGCTGTGCTTGAAATTATTTGTCGAAAATAAGACTGGATTTCATATTTTCGATGAATAATGTTTGTGTTTTGTTAATTGCTTGTTATATAGTTGTAGTGATAATTAATCTAGTCCAAATTTTTTTTTTATGTTTTTCATGTAATTTATTATCCAATGTAAACAATTGACTATAATGGGGACAATCCCTTTATGTTACTCAGACTGTTTGTAATATTAGAATTGTACTTTTTTCATATCTGTGCCAAATTATCTAATTTACAGTTTAGCTATAACACTTAAAATGTGCCAAGTTTGGATACATTTTTCAGTATATCCTCACCTAAAACGATTTTGGTTTTGATAGTTTTTATATACAGGGTACCTATACTACTAAATAAGGAAGCGATGGAAAAACATTGTTTTTGTCATGCAAGAGTTAATTTTTATTGTTAAATATTTACAAAAAGTAACTTTTTAAGTAAGTTATTAAGAAAAACGATTTCATTTTTATAAAATTCTTAAACTAAACGGTATAAAAAAAATTTTGAATTATTTCGTACTGCATTATAAATAAGCTGTGAAAGCAAAGTTACTATAACTATAGTAATATAAAAAACACGTTGCCAAATTTATTTATATATTTTTTGCGGAAATTTCCAGAATTAAAGAATTTTTCAAAATCTTCGGGATACGGTATCCTGGATATATTTAGTAAGTCATATTGCACTATGAAGTGGTGTGGCCAAATTTACAAAAAATCACAGAAAATAAGATTTTTTCAAAATCTTCAGGATACCTTCAGTATTCAGCGGTGTTACCAAATTTTCAAAAAACCCCAGAGAAACTTTGTTGATATTGCAACGTTGCCAAATTTTACAGATTTTTAAATTGTCCTTTTTGCGGTGTTGTCAAATTTACAAAAACATGTTTTTTTTTTCGTTTTTTTGACAAATTCCCAGGAATTGGGAATTTTTCAAAATCATTAGTTGCAAAAATTACAGAATATAGGATTATTTCAAAATCTTCAAATATATTATATAATAATGCAGTATGAAATACTTGAAAAATTATAAGATTTAGAAACACTAAAGTTTCAGAATTTGTTATATTTATTCTAAAATTATGTGCTCTTGCATTGTATGACTTAAATTGTGCTATCATTATTAATTATTAGTTTTAAAATCAAAGAACTAGCAAAACTATAATTTTAGTGGGTCAGATATACCCTTAAACATTTTAATGTTTAAGATAATTATCTAATCTTGACACACTTTTTAGGGTGTTATTGTTAACAGCTCAGAACAAATATTGTAGGGATATTTGACAATGTATATGTATATATATTATTTGGATTAATACTCACAGGGAGTAGAGGTGATTGATAAACAATAAGAAATAAACATTTAGGTAAAAATGAAACCCAGCATGAATTTATTATGAGATAATCAACAATCTGGGGGACCAACAAATTGATACATATTTCTTACACCTTGAGATGCCAAAAACGTCAATTAAAAACGGCTAAACCAAACACTTAACCTAAATTACCCTTTTGGACTCAATCACTTCCACTTATTAGTAAAAAAAAGCTTAAAAAGTAGTTCTACTAGAGCTTTTAAGAGAAAGGTACACTGATCCGTCATTTTTGTTTCTTGAAAATTGCTTTCTATAGAGAATGATGTCTATGGAAAGCAGTTAACCAATTGGGGCACGGCATTCTTCACCGCACGTAGGGTGCTGTGGAGAATGCCGTGCTCCAATTGGTTTATTGCTTTCTATACATAGACATTCAAAATGGGGGACTAGTGTACTTTGTTTTAGAGAAATAATTTTACCTTTTAAAAAATAAAGTGTGGCAGGGTGTTCGCCCGATCTAGAGGTGTAGTAATTTAGAAAGGGGCCTTAATGTCAGCTATTTTATAGTTGTCGTGTTGTGCAGGCAATCATTGGCTAGTTTGTCAGTAGGAAATGTTCGAGCCGTGCTAGAAATGCCTACGGCAAACCAAACAAATACATTTAAGTTGGGCGCACACATAATTTTTTATGTAATGTAAAATAATATTAAGTGTAGTTTGCTTTTAGTTTGAAATTAAATCTACAAATTGTCAGATATTTGTGAAAATATTGAAACAGGGATACCAACATGTGTAAAAATCCAAATTGTTAAAAAGTGTGAACCCACCTTATGCAGCAGATTCGCGGGCAGCTTATGAGTGGTATGTGATATTTTTAAAGATTACACCTTAAAAAACTGGTTGTGTATTAAATATTAAAATGAATCTGTTAATTTTACAAGGTGTTTCAAACATTGTTGGAAATATTTCCACTAAATATAGTTTATTTTTTTCTGGTAGGTACTACTGGCTTTATGACAGTTTAGTTAAAATTGCGAAAAAGTAGGGTTAAACTGAAAAAATTTGCTAGCACAATAGAAAACACCCTGTATAATTATGTATTTATTTGGTTTGTTTATTTGAAAAAACTGATTTGATTTGGATTTTTGAAAGCCTGTTATTTTGACTATCTATAGATTTACGAAGGCTTTAAACTTAAATAAATAATTAAATTATGACGCTCTTTAAAATAATAATAATAATAATTTGAGTTAAAAAAGAGACACCTCGCCGAAACCGACCAATGGTTTCTCTGGGGTAACTTGAATTGTTGTTGTGAATAATGGAACGTCGTTTTAAACAAATATTGGCTTGACTGAATAAAAAAAGTGAATAATATTTTTGAGGTTGCTGCATAAATAAGTATATGAATATTTACCAAGTAAAATATGCCTTTGGCACCCTGAATTTAAAAGCAAAAAGGTCACAATCAGCAAATATGTAAAATTCTATTTATAGCCTTTATTAAACAGGGTCTGTATTAATAAGTATTGTAGATAGTAAAATATATAAATCGTCTTTCGACATAAATTTGAACAGTATTGTTTTTGTAAGATTATATAACGTTTTAGTACTATAAGGTGCCAAATTGTTAAATTCCATATACTTTAATACTCGATAGAAACATATACCTACCTGTTGCCAAACAGAAACACAATCTAAAATTATATTTGAGGCATGAAAGACTTGTAGAAAATGCTTCTTTAATTTAACCAACACCACTTTTTTCCATGAAGATTTTATCCATAAAATGTGTTTATTGATAACATTTTTCAGGGTAACAATTATTGAAATGTTTAAAGTGTATTATTAACAATAATTAACTTAGTAGAGCTGTAGCTAAAATATATTGATGGATAAATTAATGTAGGTACCTACCTCCCCGAAATCTGTGCTCTTCTCAAGTTAAGTATTTCCGAATAAAACTGTATGTTTTAATGATAATTAACCAAGCTTTACAATTATCTAAATGTATGCTAATAATAGTGCTTTTGCTTTAAGAACACAACACGACTGTAGACATGCTGTTACTCCATTTATCATGACTTTACCATATCTTCCACATATCCAAGAAAAAACATTTCATTGACCCCTTGGCGGTACAAAAAAATTGAAATTTTGTGTGCTCAATATTTTTTGAGAGTAACAGCAAATATTTTGATATACCCACCTACATGGATTGTATTATTTTTAATTCTATTAGTGTAGTAAGAAAAATGATGTAAAGCATTAAAAAAAGACATGTCTAGATATTGCACATATCTATTGTTCTTTCCAAAGCAAGATGTTTAGTATATGTATACATATAAGATGTTTTATGTTTTTGTTTTTAATTAATAAAGTGTGAATAAAATACAAAAAGAGTTTTATTTTTCTAATTTCATTGCAATAGACCTACAATTGTTTTTTTAATTAAAACTTCTTTGGCGAAGTGTAAGTCCAAAAATTAAAGCGAAAATGTTAAACGCTTTAACGCCCGTAAGTATCGGGAGAGCATGAAGTCCACAATTACATTTATAACTAGTTTGTTTTAATCAATGCCACCATATAACAAATATACATACATGGGTCAGAATTTCTCAAACGGGCCACCTGAATTAGGTCAAAATTAGTTTTTGTTTGTAGATACATTTTTTTGATAGTATTTTACATCACTAACACAAATCCTAAAGGATTTTGTAAAAAAAAAATTTTCAATTGACATATTCATGATATTAAAAGTCAAAGTTTTTAATAATTAAAAAATAAAAAAATTCATTATGGCTGAACTAATTATCCGATTCCAACGATATAACTAGCGTTGGAATCTTGTTTTGACATAGATTCTTTGTTATTTTTTTCAATTGTCCTATTTTCATTTAGGTCGATTTTTTTTTGTTTTTTTTATACCAAATTCGGAAATAATTGCCTTCTGCGCCAGCTATCGACTCGAGAAAAAAAACACATATACTCCAATCATTTCTCGAAATTATGCTGCTGAGAAAAAAAATGGCCCGCAGGTTGACAAAAAGTTATTCGTCCTTTTGTGGCCGCGCGCGGTGTCAGCTCACGCTCCGAACCGTGTACGCTGTACGCGCTTGTGACGCGACGTCTTACGGTGGTCTGGAACCTGCGGGCCATTTTTTTTCTCAACAGCATAATTTCGAAAAATGATTGGAGTATATGTGTTTTTTTTTTTCGAGTCGATAGCTGGCGCAGAAGCCAATTATTTTCGAATTTGTTATAAAAAAAACAAAAAAAATCGACCTAAATGAAAATTGTACAATTGAAAAAAATAACAAAGAATCTATGTCAAAACAAGATTCCAACGCTAGTTAAATCGTTGGAATCAGATAATTAGTTTAGCCATAATGATTTTTTTTTATTTTTTAATTACTAAAAACTTTTACTTTTAATATCATGAATATGTCAATTGAAAATTTTTTTTTTACAAAATCCTTTAGGATTTGTGTTAGTGATGTAAAATACTATCGAAAAAATGTATCTACAATCAAAAACTAATTTTGACCAAATTCAGGTGGCCCGTTTGAGAAATTCTGACCCACATATATTAGATATATATATATATATATATATATATATATATATATATATATATTAGACTGGGCCAAAAAAATCGACTATTTTTTTTTGCAAAGTATATCGAAAATATTGTTTGGGGTGACAAAAAAAATTATGGTGAAAGTTTGAGTCAATAATATTAATATTAAGAGGTCTATCATCGCAATTTTAGATTTTTTTTCCTGAGCAAGTTTTTGTCTCAGAACTCCCAAACCATTGAGTTTAACAAATTTGACTTAAGAATATTTTTTGAAGAAAATTGAATGCTCTATAAAAAAGGTTTGATTGGAATTTCCCTTCAGATGAACCGTTTTCTTACAATCATGCCTTAAAAATTTATATAGTTTTACAATTTGATCTTTTAACTTTGGAATTTTGTAATTCATGTAAAAATTAATTTAATTAATTAATTAGAGATGGGAATCGGAAAGTTTCCATTTTAAGGAAACTTTCCGTTTTGGAAAGTTTCCAATTGGGAATTTATTTTCATTTTGAAAGTTTCTTTTAAGCTACCGGAAACATATTCCTTGGAAACTTTCCTTGTTTAACCGCTGATTTTCGTTAAGGCCATGATACAAGGCCAAGAAACTTTGAATAAGAATTGACCATATGCAAGGAATGCGGTCGATGTTGCCAATGGTAAAAAAATAAAATTCCCTATTGGAAACATTCAATTATATTAAGTTGGCTACATTGAAAATTTGAATTTCCCGCACAAACTAAATTAATTTCCGTCTTTTTTTTTTATAATAATAAATAATAATTATTCCCACATTTGAAATTCGCACCTTAATTTATTATACAACATTGGAACTACCTTCTTTATCTCTGGGAACTACTAGAATGTATGTCAGTTTGTGCGGGAAATTCAAAATTTCAGTGTAGCAAACGTAATATAATTGAATGTTCCCAATGGGGAATTTTATTTTTTTACCATTGGCAACATCGACCGCATTCCTTGCATATGGTCAATTTAGTGTGTATTAATTTAAAGCAGAAGAAGAAGTATAAATAATGTAAGTTATGTTACATAACCTCAATTAAGCTGGATTATTCAGCATCATCACAAAAAACTTTTTTAAAAAAAGGTAAACAAAATAAAAACAAAGTTAAAATCATTCTTACATTTTTGTTGTTTATTTATAGGCATAGCACAATGCCAAGAAAAAAATCTAGTGTTTGGAATTATTTTTATTTTTCAATATTCCTATATATTAGTTACTTTGTCCCTTTTAATTTTTTTTACGTAATATCTAGGATTTACTAGCAGTGAATTTCTAATAGTAAACATTTTATTTTTATTTTGTAGGTTTCAGTTTACAATAGGAATAAGTATTCCAAAGTAAAAGATAGTATTGCAGTTAACTGCATGTAATTACATTCTTATAAACATTTTTTTATTTTTTTTCTTAATAAAATTTGACAAAAAGTTAATGTGTTATATATTTTTGCAAATCCCTGGCATAAAAAAAATATTTTCGCAATAAAAATTTTTTTTTTGAAACTTTCGGAAAATTTCGGGAATTTTCGATGGAAAGTTTCCGGGAATTTTCGTCAAATGGGAATTTTCCCATCTCTAGTTAAAATCTAGAGATGGGAATCGGAAAGTTTCCATTTTAAGGAAACTTTCCGTTTTGGAAAGTTTCCAATTGGGAATTTATTTTCATTTTGAAAGTTTCTTTTAAGCTACCGGAAACATTCCTTGGAAACTTTCCTTATTTTTTTCATTTAAATGTAAATTGTTTAACCGCTGATTTTCGTTAAGGCCATGATACAAGGCCAAGAAACTTTGAATAAGAATTTAATGTGTGTTAATTTAAAGCAGAAGAAGAAGTATAAATAATGTAAGTTATGTTAAATAACCTTAATGAAGCCGGATTATTCAGCATCCTCACAAAAAACTTTTTTAAAAAAAGGTAAACCAAATAAAAACAATAAACAAAGTTAAAATCATTCTTACATTTTTGTTGTTTATTTATAGGCATAGCACAATGCCAAGAAAAAAATCTAGTGTTTGGAATTATTTTTTACTTTTCAATATTCCTATATTTTAGTCCCGATATTAGTTACTTTGTCCCTTTTAATTTTTTTTACGTAATTTCTAGGATTTACTAGAAGTTAATTTCTAGTAGTAAACATTTTATTTTTATTTTGTAGGTTTCAGTATACAATAGGAATATTCCAAAGTAAAAGATACTAAAAATAGTATTGCAGTTACATTCTTATTAAAATTTTTTTTATTAATAAAATTTGACAAAAAGTTAATGTGTTATATATTTTTGAAAATCCCTGGCATAAAAAAAAATATTTTCGCAATAAAATTTTTTTTTTGAAACTTTCGGGAATTTTCGATGGAAAGTTTCCGGGAATTTTCGTCAAATGGGAATTTTCCCATCTCTATAAAAATCAGTACCTGGAAAAAAACCGATAAATATTCTTATGGGAAATCAAATGATCTACAATCTTTTATCATTTTTGGCTAAATTCACTCCATCAAAAGTTATTCAAGGTTAAATTTTAAGTCAAAACGAAATTTTAACCTTAAATAACTTTTGATTGAGTGAATTTAGCCAAAAATGTTGAGAGGCTTTTTTTGTAAAGCATTTGATTTCCCATAAGAATATTTATCGTTTTTTTACGAGTACTGATTTTTACATGAATTACAAAATTCCAATTTAAAAAATCAAAATGAAAAATTAACTATACCAATTTTTAAGGCATGATTTTAAGGAAATGATTCATCTGACGGAAAATTTCACTTTAACCTTTTTTGTAGAGAATTTAATTTTCTTAAAAAAATATTTTCGAGTCAATTTTGTTAACTCAATGGTTTGAGTTCTGAGACAAAACCTTGCTGAGGAAAAAAAATTAAAATTGCGATGATAGAACTATTATTATATTATGGACCTATTATTATATTATGGACTCAAACTTTCACAATAATTTTTATCCAGATAAAAAAGAACTTAATTTTTTGGGAATTTTTGGAGAAAAAATAAATTAAAATTATACATTTGGCAAATATCCTAATGATTTTAAAAAATTTGGAAATCGCCCAAATAATGATGACTTGATTTTAAATTTCAAAGTTTTGGAAAAAAACTAATAGGTTTTGGAAATTTCATACATATACAAATCATTTTGGACTGAGACTGGTTCCTTTTCATATGATTGCATTGAAAAATAAAATAACATATTTTTATCTATTTTGCGTTCATAACGACTTCATTATAACACCGCTTTCGGTGCTGTAATGAGATACTTTATCCCACACAAAATTTTGATTTTATAGGTTGGCTATACTTTAAACAATATAATATTTTGCACATTGGTTTTTATGATTTTTCTAGTACTTTTCTGGCAATAAATTTTGTTTAACACCAAAGAAAATCCTCATATGACATTTGTTCTTTAATATACTATTATTATACCTACACATATTAAAATACATAATATGAATATTATGCCACTTTTTGCTTTTTTACAAAGCCAAATCACATAGATGTATGCAAGTTAGGCAATGTAAGCAAATGATTTAGAAAATTTTGATATAACGTAAATTTAATTTGTTCATCATTTTATTTCAATATCCAAAGATTATTTGGGGTACAAAACTTACACCTTCATTTCCTTTTTAAGGGTGGTTGAAGCTATATCACTTTTAATTAAATTATATTTTTTAAATACGCTGTGGCTCCCGTCCCGATTGACGTCATAATTTTAAGATTTGTTATGTTATAATAAAATAATAATAATAATAAATTGTACCTGTATACATGTTAAGGGCACGTTAGTTACGTCATAAAACCAAACCAACCCAAACTCAACAACACAACCCAACCGACCCCATTGAGCCCCCCCCCCCCCGCCCCATTGAGCAAAAAACCCAACTAAAATGGGCAAATTTATGTTACGAAAAAAATAAAACACTTTTTAACAAAGAAACAACAAATTTATAAAATAAAAAAAGTTTGACAACTTCTAGTAGAATCGAACCCGGTACCTCTCGCATGCCAAGCGACCGCCCTACCATCTAAGCCATCCAGCTTGACACCAATTATAAAAGCTCAGGGAATAAAAACGGATTTACAGTGTGTGACGTCTGTCGGGATCGAAGTTAAGTCCCGCCTCGGGACGGGAGCCACATCGTTTTAAATATCTTGGCATATAATTAAAAGTTAGGGACATTCTTCACTTACCTTTTTACCTATTGAAGTATGTTTAGTATTATCAAAATTTAATTTTGACAAACCTAATTATTCTTTTAACCAATTCACCAATTTAGTTGAGATCTGCTGTTAGAGGGAAAAGAAAATAAAAATGCGGCACCGGTAACTTATAAATCTTATTTATTACAGTCGCAAGGCCAAACCTAGCCCTGTTTCTGAGCCAACTCCTTAGCCCTGGCCCTTTCGAGCTTGGCAAGGCGGGCGGCGGACTTGCTGCCCAACACCCCACCCCCCCAGTGTTTCCTGATCTCGTCAGCGCGGTCGTTGAAGTTGGTCTTGATCGTCTCGACCAGTTTGTTGAGGTTAGATCTGTCCCCAGAGTCCACCTGCGTCAGGGCAACAGCCGAGCAAGTTTTACGCCTCACCAGCAGTCCCAAGCGGGCTTTGCCTTTCACGATGCAGTACGGCACCCCCATCTTCCTGCAGAGGGCAGGCAAGAACAAAACCAGCTGAAAAGGAACGAAAACTATTGTTTTTTTCCGCACGCAAAGTTACAAAAACGACGATTTTTCAACTTATTCTCAGAGTCAAGTGGCTTCATGTTTGCAGCTGTTTTTAAGCAAAAACTAACTTTCAGTTGAAGAAATTCAAAAGCATCATAGAAAATCGACAAAAAAACAACCTAAAACCTAAAATGCAACGCACTAACCTCAATGGGGTCGACATCGTGGGCGATGACCACCAGTTGAGCTTTTTTCTGCTCAATCAGTTTTGTGACCGTGTTGGTGCCGGCGCGGAGCACGTTTGGCTTCTTGGCTGGCGCCTCTTCTTTCTTGGCCACCTTGGATTCGGCCTTGGCCTTCAGTCTGTTCTTCTTTTGAAGTTCAGTTTCTGGCCTGTACTTTTCAAGCATCTTGAACAGCTGTGTGGCTGAAAGGATGATTTTTTTTGTAAGGTTTGCGCGAAAAAAGAAAGAATTTTAGCGAGTTTTATAATTTTTCTCAGACAGATTCTATTGGTGGTAGAGTGTTATCAACAGTATTACTCTGATAGCAAATACTAAGATCATCATAAAAAATTGTTTAAATATTTCAAAACCAGTTTGTTTTATCAAAATTCTATGACATTTTGTTGGCAAATGAATTCTTTTAATACAGGGTTTGCCTGATTTAAATCACGTATTTTTTAAAATTTTAATCAATGATTTAAAAAAGTTTCTAAAATCCAAAAAGCACTTAAAAGATATAAAACTAAAGCACAATTATCTGACACTATTTAAATAAATTCATATAGAAAAACTACTTATTTTGTTAAATAAAATAAAGGAATATACAAAAAAAATTGACAGTTGCGGACGGTGATTTGTTTGTTTATAAGATACTTATTTTTTTTATACACTGCCCGTCAAAATTAACGCATAATAAGTAAAAAAAAATTAACTCCAAAACGCCTCTACCAATCTTCAACTAATATCTCAGTTTACGTGTTTAAGGGCTTTTCTAGAAAATATCCATAAAGCCCTTTCATTTAATAATAAAAAACGCCCGAAAAAAAACTTTTATAGGAACATTTTTTTTTGAGTAAATAAAAAATATCCTGTACAAATCAAACGAACAGTAACGAAAATACAGCGCTTCAAAGTCGTCAAAAATTACCATTTTTCAGCAAAATAATCAAAAAATGGTAATTTTTACCGACTTTGAAGCGCTGTATCTTTGTTACTGTTCGTTTGATTTGTACAAAATTTTTAGGGTATACTAACAAAAATACGGTCTTTAACACCTTATTTATAATTTACTAAAAGTTATTTTTAGAACGTTTTTTTATTATTCAATTAAAGAGCTTTAAAAATATTTTTTTGAAAAACCCTCAAACTGTAAACTGAGATATAAGTTGAAGTATTTTTATACAAAATTTCATCAAGATTGGTAAAGGCGTTTTAGAGTTATAATTTTTTTATTTATTATGCGTTAATTTTAAAGGGCAGTGAAGTAAATTTTATTAAAAACAAATATAATTAAAAAAAAATATTTTTTGTTGATTTTGACAATTTGTAGAAAAATAATTGTAATTCTGACATATCAGTATACCATTTAAATTATAAAATCATGACGTCACGCGCTCTATTCAAGCTCACGTTTAAGTGTTGTTTGAGAAACAGGAAAAAAAATAATAACAAACTTGTATGCGCAGATTTCAAATATGAAATAAAAAAATTGCATGTCCCAACCCTATTTCCCCTATTGAGTTCGCACTCCCCCCTTGTGTAGGCTCCATGGATTTAATATTAAAATGTTACATTTCCTAGAAATTCTTCATAAAAGTTTTGCTCGATTAAAACCCCCAGAATATGCGACACATTATTTTTATTGTC
This sequence comes from Brassicogethes aeneus, assembly GCA_921294245.1. Classification (NCBI taxonomy): domain Eukaryota; kingdom Metazoa; phylum Arthropoda; class Insecta; order Coleoptera; family Nitidulidae; genus Brassicogethes; species Brassicogethes aeneus. The sequence goes on from OV121137.1 coordinate 55,895,441, forward strand.
AATGGTTAATTTAATATTTAGAATTTTTTTAATGACGTACTAAATTTTTTTTGATATTTTGAAAAAATAATTTTTGTTCACTTTTCATTTGTCATTAATCAAAAGAAATAATTTTTATGGTTTAAAGCTTTAACTTTTCAATTAATTATTTTTCAACGCATTTATTTGTTGGAAAGAAAAAAACCAATGATTTTTATAAAAAAAATCAGCCCAAAATTTTCAGAAAAACTAATAATTGTAAATTAACCAGACAATAAAATTATGTAAGGTAATGAAATTTTCTGACATCCAAAGAATTTGTTTTTAAACATCCTACTCTACACAAAAAAAACGTTACCGTTGCCATGGCAACCATACAGTTGCTGGGCCTTTGTTTACCGTTGCTAGGAACGCTATTTTCCTTATTTATTGATATGAAATTTATAATTTTTATTTAAAATTTCAAAACTTAAAATTAAAAAAAAATTTACCTCAATAAAATTTAATTTTTTTTGGTACCTACCAGTTTGTTTGTCCAAAGTTTGGGTGAATTGGTTGATTGGTGGTGGGACCTTCAATCTTTTTTGCAAAACGGCCTTTTGCCTTTGAATGCGGATGTATTTGGGCCATTTTACGAATCTCGACAAATCACGTGGAGGTTGAATGTCTTGACCTTAAACGAAAAAAAAACACCCGTTCATAAATGACCAAGTTTTATTCTTCGGAGAAACTTGTAGTTCATCGAAAAATTTCAGAATTAAAAAGCTCGTATTATAAATGTCACCATTTGGTTTCTGACATAAAAAATAATCATCATGAAAAATGTAATATAGGTTATAAAGAATAAAAAATACAAAACAATTTCAATTTTAAAACAATTAAGTTATAAAAACTGTATTAAAACTTAAAATAATCAAGTATGTATAGGGGTTACTATGGAAACAAACAAAAAAGACACTAAGGCATTGACAGTACAAAGTAAAAAAAAATGTTCATATGTCGAAGTGTTTTTGGATGATATAAAATTCAATCCTCGAAACTCAAAAACTACCACAAATGTTTTGTAATTTTTATGCCTATAAAAGTAAGTCTATCGCAGTTTAAATACATGAATTATCAAAGAAAACTTACCAATGCCGAAGTTTCTTGGCCTCTTCTCGAAAAGCGGGTTTACTTCCTTTTTCTGCTCAACTTTTTTCACTGCCAAAGGGGCGGCTGCTACTTTCTTGCCAACCTTCTTCTTAGGCTAAAACCAACACAAATATTGCTTATGAAGTAGGTAATAAACACATTAGCTGGCCATACACAGGCGTTATTTCACGCGGTTTATCGTGGCGTGTTGGGATGTAGCGGTTAGTATGCACGAAAGAACGGCATGGCAAAAAAAGCGTCATGTTCCATACACTTGATAAAGTATTCAAATGATTTAGCAAGTGATTGCCCGTGGTATATCAGTTTCAAAGGAAAAATCGTATGTGAGTGGGCAAAAAGTGTCATTTATCGAGTCGTTTGAAACTGCATGTGATCATGTACAAATTTTCAACGTGAAATTTTGCCAAGCAAAGGTAAACCGTGACGCGGAATGTGGCGTGTGGACACGCCACACTCCAGAGAAAAGCACGTCTGAAATCCCTTCCCGTTCTATCATTTTGCGCGGCGATACTCACTCACGTACATGATTTTCCATATGTTTTTGCAGATAACACGATAAACCGCGCGCAATAACGTCTGTGTATGGCCAGCTATTGTCAATATAACAACCTAACCTTCAAATTTTACCAAAGTAAAAATATGTTACTTCTATTACTAATATTTGTTGTAAATATAGTTAAATATCTTAAACACAGCCATCACTTAGGCGAGATACCCATCAATTTAACATATTTTTACTTATAAACGCCAAAAACGTCACATGTAAACGTCGAAATTTATTTAAGAAAAAACTAATAAATAAAACCCGGAATCGCAAAAATATACTGTACACATAATGGAGAAAGATATTTACCTTTTTTTGCACCATTTTAAAGTTATGTATTGGGCCTGATGCACCCAATAATCAAAAGAAACTATTTTGGTTACAGAAGTACGATCTTCTCGATGGAGACCGACTGGAAAAGAGCGCAACCGCGGAATTTCCGACCGATGACAGCGCCACCGGCGCGAAGTTTAAATATCATGCGCGTTGTTCAATATGCTTGATTTTAAATACCATGGCGTGTTATTTGTTTATTAATATGTTATTGATGTTAAAAATGGTGTTTATTTAAGTGGAAAATGTAATAAATATAAACTATTTGTCCCCAATGCGGTAAAAATGCAAATCGGCGAGATGGCACGTAACATCACCGTGGTAAGGCACAGATTTATAAAAAGTAGGCCGACAATAAGCGTATCTAAACACGCAACTTACTACCTATATATTACGGATAACATGCAAATTTTTGACGTCCCACTTGGAGCGCTATTTGAATATATCGACCTAAAGAACTAACCAGCGCGGTTCATCTCGTAAAATAGTCAAAAACGGAACAAATGCGGTGTCACCAGTCCTGAAAAATACCCGCAATGGAACAAAAGTCTTCGATTATTTCGACGGAGCTGCGGTAAGAAGTTTTAAAGAATTTTATTTTAATCGTGTTGTATTTTTCTTTGTTTTTAGAAAAGGGGACAAGTTGGGCACATACAAAACTATATTTATGGTAAATTTAATTATTTTTATTTGGACTTTGACAGATTTATTATGTTGGTAGTAATTTTCAATGGGGTATATATATACGAGTTTGTCATTTTTTTTTCTACATTTCAAGACTTACGAATGAAGTATATCGAAAATGAAAATACAATTAATTTTTTTTTATCTGGACGTGTTTTTTTGTTAGGTTGGTGGCTTATGCCAGTTTGACTTGGTATTTTTAGTATTTAAAAATGGTACTTCTGCTAAAGAATTTAATTAAATACTTTGACACTGTCAAATTGACAATAATATTTATTATTGATAAGTAATTGTCAATTATAAATAAAAAGATAATTATGCCAAAAATAATAGCAAAGAATTCGAATGAGTTCATTTTGATGTATTTATGCCAAATGCCACAATGGAAGAAAAAGTACATCGCCCTATGGACATTTTTAGAGTAAAAAAGTAACGAATTTGGTTTTATAAATATCACACATTATTTTCACATTATTTACCATTAGACAACATTTACGTTCACAAAAAATTTTAATTTCTTTTATATAAATTCTTTTGAAAGCGAAGATTATTATCCGCTAGGAATACTTTATCTTCTGGGCCGTAAAGCAACCAATATTTAACTACTTTTTTATATGATTTTACTCATCCAAGCACCACCAAAGCCAAATTAATTGCATTTTTAACTACGAATTTCGACAACTCAACTTGACAACTGCACAATGTAACCTACAATAATTTATACATAACCACAATTAGATTTATAACTAGCTTAGTTTGTTTTAATCAATGCGACCAACTTGACAACTGTATTTACCAACCAAAACCCTAAATTTGCAACGTTGCCGCATTCCAGATAAAAAAACATAACCTAGAAACAGATGACATATTTAACTACATACTTCATTCGTTAGTGTTGTCACGACTGTTGCGTATAATTCATTCGTAATATTTAACGAAAAATTGATGGCAAAAATTGTTTCTGTGTCTAATTTCCATAATAAATAACATTGATTTTTGACATCATGTCGCAACCCCATTTATGGGCAAAATAAAAAACACGCTTTTTGTAGTTTTTACAAAATCTAAATTTTCACGACACATGCTCAGCCTTCATAAAAGACGCAAACATTTCAAAATTGGACATATCCAATGCCGACTCTAAAACGATCGTGTTGAAACCTTCAAATCAGGAAAAGGATAAAATTGATGTTTCGATTTCCGATGTAATTTCGAATGAAAATGGACCACCTGAATATTCAAAAATCGATGATGTTTCATCGAGAGTCAGCACTGGTGAAACCAATTCGAGCGAAAACTTTTGCATATTAAGAAAGAAGTTTCAAACTCTTCAGGATGACCATAAAAAATTAACAGGTTTGAATTCATTATTCAGTATTTATTATTCAGTATTCATTATTCATTATTCATTATTCATTATTCATTATTCATTATTCATTATTCATTATTCATTATTCATTATTCATTATTCATTATTCATTATTCATTATTCATTATTCATTATTCATTATTCTTCATTCATTTTTATGATACATTTTTTGTTATTCATTATTTATGATTCATTATTTATTATTTTATTCCTTAAGCTGTAGCAACGGAATTAACCAACGCTTTGCATAACAATGTGATGGGACAAACCCAACAGATGAACCAAATGCTGGACTCATGTAAAAACATCTACCCCGATCTATTTATCGAACAAGAAGCGATTCCCGCCCTTCAAATATCATCTGATAATTCCAGAAATGAAAATTTAACGCCCAACGATTCAAAAAGTGTTTCTAATGTAGAACAAGCTTATTTGGTTGAAGCCGAAGCAATTGCTTTAAGTGAATGTAAAACCGACAGAAGTGCCACTTCGGCCCATAAAAATTCAAAGGAGATTCTGGATTATGTTATAAATACTGTGATAGATGCTTGTCAAAGTATTGAAAAAATTGACGAAGATGAAAATAATACTTCAAATGAAACACTTTCTTTGAAACATTTAGGGAACAGAAATTCGGCTTCTTCAAGTAAAAGTCCTAGCGAAGCTATCTCGCCACGAGAAAAAATCAACTGCTACAAAATTGATGAAAATCCCGATGAAAATGAAAATTGGAATTACTCTAAAATAAAACGTGATTTAATTGATGGTGATCCGAAAGATTGCAATAATTTGTTAAAATCTCTTAGATGGGTAATTTTGGGAAAGGCTTATAAAATGAAATAAATGATTTTGAATTTTAGCTGTTGACATCGGAAGAATTAAGAGAAAGCAGGGAGAATATTTTGAATTGCTATATTCGAAATGATGTATTGTTTTTAGTAGAGAATACCACTGATAATTTAGTTCAACTGTTTTTAAAACACGACCATCTACCTTTGCAGGTTTTAAATCAAAATTATCGTTTATCATTTAAATCTACCGGTTCTATTATTCAGGAAAACATGGCTAGGATGACAAACACGTTTGCTTCTTTTCGTCTTGGAAGAGACTACTTGAACGGAAAAAATTGCGCCGTTCTTAAAAGCACATTTCTACCCCAAATTCTAAACAACGAAAGAATACCAGTGAGCAATAAATTCGACATGTTAATAGCGACTCTTCAAAAGCTATCGATGGAAAAAGAAGCCAGATCTGTAATGCTCCAGGCGGGAGTTTTTGAGTATTTGGTGAGTGCTATATATAGAAATTTTGTAGTGTAACTCATCCCTGATAGCACAGTTTATTCTAAGAATGTTTTTTAAACCTTCCAGTGGGAATATTCTTAGGATCATGCTATATTTCTTCTAGTCATGTTCTAAGAATGTTTTTTAAACCTTCCAGTGAGAATATTCTTAGGATCATGCTATATTTCTTCTAAAGAACATGCTTAAAAGAAATATAGCATAATCCTAAGAATATTCTCACTGGCCTATAGGCAGGTTCTTAGAAGGTGCAAAGTTTAGTGGTAAAAATTAATCCACTCTAAACATATGCTTAGAATGTTAAGAAAGTAATTGCTATAGAAAGTTCATTCAGAAATATTCCTGGAACATTCTGTTAAGCATATTCAGTTCACTTAGGTACCTATATATAGTAAAATATACCATAATCTACGTATAAAGGTACCTCAGTGTTGTAACAGTTACAATATTTTCAGTATCTAGCTACAGTTACAGTTACTTACCAAAATTTGTAACTAGATACAGATACAGATACATATTTTATTGCAGTAACTAGTTACAGATACAGTTACCTTCAAAAAGTATCTAGTTACTTTAAGATACATACAAATTATTTTTTGCTTTAAAAAATTTAAAATAGGGAATTTTAAAGTGACAACAAAAATATACATGTTTATTATTTTTATTTTTTTTATAATATTTTATTTAAAATAACTTATTTTTTATAATATTTTTTTTTAATAAATAATAGTCGCAGTTTAATTAAAAATGTATCTTTGTATCTTAACATACCTAGTTACTTATTGGGATAAGTAACTAGTTACACAAACAGATACATAAAAGTATCTAGATACTGTATCTAGTTACTTGTAACTAGATACGTTACAACACTGAGGTACCTATACTAAGTAAAAAACACAACCCAAAATATTTTTTTATAGTTATTTGTTAAATTAAAACAATATTCGATAACAAAAATACTTTTACTATAGGTATCTAAATTATCCGGCTTTTACATAAAATCTTCTATCCAACTTAAATACAATGAAAAATGTTTTTTTTTTATGAAGAACTATTTGGTTTTTTCTTTTATGAAGAATTATTTTATAAGGAAATATTTTGTTTTTTTATATTTTATTTTATGTTAAAAATAAATATTTATTAATTTGTATACCGATTTTTTATATCTGAATTAACATTTTTATGTATAATAATCCTAACTATCTTCAACTGCAATCTAATCTGACTTATCCCACAAAATTTTCCAATTTTACTTTTTATGAAATAATGTCATACAACTTATGGTTTAGAGGTCAAATTGTTGATTTAATATTTTTAAATAAATATTGATCGCAAAATTTTTTAAGGGGACGACAAATACATTTCACTGTCATATTATGACAGTGAGGCCTATTTGTCGCCTCCTGAAGAATTTTACGAATGTAGAATCCAACCTATTAGAACGTGGGTATCTGACATATTTGGAAAAATTCTCAAAAGCTTCCTAGAAGCTCCATAAGAAACATTCTAAGAACATTCCAAAAACGTATTCTTTAAATGTTCTTAGAATGCTTTTTAGGAATGTTTTAAGAAACTTCTAAGAATCTAATTGCATCATTAAAAGGGTATCTATTAAATGTTTTAAAAGTCCCTAAGAACATTCTTAGCAATAAGGGAAGGTTCTAAGAATATTCCATTATTCCGGGTCATATCTTCTTAGAAGATTCTTAGAATCAAATTTTGCTATCAGGGATATAGAAATTTTGTAGTGTAACTCATGGTACTCTGTACCATGCTTTCTTGTACGATGGTATAACTAAAATTTTTGGCAGATTGAATATTGCCATCAAACTCCAATTTCGTTTCAAAGCGACTACCGCTGGGAGTACTTGACAGCTTGGATCATGAACTTGTGTCTTGAATCTGAAACGCACGAGTTGTGCGTTAGAACTAACGCGACCGAAAAATTGGTGCAAACCATAGAAATTTTGTTGGAGCACAGAAAATATAACTGTCTTCCTTATATAAACGGCATAATGTTTAGTCTTCTGACTCATCCAGATATCAACGAAAAAGCCAGATCTCTTCGCCTGGCACACATCATAGACCCTCATATTAACGTATGTAATTCGATTAGTATTTTTGAATAGCGGTTTTGAATGATAATTAAATAAGATTTTCCAGAATGTTTGCTTGTTATAATTCGTTCAAAACCGCTCAACATTATGGCCCACCTTATATAATTATACATTTTATAGAACCAAGATTTAGATGAAAATCTGCGAAACCAACTCAACTTTATACTTCAATCTAGACTAACAAAACCGGTAGACTTCGCAAAATTAACCAAGTCATCAAGTTTGGAAGATTCCGATTCTTCAGAACCGATTTTCGATCTGGAGGAAAAATTTTCCGATGTGGATCTTACTGTTTTAAATTCCTATAGAAATCCATCTTCGAATGATTGTTTAATTATAAAAACGGAAACTTTCTGCCGAGCTACCACTCCTAATATAGTGAAATCGACCTCGGAAAAAAGTCGGGACGTTTCTTGTAACTTTGATGTGATGCACTCTTCCTCAAGTGAGTTTAGTCCTGCTTAATATTTCTTAGACCAAAAACTTCAACAATTTATTTACTTAGTTACTCCAGTAAAAATTCCCACTCGCAAAACTGAAAAAGTATCACCATTGCCCAAAAAGATCGGCAATGTTGATAAGGGTAGGAAAAATAATGGAAAAAATGCAACGACACGTAAAAGAAATGAATCCAACAATAGGTGAGGTAGATGGATATTTTTGTCATTAAATATAAGTAATTGTTTTCTTAGAAACCGTCCTAAAGTTATAGAAGAATCAGCCCCATTTTGCTACATGGAACTATGCAGAAGATGGTCTGGCAATGGTGCTTGTAATTGTTCAAAATGCTCCGGTGGAACTAGGTAATTAAATCCATAAGGTATTGTTAAACATGGTGAATAAAATATTTTAGATATAGTTGTGGATGCTACGAAATTTTGCGTAAGGATTTGGAAGCAGAAATGGGAGATAGCGATAAGAAAAATTCGCCAAAATTAAAAAAGTATGTATCAAAATTAACATTTTATTTATTCCACATAATTTGCGGAAATATTGCAGTTTCGATAAGAGTTTTAATCGAAACTGTCATCCTTTCACTTTCGAGGGGAAAAAATGGGCTACTCCGCGAATTTTCGCCGGTAAGAAATTGCTTAATTAAAACTGTATTCAGTACGAGGTGTGTTCAGAAACTATCGGGAATTTTCGTTTTTTGAAACAAATATTTATTTATTCGTCTACATTAATGTTGTCGCCTTCAAAATAGTCTCCATTGGATATTATGCACATGTGCCAGCTCTTCTTCCAATACTCGAAACACTTCTAAAACTCGATCTTTGGGATAGCCTTTAGTTCTTTCAGCGATGCGCTTTTAATGTCATCTATGCTTGCAAAACGACGGCCCTTTAAGGTTCTCTTTATTTTTGGGAATAGGAAAAAGTCAGACAGAGGCATGTCTGGCGAATATGGAGGCTGGGGCATCATTACAGTATTATTTTTGGCCAAAAATTTTGTTCAAAATTTAACAATTTTGGAACAAATTTTGCTGCCACGCGTTTCATACCCGAAACATTGGAAAAAATTTCATGGGATGAGCCAATCGATATACCAACATCATCAGCGACTTCTCTGATGGTTTATAACCATTTCTTCCACTTTTTCCATGTTTTTATCGGTTGTTAATGTGCTTGTGCGTTCACGGCCATCTTGGAAACTCTTATACCACTTGTAAACTCTTGTTTTACTTATAGCAGACTCACTATAGGCCTTTGTTAACATTTCACAAAATTTATTTCGTTTTTTAAGCAAAATTGGATACCAAATTCTTTGATCCATTTCATTTAACGAACGAAAATCGCCGAGCTCATAAAACACGTCTAACCTTAGCGGCTGCCACAGACAAAGTAAACAATGAAAACAGCTAAAGTTTTTATCATACTTCGGGGACATGTATACCAACATAATAAAGAAAATTTTATGGCAACCGGTTATTTTCTGAACACACCTCGTATGAACAGAATTAGCTTTTATAATAATACTTTTTGTTATTTCTAGATGATATCTGCAATTTCTGTGGAGAGCAACAATGCGAATGCTCGGCATTTGAATCAAGATCAAAAATAAAAAGAACACCTCCTTGACGTTATAAATAAATTAAATTCTGTGATAAAATTTAAGTACTTACAAGAATAAATTTTTGTGAATAAATATGATATGTTTTATTAAAAAGTACTAATTGGAAAAAAATAACTAATTATAAGTCATATTTGACTAATTTTCTGAATAAAATAGTCAAATTAGTAAAGTCAAATTTAAAAAAGTTTTGACCCAGCCATTCAATTATTAATAATGTTTAATAAATAGGTAGGTATCTAATTTCAATTTATTTGGATTTTTATTTAAAAAATAGGTAGTTTGGAATGTTTTAATTTCACTGAAAACTTAAAGCAAATTAAAACTTAAAGATAATTTAAATCGTAGAAAAATAATCGTGCGTTTTCTTGGTTGCCTAACCAAACTGTTTTATTATTCATATTTAATTTTACAATAATTTAATGAAAAATATTAAACATTAATAGTAAAACAAACAAATTAGTGCTTATTATAAATAAATTAAACAAGTTTAGTACGTTAATTTCTTAAAAAAGGATTAATTTGTCAAAACAATACCTCTAGCGAGAAAAAATCGAACTAATTACTTGCCTCATAAAATTTTTATCGGCCTAGGCCATAACAAGGTATTTCTTTATCGAATGTTGACAACACCGCGTGGAGATATCTATACATGAAGAATTTTTGGCAGAAAAACAAAAACAAAACCCTTTAACCCGAATTGCATGGTTACTATTATTATTATTATTATTATCTACTCCAATAAGTAGAAAATTAAATGATGTTCAAAAATAAATAAATAAAATCTGAATTTATATATATATATATATATAATTTATATATTAATTATAATTTTTATCATTATTCCCGAAAAAAAACAACAATATTTTGCAATAGTAGTAGATAAAATATATTAATGTAAGAAAGTGTTTTCATTAATTCAACATAACAAAAAATGGCTTTAATATGAAACTAAAGAGGTGACACATCTCCGGTGACTGGACATTTTCGGATGTGTATTGACCCTGCGACTGACTATCAACAAAAGAGAAAGTATGGCACGCCGTTTTACTTTTTAATGACATCAAAAAATTAACTCAAAACAAAAATTATCAAAATTAAAAATTGCCTAGAAAATATAAACGTTTATAAAAATTACTAAATTAAATTTAATTATAAATTAAAATCTACCAATTTATTTTTTGGTGTATTGGATAAGGTTCCATATATATTTACATCATTCTGGTGTGATCTATATTTTTAAGCCTCAGTTTTTATTGTATGAATATTTTTTTTCTATTTAAAAGAGGTGCTTATATGTAAATAATAATATTTCATTTATTAATTTAAAATTAAGTTAAAGTAGAATATTTATTTTGGAATAAAAATTAGACAAGATTTAAATCTGTAAGCGCAAGGCGAATTTTCTCGATGAAAAATTCGATGAATTAAAATGTTGTTTAACACTCGTAAACAGAATTTTAATTTGGCGCTAGTGCATAGTGCGGTTGTGTTACGTACTACTGCCACGAAGCGAAAATTAGGCAACAGTGCAGTCCAAAATTTTCAGTGCTATCAATAATGTAATACATTAAATCATTTAATTTAAATGTATATCGACATGATAATGATTATTAAATTATGTAAGGGGTGCATTTCAACAAGACTGCCCTGCTGGCTAACCTCACTTTATACGAAATAATTTAGATATGGACTCTCCTAATAGACAATTTAATTGTGGTTCATTATTTGCTTAGTTGTCTATGCAATAGGATTTCTCGCAGAAGAAGATATTTATATAATTACCAGAATTGTCCTACTCGTTACGTGTCCGAGCCGACTACCTGTACAGTAGGTATAAATAATCCACAAACTTAATGAATGTAATTAAAGGTAGATTGAAAATATTCCATTGTTGTTTATCTTTTAGTCAATAAAAACCAATATTTTAGTAAAACAGATTTTCTTTATTTTTATTTCAAAAAATTAATAAATTAGATAAGAAATTAAGGAAAGCAAAACAGGTAAGTAAATAAAATGACAGCACTGAATTTGAATGCACCGTTGCCTAATTTATTTACCTTCGCTTGGTGGCAGTAGTACGTAACACAACCGCAATATGCACTAGCGCCAAATTAAAATTCTGTTTACGAGTGATAACCAACATTTTAATTCATCGAATTTTTCAGTAAGAAAATTCGAGGTACATAATATTTATTCCAAAAAATAAAAACAAGGAATTATTATTCTGTCACATACAAATAGCATTGAATTTATTATCTAAAAAAATAATCGGATTAAAAGAAAAATTCTTAAATGAAAATTCGTATTGCTGGATTTAAATAACATAATAATTAATATCAACTATACCACAACTTTATTCCCGTATAAAAATTGTTTCAAAGAGTTTTAAACAACAAAATAATTCGTATTAAAAGTAAATATTAAAATTTTTAAAAATAACAATAAGAATAAAATTGTATTCAATTCTTATTAGTCAAATAAAATTTTAAGTAATATTATAAACATTTAAATATTAAAACAAATATTTCGTGCAAAATATTTGTGTGTCGAATAAGAAACTTTATCACTTTAATTTCTAAAAGGTAAATTGATTTTTATGTCGACGAGTAATAATAGAAATTAATTGCGACATAATGATAATTTCAGTATTACTTTTTCTTAAATAAATGTCGCGCACCTTGAATTAACTGGCTAAGAAATTCGATGAATTAAAATTTTGGTTTACATAATTTCAATTTGACTGCGTGTTTCTCAAATAGCGCCTTATTAAAATTATCTCAATCCAAATTTTAATTCATCGAATTTTTTAGTCAGAAAATACGCCATTCAGTTCCAGAATTAAAATTACTTTAATTCTTATTCTGTGCTTAAAATTGTGTACTTAATATACCAAGACATCATAAAATTTTTACTTTAAAATGTTCAGTCAATTTTTAAAAACGCAACTTGAATTAATATTTAGCTTTAATAAACATGACATTAAAAAGTAAAACGGCGTGCCATAAGAAAGACTTTCGCTTTTGCGACCGAAATATTAGAACGGGGATGTCCTCTCTATAAAAGACCAAAGCGCACAATAAAATGTATCATTTCCATCATCATCCAATTTACCTAAACGCTTTTACAAAATGCGAGCTGTAAGTTTATCCTTAAGATATCCTTAATTGATATTTTAATTTTCGTTTTAGTTCATTCTAGCTAGTGCTGTCTTGGCCATCGCCCATTGTGCACCTGGTATAATAAGCGGTAAGTCTTATGCTTTCTATTTTATACTTTTTAAGATATAAGCGAAAGTGCGAAAGTCTGAATGAAATAGAAAAAAATATCAGGTTGAGAAAGCGAAAGGTTTTCTTTATGTTATTTTATTTGCATGCATAGAATTTTATCTATACTAATGTAAGGTAGACGTTTTTTTTTAAATTTTACTCATAAAGATTATAATCTTTATGAGTAAAATTAAAAAAAAAACGTTTACCTTACACCTCACGAAATGTCCTCCGATGGTGTTACCCGTGATATTTAATAAAACTAAATGAGTTTGACCTACACTTTTATTGTGTTTTGATCTTTCATAATTAAGTAGATATTACAGCTCAGGTTCCAGATTTTTAACCGCAATTAATTATTTTTTACAATGTTTTAAAAGTCTAAAACCTGTCCTCCGTGACTGTTACTCTTTCTAGGTTAACCTATATGTTTTCAAATATCTGAGGTAGTAAAAGCATACTAAAAATATCAGTTCACTAAGTAAATTAAACACATCCAAAGCAATCGAATCAAATATAAAATATTATTAAAAATTAAAAGAAAAATTTTTTATAACCATTTATGTAGGTGTTGATTCTATCCTCCGTAAATCTGTTTTTGCTTTAAATTTTATGCAAAATAATCATTTTCACTTGGGGGACATCTTGATATATTCACCCATATATAAATATTTTGTTATGATTTGTTCAATATTATAAAAGTGTTGTGTGGCTCACAAAATCTTAACTAAGCTCTGTGCATGCGACCATAAAAATTGCATAACAGTTAAATATTATTTTGCACCCTAATGAACCTTAAATATAGCAAATTTTCTCAGTTTAGAAAAACGTCGCTAGCAATTTGCTATTTTAATATTAAAATGTGGTTTTTGAATAATTTAAGGTTTCTGAACACGAATATGTCTTATACATAATATGTTGTCCCAATGGGTACAAAAATTAAAAAACAAATCATTTTTAAACGATATCGTAAAAAAAAATCCCATAATTTCTTTTTACAATTAATTTGATAATACCCAAGTGAAAAAGGCCAACTTGAAGCCAAAAAAAAGATTAATTTTTTATTTTATTTTTTAAACTTTGACAAACCTTTTTACTATATCCCACCCAAAATTTTGATTTTATAGGTTGGCTATACTTTAAACACCATAATATTTTGGTTATAATATTTTTAAGATTTTTCTAGTACTTACGAGACTTTTCAGGCAATAAATTTTGTTAAACACCAAAGAAATTCCTTTTTTTCTTCTTTAACATTAACAGCCGCTTATTGTAAATAAGGACGTCATGGCGAATCGATTTTGATATTAACTGTGACTGTGATACCAACTATCTAAAGTAAAATTCGACCAAATTAAATTTAAGGTATAAAATTAATTTTTTTATAGAATTTTTGCGAAATAGATAAAATTGCATAAAGACCTCATGTCATAAGACCTTTTGTCGCACTCGTCCATTACAAAACTCGCTCCTTCGTCGCTCGTTTTATAAATTGTCCGCGTGCGACAAAATGACGTCTTATGACATTAGTTCTTTAATATTCTATAGGAGAACGTTCGATTTCCTACAAAAATGTGTCTTAGCTATCTATTGTTGCATGTCTATTTATTACCTAGTTATGATTTTTTTCATGTCGTGAAAGAGTAACGTTATTTAAACCGAATTTAAAAAAAAAATTTAATTTGTTTTTAGACTAAACAAATTATTTAGTTTGTATTTTTTAATAATCAAAATAACCCCCCTATCCTTTTTGAATCACTGTAAAAAATGTAACCCTGTTTTTAATAATTTATAACAAAATAAACATGAACAATTTCGTCGTTAATTTATTTATTAAAATAGCACATATTTCGTTAATTCTAGGTCACGATGGCGGCGGTCTGTCATTGGGCGGGGGCGGCGGTGGAGGCGGCGGCTACAATTTGGGCGGCCATGGAAGCGGCATCAGCTTCCTGGGCGGTCACGGTCTGGGCGAGGGCGGAAATATTGGCGGTCACCAGCAGGGGGGCGGTGAAAGCGGGGGCGGCGATTTTCACCACGGCGTCAGCATTGTCGGGTTAGGGGGCGGCCAGAAATCGCAATCTTTCGATCTCACCGACAAAAGTAAGAACTTTTTAATAATTTATGAAGTTTGTAACAAACAAATTCTTCTTCTTGATTTCAGTTGGTAACCATGGCCATAAGGGTCCATTCGGGGGAAGCTTCGTGGCCTCCAGTAAGTACAGCTCGGGTGGGCATGGAGGGGGCGGGGATGGCGGTAGTGGCCACTTGGGTGGGGGTTACGGGGGGCATAGTTTCGGAGGAGGGGAAGGTTATCAAGTGAGTGAGGGTGCTACCCACTACAGCGACGTTTTGGGGGCAGATCAAGGTCATGGAGGGTTCCAACAAGGGGGCGGTCAGGATAGTTTTGGGCATCAAGAATATGGTTTGTCTCAAACGCAAGGTTTAGGGGCGCATGGGGGAAGTGGGTTCGACCAATACCATTAAAAGGAAAAGAAGTGATGTCGAGTGATGATCTTTTGTAAATATTTATTTTCTTGTTATTTTCTTTGTTACAATAAAACATTAAAAAATAGTCCGCTTTTATTTTTCGTTCCGTTAGTTAACATGCCCACAAAATTATTGATAAAACCAAGACAAAATCATGAACTTAAAAGATTTGCAACGTGTCGAAAAAAAATTGTTCCAATAGTATAACTAAAATAATATGAGGGCTAATAAGTCTGAGATTAACAATGAAGAAAGAAAAAAACTCTGGAAATAGAAGCAAGAAAACAAGAATACAGTACCAGTAGCGTAGAAAAAAAACTGCTGTTAAAATAAATATATTATCACCCATAATATACCAAGTGGTATGATTATCATCGATGATATTTTCGAATTGAAATGTGCTGCTTCGGTTTCAATGAGTAAATATCGTCGATAATTAATCATACCACGAGTTATATTTAGTGAGAAAATATAATGAATTTTAGGATTTAACGAATTGTCAGTTTGACATTTAAAATTAAAATTTGCTTTAAAATATAAAAAGACTTTAATAAACTATGGCACGCCGTTTTAGCATTTATTAGATAAAAGTTTAAATATCATCATTTAAAAAAATTTAACTCAAAACAATTGATAGTCAAAAAATATTTTAAATATAAAATGCAACTGTGAAACTTTAAGCTTAAAAATATTGATTTTTAAAAGTTTTAGTTATAATATTTTAAACCACAAAATTATTGGTATAAATTTTTAAAGAGTCATTTAAATGATAGTTGATAAATTTTTAATACAAAAATTCTCACATTACATTTAAATGTAAGTTTTAAATTTTAAAGTAGTAATTTTTGGATTAAAAATTTATCGACCATCATTTAAATGACTACAAATTTAAACCAGAGGGAGAGGGAGGAAGGAAGGAAGACAATCTATAAATCAGGCTTAACACTCTCGAGAGATCTCACCACAAAAGCCGGAAAGCGGGAATTTGTATGATGCATCCACGAAATATTGTGGCACTACATTTAAAAAAAATGTCTCTTAAAAATTAGAAAAAATGTTTTTTAATTGTCAAATTAACTTAGTACAATAGGCACTAAAAATGTTGTTCTATTATTAAATTTATGTAATAAAGAAACATTTCGTTACGATAATTTGTAAAACGCGTCAAATATTTATGGAGCAAGCACGATTTGGCAACACTGCAGATCAAACTGGCTGCATCGTGGCTCTTGTGCCTTCTACTAAAGCTACTTTTACACTTTGTAATTTAAAAATTATCGACTTACATTTAAATGTAAAGTTATAAATTTTGTCTTAAAAATGTATTAATTAATTTAAAATTGTTAAAAATATTGGTTTAAATTTGTAAAGAGTGATATAAATGATAGTGGATAAATTTTTAATGCAAAAATTACCACTTTAAAATTTAAAACTAACATTAATCAAATTTTTGTATTGAAAATTTATTGACTATCATTTAAATGACTCTTTACAAATTCAAACCAATAATTTTAAAGAATAAAATATTAAAATTCAATTTTTTTTAAATCAATATTTTTAAACTTTTGCAGTTGAATTTTATATTTAAAATATTTTTTGAATATCAATAGTTTTGAGTTTACAAATATTTAACTTAACCAAATTAATCTCAATAATTTTATAAAATATTTATTTAAGTTTACAAAATGCCACCCAAATAAATTATACTTGGGAAATTATTTTTATTAAAAAATGATATTTAGAAACAGAAGTGAACTGTTAGTTAGTAAATTTTGTCTTTCAATACATGATAGTTAAAAATATTTTAAATTTATAAATGTAAACCAAAAATTTTTAGTTAGGAAAATTTTAAACCAATAAAATTTTAAATTAAAAAATTTAATAAATGTTAAAACGGCGTGCCATAATAAACCTTATTTACTCAAACTTACCTTAATTTTATTATCGTTTACACCAACTCATCGATCTTTTAGAGTTTATAATTCATTATTTTAATCATTTAACAAACACAGTACCTAGGTATTTAAATGTCAACAAATGTCAAATCAAGAAAAGTGTCAAAATCCTTAGCAACGTGTAAACAAGGTGATAAAAAATATTGTCGCTGTGATAAAATGCGTAACTATGGAATACTGGCATTTTATTGGTTCTAATTATAATGAATTGTATTGTCATAAATTTGATTTTTTTTCGTGTAATATAAAGTAAATGGTCATCTCAAATAAACTGTTTATTAATTGGTCATAATATCTTGAATTCTAGATGTAACAGTAAAATTAAGCCAAATATGTTTATCATGCAAAAATCTAACAACTGTCTTCACAATAGTGTTTGGAAACGGAATGTTGAAAGTTAATTGGGTAGCCAAGTTTACTATAGTATGAGGTCCCTAAAAATAAAATATGACTCTTAGTTTGCAAGTAATTTTGATGATCTGCACTTTCAAATTTTTTATGAATTATTATTGTTTATATTTTTTTTATTTCTTACTTTTTGGAATGGACAAGTCAAACGTGCATTTTTAAATGAGGAATCGTCTAGTGGCAAAAAAAAATTTGCTTCTATTTTCAACGCGTCGCAGAAATTTCTGGTTGACGATATTCCAGCTGCTTTGAATTGGTTATCTGACCACTTGTAAACATCCACAGCAACCTAAACTATAAAATTTATCAGTTTGTTTTAATTTTTAAACATTAAGATAGAAACAATGCGTTTTTTCACTTTTTTAATTTGTTTCTTTAAAAAATATTATAAAATAATCGAATAAAAATTGATACTTTCGACAAAAGAATTTCCAGGCCAATCCTTATTTGTGCTCAAGCTAAAATTCACACGTGGTACTCCATTAATTTTTTTTAAATTGAATACAAGGCTTCCATACTTGGGGTCACACCAATATGGATATACAGATTCAATTGTTGCACTTTTAGCAATCTAAAATATACTTTTCGCAATAACATATAATGAGTCGTACAAATAAAAGTTAACCTTCGCATCACAAGTTATTGTGAACATCACAAGACAAATTACATGTCTTAATGACATTTTCATAGCAATATTAATATTAACTGTATGTCAACAATATTTAAATATTAGATTAGATATTAGATTAAATCTCATTTTAAAACAAGAATTCAATATACCTACTAATTATAATTATTATATATATATTACTGCTATTTAAAATACATTAGTAGCAGAATGATGCAGAAATATAAGGCGCCGTTTGTGCTATAATTATGATTTATAAAATATATAATAATTTGTTTGAAATATATATATTTTAACTTATTTTCTAAGATATATATTAGTTTTAGTAAAATATATAATATTTTAATGTTATAAAAACCTAACCTCAAAGTTTGTATGGGACAATAAGCTTAAAGCAACCCCCGTTTCTACGACACTGTGTTCACTCAAACAATTATAATTATGTGCGAATATGTGTTTTGGTAGTAATTACACTTAAGTGACTGTTCGCATAATACCTATCTGATATTAAATATCACCTTTCCAAGACTACCATAGTAGAGGTTATATTAAAAAAACTGAAATGATAAGTAACACTTTATCACCCTGTATCTTGGAAACATAAGTAATTAGGAAAAATATTTATTTGGGTTTTCGTCTTATTGACTGGTGACTTGCTCAATCTTTTCCTAAATTTATTCCAATAAGTTTAGGGACACCTTGTATATTAAAGTGACCAGATTCTGTCAAAAAAAAACGGGACAATTTGTGTAAACTAACCTTAAATACAAAAATGTCACAATCAACAATAATTAAGTAACGTCAAATTTACAATTTGCATTGTATCATTGTGTCAATTTTGTAATTAAGGTAAATTCATACAAAATGTCCAGATTTTTTTTGACAGAATCTGGTCACTTTATTGTATATGTATATGTATATCAGGAACAGTATACAGGATGATCATTTTCAACATCTGTCATATTTGACGTCTGTCATTTTATACATATTTTGACACCTGTAATTAGGTGACAGATGTCTAAAATGGGCTATGACAGATGTTAAAAATGAGTTATGGCTGTAAATTTTTGAAGTAATATGCGAATTTGTCTTCCCTTTTTTTAATTAAACCTGATAACAAAATTTGATTTTAAGAATCTTCTAAGAAGATATTATTTTATTATGTATATTATTTATTATTACAAATAAACGTTTTTAAACAAAAATTTATGGATTGCACTTCTTCCTTCCTCCCGGCCGGCCGTTTGCTCGTATGTGTTGTATAAAGTTAATTTAAAGATTGCCGTACCTAGAGAACACCTTTACACTTTACTCATGGTTTTCGAAACTTTGTATTGTTCATCTTTTACGGGAGGAAGGAAGGAAAGCAAACTTTTGGGAATTTCATTTTTAATGTTTGGCAACATTGCACAGCAATAAGTGTCGCTAATAAAAGGATACTCATCTGATTTCCTGATTTTTTTTTGGGTTTTACACTATTTAGAGTAGTTTAACGACTTTTTTAATAAATTAGTAAATAGTTGTTTTCTCAAAATGTGAATATAACATCATTTGACTTTGCAATAAATCAAAGAAATCAACATTAAAATTCTGGCCAATTTTTTTGCCGGCATAAATCTTATTTATTTATATAATCGTTCTAAAAACGATTTTAGGGCGATAAATACATATGTATGTGTATATGTGTAAATATGTTGTAAAAAGTAATGTTTGACCGTATTTTAGTCCTCCTTTTGACGACACTGTCACCATTAACGCAACACATTGTCTGTTGGAACCAAGGAAGATTAGCATGGAAAAAATGCAGGATTATATAATTTTGGCCAAACAAGGCATTTATTGCGTCAACACTCTGTATATAAGTAATTTTCTGCAACGCATAACAAATGTGTTGTAGTCATTCTGGTATCCCACCGACTTTTTGACTTTGGTATACCACACATCTTTTTAATCTAGAGAGTAGTATGGAGTTTTGTTCTAAAACTAAAAATCATCAAAATTATTGTATCTTGTTAATATTAACAAATTATTATTACAAGGGTTGGCTATCAAAAACCTTCCAACTTTAATGAATTTTTAAAAGATATCGTAAAGATCTTGTAAGTGAACCGCATACTAATAAATGTTTTTTGTACTTAAATGAAAATAACTTTTTACAGACCCAGTATTTAGTCCTCCCAAGCAAGACCCCCGTATTTGCAATATTAAGTAGTAAAGGGCAAAAGATAAATTTTATTTAATGCACAGAAATATTTTTAAACTGAACTGAAATTTACCTTTGACAAAGTTGTTGCCCAAAACAATGCTGAGACTTCTTCTGACCTTGTGGTCCAACAGGTAGTCGTAGGGCATAAAGATGATAACTGCTTCCTTTTGGATTTCCCAAGCCATGTAATACGGACAGAATTTGTGCAGATTGCCAGGTTTTACCAGGTCTTCTATGTCCATCACCAGACTCTCTGAGATGGCAGCGTTTTCACTTTCAAACGACACATCTGGGTCTACAAAAAATATTTAATTTGAGTTTTGAACAATTTACTGTTTAATATATATTTACTTCTAGGTTTATACACATTTGCTCCCTTGATCCTATAATGCAAGCCTTCATGTGCAATAACTGCGTATGCATTCTCAAAGCTTATATGATGGTCAGTAAGCCCATGAAGGCCAGTCCACTTTGCCTGCGTTATGTACCGTCCATTTATCCACTTTTCTAGTCAGTTCTTTCAGCAGATTCCCCATGAAAGCCTGCTTCTCATCTTCCACAATGCTGTTCATTCTCTGCGCCTGAATTTGCGCTTTCTTCACTTGCAACCAGCCCAAAGTCGAGCACAGCAACTAGAGGGTCTTGTCGGTCCCAGTAGCCGACTCCAGAACGCCATTTGTTTCGTTTTGCAGGCATTCAATCACCTTGTCCATGTATTCTCTCTGTAACTCGTACGGTTCGAAGGGGAATTCCACGGCAACGCCCCGTATATTTATCGTGCTCATCCCGAAAATTCTCTTGTTCACTAAGAAAAATTCTTTCGCTTTATCCGCCAAAAAAACTGTTTTATTATAGTACTCCTATAACATTGCGAAATCTGTTTGTTTTTCTTTGAGGTTATGTTTTTTTACCGCGCAAGCTATAATTAACCTGTATCTTAGGCAATCAAATATCATTACCGTAACAGGAGTTGCATACCTCCCAGGATTGTGCTAGCTTTTATTGTATTTTATAACAATTTAAAGAAATAAACGCGTAATCTACAAAAATTGCTAGATAGGTTTGCATTTTTCTAACGTATTTATTAGCGAAATTTCCATTACCTTAAAAAACACTGCAAATTTCTTTGAATAGTATTGAAAAAATCCCTCAAATGGACTTTTTACTTCTTTATTGTAATTTGTTTTACAATAATAATTATTATTGTTTGTATACGTCAGTAACAGTGTAAAGACAATATAAAATATAATATATTTCGTGTGGGTAATTGTCGTATAAAACTGCAATCGATAAAATAATATTAAAATAATATAACACTATAAAGTTTCAGCAGCATTTTTTTGTAGGTATAATCGTGTCATCTTTGACAGAGCCACCGCGCATGCCCAGCGGGCGATTCGCTTTTGTCACTTTGGCAGCCATAATAACAAAACAACCGGTAATTTGACATGCTAGGCGTCCTTTTGATAAAATGAGTATATTATTGCAGTTTTGTTTTGTTTCGGTGCGATATTTTAGTGCGTGAGTGACCTTTTTTTCGTCTGGAGATGCAATAACAACGATGGTGACAGGGAAAGGGCTTTAAAGGTAAAAATTGTGATTTTGCTTGTTTGAGTAGTTTTGAATGTTTTTTTCTTTGTTACAGGTAGGTCCAGTACGGGACTGATTAACTAGGCAATCAGCAACAAAGTAGTAAAAATTGTGATTTTGCTTATTTGAGTTGTTTTTTAATGTTTTTTATTTGTTACAGTGTAAAGACAATATTAAACAAAATCTTTCGTGTACCTAGGCAATTGTCGTATATTACTGCAATCGATAAAATAATATTAAAGTAATATAACATTATAAGGTCCAAGTTTCAGAATCATTTGTTTCGTGTCATCTTTGACAGAGCCACCGCGCTAGCCCGGGCGATTCGCTTTTGTCACTTTGGCAGCCATAATTGCAAAACGATCGGCAAAGTGCTTGGCTTGGCGTCCTTTTGATAAAAATGCAGATATTATTGACTTTTAAGTGCGATATTTTAGTGCGTGAGTGATCTTTTTTTGTCTGGAGATGCAATAACAACGATGGTGACAGGGAAAGGGCTTTAAAGGTAAAAATTGTGATTTTGCTTGTTTGAGTTGTTTTGAATGTTTTTTTCTTTGTTACAGGTAGGTCCAGTACGGGACTGATTAACTAGGCAATCAGCAACGAAGTAGTAAGTGATTTTTAAATATTTTTTAATAATGATCATTTTTAAGTGATTTTATGTTTTAATACTTACATAGGTAGGTACACTCAGATAAAGAAAATCTTAATTTAAGTATTTACAGATTATCAACATAAAAATAATTGTTTAACGCTTTTTAAAGATTGTAGTAAGGGGACATCCATTAATTACGTGAGGCATTTTTCTGATAATTATAATTTGGACCCCCTCTCCCTTGTTGAGATGTGGTAGATCCCCCATCCCTCACGTGAGATTTTAGCCATTTCTTTGCGGACAACATATAAAAAAAACCAATTTGAATTAGGTATAATACATATTTTCTAAACTCAAAAGTTGACGTGAGATTTATATTTTTCACAATTTTGCTTTAATCTTAATACAATTTTTAGGGTATACTTTTCAAAATACGGATATTTAATTAATTTAATTGGTATGCTGAAAATTTTAATAGGTTATGTTGTTTTTTGAAAAAAATCGCGGGATTAATTTATAAAATCCTCGTAAAATTTAAAAAAAAGTACGTTACTTTTTTTAAGCTAAAATTTTAAAAATTGTTGTTTTCGCAAAAAAATGGCGAATGCGCCGGGATTAATTTATAAAAGCCTCGGAAGTTCCGAAATTAATTCCGAGTCGGAACCTTTTAAAAAGGATTTTACAAAAAATCTTTTAACCTCACTTTAAAAAGAGCATTTTCCTTGATATATCCCTCAACTTTTATAAAACTCTTATTAAAATTGTGGTTGATAAAATTTTTTATGTAAAAAATTAAAAATTAATTTTTTAAAAACGTATATTTTTTACAATTTTGCTTTAATCTTAATGAAATTTCCAGGGAATACTTTTCAATATACAAATATGTATTTAATTGATAAGCTAAAATTTTCAAAATTGTTGTTTTCGCAAAAAAAAATGACGAATGCGCCGGGATTAATTTATAAAAGCCTCGTAACCTTTTAAAAAGGATTTTACGAAAAATCTTTTAACCTCACTTTAAAAAGAGCATTTTCCTTAATATATCCCTCAACTTTTATAAAACTCTTATTAAAATTGTGGTTGATAATAGTATATTTTGTATCAAGTTTTATAAACGCCAATTTAGTTACGAGTTTTATTAGGCACGAGCGAAGCTTGCGAGCGAGTGTTTAATAAAAACGAGTCTCTAGAGAAGTTTATAAAACGAGTTGCATACTATACTTTATCTACGGCGGGCAGAAATAAGAATTTAAAGCCAATTTTAATTCATAAATATTTGACATTTGACGAATTTAACCTCACTTTTTCGCAATTTATAATAAAGCAAACTTCAGCCCGTGACTAATATGCACAAAAGCCACTGTTGCCAACTTCGGCCCGTGACTAAAACGCCCTACAGTCACAGCTCGTCAATGTAGGAGTAGATAACAATTTTTAAGTTAAAAATTAAAAATTAATTTTTTAAAAACGTATATATTTTACAATTTTGCTTTAATCTTAATGAAATTTTTAGATAATACTGTACTTTTTCAACGACAAATACTTATTATTATCTTAAAATGATTTAAATCAAAAAATTTGTATAGAGCGCCATCTATGAAACAACAGGGGAAACTGTCAAATGTCACATTTTTACATTTTATAAAAACAATTATAAAGGTTATAAATAGAAATGTATATTGAAAATTGACAGTTTTTCACAGTGAAAGTAAAGGAAATGTTTTATGAGGACTTTACAGTAGAGTCCGTGCCAGAATTTAAGTTATAGTTGCCGGCGAAATTAAAAGGTCAGTACAATGTTCATATAAACTTTTCAAATATTGGCGTTGAGAAACTATTTAATATTTTTGTATTGAGATAATAAACTAATTTTCACATTTGTGAATCACCTGATGTTCTTACATCTCGCCTCTGTTGACTTAACAACCGAGCATATAAGCTGAGGGAGTAATTTGTTTTGATTGTGTTCCACTACACCAAGTTGCCCGACACTGATGAGACCCAATAAAGGTCGAAACAGCTGTCTGTCGGTATTTGAAGTTGGTGGAACGCATTCGAAACAAAAAACTTTGGCGAGGTGTAGGTTCAATTTTTTCTTATATTCTTATGAATATTACCAGTGATGGGTCAAGAAAGTTTCTTAAAGAAACTAAGAAAATTGAATGTTTCACATTTAGTATTATTTTACAAGAAAGGCACTTTATTTTAACGATTGTATGACATTTGACAACTGTCAACTAACTTAAAACTAACTTCAGCCCGTGACTAAAAACCTGTTGCTAACTTCAGCCCGTGACTAAAGCGCCGTAAAGCCACAACTTGTCAATGTGTATTTAAAAGGTCACTTAGTGTCATGGAAACATGTACGATAAAGGGCGTTTTAAAGGTTGGAGTAGAAAAAAATTTTTAATTAAAAAATTAAAAATTATTTTTTTAAAAACGTATATATTTTACAATTTTGCTTTAATTTTAATGAAATTTTCAGGGAATACTTTTCAATATACAAATATGTAAAAATGGCGAATGCGCCGGGATTAATTTATAAAAGCCTCGCAACCTTTTACAAAGGATTTTACGAAAAATCTTTTAACCTCACTTTAAAAAGAGCATTTTCCTTGATATATCCCTTAACTTTTATAAAACTCTTATTAATATTGTGGTTGATAAAATTTTGTATGTAAAAAATTAAAAATTAATTTTTTAAAAACGTATATTTTTTAGAATTTTGCTTTAATCTTAATAAAATTTCCAGGGAATACTTTTCAATATACAAATATGTATTTAATTGGTAAGCTAAAATTTTCAAAATTGTTGTTTTTGCAAAAAAAATGACGAATGCGCCGGGATTAATTTATAAAAGCCTCGTAACCTATTAAAAAGTATTTTACGAAAAATCTGTTAACGTTACTTTAAAAAGAGCATTTTTTTATACAAGGTGTCCCTAAACTTATTGGCATAAATTTAGGAAAAGATTGAGCAAGTCAAAATAAGACAAAAACCTAAATAAATATTTTTCCTAATTACTTATGTTTCCAAGATACAGGGTGATAAAGTGTTACCTATCATATCAGTTTTTTTAATATAACTTCTACTATGGTAATCTTGGAAACGTGATATATTGCGAACAGTCACTTACTACCAAAACTCATATTCACACATAATTACAATTGTTTGAGTGAAGACAGTGTCGTAGAAACGGGGGTTGCTTTAAGCTTATTGTCCCATACAAACTTTGAGGTTAGGTTTTTATAACATTTGATACAATTTTTCGATTACTTAGTTCGTCTACCATTAAAAAGGTGTACCTCTCAAACTTCGATAAAATAAACCGTTTCCGAGATATTCGAGATTACAATAATTGTTATATCGCATTATTTAAAAGGATTAAAAGGTATATGATAACAAATTTTATTTTTTTATTAAAAAAACTAAAAACGGCATTCCATGAGCCTCGAGACTTTTTGCCTTGACCGTCACATAAAAAAAAATTGTAGTTTTTTCAATTAAAAAATTTGTTATCATATACCTTTAATGCAATATAACAATTATTGTAATCTCTGATATCTTGGAAACGGTTTATTTTATCGAAGTTTGAGAGGTACACCTTTTTAATAGTAGCCGAACTGAGTAATCGAAAAATTGCATCAAATGGTATAAAAACGTAAACTCAAAGTTTTTATGGGACAATAAGCTTAAGCAACCCCTGTTTCTACGACACTGCGTTTACTCGAACAATTGTAATTATGTGTGAATATGTGTTTTGGTAGTAAGTGACTGTTCGCAAAATATCACCTTTCCAAGTCTACCATAGTGGAAGTTATAAAAATATTTATTTAGATTTTCGTCTTATTTTGACTTGCTTAATCTGCTCCTAAATTTATGCCACTAAGTTTAGGGACACCTTGTATATCCCTTTTAAAAAGGATTTTACGAAAAATATTTTAACCTCACTTTAAAAAGAGCATTTTCCTTGATATATCCCTTAAATTTTATAAAACTCTTATTAAAATTGTGGTTGTTAAAATTTTTTATGTAAAAAATTAAAAATTAATTTTTTAAAAACGTATATTTTTTTAAATTTTGCTTTAATCTTAATGAAAATTTCAGGGAATACTTTTCAATATACAAATATGTATTTAATTGGTAAGCTAAAATTTACAAAATTGTTGTTTTCGCAAAAAAATGGCGAATGCGCCGGGATTAATTTATAAAAGCCTCGTAACCTTTTAAAATGGATTTTACGAAAAATCTTTTAACCTCACTTTAAAAAGAGCATTTTCCTTGATATATCCCTCAACTTTTATAAAACTCTCATCATTGAATGATAGGTACATTTTTTTAAGTAAAAAATTAAAAATATTTTTTTTAAAACGCATGTTCTTCACAATTTTGCTTTAATCCTAATGAAATTTTCAGAGTATACATTTTAAAATACAAATATTTTATTAATTTAATTGGTATACTAAAGATTTAAGAAATGGTGTTTTCCCAAAAATGGCGGATGCGCTGTGATTAATTTATAAAAGGCTCGTAACCTTTTAAAATGGATTTTACGAAAAATCTTTTAACCTCACTTTAAACAGAGCATTTTCCTTGATATATCCCTCAACTTTTATAAAACTCTCATTAAAATTGTGAATGATACAATTTTTTAAGTAAAAAATTAAAATTAATTTTTTTAAAACGTATGTTCTTCACAATGTTGCTTTAATCCCAATGAAATTTTCAGGGTATTCTTTTCAAAATACAAATATTTTATTAATTTATTTGGTATGCTAAAGATTTCAAAAATGTTGTTTTCCCAAAAATGGCGGATGGGCCGGGATTAATTTATAGAAACCAAAAATTAATTTTTAATTTTTTACATAAAATTCTGCATTGATATTTTCGTAAAATATTTTTTTTTAATTAGGGTTTTTTATAAATTAATACTGGCGCATCCGCCTTTTTTGCAAAAAACTACATTTTTGAAAATTTTGGCATACATTTCTTACTTTTTAACTCTTATGAAGATAATATCTTCATTATTTAAGTTTCAAATTTTTAAATTAATTTTTAACCCAAGCCCCGATCACTTAAAAAAAATCTTAAAAAAAGATTTTTAATTTTCTGATTTTTTCAAGTGGTCGGGATCAGGTTAAAAATTAATTTTTGGGTTGGGAAATAGTTTGAGTAGGTACATGGGGGAGAGATACGGGGTATTTTAAAGGTGCCCGATCCAACCCAACCCAACCCAACGCCGCACTTTCGGTTGTGTTTTTTGTTTTTTTTTACATATTTTTCTATCGACGTTTTTTTTTAAATTTCTTCGAAGTTGTTTTTTTTACATTTCGAGATCTAAAACTTTTTATTGCAGAGCACTATAGCTTTGCCTCTCGTCTACTACTTTGTTTTTATGTAAAATATCGTAAATAGTTGCTTTTTTTACTTTTGCGAAATTTTATAAAAATAATTTTGTTTTAATTTTTTTTGAAATTTCTTCGAAGTTGTTTTTTTACGATTTCAAAATCTAAAACTTTTTATTGCAGAGCACTATAGCTTTGCCTTTCGTCTACTACTTTGTTTTCATGTAAAATATCGTATATAGTTGCATTTTTGACTTTTGCGGAATTTTATGAAAATAATTTTGTTTTAATTTTTTTGAAATTTCTTCAAAGTTGTTTTTTTACGTTTTCGAGATCTAAAACTTTTTATTGCAGAGCACTATAGCTTTGCCTTTCGTCTACTACTTTGTTTTCATGTAAAATATCGTATATAGTTGCATTTTTGACTTTTGCGGAATTTTATGAAAATAATTTTGTTTTAATTTTTTTTGAAATTTCTTCAAAGTTGTTTTTTTACGTTTTCGAGATCTAAAACTTTTTATTGCAGAGCACTATAGCTTTGCCTTTCGTCTACTACTTTGTTTTCATGTAAAATATTGTATATAGTTGCATTTTTGACTTTTGCGGAATTTTATGAAAATAATTTTGTTTTAATTTTTTTTGAAATTTCTTCAAAGTTGTTTTTTTACGTTTTCGAGATCTAAAACTTTTTATTGCAGAGCACTATAGCTTTGCCTCTCGTCTACTACTTTGTTTTCATGTAAAATATCGTAAATAGTTGCTTTTTTTACTTTTGCGAAATTTTATAAAAATAATTTTGTTTTAATTTTTTTTGAAATTTCTTCGAAGTTGTTTTTTTACGATTTCAAAATCTAAAACTTTTTATTGCAGAGCACTATAGCTTTGCCTTTCGTCTACTACTTTGTTTTCATGTAAAATATCGTATATAGTTGCATTTTTGACTTTTGCGGAATTTTATGAAAATAATTTTGTTTTAATTTTTTTGAAATTTCTTCAAAGTTGTTTTTTTACGTTTTCGAGATCTAAAACTTTTTATTGCAGAGCACTATAGCTTTGCCTTTCGTCTACTACTTTGTTTTCATGTAAAATATCGTATATAGTTGCATTTTTGACTTTTGCGGAATTTTATGAAAATAATTTTGTTTTAATTTTTTTTGAAATTTCTTCAAAGTTGTTTTTTTACGTTTTCGAGATCTAAAACTTTTTATTGCAGAGCACTATAGCTTTGCCTTTCGTCTACTACTTTGTTTTCATGTAAAATATTGTATATAGTTGCATTTTTGACTTTTGCGGAATTTTATGAAAATAATTTTGTTTTAATTTTTTTTGAAATTTCTTCAAAGTTGTTTTTTTACGTTTTCGAGATCTAAAACTTTTTATTGCAGAGCACTATAGCTTTGCCTCTCGTCTACTACTTTGTTTTCATGTAAAATATCGTAAATAGTTGCTTTTTTTACTTTTGCGAAATTTTATGAAAATAATTTTGTTTTAATTTTTTTTGAAATTTCTTCGAAGTTGTTTTTTTACGTTTTCAAAATCTAAAACTTTTTATTGCAGAGCACTATAGCTTTGCCTTTCGTCTACTACTTTGTTTTCATGTAAAATATCGTATATAGTTGCATTTTTGACTTTTGCGGAATTTTATGAAAATAATTTTGTTTTAATTTTTTTTGAAATTTCTTCAAAGTTGTTTTTTTACGTTTTCGAGATCTAAAACTTTTTATTGCAGAGCACTATAGCTTTGCCTTTCGTCTACTACTTTGTTTTCATGTAAAATATCGTATATAGTTGCATTTTTGACTTTTGCGGAATTTTATGAAAATAATTTTGTTTTAATTTTTTTTGAAATTTCTTCAAAATTGTTTTTTTACGTTTTCGAGATCTAAAACTTTTTATTGCAGAGCACTATAGCTTTGCCTTTCGTCTACTACTTTGTTTTCATGTAAAATATCGTATATAGTTGCATTTTTACTTTTGCGGAATTTTATGAAAATAATTTTGTTTTAATTTTTTTTGAAATTTCTTCGAAGTTGTTTTTTTACGTTTTCAAAATCTAAAACTTTTTATTGCAGAGCACTATAGCTTTGCCTTTCGTCTACTACTTTGTTTTCATGTAAAATATCGTATATAGTTGCATTTTTGACTTTTGCGGAATTTTATGAAAATAATTTTGTTTTAATTTTTTTTGAAATTTTTTCAAAGTTGTTTTTTTACGTTTTCGAGATCTAAAACTTTTTATTGCAGAGCACTATAGCTTTGCCTTTCGTCTACTACTTTGTTTTCATGTAAAATATCGTATATAGTTGCATTTTTACTTTTGCGGAATTTTATGAAAATAATTTTGTTTTAATTTTTTTTGAAATTTCTTCAAAGTTGTTTTTTTACGTTTTCGAGATCTAAAACTTTTTATTGCAGAGCACTATAGCTTTGCCTCTCGTCTACTACTTTGTTTTCATGTAAAATATCGTAAATAGTTGCTTTTTTTACTTTTGCGAAATTTTATGAAAATAATTTTGTTTTAATTTTTTTTGAAATTTCTTCGAAGTTGTTTTTTTACGTTTTCAAAATCTAAAACTTTTTATTGCAGAGCACTATAGCTTTGCCTTTCGTCTACTACTTTGTTTTCATGTAAAATATCGTATATAGTTGCATTTTTGACTTTTGCGGAATTTTATGAAAATAATTTTGTTTTAATTTTTTTTTGAAATTTCTTCAAAGTTGTTTTTTTACGTTTTCAAAATCTAAAACTTTTTATTGCAGAGCACTATAGCTTTGCCTTTCGTCTACTACTTTGTTTTCATGTAAAATATCGTATATAGTTGCATTTTTGACTTTTGCGGAATTTTATGAAAATAATTTGGTTTTAATTTTTTTTGAAATTTCTTTAAAGTTGTTTTTTTACGTTTTCGAGATCTAAAACTTTTTATTGCAGAGCACTATAGCTTTGCCTTTCGTCTACTACTTTGTTTTCATGTAAAATATCGTATATAGTTGCATTTTTGACTTTTGCGGAATTTTATGAAAATAATTTTGTTTTAATTTTTTTTGAAATTTCTTCAAAGTTGTTTTTTTACGTTTTCGAGATCTAAAACTTTTTATTGCAGAGCACTATAGCTTTGCCTTTCGTCTACTACTTTGTTTTCATGAAAAATATCGTATATAGTTGCATTTTTGACTTTTGCGGAATTTTATGAAAATAATTTTGTTTTAATTTTTTTTGAAATTTCTTCAAAGTTGTTTTTTTACGTTTTCGAGATCTAAAACTTTTTATTGCAGAGCACTATAGCTTTGCCTCTCGTCTACTTCTTTGTTTTTATGTAAAATATCGTAAATAGTTGCATTTTTGACTTTTGCGGAATTTTATGAAAATAATTTTGTTTTAATTTTTTTTGAAATTTCTTCGAAGTTGTTTTTTTACGTTTTCAAAATCTAAAACTTTTTATTGCAGAGCACTATAGCTTTGCCTTTCGTCTACTACTTTGTTTTCATGTAAAATATCGTATATAGTTGCATTTTTGACTTTTGCGGAATTTTATGAAAATAATTTTGTTTTAATTTTTTTTGAAATTTCTTCGAAGTTGTTTTTTTACGTTTTCAAAATCTAAAACTTTTTATTGCAGAGCACTATAGCTTTGCCTTTCGTCTACTACTTTGTTTTCATGTAAAATATTGTATATAGTTGCATTTTTGACTTTTGCGGAATTTTATGAAAATAATTTTGTTTTAATTTTTTTTGAAATTTCTTCAAAGTTGTTTTTTTACGTTTTCGAGATCTAAAACTTTTTATTGCAGAGCACTATAGCTTTGCCTCTCGTCTACTACTTTGTTTTCATGTAAAATATCGTATATAGTTGCATTTTTGACTTTTGCGGAATTTTATGAAAATAATTTTGTTTTAATTTTTTTTGAAATTTCTTCAAAGTTGTTTTTTTACGTTTTCGAGATCTAAAACTTTTTATTGCAGAGCACTATAGCTTTGCCTCTCGTCTACTACTTTGTTTTCATGTAAAATATCGTAAATAGTTGCATTTTTGACTTTTGCGGAATTTTATGAAAATAATTTTGTTTTAATTTTTTTTGAAATTTCTTCAAAGTTGTTTTTTACGTTTTCGAGATCTAAAACTTTTTATTGCAGAGCACTATAGCTTTGCCTTTCGTCTACTACTTTGTTTTCATGTAAAATATCGTATATAGTTGCATTTTTGACTTTTGCGGAATTTTATGAAAATAATTTTGTTTTAATTTTTTTTGAAATTTCTTCAAAGTTGTTTTTTTACGTTTTCGAGATCTAAAACTTTTTATTGCAGAGCACTATAGCTTTGCCTTTCGTCTACTACTTTGTTTTCATGTAAAATATCGTATATAGTTGCATTTTTGACTTTTGCGGAATTTTATGAAAATAATTTTGTTTTAATTTTTTTTTGAAATTTCTTCAAAGTTGTTTTTTTACGTTTTCAAAATCTAAAACTTTTTATTGCAGAGCACTATAGCTTTGCCTTTCGTCTACTACTTTGTTTTCATGTAAAATATCGTATATAGTTGCATTTTTGACTTTTGCGGAATTTTATGAAAATAATTTTGTTTTAATTTTTTTTTGAAATTTCTTCAAAGTTGTTTTTTTACGTTTTCAAAATCTAAAACTTTTTATTGCAGAGCACTATAGCTTTGCCTTTCGTCTACTACTTTGTTTTCATGTAAAATATCGTATATAGTTGCATTTTTGACTTTTGCGGAATTTTATGAAAATAATTTTGTTTTAATTTTTTTTTGAAATTTCTTCAAAGTTGTTTTTTTACGTTTTCAAAATCTAAAACTTTTTATTGCAGAGCACTATAGCTTTGCCTTTCGTCTACTACTTTGTTTTCATGTAAAATATCGTATATAGTTGCATTTTTGACTTTTGCGGAATTTTATGAAAATAATTTGGTTTTAATTTTTTTTGAAATTTCTTTAAAGTTGTTTTTTTACGTTTTCGAGATCTAAAACTTTTTATTGCAGAGCACTATAGCTTTGCCTTTCGTCTACTACTTTGTTTTCATGTAAAATATCGTATATAGTTGCATTTTTGACTTTTGCGGAATTTTATGAAAATAATTTTGTTTTAATTTTTTTTGAAATTTCTTCAAAGTTGTTTTTTTACGTTTTCGAGATCTAAAACTTTTTATTGCAGAGCACTATAGCTTTGCCTTTCGTCTACTACTTTGTTTTCATGAAAAATATCGTATATAGTTGCATTTTTGACTTTTGCGGAATTTTATGAAAATAATTTTGTTTTAATTTTTTTTGAAATTTCTTCAAAGTTGTTTTTTTACGTTTTCGAGATCTAAAACTTTTTATTGCAGAGCACTATAGCTTTGCCTCTCGTCTACTACTTTGTTTTTATGTAAAATATCGTAAATAGTTGCATTTTTGACTTTTGCGGAATTTTATGAAAATAATTTTGTTTTAATTTTTTTTGAAATTTCTTCGAAGTTGTTTTTTTACGTTTTCAAAATCTAAAACTTTTTATTGCAGAGCACTATAGCTTTGCCTTTCGTCTACTACTTTGTTTTCATGTAAAATATCGTATATAGTTGCATTTTTGACTTTTGCGGAATTTTATGAAAATAATTTTGTTTTAATTTTTTTTGAAATTTCTTCGAAGTTGTTTTTTTTACGTTTTCAAAATCTAAAACTTTTTATTGCAGAGCACTATAGCTTTGCCTTTCGTCTACTACTTTGTTTTCATGTAAAATATTGTATATAGTTGCATTTTTGACTTTTGCGGAATTTTATGAAAATAATTTTGTTTTAATTTTTTTTGAAATTTCTTCAAAGTTGTTTTTTTACGTTTTCGAGATCTAAAACTTTTTATTGCAGAGCACTATAGCTTTGCCTCTCGTCTACTACTTTGTTTTCATGTAAAATATCGTATATAGTTGCATTTTTGACTTTTGCGGAATTTTATGAAAATAATTTTGTTTTAATTTTTTTTGAAATTTCTTCAAAGTTGTTTTTTTACGTTTTCGAGATCTAAAACTTTTTATTGCAGAGCACTATAGCTTTGCCTCTCGTCTACTACTTTGTTTTCATGTAAAATATCGTAAATAGTTGCATTTTTGACTTTTGCGGAATTTTATGAAAATAATTTTGTTTTAATTTTTTTTGAAATTTCTTCAAAGTTGTTTTTTACGTTTTCGAGATCTAAAACTTTTTATTGCAGAGCACTATAGCTTTGCCTTTCGTCTACTACTTTGTTTTCATGTAAAATATCGTATATAGTTGCATTTTTGACTTTTGCGGAATTTTATGAAAATAATTTTGTTTTAATTTTTTTTGAAATTTCTTCAAAGTTGTTTTTTTACGTTTTCGAGATCTAAAACTTTTTATTGCAGAGCACTATAGCTTTGCCTTTCGTCTACTACTTTGTTTTTATGTAAAATATCGTAAATAGTTGCTTTTTTTACTTTTGCGAAATTTTATGAAAATAATTTTGTTTTAATTTTTTTTGAAATTTCTTCGAAGTTGTTTTTTACGTTTTCAAAATCTAAAACTTTTAATTGCAGAGCACTATAGCTTTGCCTTTCGTCTACTACTTTGTTTTCATGTAAAATATCGTATATAGTTGCTTTTTTGACTTTTGCGGAATTTTATGAAAATAATTTTGTTTTAATTTTTTTTGAAATTTCTTCAAAGTTGTTTTTTTACGTTTTCGAGATCTAAAACTTTTTATTGCAGAGCACTATAGCTTTGCCTTTCGTCTACTACTTTGTTTTCATGTAAAATATCGTATATAGTTGCATTTTTGACTTTTGCGGAATTTTATGAAAATAATTTTGTTTTAATTTTTTTTGAAATTTCTTCAAAGTTGTTTTTTTACCTTTTCGAGATCTAAAACTTTTTATTGCAGAGCACTATAGCTTTGCCTTTCGTCTACTACTTTGTTTTCATGTAAAATATCGAATATAGTTGCTTTTTTGACTTTTGCGGAATTTTATGAAAATAATTTTGTTTTAATTTTTTTTGGAATTTCTTCAAAGTTGTTTTTTTACGTTTTCGAGATCTAAAACTTTTTATTGCAGAGCACTATAGCTTTGCCTTTCGTCTACTACTATGTTTTCATGTAAAATATTGTATATAGTTGCATTTTTGACTTTTGCGGAATTTTATGAAAATAATTTTGTTTTAATTTTTTTTGAAATTTCTTCAAAGTTGTTTTTTTACGTTTTCGAGATCTAAAACTTTTTATTGCAGAGCACTATAGCTTTGCCTTTCGTCTACTACTTTGTTTTCATGTAAAATATCGTATATAGTTGCATTTTTGACTTTTGCGGAATTTTATGAAAATAATTTTGTTTTAATTTTTTTTGAAATTTCTTCAAAGTTGTTTTTTTACGTTTTCGAGATCTAAAACTTTTTATTGCAGAGCACTATAGCTTTGCCTCTCGTCTACTACTTTGTTTTCATGTAAAATATCGTAAATAGTTGCATTTTTGACTTTTGCGGAATTTTATGAAAATAATTTTGTTTTAATTTTTTTTGAAATTTCTTCAAAGTTGTTTTTTACGTTTTCGAGATCTAAAACTTTTTATTGCAGAGCACTATAGCTTTGCCTTTCGTCTACTACTTTGTTTTCATGTAAAATATCGTATATAGTTGCATTTTTGACTTTTGCGGAATTTTATGAAAATAATTTTGTTTTAATTTTTTTTGAAATTTCTTCAAAGTTGTTTTTTTACGTTTTCGAGATCTAAAACTTTTTATTGCAGAGCACTATAGCTTTGCCTTTCGTCTACTACTTTGTTTTCATGTAAAATATCGAATATAGTTGCTTTTTTGACTTTTGCGGAATTTTATGAAAATAATTTTGTTTTAATTTTTTTTGAAATTTCTTCAAAGTTGTTTTTTTACGTTTTCGAGATCTAAAACTTTTTATTGCAGAGCACTATAGCTTTGCCTTTCGTCTACTACTTTGTTTTCATGTAAAATATCGTATATAGTTGCATTTTTGACTTTTGCGGAATTTTATGAAAATAATTTTGTTTTAATTTTTTTTGAAATTTCTTTAAAGTTGTTTTTTTACGTTTTCGAGATCTAAAACTTTTTATTGCAGAGCACTATAGCTTTGCCTTTCGTCTACTACTTTGTTTTCATGTAAAATATCGTATATAGTTGCATTTTTGACTTTTGCGGAATTTTATGAAAATAATTTTGTTTTAATTTTTTTTGAAATTTCTTCAAAGTTGTTTTTTTACGTTTTCGAGATCTAAAACTTTTTATTGCAGAGCACTATAGCTTTGCCTTTCGTCTACTACTTTGTTTTTATGTAAAATATCGTATATAGTTGCATTTTTGACTTTTGCGGAATTTTATGAAAATAATTTTGTTTTAATTTTTTTTGAAATTTCTTCAAAGTTGTTTTTTTACGTTTTCGAGATCTAAAACTTTTTATTGCAGAGCACTATAGCTTTGCCTCTCGTCTACTACTTTGTTTTCATGTAAAATATCGTAAATAGTTGCTTTTTTTACTTTTGCGAAATTTTATGAAAATAATTTTGTTTTAATTTTTTTTGAAATTTCTTCGAAGTTGTTTTTTACGTTTTCAAAATCTAAAACTTTTAATTGCAGAGCACTATAGCTTTGCCTTTCGTCTACTACTTTGTTTTCATGTAAAATATCGTATATAGTTGCATTTTTGACTTTTGCGGAATTTTATGAAAATAATTTTGTTTTAATTTTTTTTGAAATTTCTTCAAAGTTGTTTTTTTACGTTTTCGAGATCTAAAACTTTTTATTGCAGAGCACTATAGCTTTGCCTTTCGTCTACTACTTTGTTTTCATGTAAAATATCGTATATAGTTGCATTTTTGACTTTTGCGGAATTTTATGAAAATAATTTTGTTTTAATTTTTTTTGAAATTTCTTCAAAGTTGTTTTTTTACGTTTTCGAGATCTAAAACTTTTTATTGCAGAGCACTATAGCTTTGCCTTTCGTCTACTACTTTGTTTTCATGTAAAATATCGAATATAGTTGCTTTTTTGACTTTTGCGGAATTTTATGAAAATAATTTTGTTTTAATTTTTTTTGAAATTTCTTCAAAGTTGTTTTTTTACGTTTTCGAGATCTAAAACTTTTTATTGCAGAGCACTATAGCTTTGCCTTTCGTCTACTACTTTGTTTTCATGTAAAATATCGTATATAGTTGCATTTTTGACTTTTGCGGAATTTTATGAAAATAATTTTGTTTTAATTTTTTTTGAAATTTCTTCAAAGTTGTTTTTTTACGTTTTCGAGATCTAAAACTTTTTATTGCAGAGCACTATAGCTTTGCCTTTCGTCTACTACTTTGTTTTTATGTAAAATATCGTAAATAGTTGCTTTTTTTACTTTTGCGAAATTTTATGAAAATAATTTTGTTTTAATTTTTTTTGAAATTTCTTCGAGGTTGTTTTTTACGTTTTCAAAATCTAAAACTTTTAATTGCAGAGCACTATAGCTTTGCCTTTCGTCTACTACTTTGTTTTCATGTAAAATATCGTATATAGTTGCTTTTTTGACTTTTGCGGAATTTTATGAAAATAATTTTGTTTTAATTTTTTTTGAAATTTCTTCAAAGTTGTTTTTTTACGTTTTCGAGATCTAAAACTTTTTATTGCAGAGCACTATAGCTTTGCCTTTCGTCTACTACTTTGTTTTCATGTAAAATATCGTATATAGTTGCATTTTTGACTTTTGCGGAATTTTATGAAAATAATTTTGTTTTAATTTTTTTTGAAATTTCTTCAAAGTTGTTTTTTTACGTTTTCGAGATCTAAAACTTTTTATTGCAGAGCACTATAGCTTTGCCTTTCGTCTACTACTTTGTTTTCATGTAAAATATCGAATATAGTTGCTTTTTTGACTTTTGCGGAATTTTATGAAAATAATTTTGTTTTAATTTTTTTTGAAATTTCCTCAAAGTTGTTTTTTTACGTTTTCGAGATCTAAAACTTTTTATTGCAGAGCACTATAGCTTTGCCTTTCGTCTACTACTTTGTTTTCATGTAAAATATCGTAAATAGTTGCTTTTTTGACTTTTGCGGAATTTTATGAAAATAATTTAGTTTTAATTTTTTTTGAAATTTCTTCGAAGTTGTTTTTTTACGTTTTCGAGATCTAAAACTTTTTATTGCAGAGCACTATAGCTTTGCCTTTCGTCTACTACTTTGTTTTCATGTAAAATATCGTATATAGTTGCATTTTTGACTTTTGCGGAATTTTATGAAAATAATTTTGTTTTAATTTTTTTTGAAATTTCTTCAAAGTTGTTTTTTTACGTTTTCGAGATCTAAAACTTTTTATTGCAGAGCACTATAGCTTTGCCTTTCGTCTACTACTTTGTTTTCATGTAAAATATCGTATATAGTTGCATTTTTGACTTTTGCGGAATTTTATGAAAATAATTTTGTTTTAATTTTTTTTGAAATTTCTTCAAAGTTGTTTTTTTACGTTTTCGAGATCTAAAACTTTTTATTGCAGAGCACTATAGCTTTGCCTTTCGTCTACTACTTTGTTTTCATGTAAAATATTGTATATAGTTGCATTTTTGACTTTTGCGGAATTTTATGAAAATAATTTTGTTTTAATTTTTTTTGAAATTTCTTCAAAGTTGTTTTTTTTACGTTTTCGAGATCTAAAACTTTTTATTGCAGAGCACTATAGCTTTGCCTTTCGTCTACTACTTTGTTTTCATGTAAAATATCGTATATAGTTGCATTTTTGACTTTTGCGGAATTTTATGAAAATAATTTTGTTTTAATTTTTTTTGAAATTTCTTCAAAGTTGTTTTTTTACGTTTTCGAGATCTAAAACTTTTTATTGCAGAGCACTATAGCTTTGCCTTTCGTCTACTACTTTGTTTTCATGTAAAATATCGAATATAGTTGCTTTTTTGACTTTTGCGGAATTTTATGAAAATAATTTTGTTTTAATTTTTTTTGAAATTTCTTCGAAGTTGTTTTTTTTACGTTTTCGAGATCTAAAACTTTTTATTGCAGAGCACTATAGCTTTGCCTTTCGTCTACTACTTTGTTTTCATGTAAAATATCGTAAATAGTTGCTTTTTTGACTTTTGCGGAATTTTATGAAAATAATTTTGTTTTAATTTTTTTTTAAATTTCTTTGGACAAATGTAAAGTGCGCGTGACAAATATAAATGTAATATTTGTCGTAAAATCACGCGCACTTAATAATTGTCCAAAGGGACACCTATTATATACTGTTGGTTCTGTTTAAAATTACTTTGTTTAAATGTATAACAATTTGAAACATTTGAAATTTTACGACGAAAGGCAAAGCTATAGTGCTCTGCAATAAAAAGTTTTAGATCTCGAAAACGTAAAAAAACAACTTTGAAGAAATTTCAAAAAAAATTAAAACAAAATTATTTTCATAAAATTCCGCAAAAGTCAAAAATGCAACTATATACGATATTTTACATGAAAACAAAGTAGTAGACGAAAGGCAAAGCTATAGTGCTCTGCAATAAAAAGTTTTAGATTTTGAAAACGTAAAAAACAACTTCGAAGAAATTTCAAAAAAAATTAAAACAAAATTATTTTCATAAAATTTCGCAAAAGTAAAAAAGCAACTATTTACGATATTTTACATGAAAACAAAGTAGTAGTTTGTTTTTTTTACGTTTTCGAGATCTAAAACTTTTTATTGCAGAGCACTATAGCTTTGCCTTTCGTCGTAAAATTTCAAATGTTTCAAATTGTTATACATTTAAACAAAGTAATTTTAAACAGAACCAACAGTATATAACACAGTACAACACGATTTCCCTCCCATGAAAAATTTTAGCAGATTTTGAAAATAGAGGTAAGAAAAACGTACCCGTGTCTCACAGTTTCACGAGATCACGTCATAAAAAAATTTTAAGCCGTCATTCCTATTATTTATGCTTATACAGATTGTACATTTTTTACTCGGTTAAAAATATATTTTTTTGTAAATATTGTATGTTTTTACACAATACAAAAAACAAATATAAAAAAGTTTATATTTTGATTTTTTTTAAATAATTTTTTTTTATTTTTTTTTTAATGAAACCCATTTTTGTATTTATCTTATATTCAATACATGTTGGAATAAAATCTTGGTCGTTTAGTTTGACGATTATACAGCTCGTTCAGACTAAAACCGAATATATCTATATATATATATATATGGGGCGTGGCCTCGCCTCCCTCCAACGCGCGACACATGAGCTAAGCAATTAGACTGCATCGCTAATGAGATTTTTTGCATTATTATCTTTTAATTTTTTAAGTCCTTACCTGCTCGACCTTTCGTCATGTCGTTTATCACACAAGCAACTGTGACGCGCCTTGGAGGGAGGCAAGGCCACGCCCCATATATATATAGATATATTCGGTTTTATTCTGAACAGGCTGTATATTGCTTCAGAATCTCGAACAATTGACCAGCAATATTCACCCAGCAAATGCCTGACGTCTTTTCCCTTGAAGCGTTTTTCAATTGTTAAAATGTCTTGGTAAAACCGTTCGCCATGTTCGTCACTAAAATCGCCCAAATTTGGTGGAAAATAGTCCAAATTAGCATGGAGAAAATGTATTTTCAGTGACATATGTTCTTTCATGTCCTGTGTTATAAAATGTACTTTATAACCCGAACTACAGGGAATAAATTCAGATTCCATCTCGGAAAAAATGGTTGTACTGGGTGTTAAAGGTCTTTTACTTTTATCCTCACATATGTTTTCTGAAGGAGCAGTTAGATAATCTTCAGATCGCACTCTTGCGAGAATGACGGATTCTACATCGGCGTAATCAATTTTCTCTCTAGAATTGTACCGAAATCCAAAACTTTTTAATTTTGACATGCAGAAATAACACTGGTCAGATGCGTCTTCGGTACGTCGCGACGGGTCGAAGCCAAATTGTTGGTGCAACATATTTCATACTGTGTGTTTTATCTTTCAATCCATGCAAACAACGGTAACAATAATCGCATAAAACCTCTGGTACATACCATAAGTTTGGTATATACGTCACCAAAAAATAGTCTTCAAAAGCTGTTACTACACTTTTTGTAATATTTCGCATATGCCTTGGAGGTGCAAATAAACCTCATACATAACAAAAATTATTTCGATTCGGACACTGCATTTTTACTTTGATTTCAAATGGATGGTTAACTCAACAATCAAAATTAATATGAAAAATTTATCGATTTATCGCTGCAATAATGTTTTTATTTAACATTTAAAAAAAAAGTATTACCCTCGTATAAAGATTGGATTGAAAACAATGCTTTTTATGTATAAATGCCGCAGATGTGTAAATTTTTTGTTTTTTTGCTGTTTCAATTGACTTCGTATACTTAAATACTTTTTTTTACATTTAATATGTTTTTTTAAATTAAATATGTTAGGTACACTTGCTTTAAGACTTAAATCAATTCATTTAAATATCTTTTAATTTTTTTTTTAAATGTTAATTCAACAAAGCTCAATTTTTACAAAAAATTGAATAAATAAAAATTGTAATCACCCGACTTTAAAGCATTTTGATTGGCTTAAAATTGAAACATTTTGTTACTTGGTTTAAAAATAAACCGTTTGATATATACAGGGTGTCCCAGATCTCGCGCCACAGAGAAAAAGGGGGCGTGCCGATAGCAATGGAGATGCCAAATTTAAAAATAAAAAATTTTTAGGTAATAGTGTAATCGAATGCCCACACTAAATAAATAAATAATTATCATTTCAGTATAATCATCTAAGGAAAACATTATTTATAATAACTTAATTTATAACCTAATATAATATTAATGACAGGAGTTTGACAGCAGTGTCACAATGAATTGGATTCCAGTGGACCAAATATTTTACATATTTTTTATTATCAACAATGCAACCTAAGTATCCTAGCAATTTAAAGAATTCCCTATGGCCATCTATTGGGATTGGCTATCGTTTTTTATTCTTATAAGAATATAATATAAGATATATTTCGCTTATCCTTTGCGTTAGACAATTTTAATTTTCAAATATGTGTTTCACGTTACTTTCGGCACGTTCCGGTTTTCTATGTGGCGCGAGTTCTGGGACACCCTGTATATAAATGTGCAAAACTCTGTATAAGATTAAAATAATTTTAAAATGCATCTATAATGGTTGCCTATCCATTTAGTAAATATATATATTTTTAACTATGCAGTCCAGCTGTTATCGAGTCTATTAAATTATGTTGCGAATAGTGTGAATAACATTTTATTGGATAGCCCTTAAAAAAAAATTATGACGTGATGTGAAAAAACGCCGAGACACGGGTATCATTTTTTTAACTCTATTTTTAGAATCTGTAGAAATTTTTCATGGGAGGGACCAAAAATCAAATTTTGTCGTACTGTGTAATAGGTGTTTTCGCGGTGCTAATCCCGAGCTAGTTTGGGAATTAGGCATGCCCATTTTAATATTTGTCACGCGCACTTTACATTTGTCCGGAATTCGTTCGGGATTAGCTCCGCGAAATTAGCTAATATTAAAAACTAATTTGGCACGTGTTTCTGGTGCGCCGTTTTACTTTTTATTAAAGCAATACATTTAATTGTAAAACGGCGTTCCATACTGATGCCGCCTACTTGATCGGTTTTTCGACAGTTTCGTAGCCCGCGAAATTTGAATAGGTTATTATTTAAAAATACTTGGTTTTTGATTTAAAAAATACAATATCATTTAAAATAAACGTTTATTATTATTATGCTAATAGAAAAACAACTTAATCTATATTAATATACAATCACAGGCAAAATAATCGATCTAAGACAGTATTTAGGGCTGTACCTATACTTGTACTTTATTCTCTAATATATTATATATTATATTATATATATAGTTATGGGAAATATATTGTCTAATTTCTAACCAGAAACCTTTTAACATCATAACAAATTTTCGATGAATTTCAATCGCAAATAACTTTTTTATTTGATGTCAGATTTAAACGAATATTAAAGAATATTGTAGATACATTAATATATTAAGTAAAATTGCAGACTGTAAAAAGGGCTTAATTTAGCAAAAGCGTGACGAAAATCATATTAATGTTTTTTAGCATTATTTTGAGTAAAGGTGATATTGTATTCTAGCAATTTTGCTCAAATATCCCTATGTAACATATTAATTATTATATTAATATACTGTTGTAATCAGAAAAAAGTCTCTTTTAAAATCTAAAAAGGGGGTTAGGTATTTATTTTTTTAAGTTGGGAATATCAACGCAAACTTTTAAATAAACTATTAAACAACTTTTATTAAAATCATTTTTTAATATTTTTGATACTTCAAAAGTTACACTCAATATTCAAAACTTTTGAGCCACCCATTATGAAAGCAAAA
This sequence comes from Brassicogethes aeneus, assembly GCA_921294245.1. Classification (NCBI taxonomy): domain Eukaryota; kingdom Metazoa; phylum Arthropoda; class Insecta; order Coleoptera; family Nitidulidae; genus Brassicogethes; species Brassicogethes aeneus. The sequence goes on from OV121137.1 coordinate 55,938,862, forward strand.
AACAAAGCATTCATTTACGATTTCTTTCAATTTTTATAACTTACTAAATGGTTTATGAAGTACCTACCTTAAAAAACTAAAACACAAAAATTTAAACAACACCATTGTTTAAAACTGTCAAACTTTACGATCGGATGAGTAATCCCAACACATACTTCCACGCATGCGCCTTAATTCCTGCTCCCTGATACTTACTTCCCCTACTTTAACACCACGAAATGGAAACTCTCTCAGTTAGAAATGAGATCAAACAGCAAAATGAAATAGAATTTGTTAAGAGCGTCAAGCAATATTTAGTCCAAAGACAAGAAAACTAGTGTAAATAGGTAGATACTTGTTAATTATTTATAAAGATTTAATTTATTCGACCAAGGACAAGGATTAGTGTACATAGCCAACTTCAAATAATTTATAAATAACCCATGTATAATTTAATTATTTATTGTAAAATGTCAATTTTAAATTTATTTGTAAATTACATATCTGTCAAAGCCCATTTCGGCTAATTGGATATTATTTTTCAATAAAAAAAAATTGTATTTGTGTCCCCTCGACTTTTTTTTGTTTCCATTTTTTTCTTGATTTTTTTTTCATAGGTCATTCGTCGTTCGAAAGCGGCGACGCTGGTGGCACAAGCGCCGTTAATGTCGCACGTAGTTCCTGAGTAAAATATTGGTTAGAAAAATATTATAAAATTGCTCCCCATAAAAAAAGAAGAGTGTACAAAGCAACGCTTACCTCCTGAAATTTCTTCGAACACCTTATTTTTTTCATATGCTTTGTTGGCTTGACGGCTCTACGAAGACACTTTTTCTCCATATCCTTTATTCCCAGCATGTTAAAATCGATATAATCTAAACTCTTCAGTTTTCTCACCAACCCTTCTGGCCTACGTGCGGCCAAACTACTCTCTCTAATTTCGGGTAACCTTTTTAGTATCGCCCAAGCACTCGCACATGTCATGAATTTTTTTACTTCATCTCGAAGAGCCACGGAGACGAGTAGTCGCATCTCTTCGAAGGTAAATTTCTGCATTGTGGAGGGAGCATCAATCATACTTTAAGAATTAAAAAAAATAACATTGACATAAATGTAAAAAATAAAAATGGAAGGAAAAATTCGCGTCAATACTATAGTATAGTATATAGTGTATACACTGATAAAAAGGATTTCTTAGATATAGGTACTTATATCATACAACAAAGGCCCACGCACGCAAACAAAGAGTACTCAAAGTTGGATAATAACGGTCAGCACTCCTGGTTAAGCACCGAGTAATTTCGCAATACATCAATAAATTTGGACTGACCGTAAAACAATGCTTAACCGCGTTATAGAAAAGGTACAAAATGTTGGGTTAAGCACAAAACAAATTAAAATGTTACATTTGAGCAGTACAAGCATTGAGCATAGCAAATTATTAAAATTATAGTGATAACAGTAAAAACGAAAATAGGGGTGGTAATAGATAAAAGAAAAGGGTTAAAAAATAACGTAAAATACGGCTAAACGTAATAGTAAAGGATAAATATACTGATAATAGCAATTATTATAATCATACCATAATAATATTAACAATTTAAAAATGCACAATATTACGTTTAGTTAGTTTTACTACACATTTAAATAGATTTAATATTTAGAACTTACCTTGTAGGATAAAGTAACAACACTTTTAACAATGAGTTTAGAACAATAATTCGATTTTACAATTTTACCAACGAAAACGAACTGTACTGAACCAAGTTCAAAATGCTTCTGCCTCATTTCTCCTTTTCAAAAACCTTCTTCGTTTACCTCTGCTGGAAATTCCCCGGTAAATGTCTATGCCACATATACTCTTTTGTTTGCTTGACAAATTTTCTACCTAAATTTGAAATTTTATTTGCCTTGAAATAAAATTTTATAACTTAATCCTATTTTGTATGTATTCTAATAAATTTATAAAGGGGTATTTTTTACGGAACCATTACAATACATTTGGTATTTTTTAATTGAATGCATCTAATTAACAATAATAATAATAATAATAATAATAATAATTTTATTAATCCAATTGACATAGATAACATTCATAATATACATCTTATGTAAAAAACAAGTCACAGAAATACAATACACGAACTACAAGTAAATATACTCGGAAATACCTATAAATTTATTCTAAAAACTTATTCAGTTCATAAGGACATTATAAATCATTTCTACAGTCAATATAAACAGATAGGAAATGCATATATAAATTGACATAACATTGTTTAGATTATAGCCAGTCGGAGTTTAAGGGCACACTGGTTAGGGACCCTAACCATCCTGCCCTAACTTAGGGTAATGAAGGTAACTAAACTGCGCACCACTCAATGTGTCGCGACCAAAAAGTTCGTCCTTTTTCAAAACGACATAACTTTTTTGTTTCTTGAACGCTTGTCGCTTGTTCAGAATTACTCAAGAAACAATATTTCACCATCTTATCTTTTTGTTCCTAAAAAGACTTAGTGTATTGCCTACAAAAAGCCTTAAATGTACTCTTTTGAAAAAAAATCATATTTTCGTTGCTAAGATTCCAATTCGAAAAATTTGAAAAACGTTTCAAGGTAACACATAATACTTTCAATATTTCAAAGTATAAACAAGAAAAAAATTATTTTTTTACAAACGGGGCTTGGATGAAGTTATTGAAATTTTTCACTGTTTAACAAATCACACTGTAGGAAATTTACTTGAAGAACCTAGAGCTTCATATCTATATCATGAATTGCCAGATGATGGGGCAAGGAGACATCACAGACCAAAATAAAATCGTTTAAGAAACAAAAAATTTATGTCGTTTTGAAAAAGAACGAACTTTTTGGTCGCAGTTTATTTTAAATATTTTTTGCGCAATTAAAAAATTAATTCTTTTATTTAAGGTTTTGAGTTTGATTTGGTATAGTAAATATTTAAGCTTCATTCGGGAGTTTTAGAAAGCAGAAGTAGGGATAAACCATTTTTTAACTTTTTTTGACACGTTTTTATTTTTATTTATTTGTAAATAAAAGTTACCTACAAAATTATCTTTGTGTCAAAAACTCCCCCTTCTGCTTCCTGAAAATCCCGAATGTAGCTTAAATATTTACTATACCAAAGCAAACTCAAAACCTTAAATAAAAGAAGTAATTTTTTAATTGCGCAAAAAATATTTAAAATATAATTAACCATACTGAAAAAAATTTCAAATACTTGTTTTAAGAAGTCCTCGCCTTAAATTAAATAAATATTATTTTTAACCAAGAATACATTTTATTAACGCAGGACACAAAAAGAAAAAGTTCTTTCTATAAAGAAAAGAACGGTTTCATTGAAAATTTTTTTTGATTAATGCGAAGAATAATGTCTTGAATGAAGAATAATTACTACTACACCAAAACTCAATTATTTTTATCTCATTTTCCTCAAGTAATTTTAGTTTTTATTCAAGAATATTTATTCTCGACCCAAACTACGTCAATTTTAATAACAAGAGTTTTTATCATTTGTTTAAGACTGCTTATGTTCTTAAAAAGGAGAAAATATATTCTCCGAGGAAAACATATAACACAAGAATTTTTACAATGAAATAAATTCTGTGAAATGTTAACAAAAGCCTATAGTGAGTCTGCTATAAGTAAAACAAGAGTTTACAAGTGGTATAAGAGTTTCCAAGATGGCCGTGAAGACGTTGAAGATGACGAACGCCCCGAACGCCCAAGCACATTAACAACCGATAAAAACATGGAAGAAGTGGAAGAAATGGTTATAAACCATCAGAGAAGTCGCTGATGATGTTGGTATATCGATTGGCTCATCCCATGAAATTTTTTCGAATGTTTTGGGTATGAAACGCGTGGCAGCAAAATTTGTTCCAAAATTGTTAAATTTTGAAAACAATTTTTGTCCAAAAACAATACTGTAATAATGCCCCAGCCTCCATATTCGCCAGACATGCTTCTGTCTGACTTTTTCCTATTCCCAAAAATAAAGAGAACCTTAAAGGGCCGTCGTTTTGCAAGCATAGATGACATTAAAAGCGCATCGCTGAAAGAACTAAAGGCTATCCCAAAGATCGAGTTTTAGAAGTGTTTCAAGTATTGGAAGAAGAGCTGGCACATGTGCATAATATCTAATGGGGACTATTTTGAAGGCGACAACATTAATGTAGACGAAGTAATAAATATTTTTTTCAAAAAACGAAAATTCTCTATATTTTCTGAACACACCTCGTATACTATACGGGTGATTCATTTTTTTGTCGTACAACACCTGATAGAACTTTAAAAATTAATTTAAAAAGTTGGTAATTTTAAACAATATCGTATTAAAATATATTCTAAATTTCATTTTATCAATCAAGGAAAAAATTCTTAAAATTGGGAAATGCACTTTTATACCTATTATTAATAATAATAATGCAAATTTTTAGGGATTTTTACTGATTTTTTATTTTAGCATAATCTTCGAAATCGATGAGACCCTTTTTTTTTGCCTGAATTTGTTTTGTTCACCAGTAGGAAATTTTTTTAAAATTACAGAAAAAATATCACAAAAATTTGTTAAAAATGTCAAAATTTTCTAAATTACACTTTATATTTATATTCAGAGTAAAACCGAATATAGGGAAACGTATGGGGCGTGGCCTCGCCTCCCTCCAACGCGCGACACAGTAGCTAAGCAAATAGCCTGCATCGCTAATGAGATTTTTTGCATTATTATCATTAATGAAATTCACAAGCTAATAATTGTTCACTTACAAATTTGATCCATAGTTTACAAAACCGTCTATCATTAGAGTATCTGGATCATTCTCAAATTTTCCCAAACAATGTCCTAAAAGTGCAACTAAATTTCCTGTGTGCCCATGTTTCGGATAGCTTTGTTCTACCCAGGAAATGTAATGGTAGTAATTATCTAAGGGATCCTCTCCGGTGTAATTCCTTATAGCACTCTCAAACTCTCTAAAACACCAAAGTACTTACTTACTTACTTTTAGCACCATAAACCAAACACTGCAATAAAAATGTAATTACTCTTTTTGTTTCTCTAACTCAATCTGGAGTTCAGGACTGGTTTGAGCCTGCAGTTCTATAGAGGGCTGTATAGGATTACGTTCCTCCCGAAGGGGCTGTGTATTACAGTGTGTAATTTCTTTACTCAGATCAAAATCCATCACTTAACGTTTTCTTCAGCTGTCCAAAGTACAACACGCAAATATATTGTTAAACCTATGGTACAACAAATACGACTTTTATTTGAATTGAATTGCCACTGTTCCTAACCATGCGAAAAAACGACCCGTTTTTTAATATACTTTTTAAACATTTAAAACTGAAATTTATTTGATATTTAAACAAACTTAACAATTTAGTGTTGCTAAATTTGCGAAAGTAAAATTTTATGACATTTTGGTTTTATCCTCATGCAGTTCTCTAAATAGGTATGTGAATAACAGTTCCTATAATACCAATAGGTTGTTAGCACTTGGTTTATAACTGTTTACTGTTTTTAAATTAACAACAAATGATTGAACCGTAGGAATTATTTGGGTTTGTTCCGCGTAATGATAAACCTGCATGTTAAAAATTTTTTCTAAAATTTTTGACATAGCGGGTAGTATACTGATAGATCTTAGGTCTTTAAATTGGGTTGGATCGTTATTTTTGGGTAGCGGGTGAACAATAGCTTGTTTCCAAATATCTGAGAATACACCATTAGACAAACAAAAATTGATGATATGGCCGATATCGATGACTCTGCCAAAGTATCGTAAGCAACATAACTCAAATTTCTGGAATTGTAAACATTTTTTATTTTAAAATCTGTTTGAACCCATATATGACCTATAGGTTTTATAACAAGTAAATATCTATAATTATAAGCTATTTACTTAATATAAAACCTTTAGGCTATATTTAATTTGAAACAGTATTTAAGACAAAAAATGTTTTCGATTCCCGAAATTTTAGTTATGTTGCTTACGATACTTTGGCAGAAAGTCATCGATATGTTTAATAATATAGGGACAACACATTAAAATGCTGTTTATACCTAGGTCACGGTGTCCCTGAATAACTTTTAATTGAAAGGTTCAGACGTATCCGATTTTTTTTTCATATTTTGATAAAAAATCACTTACAAGACAATTTTTTTTCAGGATAAACTCAATTCGCTTGGCACTTTTTTAGAAAAATCAATTTTTATAAAAACAATAATGATTTTTAATAAATTTTTTGAGATTTTTAATTAGTGAACTCCAAATAATGACAGCTTTTAATGTATTTGTTACATAAAATGTGCAACTCATTAGACTAGTGAACTATTGACATATGTCACATGTCGAAATCGTGATTGAGAATACCGTTGCGTTATTTTACCGTTTTTTTCAATGTCTCAGATTTATTTATAAATTAGTTATAAATAATTATATTTGCATTGATTTTATATAATCAATGCAAATATAATTATTATATACTATACTATAGTATATAGTGCAATGAAGCTAATAAAAAACCATGCTTGGACTCACTCGGACAATCGCGAGAAAATTTGTTTGTTTTGTCTTAAAAAAAGAAAGAAAAAATTTTAGACATATGTGGAAAGATTTTGGAAAAAGTTCAAAGCATATTAGTATATGATGTAGAAGATAAACGATTACCAAAAGTTGTATGCAAAGGTTGTGAAATTTTATTATATAAAGCAGCTAAATAAGAAATTTATAGAAACACGTTAAATTTGCCTGATTTTCTAATTGGAAATAATTGGGTTTTATTTTATAAAAAGTGCTAAAAATAAACCCATTAAAAAAGAAAAAAAGAGTGAGTCCAGGCATGGTTTTTTATTAGATTCATTAAACTATATACTATAATCAATGCAATGCAATGTTTAAAGTCATTCGAGTAGGTGCATTGACTAGTTGTTTAAGGCCAAAAGACTCCAGAAAGTTTAAAAATCTAATAACTATAGGGCAATTAACCTTAAGCATATCAATATTGAAGTCACCCAGACATACAAGTTCATCAAACGCGGGATATAATTCAGAAATTTCTACCTCTAACGCTTCAATTAAAGAAATACTATTAAAATCTGGTGGTTTATATACATATAACACCTAATGCAAGGTTTAATTTATTTTGTTTAATGCAGATCCATTGTTGTTCAAAGTTATTGGATGTATTAATAACGTTACAAGAGAATCGCGATCTTTTCGAATAAAATTATAATTTTGTATAAAAAGTTGAATATTCCTTGATAGCCAGGTTTCGGTTATAAATACAATATCAAAATTGTTGGTTAATATGTGGTCTTTAAAATTTAGGCAATAGAGATCTTACATTAAATTGGGCAATAGTGATATTATTTATTTTATTAAAGAAAATTAATATAAATGGAATAAGAAGAGGAAGAAGAAAAAAATAACAATAATAATAATTAAAAAACCTATACAAACAAAAAAAGAAAAAAGAAAATAGGACAGGATGTGTGGATTAAACCTTTTTCTTTGAATCAGACCGGGTAGTTTTCTTTGGTATTGCACCAGATTCCATGGAAGGTGAAAAATCTGATTTTGCTTTGCCGTAATCCGAATCTTCAGGCTCTCTCTGAAATAATTAACTTTAGGTATAGGAAATAGTTACATTTATCGAAAGGATTTTGGTTACGAAAAAATATACAGGGTGTTACATTTAAAATAAAAAAGTTTTAACTTAGCCTAATTGGCCTGGTTTTTGTCAAGTAATTTGTTGAGAAATTTTAAACAATATTTTAAGATTCAAAACATTCTAGCCCCATATCCGCAAACCTAATGACAAAAAAGTTATGAACTACTTTTGATTTATGCGCATTGGTCACATTTTAACGAAAAAAAATGAATAGCTCGAAAAATATTTACTTTAGGTATAGGACATGGTATAGTAATTTTACTTAGAATTTTATGTAGAAATTAAAAATGTAAAAATTTATGGGGTGGTCCATTTGAAATAACAAAGTTGATGTCACTTCCGGTTAAACCGGAAGTGGAATTTTGTTTAAAACATTTAAAAAAAATGGATGAATTATAAACCCTTTAAAAATTTCAAATTTATATCTTTTTCCGTTCCTTACTCTTTTTGTTTCTCTAACTCAATCCGAAGTTCAGGACTGGTTTGAGCCCGCAGTTCTATAGAGGTCTGTATAGGATTACGTTCCTCCCGAAGGGGCTGTATAATTTAGAGGTGGGTCGTTATTTCGATAACGTTATTTTGGAACGTTATTCATCAAGAACGGAACGGAACGTTACTGGAACTAAAATAACGCGTTACCAGTTATTTTGTATGTAGCAGTTAAGAGTTCCTATAACTTATACCGTTCCTATAACTTATACGGTTCCATCGTTCCGTTGTACAACGTCGTTATTAATAACGATGGAACCGCATAACTTATACCGTTCCATCGTTCCGTTGTATAACATCGTTATTAATAACGATGTTGTTATTAATAACGATGTTGTACAACAGAACGATGGAACGGTATAAGTTACCTAACTTAATTATAAAAAATTAATTAACGGTATAAGTTAACTTAATTATGTCCATATATATAATAACTTTAAACTGTGTGTTTGCTTGAGTCACTTTGTTATTGACTGGATTTAGATTGAAATATAACAATTGTTATATTACCTTAAGGCACATACTAATATCAAACTGTAATGTTTTGAGACAAATAGGTACTACAAGAAAACTAAATCTCAACTCTGAGGGTTATGTAGTAAAATCGCGTGAAAAAAACTTAAATACCGCGTCATGCCGTTCCAAAATAACGTTATTTTGGAACGTTATATTTATGTAACTGGAACGACAGTAACGTTCCATAAGCGGAACCGTTATTCCCATCACTAGTATAATTTCTTTACTCAGATCAAAATCCATTACTTAACGTTTTCTTCAGCTGTTCAAAGTACAACACGTATAAATATATTGTTAAACCTATGGTACAACAAATACGACTTTTGTTTGAATTGAATTGCCACTGTTCCGAACCATGCAAAAAACGACCCGTTTTTATTAAAATTATAATAAATCATTTATTTATTTTATTTAAATGACATACATTAATTTAGAGTTTTTTAAGATATTTTTAAACATTTAAATCTGAAATTTATTTGATATTTAAACTTAACAATTTGCGAAACTTAAATTTTATGATATTTTGGTTTTATCCCCATGCAGTTCTCTAAATAAGTATGTGGTTTTCCCTTAGACCATACTTTTTCTATGCCTTAAGTCGGTTTCATACAGTTGCAAAATGCGAAAAATGTTTTTATTGGTAGAAAGTTAGACTGGTTTTAACCCTAACTTTAATCTTTCTGACCCACCCCTCATGGAAATTTTGAATTGTTATTATTACATCTTATTGACCATAAAAAGTTTGATTAATTCCCAAAATTTTACTTTTCTATCTTGAACGGTTTTGGATATATTAAATAAAAACCATCTTCAGGGGCTCCTCTTTCGGGGTCTGTAGCTCCCTTGAAAAGCATTTATCGACCTATGTTTATAGGAACGTTTTTTCTTATTTTTGTACGTAGAATCTGCTGTTTAAGTATTGCACGCTAATTATGGAACACCCTGTATATATATATTATTTCGTTAAACACAAAAGCCTTATTTGATATTTATGTTCACCTGTTATAAGCGTTTGTTTTCTTTGGGTTCAATAAATACATTTAAAAAACAAAAAATGTTAGGCATTACGCAACCGATGCGAATGATTCAAAACATGTATGTATCTATTAAATAAATAAATTTTATCAGTAATAATTCCGCTGTCGGTGTGTTTATACGTTGTTTTGGATAAGAATATTGTTTATTAAATTGTCAATAGGTTTAAGTGGTGTTTGAATAAAAGTGTTAATCCTGACAAAGTAACTTTTCTTTATAGGTATAAAATAATATAATATTATAACGTCCAAGTTTCGGCAGCATTTTTATGTATAATCCTGTCATCTTTTTCGTTTTTGTCACTTTGTCAGCCATAATTGCAAAACGATCGATAGTTTGACAAGCTTGGAGCGTTTTGATAAAAATGCGAATATTATTGCAGTTTTTTGTGTTTCGTTGCGATATTTTAATGCGTGAGTGACCTTTTTTTTGTCTGGAGATGCAATAAAAACGATGGTGACAGGGAAAGGGCTTTAAAGGTAAAATTTGTGATTTTGCTTGTTTGAGTTATTTTTTAATGTTTCTTTTCTTTGTTACAGGTAGGTTCAGTACGGGACTGATTAACTAGGCAATCGGCAACAAAGTAGTAAGTGCTTTTTAATTATTTTTAGTAATGAGCAAGTGATTTTATGTTTTAACTATGGTTTCGCGTAAAAATCGAACAAATTTTGGACATTTGTTTGCAAGTGATGCCAGAATTGAATATATTTTTTTAACCTTGTTTCTACATTTAAATGGTGCATTTTTTCAACAAAAAAACTTTCATCCATTGACCGCTGTAGTTTTCAGGCCTTAAGTCACTCTACTGTGTTAAAAATAGATAAATTTCGATATTTTGTGATAACATTTTTATTTAAAAACATATCGATTTGAAATTAAGATAAAATGTAGACACTATTAATGGCAATTAATCCACGTACTATTTTTTTTAGATTTTAAGATACAGGGGGCGCTGGGGACAATTTAATTTAAAATTTTACCATTTTTTTAGGGTTAAAAAGTCGGAGAAGCAACGTTGTTTTATAATTTTGAGTATACTCAAAATTATGAAACAACGTTAAAGTATTGATAATTAACTATTATTTGATAAATAAACTTCTACATGCAAATTATGTACGAGAGACATCATTTTTAAGTTAGGCCTTCAAAGGGCATAATACTAACGTGTTTTACAAATTATATCTTCGTTTTATAAGACAATGTATATTACATATTACATATAATATATTATATATAACACAATTTTTAAAAATTTATTTAAAAAAATCGCCATAGATGGAGCTAAAATTACTTTTTTTATAAATTTAAAATTTTTTCAAGTTTACTAATTTTAATCATAGTAGGCATCATAGACTTTTCTCTATGGGAACTAGGGGTGTCAATCCCGAGCCCATTTTCCAATCCCGGGCCTTTCGGGACTAAAGGCAACTAATCCCGGGATCCCGGGATCAGTCCCGAAAAAATATATATATAACAAACAAACGAACGAACGATATCTTTCGGACTTCACACTAGTCGAAAGAAAGGTTTTTAAGAATTTGTAGGCACATTGTACCCACGTTTACCCCCATTAACAAATAATTCCATTTCTTTTATCAATCGGGCCTTGATGAGTTCCAATTGGGGCTGTGACTTACATTGAAGTTATCAAGTTTGTGTCATTTTTTCAGGTTTGACGTTTGAAATATGTGTTTATTCTACAGTGACCTGTAATTTTACATTTTCTTTGCTGATTTTATGCTATAGATGGAACCACTCTTGCTATGTTATTTCAATGTATTTTCATTATTGTACGGCGGTGTATAATAATTTGACTTGAACTGAGTAAAAAAAGTCTATTTTATTCTCTGTAACTTATTACTAAGATCCCGGGATTGGGACTTTTAATCCCGGGATTTTCGGGACCGGATTTTTTACGGGATCCCGGGACCCCGGGATTTCGGGATCCCGGGATTGACACCCCTAATGGGAACCTACCATTGGAAGCATGAAAGATAATTTTACAGTTCAGTTTATAAGTTGCAAATGCCTGATTTCTATAAACTCAAAACATTAATTTATTAAAATGAATAAACTAAATAATAATTATAGACAGTGTCAGCAAGTTAGAAATTATAACCTACTTTAATTTTATTTTATGCTCCACAAGCAAGCTTCAATTTAATTTTTCTCGATAAGCAAGCTTCAATTTTAATTCCAAACTGAGGAAAGTAATATTTACCCAATAAATAAATTAGAATAAACACTTATTATATGTTGCAATCGGCTATTTAGATATATCTATATTTTTTATTCAGTTGTTTTTCTTTTTTTTGTAATTATTTATTTTGCATGTTTTTATATTTAATATATAGCTATACAGGGTGTTTCTGGAGAAACGCAAACGATATGGATTTGAAATTTTAATAGCGTATACAATTTGATTTAGACTATACCTAAAGTCAATAGTTTTCAAGATATTATTTTTTTTCGTTAAAATTTTGCTAAATGCACGTTAATCAAAAATAGTCTCTAATTTTTTTGTTATTATGGTTGGAATATTTGGAATATTAAAACATTGTTTAGATAATTTAATTTTAAAGGTTTTTTAACAAATACCTTGACAAAAACCACTTGAAATTAGGCAAACGTTTTTATTGTAAATGTAAAACCCTGTATGTTTTAACATAATCAAATATAAAATATAATAAAAAATCTTTCGATTGGTATTATAATAACTGTTAGAAAGTTAAAATTTCAGAGACATTTAACAATTTCTAATATATTCAATACTATTTTGTATCAACAAACCTGTGAAATTCTACATGTTGGTTAATGTGACAGTATCCATGGTTATCCAATCTGTCATTGTTTAAAATTAATTAAAATATTTGATTGAAAAATTAATAATTTGAAAAATATTGACTTAAGGTATAGGTATGGTATAGCCAAATGGCTACATAAAATTCCTCAGAATTTTATGTAAAATAAAAAAAAACAAGGTTGTCAATGGACGAGCTTTTTTTTTTAAGTACCTACTGCATTTAGATGTAGAAATGAGGTAAAAAAGTTTCAATCGATTTCTGAAACCGTAGTTAATACTTACATATGTACTCAGATAAAGAAAATCTTAATTTAAGTAAATTTTTACAGATTGTCAACATAAAAATAATTTTTTTAAATATTTAATAAACAGAAACTGTTAAATAAAACATTTAAATTCTTGGAACAAACGCTTGTTAAAGATTATGGTAACCAACGGTTTATTTAAACCAAGTAACAAAATTTTTAAATTTTAAGCCATTTAAAATGCTTTTCAGTCAGGTGATTACACAATGTTGCCCATATAAATTACTTACGTTTTTTTTTAAATAAGGTATTGGTAAAATTTTTAAAATAAATTAAAATATTTAAAATTTAAAATAATTTTATATTATAATTATCTACCTTAACATTAAAATTATTAACATAGATAAAAACAGTAAATATTAGGAAATTAAAGACTTATTTCTATATAAATAAATTCACTGTCGTTACGGAAATATTTACCTTATTGGAGAGTCTGTATGCTGCGCAATTAGAGTTGGGACAAATGAAAATTTCAACTTTGAAAGTTTCAAACTTGAAATATTTAATTTAGTTTAAAACGTGAAATTTTTAAAAATTTCAAATGAAATTTTCAAATCGAAAATTTTAACATTGCCTGTGAAACTTTCAGAAATTTCATTGAAAGTTTCGCAATTTACTGAAAATTTCGCATACATTTCACATGGGGCCTCCCCTGGGACCTTTAATAATAATTTACAACAGATTCGTAATCGACCAATAAGAACGAGTTATCAAGCGTCTGGGCGTTTTTGTTTAGTTCGGCTTGGTTTTTCTAAAAACAACATTTTTGAAAAATTTTAGTATATCAATTAAATTATTATTATATACATATTCGTTTTAGTATACCTTGAAAATTTTATTAGGATTAAAGCAAAATTGTGAAAAATATACGTTTTTAAAAAATTAATTTTTTACATACAAAATTGTATCATCCACAATTTTAATGAAAGTTTTAAAAAAGTTGAGGGATATATCAATAAAAATGTTTTTTTTAAGTAAGCTCAACAGAATTTTTGTAAAATCCTTTTTAAAAAGTTACGATAAATTAATCCCGGGGCATCCGCCATTTTTTGCGAAAACAATATTTTTGAAATTTTTAGCATACCAATTAAATACGTATTTTGTAAAGTATTTCCTAAAAATGTCATTCAAATTGAAGCAAAATTGTGATAAATATTGGTATTCAATAAAGTTGACAGTTTGACAGTGAAAAAAGACCCTTACAAAATAAAGAGGATATTGCTAATTCTTTTAATAATTATTTTATACACGGTAAAATCTATAACAATTAGATAAAAAAATTTTTGACTTTTTTATTTAAAATAGCCTTTTTTTAAAACCCTATAATTGCATGGAAATATTAAAAATAATTTTACTACTACAAATAAAAAATGAGGGCTCCTATATGATGAAAAGTTACGATAAATTAATCCCGGGGCATCCGCCATTTTTTGCGATAACAACATTTTTGAAAATTTTAGCATACCAAATAAATACGTATTTTCTAAAAATTTCATTAAAATTAAAGCAAAATTGTGAAAAATATACGTATTTAATAAAGTTGACAGTTTGACAGTGAAAACAGACCCTTACAAAATAAAGAGGATATTGCTAATTATTTTATAGACTCGGTAAAATCTTTAACAATTAAATTGCGCACCACTCAATGTGTCGCGACCAAAAAGTTTGTCCTTTTCTAAACCGACATACCTTTTTTGTTTCTTGAACGATTTTATTTTGGTCTGTGATGTCTGCTAGCTCCATCTCTGGCAATTCATGCTATAGATATGAAGCTCACGGTTCTTCAAGTAAATTTTTATACAGGGTGATATGTTAAACGGTAAAAAATTTCAATAACTTCATCCAAGCCCCTTTTGAAAAAATAAATATTTTTTCTCGTTTTTACTTTGAAATAATGAAGTATTATATCTTACCTTGATACGGTTTTCAAATTTTTCGAATTGAAATCTTAGCAACGAAAATATGATTTTTTTTTCAAAAGAGTAGATTTAAGGCTTTTTGGTAGACAATACACTCAGTCTTTTTAAGAACAAGAAGATAAGATGGTGAAAGATTGTTCCTTAAATAATTCTGAACAAGCGACAAGCAACAAGTTTCCATTATTTTCAGAGGGGCCTAAGCAAAGACCACTTTTTGTGACAATTTGTGAAAATTTGCGAAAACTAAACCTGAACCGATATTAACGTTCGTGACATGTTTTCTTTATAATTTTGACCTCCTGATTGTAATTCAGTTGTCAAATTTAAGTTTCAGATAAAACCAAAATCACCAAGAATCAAAATTCGAAAACAATTTCCTGCTGTTAAATGTCTTAATAAAATCCGATTGCTGGCCTGTTTCTTGCATATTTATGATTGAAATTCCATTTAGGGATTTATTTTTTGGGCCAAATTACTGCAATTTGTTTGAGTTTTTATTGCAGATAAAGATGGCCTTGGTGATCGTCTACTAACTTAAAAATGATATTTAGACAAACAAATACAATACAAATTTGAAACGAATGTCAAACGATGCTGTCAATTTCTTTTTACACAGACCTGTCACTTTTCACACAGAAATGTCACTTTTCATTTGTGTTTTGCCTTGCCAATGAAAAGATTCATTTTCTAAGCAACAATGCCATTACAAAATGAAACTTTTACATAGTTGTCGTAGAAAAAGTTATTTTGAATTTTTCATATAAAAAACCCGCAAAAATCAAGTTTGTGATAAAACAACTATATTCACATAGCATGTTGCAAAACACCTCTGTATGCAGATGACACCTTACTTGTTATCTCAAACAAAAGTCGAAATACTCTTGAAGAACAGATGTGTTTAATGAATTTAGATAAACTCTTACACTGGTTTAGTGACAACTCAGTGACAATTATATTCAGATTTATAGCACATCACAAACTTGATTTTTGCGGTATTTTTTATGTGAAAAATTAAAAATAACTTTTTTAAATACCTTTTACTTTTTTACAATTTTGCTTTAATCTTAATGAAATCAAAACACAGATATGTATTTAATTGGAATGTTAAAATTTTAAAAATGTTTTCGCAAAATGGCGGATGCACTGGGATTAATTTAGAAAAAGCAAAAATTAATTTTTAATTTTTCACATAAAAAATTGTATCAACCACAATTTAATGAGAGTTTTATAAAAGTTGTGGGATAATCAAGAAAAATGGTCTTTTTCAAGTGACGTTGACAGATTTTATGTAAAATAATTTTTTTTAAGTTATGGGGTTTTTATAAATTAATCCCGACACATCCGCCATTTCTTGTGGAAAACAACATTTTTGAAAATCTTGGTAAACATTTCTGAAGGTACTCCTAAAGTTTCCAACCCAACCCCAACCTTTTTTTTTGGAGGGGAAATCCGTCATGGACCCCCGACGCCTGGTTTTCTATCACGTCAGGTAGTGTCGGACTTGTACCGACTAAAACCCCTCCTCTTTTCCCCGGAACTGCATTAGCATTTCTTCAGGGGTATACTCTCGGCGACCCTACTGCGGGTACCTTCTTTTTTCCTCAGCCTCCTTAATTTTCATTATTTTTTCAAGCATCGCCGCCACACTGTTATAGTTTTCCTCGCTTTCCAACCATACTTCCGCAATGTTTTGTTTCCTTATCTCGCTCCCACACCTGTCCGCTGTCTGTCTTCTTATGTCCATAAAGTAATGCATTGTAAAACACATATAGTAGTACGCCTGGAGCAAGAAATAAAATCCCTAGTTTTGATTCATAGTTGTTAGTTTGTTAGCAAACTCAATTATAGGCTCGTTCCAACTTTCGTCATTTTGGAATGATTGCGACGTTGCCAAATTCCTTTTCAGTCTAAAGTCTGAAGAAAAAATACAAGTAGAGGAATACTGCAAACATTATTTCAATTTTTTAGTATTTGAAAATATGAATCAGAAATTAAGCTGGATTTATAGTTGGAAGTAGACGTAACGTATTCAATTTATAAACCGACGGACGGAATTTTTGGGCATGCGTAGTTGTGCGTTGGATAACCTACAAATTATACGTAATTTTTTTCGCTCGAGGATTTGAAAATATGAATCGGAAATTAAGCTGGATTTATAGTTGGACGTAGACGTAACGTAAAAAAGTATTCAATTTATAAACCGACGGAACGGGATTTTGGGGCATGCGTAGTTGTGCGTTGGGTAACCTACAAATTATACGTAATTTTTTTTTTTTTTTTTGCTCGAGGATAATTGAAATGGACGAGTGAGGGGAAACGCCTTATAAGATTAGGATTAGTTCTTTGTACTATGCCGAACAAGTGACAACATAGTAAGACAACCCACTGTGCACACATAATTATCTCTTGGCCGGACGCAAGAAAGTTGGGTTCGAGTTGGGTTCGAGTTGGGTTCGAGTTTGGTTCGAGTTGGGTTCGAGTTGGGTTCGAGTTGGGTTCGAGTTGGGTTCGAGTTGGGTTCGAGTTGGGTTCGAGTTGGGTTCGAGTTGGGTTCGAGTTGGGTTCGAGTTGGGTTCGAGTTGGGTTCGAGTTGGGTTCGAGTTGGGTTCGAGTTGGGTTCGAGTTGGGTTCGAGTTGGGTTCGAGTTGGGTTCGAGTTGGGTTCGAGTTGGGTTCGGGTTGGGTTGGGGTTGGGAAATAGGTTTGGTTGGTACAGGGGCGACGTCTAAAAAGTATGTAACTAGGGTATTTCGAGGACGGAGAATCGATTTTTGTGGTCGAGAGCGTTCCATCCCCCCCCCAAGACCCCCTTTACTGATGAATTTTTTTCGTTTTTTGGCCATAACTTTCTTATGAAGTTTGAAGAGGGGTTTTTTTTTTTTTTTTCAAAACCACTATTTTTTTACGCCCTTCAAATATATCCAAAAAAAAAATTTGTACATTTCGCCCCCCGGGGGGTCATTTTTTTTTTTCAGTAAGACAGGCTTTTTTTATTTTACCATCGGATAGTCCTTTCGATATGGATCGAAAAGTTTTTATGAACTTACCCTCTCCAATTCGCCATGCACCCTGTATATGAAATTTTATGAAGGGGTTGGGTTGCGATTTTTTTCTAAGTTTTGGTTTTTTCATTGAAATTTTCAAATTTTTTTTTTTGCTTTTTTGGACGTTTCAGGACATTTTAAGAGGGGGTTGGGTTGCGATTTTTTTTTTTTTTTTTTTTTGAATTTTTTACAAGTTTTTTTTGAATGTTTTTACGTTTTTATTCTTTTTTAGAATTTTTACAAGCTTTTTTTGTACAATTTTTTGCATTTTTTACAATTTTTTTCTTAAAAGAATGAGTAAAAATTTAAGTTTGCAAACAAAATTATCATTAAATAAAAGTTTAATTGCCCCTCATATTCACTATTGCTCCACAATCTTATCTGGTTTGCCATCCTATCGTATTCAAGAAATGCAGTGTATACAAAACCGCTGTATGCGGACGATTGTGTCCTGTAATAGGTATACACCAATTAAAACAATGTTAAATGTTCTAAACATTCAATTTTCTTAGTTTCTTTAAGAAACTTTCTTGACCCATCACTGGTAATATTCATAAGAAAAAATTGAACCTACACCTCGCCAAAGATTTTTGTTTTGAATGTTCTAAATTTAATGTCCGTCAAAGATAGAATCTTATTTAATGTATTAATATTTATTTATAAAATTAAAACCAAAATGTTGCCGAAATATTTACACCAAGTGAAATAAAGTATTGTGATAATTTTAATACGTTTAGAAAATTGTTAACTAAATCTATTATCTTAAAACACTAATTGTGATCCCCATTAATATATTGCATTTGTTATACAGTTTTATCTTGTTATTTTATTGTGTTTTTCACCATATAGGTATTATTCCGTGTTATATTTTTATGTTTTACTTTTTTATTTATATTTTTTTCTTTATGTAATGTTTTTATAGCAAATCTGCTAAATAAAGATTATTATTATATTATTATTTTTGTTGGAATTTTTTTACAACTTTTTTAATTGAATTTTTGTTATTTTTTTTAACTTTTTCAATTTTTTTTTTATTGTTTTTTACAATTTTTGTGCATTTTTGGACATTTTGTTGATTTTTGCTAATTTTGTTGATTTTTGCTAATTTTTTTGATTTTTGTTCATTTCGGGGATTTTTGAACTTAGAAATTTTTTGAATTTTTTGAATTATTTTTTTTGCATTTTTGGATAATTTAGGACATTTCCTGCAAGGGTTGGGATTTTTTTTTTTTTTTTGATTTTTTTTGTCCCTTTAAAATTTTCTGTTACATTTTGTTGATTTTTCGTTTTTTGGCCATAACTTTGGCCATAAGTTTGAAGAGGCCTTTTTTTTTTTTTTCAAAACCACTATTTTTTTACGCCCTTTAATTATATCCAAAAAAATTTTTGTACATTTCGCCCCCCGGGGGGTCATTTTTATTTTTTAGTAAAGAGCCCTTTTTTTATTTTGCCATCCGATATAACTTTGGATATAGATCATTAAGTTTTTATGAACTTACCCCCCTCCAATTCGCCCCCCGCCGAGAAAATGACATTTTATGAGGAGGTTGGGTTTGCTTGGGTTGCGTTTTTTTCAAAGTTTTTGTTTTTTTCATTGAAATTTTTCAAAATTTTTTTTTGCTTTTTTGGACGTTTCAGGACATTTCCTGGGGGGGTTGGGTTGCAATTTTTTTTTGTATAATTTTTTTTAAATTTTTTTAATTTTATTTGGAATTTTTTTAACAATTTTTTTATAATTTTTTTACAATTTTTTTACAAATTTCTTAACTTTTTTTAGAATTTTTTACAATTTTTAGCATTCTTGAGTATTGATTTTTGCTCATTTTTTTGATTTTTGCCAATGGGGGCGGGGGGGGGCCAATGGGGCGGGGTCGGTTGGGTTGTGTTGTTGAGTTTGGGTTGATTTGGGTTGGTTTCGCTCATTTTTTGCGGTATTTTTACAATTTTTGCATTTTTTACAATTTTTTTTAGTTTATTTTATTTCTGACAAGTTTTTTTTTGATTCTTTTTTTAGAACTTTTTTACAATTTTAAGCATTTTGTTGATTTTTTCTCATTTTTTTCAATTTTTTCCAATTTCGGGGATTTTTGTTGATTTTTATGACGTTTATTTTTGCTCATTTTGTTGATTTTTGCTAATTTTTTTGATTTTTGTTCATTTCGGGGATTTTTGAACTTAGAAATTTTTTGAATTTTTTGAATTATTTTTTTGCATTTTTGGATAATTTAGGACATTTCCTGCAAGGGTTGGGATTTTTTTTTTTTTTTTTGATTTTTTTTTGTCCCTTTAAAATTTTCTGTTACATTTTGTTGATTTTTCGTTTTTTGGCCATAACTTTGGCCATAAGTTTGAAGAGGCCTTTTTTTTTTTTTTCAAAACCACTATTTTTTTACGCCCTTTAATTATATCCAAAAAAAATTTTTGTACATTTCGCCCCCCGGGGGGTCATTTTTATTTTTTAGTAAAGAGCCCTTTTTTTATTTTGCCATCCGATATAACTTTGGATATAGATCATTAAGTTTTTATGAACTTACCCCCTCCAATTCGCCCCCCGCCGAGAAAATGACATTTTATGAGGAGGTTGGGTTTGCTTGGGTTGCGTTTTTTTCAAAGTTTTTGTTTTTTTCATTGAAATTTTCAAAATTTTTTTTTGCTTTTTTGGACGTTTCAGGACATTTCCTGGGGGGGTTGGGTTGCAATTTTTTTTTGTATAATTTTTTTTAAATTTTTTTGGGTTGGGTTGGGTTGGGAAATAGGTTTGGTTGGTACAGGGGCGACGTCTAAAAAGTATGTAACTAGGGTATTTCGAGGACGGAGAATCGATTTTTGTGGTCGAGAGCGTTCCATCCCCCCCCCAAGACCCCCTTTACTGATGAATTTTTTTCGTTTTTTGGCCATAACTTTCTTATGAAGTTTGAAGAGGGGTTTTTTTTTTTTTTTCAAAACCACTATTTTTTTACGCCCTTCAAATATATCCAAAAAAAAAATTTGTACATTTCGCCCCCCGGGGGGTCATTTTTTTTTTTCAGTAAGACAGGCTTTTTTTATTTTACCATCGGATAGTCCTTTCGATATGGATCGAAAAGTTTTTATGAACTTACCCTCTCCAATTCGCCATGCACCCTGTATATGAAATTTTATGAAGGGGTTGGGGTTGCGATTTTTTTTCTAAGTTTTGGTTTTTTCATTGAAATTTTCAAATTTTTTTTTTGCTTTTTTGGACGTTTCAGGACATTTTAAGAGGGGGTTGGGTTGCGATTTTTTTTTTTTTTTTTTTTTTGAATTTTTTACAAGTTTTTTTTGAATGTTTTTACGTTTTTATTCTTTTTTAGAATTTTTACAAGCTTTTTTGTACAATTTTTGCATTTTTTACAATTTTTTTCTTAAAAGAATGAGTAAAAATTTAAGTTTGCAAACAAAATTATCATTAAATAAAAGTTTAATTGCCCCTCATATTCACTATTGCTCCACAATCTTATCTGGTTTGCCATCCTATCGTATTCAAGAAATGCAGTGTATACAAAACCGCTGTATGCGGACGATTGTGTCCTGTAATAGGTATACACCAATTAAAACAATGTTAAATGTTCTAAACATTCAATTTTCTTAGTTTCTTTAAGAAACTTTCTTGACCCATCACTGGTAATATTCATAAGAAAAAATTGAACCTACACCTCGCCAAAGATTTTTGTTTTGAATGTTCTAAATTTAATGTCCGTCAAAGATAGAATCTTATTTAATGTATTAATATTTATTTATAAAATTAAAACCAAAATGTTGCCGAAATATTTACACCAAGTGAAATAAAGTATTGTGATAATTTTAATACGTTTAGAAAATTGTTAACTAAATCTATTATCTTAAAACACTAATTGTGATCCCCATTAATATATTGCATTTGTTATACAGTTTTATCTTGTTATTTTATTGTGTTTTTCACCATATAGGTATTATTCCGTGTTATATTTTTATGTTTTACTTTTTTATTTATATTTTTTTCTTTATGTAATGTTTTTATAGCAAATCTGCTAAATAAAGATTATTATTATATTATTATTTTTGTTGGAATTTTTTTACAACTTTTTTAATTGAATTTTTGTTATTTTTTTTAACTTTTTCAATACGCACTCTGATATGTG